>BLIW01000011.1:2500-1212500 GCA_016586305.1 Ophiorrhiza pumila
AATTTTGGTAAAATTCTTATGGTAAACATGGTATTTCTCGTTGAATTCACAGCTCCATGAGTTGTTTAGTTTGAATTCATAATGATTTGGTGTTCTTGCTTGGTGGCGAATTGTGATTATTATGATGTTGTTTTGGTTGAAATTTTATTGTTGTATGTTCATATTTGGTGAACAGATTTCGACTCAGTAAACTTATCTATGGATATAGAGAGGTGAATCAATTTGTTGGTTTAGTATACATTAGTAAGGTTTATTCAAACAAGCTATGCTTGTGTTGAGGTTGCATAATTATATTTCCGTATGTCTAAACTGGAGGGAAATTGTAAGTTGAATTGGGTGTTCAGTATATTGGAAATTGATTTAATTTGCTGGAGAACTATCGTGCTCATGTTGCACTATAACTCTGTTGAAGAGAAGATGGCTGGACAATATTAGTTAAGAAAGGCACAAAACTTTTCTGCTGCAATTGCTTTGAAACTCTCTTAAATTTTAGTTTATATTGTCCATAAAGGAAGTCTGGTGCCTTTTGCCTTAGATCCTGTAACTTAAGGAAATAGAGCTCAAAGGTCAAAGAACAACACTGATGGAGCTGGACTAATTTAACTTGATTTGGGCCTTTTAAATATTTTGTGATTGTGTAAAATGGGCCCCTTAAGAATGGGCTTCAGTCCATTATCCATTTTGGGTTTCAGTCCATCAAGAATCAATCATAGTTGTGAATTAATTAAATAAATGTGAGTAATAGAAAGTGGGCCTTTTTTTAAGAATGGGCTTCAGTCCATTATCGGTTTTGGGTTTCAGTCCATCAAGAATTAAAATGGATATGAGTAGTAAGAGTGGGTCACTTTACATTAACGGTTTGGGCTATAGTCCAATCAGAACTAAAACGAATGTGAGCAATAAGGATGGGCCACTTTACATTAACGGTTTGGGCTTTAGTCCAATAAGAATTAAAACGAAAGTGAGTAACGAGAATGGAGCTTTAGAGTTTAATATGAAGTGGACCTTTTAAGAGTGGGCTTTGGGGCTCTGTCAGTTTGGGCTATAGGCTATTGAAGTAATAACATAAATGGTTTTAATGGGATTTGGTGTTGTTACTCAATTATAAGTTCTAAGCTTTAAAATTAATGCTTTATTCCAAGGTTATTGCCAACCTTAAAGGAGAATTTACGTTACCTCACTTTTGTAAAAGAATTCTTGTTTTAATAATGATAACAATAGTATGGGAATATTACATGAAAATGAGTGGTTAATCACAAGGGACAATAAGAATAATACTTTGAGTAGTCATAATTATAAATCAAGTAAAATACTTACTTGATCCAATGTGTACTTATAAATATGTTTGGGAATTATAACTTGGTCAGGGATAAATTTTGTACTCTACAATGGTCATATTTACCAAATTGACAGTCCTTATAATAATTGGATTATATGACGTTACCAATTTACATTATTTTGAATCAAACGTAGAATGACGAATTCCGTAATAAGAAGTTCAAACTGAACTTTAGAACTACCTATTGAATGTATTTCATATTGAATTTGGAGGGATAGTTTTGTTTTTGTGTCAATTGATAAGTAAAGGGGATATGGGCATTATTTGAATTGTGGACACTCTCTTGTCTTGCATTAGAAAGGGCACTCTCTGTTGAATGAGTTTTCTCACCCTTTATCAACTGGAATCTGTTGTAATTATTGTAGTTGATATGTCAGTGTATATGTGGGACTTCATGCCCATATAACAGGTATTGATAAACTAGGTACATTGGAGCTAAGTGCTGTGCAGAGTTAAGTGCTACGCCACTTTAAAGGCGGGAGCCACCTCTAGAGTCCGTACGAGCCACCTCTAGAGTCCAACATTACCAGTAACTTTTGAGAAATTAAGATATGCTTGTGTGACAATATACTTGTGCCCAAGCCTGGGAAGTGAATGATACATGATTTGTTATATGATTTTTGAATTGTGTGAAGTGTTTATACCGTGTATTGCATTGATTGCGATGGGCCCTAGTAGGTGTTGGCTTGGAGGGTAATCAGAGACGGCATATGGGCCGACGATTTACGCCAAGACCCACACCCGGTGGCCCCCGCACGCGAGTTAAGGAGTTTTTTAATTCCGTTGACGGGAGTTCGGGGTGGGGGCAAATCCGGATGCCACGGTTAAGGCCTGCGGGGCCGTTGTGTGGTCACTTGACCACCAGGGAAGGATAAGGTTAGCTTCTCAAAGTCCGTGCACGCATCAATGAATTGTTAGGGGATATAAGGGTTGGTTAAAGGCGGCGAAGGTGGCGATCGCGACAGGGTACCGATTATGATGTCAATGTTTTAGTGAGGAGTTAATGACAAAGTTATGTGATATATGGATATGTGCATTGCACAATCTGTTATGTGATATTTAAAAACTTTGTCATATGGTTATTTGCATTGGAAAACAATTGTCATATGGTTATTTGAATTGGAAAAATGTTTAACTGAAATTGTACTTTCTTAAAGTTAATTTTCTAAAAATTGTCCATTACTCCCTCACTGAGCTATTTTGAGCTCACCCTTTTATTAAAATATTTTCAGAGCGACCACAAAAACGGATTAAATGGTGAATCGATTTTGGATCTTCCAATACGCCAGAAGAAATAGAAGTGTAGAAGGTGAAGGTATTTTTAATCGGTTCAAATTTGGATTGTAATCACGTTGGTGGAACACAAGGTTATTATTTTGAATGGTCCGTCGTCGTTTCGGGATGTAACATAAGGTGAATATGTTTCAAAATTTATTTGTAAATTTCAGGTTGTAATTTATTAATGTTAAAAAGTTAGGGCCCAGACGTGAGTCGGGCTAATCTAACGTCTCCGTCGCTTTTCTGTATAAAGGGAATTGGGCGGGTCGTTACACCCTGAACCCTGAACCCTAAACCCTAAATCCTAAATCCTAAACCCTTGAACCCTAAACCCTGAACCCTGAACCTAAACCATGTCCTAAATCGCGTAGAAGGTTTACCCTAAAACTCGGGTCGGGTTGTATCAGATCCGAATTAATTGGTTTTCTTCTATTTTTAGCTGTTAACGAGTTTATGGATCCGCGTTGTAATTTTTCAGGAAAAAAAAAGGGTTTAAGCAGTATCCTTGTTTTTTCTTCTTTTTGAGTATTTTCGGTTGGTAACGAATTTAGGATTAGTAAAGACTAATATTCTTATGGCTGGAGGCCACAAAATATATTTAAAAAAGTGACAGTCTAGATAGAAATTTACCTCAAATGTGTTCAAATAATTGAGGTCTTTTAATATTTATTTATAAATTCAATGTTAGATGATTTGTTTTGTTTCTTTTTCTAAAAAATATAAAACAAAATATAATGCTAATAGTAAATATGAATTTGAATTTTAAATTTTAAATTTTTAATAACAAACAATTCTTTCTAATACAATTTCCACCAAAAACACACTTATAAATATTAATTCAAATTTAAATTTTAAACTTTTTATTAATAAAAAAAAATTTCGTTACAAATCCCAATAAAATAAAATCAAACAATCCAAACACTTCTAAAATATTCATACAAATATGAAGAAAAAAATTCCATTATAAACCAAAAAATATTCCATCCAAAGATGTTTTATATGCCAATATTTCTATAACTTTTAGTAAATTAGAGTATAGCTACCTCATTAATGCAAACAATAATCAAGTTAATAATGACTTTTTAAAAAATATAATATAAAATACTATGATTTATTTAGTAATTTTAAAAAGTATGAAAAAATCTTAAATAATAAATGAAAGATAACTATATATATAAGGTAGCGGCTAACTTCAATAACTTGCTACTGGAAATATAAAAGAAATGATAGAGTAAAGTCAACAACTAAATATAATTGATATATTGTTAAACATTATATAAAATTAATTGGCCTAATCATTTAGTTCAACAAAGTAAATTTTATGCAACTTCAAAGGTAATTTCAAAGCCAGCAGTTGAGTGAATGACAATCAACGATTTTTTTTTTTGTATAACTCATTGGCATCTGGAACTCAGAAGAAGACGTGGCAGCCTAATCCAAGTCGTAAATTACCAGAAGTCAATACTAGTATGGAACAGCACCAAGGAATATCATGGCCGAGAGAACCTCTGCAAGATAAAAAAATATACATCTTAAATAGTTAGAAAAGCCCAGAGCACAATCAAAATCAAGATTTTGCAAATCATATTCTGATGTTATTCTCATGATGTAAGTTTTAGAGGTTGCATACCCGGACGCGGCCCCAACTCGGTCTACTCATCTGGACAGGATGCGCTACACTACGGCATATAAACGGCCCCGGGGACGCAAGCGCATACGCGGCCCAGATGCAGCCCAAACGCGGCCAAGAATTCGGCCTAAACGTGGCCCAGACGCCGGCCCAAAAGCCGGTCCTGGCGGCCCAAACGGCGGTCCAGATGCGGCCCAGCGTGCGACCAGACATGGCCCAGACGGCGATAAATACGCCAGTTTACTACGCCAATAAGCGATTTATACCCGTTTATACGCGGTTATACCGCCGGTTTATACCTGATTTATACGCTGTTTATTACCGCGATTTATGCGCGGTCCTCATACCCGTTTTTACGCGATTTATATGCTGTTTTTACCGCGATTTATACCGCCTGTTTTACCCGATTATACGCTGTTTATACCAAGCTTATATGAAGTTTATACGCCTTGTTTATACGTGGTTCTAACGCGGTTTTATGCGCGGTTCATACCCGGTTTTTTACGCGATCTTATACGCGCGTCTTACCCGATTTATACGCGGTTTATGCCCGGCTTATACACGGTTTATACGCTGTTTATACGCGGTTCCGACGCTGTTCAGACGCGGTTATTACACGCGATTGATACGCGCTTCTCACGCGTTCTGTACGCGTTTCTGACACGCTATTGCCGAATGTATGGCGCGATTTTTCACGCGTTTTAGACGCGCTTTTGGGTAAAAACGCGTGAAAAAAAAATTAAATTTTTTTGGTTAAATTCGGCTTTCGCCCGGATTTTACCACCTTTTTCTAAATAGGCTTTATTATAATTGGTTTGTTTTTGGCACCGAAGTCAGAGTAAAAATCATAATAAATTTTAAAAAAAATAACGCTATAGAATTTTGGCCCAAAATACACGTGATAGGATTGGGCATTCTCCCAAAACGCTCATCTCTTATAGCCCAAAATTACATTGATCATCTTAAAAAATCTCATTTTATACGCCCTAATTATGTGGGAACGCAAGCAATGGAATTTAAAACAAAAGCAGCATCCAAGAACCTGAAAAGAAATATGCCCGTATATTATCGCAATCTCAGGGGGAGAAAACCATGAAATTAGTTAGTTGGAGACCAGAAGAAGTCGGATATAGAGGGTATAATATCCTTTTTACAAACCACCATAGAAACTATTATTCAGAGTCAATTTAGAAATCATTCAATGCTCGTCAACTGGGGATTCTAAGATATATTACTTAATTTCAGCCAAGTTGTATGTACCACATAATTTAGGAGTGCAAAAATATTGATTCAACATTCAAAACTCAAGCAGCAACTCCTCTAAAAATGGAGAAGTAGAACCATTTACCTGGCCTTACCGTTCTTTGACTCCCACCCATGCAGTCCCAGGCACCCCTTTGGCACTTTTTATGACCTTCTGCACTCTTTAACAATTGTGGGTATAACGCAATCCCAAGTGGAAAACAACCTAGTACAGAATACATATCATGAAAACACTTTACCTGACTGGCATTATGTCGAGTAAATTAATAGTAAGGCAGTAGGATGCTATATATCACATTAATGCTGAAAAGTATCTGTACTAACACAGAATGCTAAAGAATAAAAACTGGGAGGGCCATGGTAGGAAAAAACATAATTTTTTTCATGTGAATGGTGTCTGTTGCTTTTGTGTCGTTCTGAAGATCATGAACACCCACATAACTATCAGAGATAAACAAAATATCCACGATCAAGGAAAATAAAGGTGATGCAACCAATTAAAATGTTTTTGATAGTTCTATTGCTCTCGCTTGCATAGTAATTATAGATGCATCTTAAGGAGACATCATATTAACTACTAAATTATCAGTAGCTGCTTGCTCCAAATTTGGAAGACAATGAACGAAACCTTTTTATTGTTTGAACAAACAGCCAGAAATGTTTGAGCAAAAATAGCAAAAGTTGATGATTAAAGAAGTTCTTTAAAATTAAAAAGGTAGATTGATTGCAAACTAATTTGCTAAAGCTTCAGGCAAACAAATAGTGGATTGTGTCAAAACGAAAAGATAACTTGCTTGACGACAAAAGATGGGAAAGTCAAAGAATTGCAATTCTATGTTAAGGAAAAAGCATACCTTTCAGGAGCACCTCTTGACCAATAGAACCAATACTTGGATCTGATAATGAAGCACCATGAGATGCAAGCATACCTTGAAAACCCCATCTTTTCATAGCACCCTAGACCAACTTGAAAAAAGAAGAGAGAATGCCATATTAGAACACAATTCAGAAAACAGAATTCAGTGATTTACATTCTATAAGAAACAAAGAGAGATTTCAAAAGTCATGCTCATGAGACATGCTTATAGCTTTTATTTACGGGCATTGGAACAAGAGGCCTCTCAGTCCTGTTAAGATCATTGGAAAGCCCATTACTAGAAACCAACTGAAAATTCATTGAACAAAGTGCAAGGTGCAAAATGATATGATAACCTAATAAAAATAGAAGCAACAGCTTCTGTGGATTTTATAGCAAAGTATAAAAAGAGTAATGGTTTGGTAAGAGATTATGGGCAAATTGGAAAATGAAAATGTAGGAGGATTGAATTACAAAACTACCTTAACACCTTTATCCCTACTAATTCCAGTGAATCAAACCAACTGTCCAGGAAGAAAATGGCCTTCACCAACCTTATGCTTTTTCTTAAAAGGATCAAAAGAATCAAATAATACCTTCATAAACCTGAAAATTTGAAACAGAATTATCAGTGGTCTTCATCTTCATTCTGGTACTTTTCTGTATAAAACCAAGAGCTGGAAATTTTTTGCAAAAGTTTTCTAATGACCCGGAGAAAACAAGATTGACTCCTAAGAGTAGTACATTCAAAATGACAGGGCAACAAGGCAGGGGCAGCAGCTGAGCAACAACCAATTTTGTAAGGGGAATGAGGGGTGCCAAAATGAGGCAACCCCTCCATTTAAGCACCCACTAACAAACTCATTAATTAGAACTAAAAACAAACACTTACGATCTTGAGACCACCAAAACTTCACCTTTCTACCCACCAAGTTGTCACCCCATATTCGAGAAACGCATTTGGTATTAATAGAAAGGCAAAGCAATGTCTATTACCCACCCAGAATTGGTGATTTCACCTTTTAAAATACTTAATTCAAATATTTAATCTTAGAGAACAGCGGGTAGAAGTTGAAAAAAATAATCATTTCATGAAGAAAACAAGGACAGAGTGGAACCTAAATTACCATGTTGCAACCATTAATTACAGAAAGTGAAATAGGAGGTAAGAAAATAGCAGAAGCAGAAACTATATGAAATTGGACAGATAATGCTGACATTTCACTGGAACCAATCAACATCAAACCACACATAGGCTGATCATCAAGCCATCTCAGGATGATATCAGTATCTTGCTGGATATTAATGATACCAGTTAAACTTATGAGTGGTCCTAATTCCTAAAGGGTAAATTGTTTGCATCTTCTGACTTGCTGGTGAGGGTAAGGCCTTTAGTGCATAGAATTATAAGTCAAAAAGACATTACATATGACTCCTTTTGGTTCACTAATGAATCTTCTAGTGTGTTGGGACTGTTGAATGCCATACTTTATGAAGGAACAGGATGATGTAAGTTGATACTGAAAATTCAATCCCAGAGTCCTTGTACTGTATCATATCATGGCTGTCATCTATGACACTGAATGGCAGTCCTAGAGGTGTAACAAACATAGATTGGACCTCAAACTTATTGACTAAATATATCAAGTGCAAAGTCCAAAGGAAATCCAGCAAGTCTAGATGAACCAGAGACACTCATTTGGGCAACAAAAAGTCCTTAACATGAGGCTTCTGGCTATCCATTAGTGGAGAGAGCAAGGTGAAAGGGTTCTCCGGTTTCACCGAGAAGTTGGTGTGTGTCTTTGGGTCTGGAAGTTCTATGAACTGTATGCATCTGCTAATTGTCCTTTAAAAATCTAAATTGAGGCCTAAACATCTTGAAAGATTCAAAATGCTGATGCTATCACTATGAAGATTCTTAGAATTATCTGAACCAAACCTTAATGAAGAGAACAAAAGTGGAAATGAGGTTATGGTTTTGGTGGAGGTAGCTTTCAGGAACAGCAATTGGCCAACAACTTTTCTATGTCTCTCTTGTTAATTCACCAATATTCAGGAAATGTTTCAAACACTATAGTGTATAGATAGGGACAGACTCAAATCAACTTTAAAATGCAAAACTTGGAATAACTTGGACTGAGGTAGGTTGCTAAGAATGTTTTAAGTGTGCCTCCACATTCCTCCAAACCCACATGCACTATTAGATAAAACTTACTCTTAAATGCCTTAGGATATATTATAGAGACTTCTAGGAGGAGGACTTTGTTCTAACAAGACTAAGATGAAAAGTCACTATACTAGTTTCAAATACACTATTAAAAAAATTCTTGTTGGATAATTGGAGCTCTTAAGTTCACTATCCTTCTGGTGTGTACCAATATGCAAATTCTATGTGCATGCTAAGGGAGGTTTAAATAAGGAAAAAGAAATAGAAGCAACCAAAAAGTCATTGGTTCAACTCATATTCTTGACCAAACTGAGGACAAACTCAGCATTTATTAAGGTAACTAAAAGCAGTGATCTCCACAATTATGTACAGGGAAAATGTTTATGCAATGATGCCCACTTGCAAGAAACTCTAAAACAGATGATATAACAAGATGGTGCTACATGAATGACTTTCTATCGCTTGCTCCGAAAAATAATGACAATTATACTATCATGGTTAGAGTAAAAATCAAAATCAAAAGAGATATCCACTATAAGAAGCTCTTCCAAGTTGACATCTGATTACACTTCCTCAAACAAACAACAAAATGTATAGAAACTTTGAACAAGAAACATGATGGCTTTGTTTAGTCTAAAGCTCTGACTTTGCAGAAAAAAATCTCTACGGAAGTGTGACTGCTGGTGAGTCCTCATAACCAGTGATACCCATTATTCTTATCCGCATGATTGGCTGTACAATTTCAAGTATCATGTTGTCAAAAAGTAATGCATAAGTACAAGTCTTTCTTACAGGCTCATAAATCAGTTGTTAAATTTCCAATTTTGTCTTTCCATCAATGGTTCTCCAATCATTTTAAAGAAGAGAAACTTGTACCAAAACTTGTTAAAATACTTGTAAGCATGTTATCTTAAAGATCGAAGAAAGTTCTTTGAGATGTTTCAAGGTCTTCTAATAATTGCTGATTCAGATGTCACCCAATAAAACCCTGCCTACCTGTCGGTGACCAATGTTCCTACGGTAGTTCTTTTTCTTCTTATACTTGAAAACAATAACCTTCTTATTCAATAGCTGCAAGGAAGAAAAAATTAAGGTGAGACCGAAGCAAAAGTATTAGTCTTCCAAAGGAGTGGGAAAAAAAATGTAGAACCTTCAGATCATTTTCAGCAATGGGTAAATTCGTCAAGGAACAGCAAATAAAAACTACAATCAACGTGCATCCTATGAAAGAGACAAAATTACCTTCAGATCATTTTCAGTAGAGGACTTGGTAAATTTATTCTCTAATGATGTAGGTTTCTGTGTCGACGCCTTCGGCTGTCCACGTTCCTCTCCTCCGTATGACTACTGTCTACATTTTTCTAACTCATGTGCCCCTTCGAGATGCCTTGTTGGAGATGAAGTCCAAATAAGGTCTCTTATTGAAGGGAGCTACCTTTGTTCTTAAGTTGACCAGCCTTTTTTGGACTGCTCTCATCATCTCAGCTCACACTGAGGGATGGGGAAGCTATGTTTACACTTCATTATCATGGCCTTGCACTTTGGCATTTAATGAAGACTACTTTTGCACCTGTCACTCTGTTGTCGATTCCTTTGTCGTTACCACCATTACTCATTATTACTCATTATTGACTTGGAATGCCTATTGATGTCATGATCGGCATCCTTAGAGCTGCCTTCATTGACATTTTCTGTGACCTATCAGAAGTTCACTCCAGGTTCTTGAGAAGTATAAGCCCTGACAAAAATAGCCAATAGAGTTTGTGAACATGCCAACCAATGCAAATAAGACAACAGGAAAACAACTTAATTCTTTGACTTTTCAAAAGGACTTGTCAATCAGAGGTGAATTTTGTATTCAAAGCTTTGACAAGCCTATGAGCAGTTCTGTTGAAAAGAAAATTTAAATATTTCGTAATTGTGAAAAAGACTTAAAATTTCCTCAAGTTTAACATGTTGAAGATCAATCATCCAGCCCTTTCTTACACACTCCCAACAACGGCTGTTAAATCCTGATCCGGTTCGGGTCTTTCAGTTCTAGATGCACACACCACTTTCTTAAACCTAATAGACCTATCTGGTTTTGCCTCAGATCAATATAATAATCATTGTTAAAGTTCATTATCCAATTGTTGTTCTATACTGTGTTACTCTTGATCCCAACAGGTTTCTGTTTTCGAGATCCACCCTTAAGGAATTGCATAGTTCTACAATTTGTAAACAGATTTGCATCTAGTAGTCTCATAAAAAAGTTCTTACAACACCACCTAACCATAATGGTTGTCCAGATTCACTTGATAATCAAATTATTCATCTAATACCCAATCTCATCTATCCTCTCAACATTTCACTTCATTTTTTAACTACATCATTCACCCTGGACAACGTCGCTTCTTCCTTTAAATAAGGACATGTCACAACTGACCTCGTATTAATTAAATCTTAGACCTGTCCCAACTATTTAATCAGGTACATAGCCAACTACAAAACTAGCTTTTTTCTGTTAATATGAAACAAAATATCAATGCTAAAATCAAATAATCACGTTTTCAAGAATTAAGTTTATTCCAGAAGCTTGGGACTGTTTTCTTCTGATTTTAATTTGCAATTAGCTGCTCAATTGGAAGTCATTGGCTCAAGATCTCCCTTTAACCAGAACTGGAAGAAACAGCTTAAAAAATATAAATACAACAACAAATAAGCCTTTATCCCACTATGTGGGTAGGCTATATGTATCATAAATGACAGTTCAATTCCACAAAGACAGTCAAATGACCCAAAAACTGAATCTCCAATGAGGCATCACATATGGAGCAGAATTCACATTTTACTAAATCACATGTTCCATCATAAAAGCATAGTTTTTATGATTCAGGAGCACACCTCTCCACTATAGTTACTAAAGAAAATAGCATTCCATCTTTCGATTAATTGGCATCTTAATCTTCCATACTATAAGGTAATTCGACACAAGCAACTGTCAAAAAAAGTATCGCTAAAGGTATGGTAGATCTGGCAGATCTTGTAGATCTAAGGTGTTATTCTTGCATACATAAACAACAATCCAACTCCAAAAGAATAGTCTTAGGAATGGATAAAAAACAATCTGGGCATTAGCTGTGAAACAACTTTCTGAACTCTCATACATGCATTTCATTAACAGCAATAACTCTGAACAAAAAACGAAATTCAACCAATAATCGTACAGACCTTAGATAGTGGATCAAAACAATATTAAGAACTTCCACACAGGCATTTTATGAACAAAATAACTCTGGAAAAATAAAAACAATTCAACTGATACCTTATAGTCCCAAGGAAGAGCCCGATCATTTCAGGCAGTCATTCCGCAGTGCGTTGGTTGACGATGAATGATGATGGGATAAAGAATAGGCGGCGAAGAAGAGAATTGAGAGTCTGAGATGCTGCCGAAATGTCAAATTCAAAATGATTCAAACCCTAAACTCGAGTATCATAATGGAGGATAAGGTAATGGAGTGGGTTGGAAAAATAAGACCGTTACAAATGCAGCACTAGTATTAATTGGAACATGAGCCCATAAGATTCAGATCCAATACGGGCCCAAACAGACGATTATGTCCAATACATCTTAGGCAAGACTAGTTGTAATTTCTAGTTTTGGGTTTGATTATCAGCCACAATTATTAATATATCAGTCCTAAATCTAGGCCCACGTGAAAGTCAGGGTCCAATGATTAACAATACTGGCCCAAAAAGAAAATATAGACCACTAATATTTCTTGTTCTTCAATTTCAATTAAATTATTCTTCATAACTATATTCAAATTCTACGACAGTATGACCAATTACTTTATTGGTCAAATGTTTTACTAATGTAGTGTTAGACCTCATTAATGAATGAAAGTATGATCATTTATTTAGTTAAGATTGGTTGATAAGATTTGATATGTATATGAAGTTATTATACCAACACTATGCGTGAGAACGAATACGAACGTTCATAAACAAACCTCGGCTTGAGCTCATTAAGTATATATATTCAATTGATAGACAATGCTTTGGAGGAGAAAAAGAAATACTAATGAGCAGCAAGTTTTTGAAGGCTTAGTAAGGTTAAGGTTTTAAGGATGAGAAGATTCAAAGGGTTTACAAGAATTTTTAAGGTGTCTAAGGACTTCAAATGATTTTTCAAATTTCTTAAAGTTCATACTGGTTTCTAATTTTTTAAAGGGTGTTGAGAATTTTTAAGGATTTTTTTAGATTTACTGAAGTTTATAGGCTTTTAGCCATTAGAAAGTGATTTTTATTAGTTTTAATAAATTATTAACATTTCAATTTGTAAGGTTTTATGTTTGTAAGGGTTTGTATAGTTCATAATGGTTTTTATTTCTTTATTGATTTTTCAGGTGTTTTGTACAATTTAAAAGGTAACTTAAGTTTCCTAAAGGTTTGATTATCTTTCTATATGTTTTAAATGGTTTTTACTATTTCTAAGGGTTTTTAAGAGTATTTAGGAGTTTTATGCATTTTTAAGGGTTTGGAGGGTTTTTTAAGGGGTTTTAAGGGTTTTGAGGGTTATCGAGTGTTTTTGAGAGTTTTCAAAGGTTTGCAAAGGTTTTTAAGGGTTTTAGGGGTTTTCAAGGGTTTTAAGGGTATTAAAGGTTTTTAAGGGTTTTATGGATTTTCAAAGGTTTTTAAGGGTTTCCAAAGGTTTTAGGGGTTTTTTTCGAGTTTTGAGGGTTTTTGAAGGTTTTAAGGGGTTTTGAGGGGTTTTAAGGATTTTCAAGGGTTTTTGGGAATTTTTAGGGTTTCCATAAGTTTTTTAGGGTTTTCAAGGGTTTCTAAAGGTTTTTAAATATTTTCAAGGTTTTTAAAAGTTTTTTGTTTTTAAATATTTTCAAGGTTTTTTAAAGTTTTTTACTATTTCTAAATGTTTATAGGTTTTCATAGTGTTTTTAACAAATTTAAGGGTTTATTAAGGTTTATTAGGGGTTTTTTTTAAGGGCTTCTATACGCCCCGACCCACCACCTAGTTGGATAGTGAATCGGGTCGTTCAGTCAGTCAACAATCCATAACATAAAGTGAAACCTCAAAAAATTTTATTCCTTTCACTTAAACAACACCAATGATCATAACAGATACAATGTAATCTCACATCTACAAAATTATATTACAACTTAATTCGTACTCCAAGATTCAATGCTAAACGTCTCTCCATCACTGACGGTACCTCCACTTATCCATCATTCGCGGTCTCCTCTGGTTACTTTACTGAAAACATTTAAGAAAATGGGGTGAGCCTTTATCGCTCAGTGGGTGGGGAAATGGGTATAGTTCTTTTGTTAAAACGGAAAAGAATTTAGGACTACATTTTCAAAATATCAAATGCCAAAATAATTTATACATTCAAAAGAAAAACTCACAATAACAGTCACAGATAGCACAGCACAAATAGTAGAGGTGTCATATAAATCGGATAGAAAACATTACCAATCCAGTACCAGCCTTATATCACCTTACGGTCAGTGGGTGATCAGACCACTGTTGAAGCTACTTTATCCTCCACAGTCAAAATTTGCCTCGCAGGCACAATAGGATATATCCGGATAACAATACCCTTTCTCATGAAACTAAAACCTCCTTAGTTCCACTTGACAAGGGTTAAACGTCACGGTGAACTTATGATGAACTCGTCGGCCCTTGCCTTCCCGACCATCAATAAGCTACCATGACTGGGCCCCAAACAATCAAATAGTCACAGTACAGGCAAATACACGCCATACACAAATATTTCACACCATGTCGGGGTGCCACAATCAATAGCGGCATGTGTGGATTCTAGAGGTGGCTCTCGCATGCATATAAGCGAAGCACTTAGTTCCACACAGCTCGAAACCAATATTTCAGCCATATCACATATAATTAATACAATAGAGACAAGTTGGTGCAATATCAGGGAGTTTGAGACATCATATTAATAACCATTTCAAACAAACTCGAAATTGCTTGTAGGTTCCCAATAAGACTCATTCTCCGCTTTCAAAGGTGATGGGATCAAATCGGATAAAATTTAGGGTTAGTCCCCAATAAAGCTAAACTCAAAACCCACAATATATTATATTTTATAAATCCTTAAAATCTGTAATGAAGGCATTTAAATTCGTCTTCGATCATGGTCACAACAGATATGAAATGGAGCTCCTATAGTTCAAATAATACCAAACTAATAATATATGTCAGCTAGACTTCAATTAATATCATTTGATTATGATCACCATTAATAGTATTAATGTTATTTCTTCCTATTAAGATTATCACTGTTAGAACCAAGTTCTTCCATAATTAAAATAACATAAATTTTCCTTTAAGGTTGACAACAGATTTAAATTGAAACATTATTCGTAGAATTTAAACTTAAAACTGAGCACCACCACCAAACCCCATTAAATACATTTGTGTATCATCTCTATTGATGTCCATAGCCCAATCCAGTAAGGCCCTAGAACTCACTTCTAAAAAGAAAAGCCCATTCCTTATTAACCTTTAAAACCCCATTAATTCATTGCTATTATTAATTCCTGATGGGCGGAAGCCCAAACTATTAATGCCTTAAAACCCATTCTTAATGGACCCGCTTCACACCCTTGCATCCTGTTTAAAAAGCCCATATCAAATTAATTACTAGACTCTAAAACCCCATTAAGTCACTCACATCCACTCAATTTAATTCACAAGCATTACTAATTTCTATTGGGCCGAAGCCCAAACCGACATTCTCCTGAGGTCCATTCTTAATAGATCATCCTCACATTAAAGTCTAAAGCCCCATCCTATTATCCACTTCCATTTCCTTAAGTCATTACTATAACCAACTCTTGATGGACTGAGGCCCAATTCGATGGTGTATTGAGGCCCACGAAAATGTTAAGGCCCTATGGTAAATGATCATTTTTTTGTTATTTCCAAATATGGAATCCACTTTCTTCTTCTTTAATTTTTTTCCTCTTCTCCCTCCTTAGCTTACAGCCGTACAGAGCCATCCAAACACTCCTACTTAATCATCCTTCCCAACTGACTAATTATTTCTTCTTCTTTCATTTTTTTCTCTTTGCCTTAAATGAAATCTAAGACCCTCAAGCAAAACTAATAACATAAACCCAATCCCCAGTTTCAATCCTCAACCTGTCGAAATTACCACCAACCTACGTAAAGATCTCATTCCATCAAACCAACCGTGAAATTCACACCAAAGCCAATTTAATTCAAACAACTAATAACACAGAACAAAAACAAATCTATGGAGCATGAATCTCCTGTCACTACCCAGTCATATTACAAACCATATACATATACATAATAGCAAAATAATGACCTTTGAGACTACAATTTTACAAACGATTTTCCAAGTATTCCCCACAATATGTTGATTCAATTCAACAAAAACACAACTAATTCATCCATGTAAGATCGAAATAATCCAATAAACCAAAACCCACAACAAAGATGCTCAAAATAATAAGCCGCAGGCTTCTATTTAAAACCACAATCAAGTAATTAATTGATTAACAATAAAAACAATATAGTATTGCACGAAAACCTAGGACAGCAATTTTGAGGCAGCAACAAATCTTATTTATGGACAAAGCCGAATGGCTTTTAACTTTAACAAAACAGAGGACGAAGTTTTTTCTGAGCTTTAACGACGCAAGAATCTTCCTAAAAGGCGACGGCCTTTTCTTTCTTATTTTTTGGGTGTTACAAAATACTTCTAACCTAACAATCTATTTATAGGTTAGAAAACTAACTAAAACTAACCAAGGATTTGAAACGTCTAATCCTTTAACAATTTTGTTTCCCAAACAAAACAACTAATTAAAACACCAATCTAATATGATGTAGTTTAATGCCTACTATTTGCCTCCCTTAAACTAAATCTGCATGATTAATCATACCCAAAAGCTTCTTCAACTTCACGAATGTCTCCATCTTCAATGCCTTCGTGAAAATGTCCGCCACTTGATCTTCAGATTTGCAATAGTTAATTGCAATCTCTTTGTCTCGAACCAATTCACGTATAAAGTGAAACTTGATATCGATATGCTTGCTCCATCCATAAACACTGGATTCTTTGTCAATTCAATAGCTGATTTGCTATCACAAAATACTGTAGTCGACCATCTTTGTTTATGTTGAAGAACCCAAGCATCCTCCTAACCATAATGCTTGAGTAGCACTGTTTGTGCTGCAATTATATTCTGCCTCTGCTGTTGATAATGCAACCACTTGTTGTTCTTTGAACTCTAAGAAAACACACCCTGATCCAGTAAAAAATGCATACCCAGAAGTACTTTTTCGATTGAACGTATCACAGCCCCCAATCACTATCCGTTGAACCGCAAAAAAGTTCAACTGGGATCACCAGATGAATAAAGAATTCCATCTCCTTCAGTACCTTTAATGTACCTCAAAATTCTCTTTGCTGCATGTAAATGTGACTGTCGTGGATTTTCCATAAACCTGCTAATCAAACCAACACTAAAAGTAATGTCTGGTCTTGTAGAAGTAAAATATCTCAAACTTCCAACTATACTTTTAAAGTATGTTGGATTTACAGGTCCACCTGTTCCTTCTTTTGTTAACTTCAAATTTTCCTCGCCAGGAATCAATATTGGTTTAGCTCCATCCATCTTGAACTTTTTCAAAATATCTCCTGCATATTTTTTCTGAGAAATAAATATGCCTTGATCAGACTGTAAAACCTCAATTTCAAGAAAATATGACATTAGACCCAAATCAGTCATCTCAAACTGTTTAATCATGGCCTCCCTGAATTCAGCAATCATCTCTTGATTGTTGCCTGTAAAAATTAAATCATCTACATACAAGCATATCAAAAGAACGTCACATTGACTAGATGATTTCACATATAAAATATGCTCATATGGACACCTTTGAAAACCATGATCCACAAAGAAAGTATCAATACGTGTATACCACGCCCTTGGAGATTGTTTTAAGCCATATAAAGCTCTTTTTAACTTGTAAACCTTATCTTCTTGACCTTTTCTGACAAAACCTGCAGGTTGCTCAACATATACTTCTTCTTCAAGAACACCATTCAAAAATGCAGACTTAACATCCATTTGATAAACCCTCCAATTATTTTGTGCAGACAAATAAATTATCAAACGAACAGTATCAAGTTTGGCAACAGGAGCAAATACCTCAAAATAGTCAATGCCAGGTTTCTGTTTGTAACCTTTAGCAACAAGTCTCGCCTTGTATCTATCCACTTCTCCATCCCTCAAAATTTTTTTACTTTGCCATTTTTTTATTAAATACATGTGTTATAACCTATGTAAAATAGAAGTTTAGTGAAAATTTTAACTTATACTTTTTTTTCACCCATCTCGATTGTGAACATGCATTTTAGTGAATATTTTCAAAAAGTGAAAATTAAAATTTTCGTCGTACCTCCATTTTCATAGGTTATATCACACATATTATGGTTAGAAATAACAAAGCCGAAAAAACGTATTAATTTGGTTTTTTTCCTACTTTTTTTTTCACCCACCTCAATTGTGAACTTGCATATTTATGAACGGTGTCAAAAAATGTAAATTTAGATTTTTTTTACCAAAATTTTATTTTTCATGTGCTACAACACACATATTTAGTAAAAAAAATGGCAAAATCCAAAAATGGGTTTGATTTTAACCTGTTTTGCACTCATCTTGATTGTAAACAAGCATTCTATGAAATATTGTCAAAAAATTTAAAATTAAAATTTTCACAAAACCTCCATTTTTCATGGGTTATACAATATATATGTATTTTAGTTAAAAATAACAAATGATCATGAGCTTATTATTTGAATTAAACCCAACTGTTTTGAAAGATATTTGTTTTGGCTAGATTCATGCTTCTTTAGTGAAAATGTTTTTTGTGTGTTTGTTTAGTTTGTTTTAGATTTTTTGTTTAAATGCTTAGGGACAAGCATGATTCAAGTGTGGGGATCTTTATAAGTACGAAATAGTGCTGAATTTGTATATGCTTTTATGTGTTTAATGGGGATGAATTTGGTGCTTAATGATGATAATCTTTGCAGAATTTGGATGTTTCCTATTGGGAGCATTACGATGAGAAGATGACGGATTTGAAGAGAATTCTAGAAGATCAAAGACTTGGAGATAAAGTTGGAGAGATTTGGCAAGAAGGAGTCTTGGCAATTACCAAATTAATGTTTGAGTGAATTAGGAAATTTACATTCTAAATGCCGCTTGTGGTTTATTGAATTTGGAAACAAGAAGATTTGACTCTTTGTAATTGTTTAAGAAGTTTAATTCTCTTCTCCTATATAAGGAGAAGATAGATTAGGGTTTAAAGGGTTCGATTTTTACTTCACAGTTCTTAGTTTTACGTTTGGAGTTTTGCTACAGCAACTGGGTCTGCAGAATAGCTGCAGTCCAGAATTTCAGAATCTGTCGTATGCCCATACGACAGGCGTCTGATTTTATTTTTTCAGTTTTAATTTAATTTTCTGTTTTAATTATAATTCTTGTTTGTTTTTAGTTATGAAGTGTGAGTAGTTCTTTATCTGGCTTTAGTAATGAAGCACTAATCATGCGAAAATTGTGAGACCAAAGTGTTCTTAACAACTTTCTCTTATTTAAATTCCAAGAGTTTTCTAAGCCTAAAGTTTATTATCTAATTTAATTAAGGATTGATCACCTTTAATCTAATTAGGTAGAGCCAATTAATCCCTTGTCAAGTCACTGGATTTGATAAGTAAGATTAATTAGTGGCGAAGCTACTGTCTCGGTAGATGGAAACAATTAGTTAACAAATTATTGCATGCTGATCATAATATAATTTGTTAGAGTTAGGTTCTTCACTTCTTAATGCTTTCATAATATTAAATCTGGTGTTCGGCTGATTCCGACTGGGTTGTATTATGAATAGAGAATTAATTGATTAAGCCGATACTTGTCAATTAACGAACAACTAAGGAAGAATTGGGATGTGTCAGAGCTGATTCTCGGCATCCTATAACTAATAGATTAAATAGAAATTGTTATTCTTGAGTCAATGAACAATTGAAAAGTGATTAGTGTGGATTTACTTATTGCCAGATCTTTCTTTGTATTAATTCCTTTTGATAATTTAGTTTTCTTTAGTTTCACTTTTAATTGATTTGTTGTGACGATTTGCAAATTAACGAAATTAGGAAATATTGTTGTTCCTCGTCGGATCGACCTTACTCGTACTATACTTGATTTATTGTTTGAGAGTAAGTAATGATTTTGGTAAAAAACGACTTATCATTCACAAAATCTCGATTTTTTTTCATGAGTTATAACACACGTATTTTGACGAAAAAATAGCAAAAATGTGAAAATTCAAAAACGCGTTAGCCGTGAGTATTTTTTGTGCTGTTTTTTGTACCCATCCTAATTATGAACATGCATTCTAGTGAATGCTGTAAAAAAAGTGAAAATTAAAACCTTCTCAAAACCTCGATTTTTTTTCATGAGTTATAACACAAGTGTTTTGACGAAAAAATGGCAAAAATGTGAAAATTCAAAAACGCGTTAGCCGTGAGCATTTTTTGTGCTGTTTTTTGCACCCATCCTAATTGATGAACATGCATTCTAGTGAATGTTGTAAAAAAAGTGAAAAATTAAAACCTTCACAAAACCTCGATTTTTTTCATGAGTTATAACACACGTGTTTTGACGAAAAAATGGCAAAAATGTGAAAATTCAAAAACGCGTTAGCCGTGAGCATTTTTTGTGCTGCTTTTTGCACCCATCCTAATTATGAATATGCATTCTAGTGAATGTTGTAAAAAACGTGAAAATTAAAACCTTCGCAAAACCTCGATTTTTTTTCATGAGTTATAACACACGTGTTTTGACGAAAAAATGGCAAAAATGTGAAAATTCAAAAACGCGTTAGCCGTGAGCATTTTTTGTGCTGTTTTTTGCACCCATCCTAATTATGAACATGCATTCTAGTGAATGTTGTAAAAAACGTTAAAATTAAAACCTTCGCAAAACCTCGATTTTTTTTCATGAGTTATAACACACGTGTTTTGACGAAAAAATGGCAAAAATGTGAAAATTCAAAAACGCGTTAGCCGTGAGCATTTTTTGTGCTGTTTTTTTGCACCCATCCTAATTATGAACATGCATTCTAGTGAATGTTGTAAAAAAAGTGAAAATTAAAACCTTCGCAAAACCTCGATTTTTTTTCATGAGTTATAACACACGTGTTTTGACGAAAAAATGGCAAAAATATGAAAATTCAAAAACGCGTTAGCCGTGAGCATTTTTTGTGCTGTTTTTTGCACCCATCCTAATTATGAACATGCATTCTAGTGAATGTTGTAAAAAAAGTGAAAATTAAAACATTCACAAAACCTCGATTTTTTTTCATGAGTTATAACACATGTGTTTTGACGAAAAAATGGCAAAAATGTGAAAATTCAAAAACGCGTTAGCCGTGAGCATTTTTTGTGCTGTTTTTTGCACCCATCCTAATTATGAACATGCATTCTAGTGAATGTTGTAAAAAAAGTGAAAATTAAAACCTTCACAAAACCTCGATTTTTTTCATGAGTTATAACACACGTGTTTTGACGAAAAAATGGCAAAAATGTGAAAATTCAAAAACGCGTTAGCCGTGAGCATTTTTTGTGCTGTTGTTTGCACCCATCCTAATTATGAACATGCATTCTAGTGAATATTGTAAAAAAAGTGAAAATTAAAACCTTCGCAAAACCTCGATTTTTTTTCATGAGTTATAACACACGTGTTTTGACGAAAAAATGTTAAAAATGTGAAAATTCAAAAACGCGTTAGCCGTGAGCATTTTTTGTGTTGTTTTTTGCACCCATCCTAATTATGAACATGCATTCTAGTGAATGTTGTAAAAAAAGTGAAAATTAAAACCTTCGCAAAACCTCGATTTTTTTTCATGAGTTATAACACACGTGTTTTGACGAAAAAATGGCAAAAATGTGAAAATTCAAAAACGTGTTAGCCGTGAGCATTTTTTGTGTTGTTTTTTGCACCCATCCTAATTATGAACATGCATTCTAGTGAATGTTGTAAAAAAAGTGAAAATTAAAACATTCACAAAACCTCGATTTTTTTTCATGAGTTATAACACACGTGTTTTGACGAAAAAATGGCAAAAATGTGAAAATTCAAAAACGCGTTAGTCGTGAGCATTTTTTGTGCTGTTTTTTGCACCCATCCTAATTATGAACATGCATTCTAGTGAATGTTGTAAAAAAAGTAAAAATTAAAACCTTCACAAAACCTCGATTTTTTTCATGAGTTATAACACACGTGTTTTGACGAAAAAATGACAAAAATGTGAAAATTCAAAAACGCGTTAGCCGTGAGCATTTTTTGTGCTGTTTTTTGCACCCATCCTAATTATGAACATGCATTCTAGTGAATATTGTAAAAAAAGTGAAAATTAAAACCTTCGCAAAACCTCGATTTTTTTTCATGAGTTATAACACACGTGTTTTGACGAAAAAATGTTAAAAATGTGAAAATTCAAAAACGCGTTAGCCGTGAGCATTTTTTGTGCTGTTTTTTGCACCCATCCTAATTATGAACATGCATTCTAGTGAATGTTGTAAAAAAAGTGAAAATTAAAACCTTCACAAAACCTCGATTTTTTTTCATGAGTTATAACACACGTGTTTTGACGAAAAAATGGCAAAAATGTGAAAATTCAAAAACGCGTTAGCCGTGAGCTTTTTTTGTGCTGTTTTTTGCACACATCCTAATTATGAACATGCATTCTAGTGAATGTTGTAAAAAAAGTGAAAATTAAAACCTTCGCAAAACCTCGATTTTTTTTTCATGAGTTATAACACACATGTTTTGACGAAAAATGGCAAAAATGTGAAAATTCAAAAACGCGTTAGCCGTGAGCATTTTTTATGCTGTTTTTTGCACCCATCCTAATTATGAACATGCATTCTAGTGAATGTTGTAAAAAAAGTGAAAATTAAAACCTTCGCAAAACCTCGATTTTTTTTCATGAGTTATAACACACGTGTTTTGACGAAAAAATGGCAAAAATGTGAAAATTCAAAAACGTGTTAGCCGTGATCATTTTTTGTGCTGTTTTTTGCACCCATCCTAATTATGAACATGCATTCTAGTGAATGTTGTAAAAAAAGTAAAAATTAAAACCTTCACAAAACCTCGATTTTTTTTCATGAGTTATAACACACGTGTTTTGACGAAAAAATGGCAAAAATGTGAAAATTCAAAAACGCGTTAGCCGTGAGCATTTTTTGTGCTGTTTTTTTGCACCCATCCTAATTATGAACATGCATTCTAGTGTTACAATTGAAACACAACCTAGCTACCAATCAAAGAATGATCAAGAGATGGGATCAAATAATATAACAGCAAGCAACAGAAATGTGCTGATCAACCAGCCATCATTTTCAATGTTTCCGCATGCATGGGACCTCAGATTTTTCCGAAAGGAAAGAGATTTCTTGCACATACAGCATCTAGAAGATACTTGTTTAAAAATGCTAAATTAATTGATTTACTCAGTCTGACTAGCCTATATATTCGAAAAAAATGCAGGTTTTGGCTGAAGCTTTGGGGATTTTTCTACTTGTTTTTTCAACATGTGCAATCCTTTCAAGCATAGACTCAATGGGAATAAAAGGAGGACTCATGGAATATGCAGCAACTGCAGCATTAACTGTGATCGTATTAGTTTTCGCAATTATCAAGAAACTTCAGCCATCCTCTCCCAAAATCAGTAACAAAAGGTTTTTTCACTCTGTTTCTGACTCTGGTTCTAATCATCATTTTCTTTTCACCCCTTTCCAAGAGATCCCCTGAATCAGCAACTTCAACGAATCTTATTTCTCATTTTCTTTATGCCTCGAATGATTCCTCTTCATTATCACCAGTTGTTTCCAACGAAACCCATTTCATTTCAAGGCCTCCAAGACTTGCACTGATGTTGTCACGTTTTCTACTGTTGAGAACGTCAATAGAACTGCAAGAAAACCTGAAATTGTTGCAATTGATGAGAATAATACGATCAATTCTTGTGATTTTTTTTTATGGGCATTGTGTTTTGGATGATTCTATGCCTTTTTATAAACCAGGAACTGTAGAAGAAATTTCTTCTTGAATACAACAATGACTAACTATTACAATAGTAAGAAAAAGACTAACTATTACAAAGTAGGAACAAACTTCAAATTGTGCAAGATGCACTTTCCTTTAGAGTTTTATTTGCTCTTTGTTGTGCAAAAGATCTAGCAAATAATTCTTTTAGGATAAGATGAAGTTAAGAAGAAATTGTTTGCTCTAACAATACTTCTTCACTTGAACAATGTAATGTTTGCAAAAGTTGTGATTTCTCAAAAGAGAAAGTCTACAGTCTTTTTTCTTCAAGAATGACTCTTTTATATGACTTCAATTTTTTGCCTTGATTTCTTTTGTTGTTATTGGTTAATCTTGGATCAAATCTATCCAATTGTTGTGTCTTGTTTCAGACACAAAACAACCAACATAACTTCTTTAAGACACAACAAATAACCGCTTGTGTCTTAATCTGAAAAACTTCCCAAAAATCAACCAATTGAGTTTATCTCAATTTTCCAGATTTTTCCTCAACGTCGCGACGTTAGATGCTCAATGTCGCGACGTTAAATAAAACATAAACAAAATTTCCCAAACTCTGATCAACGTCGCGACGTTCAACTTCTAACGTCGCGACGTTCCCAAAATCTCTGCTCAACGTCGCGACGTTCAACTTCCAATGTCGCGACGTTCCAACTGATCTTCATTCCAGAGAATTAAGATTATCAACGTCGCGGCGTTAGAATCTTAACATCGCGACGTTGGAGAAAACTCTGCTCAACGTCGCGATGTTAAACTTCCAACGTCGCGACGTTCCAATTGAGTTTCATTCCAGAGAATCAAAATTCTCAACGTCGCGACGTTAGATTCTTAACGTCGCGACGTTGGTGAAATTTTGCTTTAAAGAATTTCAGATTCTTGATTGTTCTAATACTTTCAAATATTGAAAAATATCCAACAATCCCCCGCCATTTTCAATATTTTGAAAAGTCTTTAAAGAATCATAAACAACTCTTGATAATCTATGAATTCAATAATGGTGTCTTTCGATTGAACCATTATCTATGTACAAAATTTCAATACACATAGATTCAACACTACTAAATGTCCTTGAATATGCAAGGTCTTTAGCACTTATCCTTCATGAGTGTTTACAAAATTAAAGTCCAAAATTTTGTTGATGCTACAAATCAAACACTCATATAGGCAAGTTCTTGATGCCTCCACCATTTTTGGCATTTCCAAGACTTGTTAAAAACCTTTTGTTCAACCTAACTTCCTTGGTGGACAATACAACATTACTACACCTTGGGATAATGCAATGTAATGTTCAAATCACTATAATAGTGTACTCTCACTCATTGAATCTAAGACTAGAAGTTGTAACTAGCGTTAGATTGAGGTTTCCACTATTAGTGACTTTATTGAATGGACTTTAACCCCATCCCTTTGGATGTGTTTAAAACCACATCTCTAATTAATCCTTTTGTTAAAGGATCAGCTAAATTGCCTTTAGATGATACAAAATCTAAAGCAATTACTCCACTAGTGATCAAGCTTCTCACCATGCTATGTCTTAGACCAATATGTCTAGACTTGCCATTGTACACTTGACTATATGCTTTAGCTAGCATAGATGCACAATCACAGTGAATTAAGATCGGTGGAACCGACTTTTGCCACATAGGAACTTCAATAATCAGATTTCTTAGCCATTCAGCTTCTTTACTAGCTGAAGCTAAAGCTACAAATTCAGATGCCATTGTGGAATCAGTTATGCACGTTTGTTTCTTGGAACCCCAAGAAATGACTAGGGCTTGCTTTCTTCTGGGGAAGGAATGTTTGAGTCAGATCTTTGCCTTCGAGCTCTTCCGGCTATCTATGGTTTCGTCAAGCCAGCTGAAGGGAGAGCCTCAGTCCTTCTTTGGAGCTTGGTCAAGCCTTTTTTTCGAGGCCCGGCACACTCGGACTTGTCTTTCTTGTGCTTTTCACCAGCTTAGCGCTAGCCTGGATCTCTTTAGCTTGGTCCAACCGGAGGAAGCACCCTATTTACGATAGTTTTAATGGCCTTCAATTTCCCTCGACCTAGCTACCGAGGGGAGCAGTAAAAAAAGAAGTAAAGGCGAAAATGTACAACTAGGGTTTTTTGTTCTTTTATATAGACTTCAAATATTGGGTTGGGCCAGTTTAACTCCCTTGCTCTAACTATTAATCATTATGATAAATGGGCTGGAATTGGATCTGTTTTCAACGACCGCTCAAGGTTTGGTCCGGTCAATGTATTGCAATGATCCATGAGTAAAAGAAATCGATAAGCAAAAACGATGTCGTTTTGCTTTTTCTTTTTTTTTTCCTTTTTAATTTTTAATCTTGACTCTTTGGTAATAGTTTTTTTTTTACATCGATAAGCAAAAACGATGTCGTTTTGCTTTTTCTTTTTTTTTCCTTTTTAATTTTTAATCTTGACTCTTTGGTAATAGTTTTTTTTTTACCAACTTGGTAATAGTTCTTTTGAACTTTGAATTTAAAAAAAAAACTCAATTTACATTTGGCTTACAATATTACGGCTGTGAAGTTTCTTTAAAAAATAGAGAGAGAAAAGAAAGTGAAATGCTGTCCAAATACATGTGAGCAGCGAGTGCAATCAATGTAGTTCCAAAAGCGTGGCTTAAATCACGAAAATGCAATATGGATAGTGAAGAAGACTAATAAACCGTTGCAAAATTAAAAATTCCAGACTATCTACTCATCAATAAAACTAAAGGATGGTTTAATTTTGGTGGAGAGAATCTAGAAAGAAATTGAAGTAAATATGGGGGTGATGCGATGGGGGAGAATAGGCGGCTATTTATTTTGCTTAACAACTCGACTCCAATGGGCAGCTGAGTTGACTTGCAGTTGCCGCGTGTTCCCCTCCTCATCCTCATCACTCTCTTACACTACATTTTTCGACGTTGATTTTTTGCTTGTTACCCCCGTCCTGTAATGGTCATTGCTGCACTACTCAAATTTTTTTCTTTATGTTGTCAAGCAGCCACAAACCCAACAAGAAAGAAGGCTGCTAAATTCCACGGTTTTCTGATTTCTTTTTTACCAAAAAAATGCTTGGATTTCTGGGTTTCTTCGATCACCGCTGAAATCTGGTACTTGGGTTTTTCATACTTTGCTAAATAAATGTTTAGACATTTTCTTAGTACTGCTCCGACAATATCTTAATATAGTTTGTGAATAATTTAAACTATTTTATAGATTAATTATTTGTGTATACTTATGCTTCTGATCTTGTCCTATTAATGTGACATTTCCTGGAGTGAGTTCGTTTCTTAATCTTAATCTGCTCTCTCTTTACTTCTGAAGAAGAGAAAGGAATTCTTTTGTTTTTCCTTGGTTACTCCTTAATTTCTCGCAGTTTGAACTTCTCCAATGCAATACTGCCCAAACTCCAAGGGACATGTGTATCATATTGATGTGTTGATGCAAAGGCTTATCTGTATTTTTCAAATTTTGGGCTGTAAATGTCTGATCTTGGTTTGATTGAAATTTCGGTTTCTATTAAGAATTCCAATAACAAAACAAAAAAAATCTTTATGCTTCTTGACACAAAACGCATCGTGTAGCCCATCAAATTTTCAATCTTTATACTTTAAGCAACTCGAGAAGACACCCAGAATATTGTTGATGCGAAAAGGTTAAAATCTAAGACCCACATTTTCTTGGGAATTCTTTGAGATGTTTACAAGTTAGTTCGTAATGTCAATCTTTTGTGGTCTCCCTCTCCTCGAGTGTGTTTATTGTCTAGCATGTGCACGCTGGGCGTGGAAGCGTTGCCTACGTAGGATTTATTTTCTTACATATCCTTTATTCTTGAAGATTCTAAGAGTGTTTCTTTGGCAGCAAGGAAAAGGAGAACGAGAAAAAAGAAAGGGAAAGGAAAAAGGGTGTAAATATTTTGGATGCATGAGCAAAGCAGCAAGTTCCATAATTCTAGCAAAAATTGTTGATGAACAATAAGATGATATGCAGCAACTAAATAGCTGATTTTGTAGTTCTTGTTTTCTTTTTTCGTATGTGAGTGCACATAGGTCAGTGGTTGGAGGAAATGACTAATTGTGAGAGCAATAGGATATTATTTCAGGTTACATGGAAGAAAGAGAAGAGCACAGGGCTGGAAGGCAACATCTAAACATTGTTAACAAGGAAGCTATTAAGGCCATAGTAAATGAAATGGCAACAATTTTGATTTAAGTATTGAGCTAATAAGGTCAAAGGTTTTGACTGATAACTAATTCAGATATGAAAATTAACTAATTGAGGCATTAGTTAATTAAGTTTATTTGATAAATAAAAAAAAAATCAACACATTAAGAGCCTCTGAAAAGTATATACAAATTTGTTCTGTAATTTTAAGAGAAAAAGTAAATAGTTTGCGTATTTAGAGTTTTAATAGCATTGTGATTCACATATAATGTGTAAATAATTTGTGTTTTGCATCATCGTACAATTTATAGCGTAACAAATTTCACTAAATAGTTCGTAACAAATTTCACTAAATAGTTTGTATCAGTGTACAATTTCTAGCGTAACAAATTTCACTAAATAGTTCGCGTATAAATTATTAATGTTAAAAATCAAAGTAGCAATGTTTAAACCTAACATAAAAATAGTTCGCATATTCGCGTATAAATTATCAATGTTATAATTGGAATAGTATAATATTTTATACACGAATCATATAAATTATTGATACTTTATGCACAAATAAATAAATATGAGCTTGACCTTTTCACATGATACTTCCTCTTTATAAAATTAGGGCATGTTAGCCTTTTAACACCAGAAGCATTTTTTAATACATAAAACACGTTTTCCTAATGGTATAAGAAGAGAGAGCCAGACCACCACGCGGGTTGAAGACTTGACCTTTTCCTCTCATATGTAATGCGAACCAAAGAATAACATGTTATCTACTCTTTTAAGCTAAGTCGTGCATTTTGTACTTTAACTGATAGCTTTAGCTTTTGGTCCTCCATGTCTCTCAACATTGCAAGAAGATTTGCACGATAAACCTCGCATAGCTGATTTGTGCGTTGCAACTCGGCTGTCAGTTCCCTGATTTTCTTTTCCTTCTGCTCCTGAAACCAAACATGTGATTGCAGTGAGAGAGGCAAAAACTTTTAAGTCAATACTGATAGTTTTAAACCAGATCATAGCATTTAAGGTATAAGACTTCTATTCCTATTCCATCAATGTCTGATTGCCACAATCTTGTTCCAGGGGTTCTATCTAGAGGAATCAACTTTCAAGGATGAGATCACACCAATAAAGATTTACAGTTACAATTACTAGTAAAATAGTCTTTGCACAAAAGCTGAACAAATAACCTTTACTTCAAGCTCAAAAATCTTATTCAAATCACCTTAGGATATACCTTTTAAAAACACTTTTGCTTTTCAAAACTTAATGCCATGTGCTTTTAATTTCTTTTAGCACATTTTAAATAATTAATTTGTAAACAAACATCAGAAAAGTTAAAGCAAACAAGAAACAGCCCCAACATCTTCATTGTCACAAACTCCTTACTACTTTCAGTTGGCATCTAACCACCCGAACCAAATACATCTTCCCAAAAAGGTCTGGACACTCTAAATGCTAGGCCCAACAAGGGTACTATCTCCGAGTGAAAACAAACACTGCTGCTTAGACTAGTCTCCCATAATAAGCAATTAACTGGGTTTCATATAAACACCAAAGTTTATCAGAATCTCTGACGTCTGCTGAGAGGGAATAAAAAATCCTGCTAAACAAAGGTTTGTGTAAAATCTCACCAAGGACAGATGTGAACGTGATGTTGTTTGATTATCATCGCCTGCATCAATCTCTGGATTGCATCCATTAGGTTGATTGCTCCTCTGAGTGGCTTCAAATTTTTTCTTTTTTGCTGCAGCAACCTTCCTGGCAGCATCTCGTAGAGCATTTGTTGCCACATTATAAACATGTATGGATTTTGCACCTTCTTCGACAAATTTAATAGCCTCTTGACGAAGATTGTTGTAACGTGCAGTTATAGAGTCACGAGAATTGCTTGAAAACACAGGAGCACGTTCCTCCCCAGCACCTCCAACACCAGTCCTGGCATCTCTTGTCCATCGTTTCAGAATATATTGGGAAGGAAGAGTGAGGACATTTTTGGCCCTAAAAACTGATAATATATGCCTACAAATAATACCTGAAAATTCAAACATCTGACAGCTACACTTAGCTTTCATCTCAAATGCATTGAAGCTTACAACATGCGATTTGTGCTCCTCACCAAATTTGGCCACCCTGTAGGCTGTGACTGTTCCGGAATCATCAATTTTAGTAGCAGGATTAGCGAGGGTCTCTACCAGTTCCCCTTGAAATTTCATGAATATTCTCCTTGTGTACAGATTAGCCGCTTGTTTTTCCATAGGAGATGGTGTCTTTAAAACAGGGGTAATATCAGTAGTATCCAAATCTGCCTTTAATTCTTTTTCGTGCCAGCTTGTTGTAGCTTTCTCACATTGTTTAATGAATGCTTGTATGTTAGTGGATCCATTCACAAATCCATCAAAAAACAGGTTTACAGCATTACTTCCCTCGACTGTGGAAAATTCCCCAAAGAAAGTGTCCTGCATGTAGACCGACACCCATTGATGACGTGCATTGTACAAAGATTGAAGAAATTCATTATCCATGAGACAATATCTCTCTAAAAGTGAATGCCAACTTGAGTCGAACTCCTCAATTGTCTCAACTTCATTGATGCACTTCTTAAACTCATTTTCGAAACTTGGGTGATTTTGATAGACAGAAGCCAATTTCTCCTCGGTTTCTTTCAATATGCTCCAACTAAAATAACGATGACGTATGTTCGGAAGAACGTGTGCTGCAGCAACCTTTATGCGGCTATCAAGGTTAGTTGTGATAGAGACAGGACAGCGTCCAGACATAGCTTGAAGCCAAGTTTGAAAGAGCCACACAAATGAACTATCAGACTCATTGAATAGCAGCGCACATCCAAATAGTACAGGCTGGGCATGATGATTTAGGCCAGTGAAAGTAGCAAGCGGTACTCTATAGCATTTGGACCTGTAATAAGTGTCAAACCTAACAGTATCCCCAAAATAGATGTAATTTTCCCTGGAAGTTGCATCAGCCCAAAATATGTTTGCATCGGATTCCTCATTATCACCATGAATTGCGTAAAAGAAATCTGGATTCTCGGCTTGCATTCGCCTCAAATAGTCCAGTATACATTGAAGCCCGCCACTGAGAGTCTTCTGTCTGCCCATGCTGCCACTGTTCATCTGTATCTGTATGTTACCAAAATCCAAGAGAACATCTAATCATCATAGGTACAAGAGAATGCTCTAAGTAGAAGAGAATATCCAATCACCAGAGGTACAACCTGTTATTCATGATATGCAACTTCTTTAGTTGAATCAAGATGGCGTGTATGAGGGAGCTAGAAACACAAGAAAACCAACTAATACGAATAGATTAATAGAATACACAAACTTTAGATGTCAAAATGTTAAAAGTGGACATAAAGGCAAGCAAGAGAAAATGAAGTTCACAGCCAGTACAGAAAACTTAAAAAGTCAAAATTCAAAATGGAAGCCATTCAATTTAAGTTAGTGTAAGAATCAGGAGGCTGAGCCACTGAATATGCCAGTTGAACCAAAAAAATAATAGATATGGACAAGCACGGAAGATCTACGAGTATGACATTGAGCACAAGACACATTGCTTATCAGCAGTATTAAGAGAACATAAGAAGCTCTAATCCTACTCAATAGCAAAATTTAATTTCCTCAGTCAACCAGGGTTAGGATCCCACATAAAAACGGAAAAAAAGAAAAAGTTTTTGAAGCCGATTGTTTTCTAGTTCCATCCTATCATGTTCCGTGTTGGTGATAACCCCTCTCCACTAAAATAAGGAACTATAAATAAGTCGAAACACTCTTAAGAAGTTGAAGAGTTAGACAACAAAATAGAAAGATATACGAAGTTTCTTGAAGGGATTCTTACACAATCCGATATGAAATAAAAATTAAAAACCTATGACTAAACCAACATGCAAACTTCAAATGGCTATATCTATCCCCAGAACTACACAAATAACAAACTAAATCCTTTTAGTTAATATTATTACAGTAATTTGTGAAGGAAAGAAGCCACAGGCAAGCATTGCATTGTACACAAATCAATCACTATTAAGTCATTTGGACAACTGCTTCCTCGTGATTTGCTGGCAGCTAAGAGTGTATCCGCAATTTAATATAAAGAAAGACAAGAACATGCTGTCTAAGCATGAATAACAACCAAAAGTTTACAACCACATGTTCCGAACCTTTGAATACTAGAAAACCGATAAATTAATATTAGCCAAGTAAGGCACAAAAATAAATGCACTATATCACAGGTTCCGATATAAGAAATATGATTACATTGACACAAGCAGATCATAGGCATAAACCACGAAACTAGCAAATAGAAAATAAAGCCAAAAGCGCAAGCAAGTTCGAAACCAAATTCAAAATAAGAAATGCTGGAGTTCATCCATCAGTTCAATTACACAAAAACCTGCAAAGGATACAAAGGGGCCAAACCAATTCTGCTTGCAAAGAGGAATAATACCAAAAGCACAAAGATCCAATTCAAATGTCATACCAGAAAAACTAAATTACAGGAGAGAAAAAAACACAAAAAAAAAATATAAAAAAAATACCTGACTTTCCTCTTGATGAGTACAATAAATAATGGCAGAGGCAGTCTTATACGTTCGTTAGATATGAAGAAGAAGAAGAATAACTTAAATATTCTTGATGGGAGCCAGCAACTATGAGTGAGAATCGACGACGGAGGGAGAGAGGGACTCAGGAGGCTTTTGAGTGCTCATCTTCTTTCACCCAATTACTCTTATAACGCCGTTGAAGGTCCGGTTTTAGCCCCGATTAACTTCTTTCGGTTCCAGTTAGTCAGTCCCGTCTGCGCGAGGTTTTATTATATTTTTGTTAGTATTATTATTATTAATTTAAAATTTTAAAAAGATGGGTGTGAATGCGAATATGTTATTTTTATGTGCGTGTAAAACTTGTAATTATAAATTTTGGTATTAATTATCAAAATAAAATTCTCTATCTAACATTATTCTATTTTATTTTGTGTAAGGATCAAATTTATACATTAGTTTATTAAACTCTAATCAAGATATGAATTAGTATTTAAAGTTTAAGTTATGAGTTATGAGTTATAATTTTAATTTAAAATAAAATAATATTGAATAATATTGAATGAGATTAGATAGAGAATCACAAGATTCACAACTAGAGGATCCCAGAAGTTAATTATGTAGGATTCTTTGATTCCATCAGGTAATTATGTAGGATTCCTTGGAAAGACGAGGAGACCAGATCTTCAGGATCTCATCGAAGACGAGTGCATGTCCTCCCCAGCACCCCCAGGCCCCAACCAACAGCACTCCTCACATCTCTAGTTCATCGTTTCAAAATATATTGCGAAAGAAGCGTGAGGACATTTTTTGCCATCAAAAGTGATAATACATTGCATGCCTATAAATAATACCTGAAAATTTAAACATCTGCCAGCTATACTTAAATGCGTCGGAGATATCAACATGCACTTTGGGCTCCTCGCCAAATTAGGCCACCTTATAGGCTGTGATTATTCCTGAGTCATCAATTTTAGAAGCAGAATTAGCAAGGTTCTCGACCAATCACCAAATTTCGTGAATATCATCCTTGTTTTTCCATATGAGAAGTCTTTAAAAAACCATGGTAATATTAGTAGTATCCAAATCTGGCTTTAATTCTTTGTCGCTCCAGTTTGTGTTTCTGTACAGAAACACTCACTTCCTATAATTACAGAAACAATCAGACCATTCATAGTTTCCTCCGACTTAAAAGTCACAACTTGGAGACCAGATGAATGCAGAAAATGTCATCCAGATTGACTGACGTGCTATCCATATGCAAATTTATGACTTTAATATTAGCCAACTCTAGGTGTAGTCAAGGACATTTGTAGTCTAGCCATGCCAATCGTTGTGTTCAGACAGTATATTGTTAATTCTTCTGCCAAGGTGTAGCAGGACGAGACAATTAGCATGGTTCAAAACACAAACAAATGCATGTTAATAATTTTTAACAATTGTCATATATCTTTTATTATATATTTACACATCTGAAAATCAATATTACAAACTATGGCCCATCAATGGACAACAGGGATAGAAAAATATCGGAAAAAGACCCTATGAACATATTTGAATGAAGAATAACGTACAGTGACGCTCAAGCCCATCTCTAAAGACCATCCCTCATGCTAAGTTTTACATTCTGGACTTTGATTGATAGCAGCTGTTTATGGTCCTCTATATCCTTCAAAACTGCGAGAACATTTGCACGATAAACTTCACATCTTCGTTTAGCACATTCCAGCTCATCTGTAAGCTCACGGATCTTTCTGTCCATGTCTTCCTACAACATTGGGAATGAAACTTTTCTGTAAGAGTTCGTTTGGGAAACAAGAACTCTTGGCACGACTTAAATACAGACAGTCAGTAGGTCAGTGGGGCACATTTTTTTTCCCAAACGAATATTAGGATCAGAAATCATAGTAATAATATTACATTGGACATATACAAAAACTCATAACTTGTAAAATTAATAATAAAAAATGTGATAGTAAGCCATCACAAAATACTTGCCTTAGAAGTTGCAATAGTTTCAAAATGTGAACAAGGGGCAAGTTTTAATATCTAAACTTTTCCGGGGGGAAATAATCAGAGAAGAGAGGAATTGTGCACCAGGGCACGGGCACAATTGTAGGAGAACTTAAGAAATACTTTATGCTTTTAGGGCTATTCAATTCTTCCAAAGTCGAGAAAGGGGGAAAAAAGGAGGAGGAAGGAGAAAGCCGGGGGGAGATTTGCCCACCGTCAACTCAATGTGACTCCGCCACTAACCATAGTGACCTATTAATATGCTATTAAGAAGCTTTACAATTTTCTGAACCTCTTGAATTTCCTAGCCCCAGTGAAAAGCAATACTAAGATGGCTCTACCTAAAGATCCTGATAGAGTATGTCAAGTCAAGACTGCCAAAAATGTAGTGTAAACAATTGATTGATAGAGCGCTGGAAAGGCAATTCTTACTAACAAGCATATGCATACATTGAAAGCAAGACCCATTGGGGCTAACAAAAATTTAACAATTAAGTAACTTAAATTCTAGGGAGCAAGCACTAAATATTAGGGGTTCAGGATATAACCAAAATACAACTCAATAGTATGATCTCAATAAAGTAATATTGTTTATACTAGGATAGAGAAACTAAAACAGAAACACAACAACAAAACAGCTACATGGTGCACAAATCCCACATGAAAATCCCCAAAAGGCCTAAATTCTTTTGTTACATTCTAGATCAATACAATTGGCAAAGAATCTTCCAAAACACCAACCTGTATTGTGCTTGAGCTGCTAATAATATAACCATTAGATACCCTAAACTCAAATCTAACTGAGAAACAAATACCATGCAAAAATAGAAGCAGCAATATCTGAACTTCAATATTCTTGTTTTTTGTTCCCTCCCAAAGGAGTAGGAGAAAGAGGCAGAAACTAACAAAACTGAATAGAGTTCAGCGTTCAAAACTAACCTATAATACATCATCACTGATACAAAGGAGTAAACTCAGCAAACTACTTAAGAATACTCATCTCAAAATTCTTGAATTCTAACTCAATTCCTATGTGTCACAGATTGTAATAAGAAAGATAACAATGAGCAAAGGATGACTCCCGATTTTCCACTGGAGGAAGAAACAAAAGTAAATGGAAGGCAAAGAAAATTAAACAACAGAAAAATTAATGGCCAACCTCAGAAAGTTCTTGGCAAAAGCTTCCTTTATAATCCTGTGTTGTATGATTTGCATAAATCCCATTCCTTCTGGACTCATCCCTAAACTGCCCATTACCTGCAGAAATCCTCCCTTCTTTCTTTGTCTCTTGCGAAACTTTCTCTGAAGCCTCTTCCAGAGCAGCCATTGCTACATTACAGGAGTCAATCGACTCTGTCCCTTCATCCACAAATTTAAAGGCCTCATGTCGCAAAGTATTGTATCGAACTGTATGTGATTCCAAGTAACTACTAAATACATCAGTTACACGTTCTTCTAATGTGACACTGCTCTTGGCATTTCTTGTCCAGCGCTTCAATATGTAATGTGATGGAAGAGTAAGAACATTTGACACCCTCAAGACAGCCAATACATGTCTGCAAAGAAGACCAGAGAACTCAAACATCTGGCAGCTGCAAGTAGCTTTCATCTCCAAAACATTAAATCTGACATAGTAAGCTTTGTGATCTTCCCCAAATTTTGCTACTTGATAAGTGGTAACCTCACCATCATCCACTTCTTTGGATGCCATGAAAGTCAGAGTGCCTACCAACTCCTCCTGAAATCTCATGAATAGCTTTCTTGTGTAAAGCTCAGATGCTTGTTTCTCCATAGGAGAAGGGGTCCTTAAGCTTGGTGAAGTATTCATTGTATCATAATCTGCTTTAACTTCTTTCTCATTGCGACTCTCTAATGCCTTTTCATACAATTTAAAGAACTGGTTCAGATTAGTTGATGCATTCACATAGCCGTCAAAATATGAGTTCATACTATCACTGCGCTGGGTTATAGACATTTCTGCAAAAAAGGTATCACGCAGGTAGACAGGGACCCATTGACTGCGAACGTTATAAATTGCCTGAAGCCATTCATGATCCCTGAGTTCAAATTTATCAACAAGGGAGAACCAACAAGACTCAAACTCTTCAATGGACTCTGTCAAGTTCACACACTTGTGGAAGTCTGCTTCAAAATTTTGATGTTCAAGAAAGATATGAGACAATTTCTCCTGGCATTTCTTGAATATATGCCACTTGCAGAAACGGTGGCGAGTGTCTGGGAAAACATGCATGATAGCTGACTGAATCACAGCATCATGATCAGTGGTGATGGACACCGGAGTGCGGCCAGACATAGCTGCAAGCCAGGTCTTAAAAAGCCATACGAAGGATGCTTCTGACTCATTTACTAAGAAAGCACAACCAAACAGAATGGGCTGCCCATGATGGTTCACCCCTGTAAAAGGGGCAAAGGGTAATCTGTATCTGTTGGACCTGTAAGTTGTATCAAAAGTTACTGTATCCCCAAAGTAAGTGTAGTTGGACCTTGCCTTAGGATCAGCCCAGAAGACATTGCCAGTACACTGATCCTCATCACCTTGAATAGCAGTGAAGAAACTGGGGTTTTCAACCTCCATTTGCCTTAGATAATCCAGAAGGAGTTGAATATCTCCTTCGAGACTTCTCTGACGATTATTTCGCATGTAATTCCTGCAGTCCACCTCGGTGAATCCAACCTTGCTAATACCACCATACTCTTTAATGAGGGCAGACATTATTCTGCGGGGACCCATGCCAGCAGCCTGCAGGGTGTCTATCAAGGTCTTGGCAGGACCAGAGATTTGGCGATGCGAGCGAAGGCAGTGGACCTGGTCTGGGGGAACCAGCTCGTGATTGTGCTCCCTGATGAAGCTCGAGACTACCCACTTCCCGGAGTCTTGTATTTTGACAGACAAGGAGGCCTTGCAACCGACGCGTGTGATGGTCCGAGGGCGCTTGATTTCTCTGTCCTTGGTGCGCTTCTCATTCAAGTTGCGGAACCCTTCTTTAGCACAGACAAAGGATCTCTGTATGATGGCCCCATCCTTCCTAGAGCGACGAGAGGAGCTGACCCGGGTGCTGAAGCCAACACGCCGGGCATATGAATTGTAGAAAGCCTTAGCAGCCTCCTCTGATTCAAATTCCATCCCCTCATAAGGTTCTAGATCAAGGTCTCCTTCGGGAATATAAGTTTCTACAGCAACATTGCCTCGGTAAACACCAGCAATGGCAGCAGTGGGAGAACTATCGACTAGTGTCTCGTCCTCATCATCGTCTACATGGTCAATATCGAGCGCATCATCTTCCACACCTCCTCCTGAAGCTCCCAAACCTATAGCAAAGTCGATCATCTCATTCTCCATGTTCAGCCAGATAAAAAAGGAAGGTAATCACTGCACCATTAAAAAAAAAGAGTAAAAACAAAAGCTTGAAAGGTAAGTAAACAAGGAGGGAGCTCTTTTTGTGGCAACCTTTTCTAAAAGAAACTCAATCATTCCAAAAGAAAGGTAATCATGAGAAAACTGACCTGCAAAAGCAAATCAATTTCATATATAAGCGGAGCATAGTGCATCTGCCAGCCAGTGCGCCAACTTGTATTGAGTTGAGGGGAATAGGTCAGCAACCCGAAAGTGATAGTACAGTTCAGAGAAGCCAGCCAAGTACAGGGGAACTTCTATAAAGAATTGGGGATTTCTACTGTTTAAACCCACTGGCAATCAGAAATAACAAATGAAACTCAAACAGCAGTAAATCTTTTTGAACATACCCTTAATATAAGAGAACGTCCAATCACCATAGGTACAACCTGTTATTCCTGGTATGCAACTTCTTTTGTTGAATCAAGATGGAGGCAAGCAAGAGAAATTGAAGTTCACAGCCAGCACAGCAAACTGAAAAGTCAAATTTCAAAATGGAAGCAAATTGAATTCAATTTATTATAAGAATCAGGAGATAAAATGAAAAGGAGGAGAGTAAGGGCAGCTCCATAAGCTGCTGAGTATGCTAGCTGAACCAAAAAATAACTTCCTTACAAGAGCCACTCAAAAAGCAGAAAGAAACATACCAACATAAACAAACATCAGGCATGCCAAGAAAGACCAGCATTCTGATCCATACTAGCTCAACCTTTATAGAATTGGCTCCCAGATGAACACGGGCAGGGCAGATAAGAGTGTATCATAAATTTAGTATTGTCTAAGCATGGATAACAGCCAAAAGATTACAAACACATATTCCGAAACCTGTGGATACTAAAAGACCGATACTGAAAAACTGATATGAGTGAGGCACGAAAATGCACTATATCAAGAGTTCCATCCCATTATAAGAAATATGCTACATAGACACAATCAGATCATAGGCATAATAAATCATGTGTAATAACCAAAAAAAATTAACACCAAGTTAGCAACAGAAATAAACCCAAAGCGCAGCAAATCCATCCGAAACCGAAAGAAAAAAAATGCCGGAGTTCATCACTGCAGTTACACAAAAAGAACCCTACAAAGATCCAATTCAAATATCATAGCAGAAAAATAAAAATTAAGAAAAAATACCTGACTTCTCTCTTGATGAGTACAAATAACTAATGTAGCTGAAGCAGAAAAATACCAAAGCCTGTCTGACAAATTAGATATGAAGAAAAACTACATATTCCTGAAAAAACATGGGAGCCACCGTGAGTGAGAATCGACGACGGAGTGACTGATGAGGGGGTAGACTAGGGCTTTCAGTGCTGATTTTCTTACGAGGAAGGAGACCCAATACTCTCATAACCCGGTTATAAAAAAAATTCCCCTAAAAGTATATTTGCTAGTGTGAATATGTTATTTGTGTTGGCAGGTGAAAATTTTTATTATAAATTTTGGTATTAATTGCATCCACACTCCTTATATTTTAACTTACATAACAATTATTACCTTTGGAAATTTGGGATATAACACTAGTGAATAGGTTACGTGATAGTTTGTCCAAAATTATGCTGTTCAAAATTAAAATTATGCCTTCAGTTGTTTCTTATTTAGTTTCTAATAAATGTAGAGTGATTTTAGTAATATTAATCCTTTAATATCTGGTTCTAGTTAAACTAAGTGGTTTTGAGGGCAGAATAGGACATGATAATTTTGAATAAAGAATTCGATTCGAGTGACTAGACCTCTAAGGTGCATTTGTGAGATGAGATATCCTATGCAATATTATACTATCTTATCTTGTCCAGGATTAAAATTATGTCGTCCTAGGATTCACTCATTTAATGATTAGTGTCTAATAATTGTAAATTGAATTTAGTAATATTTATATTTTTAGTCCCTATTTTTAGTTAAATTGCATCGTTTTGAACATTATACATGATAAGATTGGATAATTCCGATCTCTGCATTTGTTGCGTAGGAATGGTAATATGTAGATGGGCATATAATACTTCGAAATCAAATAGTTTATGTTAAAGGAATCTTAAATTCCCTTTCTCGTGTTCGTGTTCAAAATCACGTAGTTTCACTAAAACTATAGACTAAAAGCATAAATATCACTAAAGTCACTTTATAATTATTAAACCTTAACCAACGAGTGAACCGTATTTTTAATTTAAGATAAGATACTTTTAGAGATAATATTTCATCTCATTAAATACATAATATTTTTTATTTTATTTAAATTGTAAAACATGACATAACAAGTACAAAAATAATGTATGACAAATCTATGCACAAAGATAAAAACATTAGTAGATTATCAATAATAATAATAATAAATATATAAAAATGTTACTTATATGATCGAAAGTAGACAAAAAGTTTTTTAAAGCAATAATAAAATAAAGTTCATATTTAATATTTAGTTACATTAACATTTTGATAAAAAAAAATAATTAAGAAGAAGATTATGGGAATCTTATTTTTCTTGTTTAATTTATTCATTTATTTAGTTATAAAAACTTGTATATTTTGTTTTCTATTTACTTTTTATACAATTTATTTTCTCTATTTTTGGGGGCTGTCTAATTATTAGTGTAAAATTAAGATTACTATTTGTATATACTTCCTACATAAATTCTGTTAATGCACACGTGAGTTGGCATTTATTTTAATTGGCATTGATTTTTTGGCAAAGATAAGGAAAGCTTTTATTGAAGACAAAATCAAATAAAATCAATCTATGCAAGAAGATTGATTTGATGATTAATGCCATGTGGATAATTATGGAACTTATCTTGGTATTCTTGGAAGCTATCCTACTTTGGAAAAGATAAGTTTTGAAGTCACAAGAGTTTCCATCTTCTTATTTAAATTATTTTGGAAATTACCTTGAAGATAATGATGGGACGATTTGGTGATTACGTCCTTCCATTCGAATGGTTTTAGAAATAATCTTGGGATAAATATGGAAGGATTTTTTAGTGCCTATATGAAGCTTTCCATCACACGGTTTTCATGTGCGAGTTTTGTGATTTTTATTCGGTCTTTCTCTAAAACTGTGAACACACTCATTTGGTGAATATCTTTGATTAAGAGTGTGTTGGTTGTTGCATCGAAAGGTTATATTCTTGAAGGTGTTATCCTTGTGTTTCTTGATTCAAGCATAGAACTCGGGAGGAGTTCAAACGTGGGCAAGGGGATCTTGCTTAACCACGAATTCCGGGAGGAATCAACATAAGTCGAGGGGAGCTCGCACAATCCGTTCACTGCAGAAGTTAGGAAGCAGCAGTATTTAAGATAAGATGGTGTCTTACCTTGTGTCATACTGAATGTCTTGTAACTTGTGAATATAGTGGATTGTTTTTTCTGGGCGTGGCCCCGCAGACGTAGGCAATTGCCGAACTGCGTTACCAACCTCCTGTCCATTTATTTTCCGCATTTTTAATACTGTCAATTTGCATTTTATTATCGGTGTCACACCCAGTGTCACACCCAGTGTCACTCACCCACTGGGACACCGCGCTACTAACCTATATCTTTCAAATTCATAAAATATTTTTTAATATTTCAAGTAATATTTTTTAATATTTCTATTGAGGGAATGCGAGAGAAAATCAAACTTATAAAATAAAAAGGGATTAAAAAACAAGTATATCGTGGAAAACAAAGTTTTTTTTTAAATTTAAAATTGCTATCTTTTACATGGAATCTAAGAATACCACAATCTTGGTGATTTTTTGATAACCTATAATAGTAATCATTTGATTACTAAGTTAATGGATATTCATTTTTTTAATAAATTTAAATTAACTAATCAAACATAGTAACGATGGAAATGGTAATCAAATGACCATTTCCTTGATGGTAAGAGTTCTTTTCTTATGCATTAAAAGAATTTAATATATAAATATCATAGGTTTTTGCCTACCAAAGGTAGAAAGTGAATTCACTATTGAAATGAATTGCTAAATCCTTTAAACCGACTCATTTTTATGTGACACTAGTGTGAAATATCCCTTTTTTGAGCAAAAAAAGTATCTTAGGAGGAAATAAACAATTAGAATAAAATAATGAAAATTCAAAACAATTTTTTTAACTCACAAAATAACCTAATTCACTTTTCATACGTAGTAATCTTTTCCTAATCATACTTTATTAGTGTTACTATCTTTTTTCAAAATCTGAGTAACAACCTTTTTTATTCATTTTTTTATTTTTAATTATAAAAATTGATTGAATATCAGGTCAAATAGATTCTTACTAACTTCTATCTTTTTCAAATCTTGAGGAAAATAAATTTTCATTATCTATTCTATCTTTTTCCAAATCCCTAAAATGTTTTATTATTATTTATATTTCTTGGTTAGTGAAAGATTTATTATGGATAAAAATACATTAGCTCAGTGGCGGAACTAGGGGGTGAGCCAGTGCGCCCGCCTAGTCATGGCCACGGTTCCGGTTTTAACCGTAACCGGCCCGGCGGGCCGGGCCCGAAACCGGAACCGGCCCATGCCGGGCCCAACCCGTGAACCGTGAACCGGCGGTTTGAACCGCCGGTTTAAAAAAAAAAAAAAAAAAAAAATTGGATGGCCAGGATTTACTAGCCGTTGGATGATCCAACGGCTAGAACCGGCGGTTAAACAGCCGGTTCAGCAAAAAAAAAAAAAAAAAAAGTGATGGGCCAGGCCAACTGCCAAGTGGCCAACGGCCCACATCCTCATGTCTACATTACCGTTGGCAGTCCAACGGCCATAAATTGGGCCGTTGGCTGCCAACGGTTTTGCATGCTTTTTTTTTATTTTTTTTTTTATTTTTCTTCTATAAATACCTAAAATTTTCTAAATTCATTTTCACACCTTTCTCTTCATCTCAATTCTCTCAATTCTCTCAATTCTCTCAATACTCAATTATCATTTATATTATCTACTTTTTTTTTATCATTAAATTATTTTTACTCATTAATTCATTATATTCAAAATTCAATTCTTTACTTTAAATTATTTTATTTTATTCAAATCTTTAGCTATTTATTTTACTTTAAATTATTTTATTTTATTCAAATTATTTATGTCATTAATAATTTTTATTATTTGAATTATTTTAATTTATTTAAACACTTTTATAGTTTTATTATACACTTATAAGGTTATAATTTTATTTATCTAATTATTTATATTTATTCAATTACTTAATTTGAATTTACTATAAAATGGATAGTTATAATAGAGATATTGTTGGTAGCTCACAATTTGGTGCAAACCAAAGTGAGCAAAATTTTAGAGGTGGTGGAGAAACCGAAAGCCCCAACATTGAAGAAAGGCTAAAATCGGATATGTTCAAGAAGCATTACACAAAGATTTTAGATTCCAACCAACAACCAATCAAGGCGAGATGCAATTATTGTCCCGGAAATAAATTTTATGCTTTCAAGAAAGGATCGGGCTATGGAACTTTGGCGCGACATTTGAAGGAAAAACATCCACACGAACTCGGCCTTTCCACCAACCAATCGCAATTATCCGGGTTTGTTCCCTCTACTACTCCTCCTTTTAAATATTCGGATGAAAAAAATAGAAAAGAATTAGCTAAAATAATTGCCATAGAACATTTATCATTTGGTTTTGGTGAAAAAGTAGGATTTAATTATTATTGTCAAGAGGCATTAAATCCACAAGCTAAAAGAATGCCTAGAACATCAATAACAAGAGAATTAAAGAAAATTTATAAAGGTGAAAAACAAATTTTAATTGAAACTTTTTCAAAATTAAATGGTAGTGTTTCTATATGTTCCGATATTTGGAGTGATTTATGGCAAATGCATTCTTATATGGGAGTAACTTGTCATTGGGTTGATAGTGATTGGAAAATACAAAAAAGAATTATTGCTTTTCGTCATTTTGAAGCAAGACATGCCGCAAATAATATATCTAATTTGTTGAATATTATTTTAGATGAATATGGTTTATCTAAAAAAAATTTTCAATTGGTTTTGATAATGCTTCCTCTAATACGGCTTCAATTAATCAATTAAAAACTCTTTGTCAACCAACAATAGGTGGAAAATTTTTTCATATTAGGTGTGCATGCCACATATTAAATTTAGCGGTACAAGATGGTTTAAAAACACTAAATACGCATATTACGCCTATTAAAGAGGCAATTAGTCTTTTATGGATCCGTCCAAATTTAATGAAACTATGGGTAAAATTTTGTATGGAAAATGGACGCAAACCAAAAAGATTTAGTAAAGATGTTCCTAATAGGTGGAATTCAACTTATAAATTATTGAATGCATCTACACAATATAGTACTTTGTTATGTACTTTTTTTATGCAAAATCAAGTAGATAATATTTCTTTGCATCCTAATATGTGGGAAATTTGTTGTAAATTATTAGAACTTTTAAAGGTATTTAAAGATGCTACTGAAATTTTATCTGGTGTTTATTATCCTACTTCTCATCTATTTGTTCACATTGCATGTGATGTTGTTGGTATTTTACAACAATTTAAAGATGACCCTGTTTTATCACTTCCTATATATGATATGTTAATAAAATGGCTTAACTATTACCGAAGAATTCCACCTACATATTTAATTGCTTCTGTTTTTGATCCACGTCAAAAAATTAATATTTTAGAAGAATATATTACTGCATATAATAGTTGTATAGATTCATTTTTTCTTGGCAATGAAGGTTATAAACCTCAAGATACTAAGGAAATTATAGGAGAAGTAATATTTCTTCTTCGTGATTTATTTAATGAATTTCTTTCTAAATATGGTAGTCAAGTTCCTATTAGTACCGGATCTAATATTGATGGTTCTACTAGTAGTGCATCACATCAAAATACTAGTACTCCATCAATGTTTTCTATAGCACCACGTAAACTTGGTAAGTCTATATATTCTTCACACAAAAAACCAAGATCCGGTAATGATACGGAACTTGATAGATATTTAACAACTACTTTTGAAGTTTGTGATGAAGATAAGGATTTTCACGAGTGGTCCGTGTTAGAATGGTGGAAGGGAAAGGAGAAGGATTATCCAATCCTTTCTATTATCGCAAAACATATTCTTGCAATTCCGGCATCAACCGTAGCTGTGGAGCAAGCTTTTAGTGCGGGAGGAATCATGTTAGACGAGCACCGGTCCCGATTATTACCAAGATCATTAGAAATCCAAGCATTAGTGGATGATTGGCACAAGGCATTTTTGAGAGCACAAGAAATGGACAAGGCGGATGACATTGATTTAGATTACGACACCGACATTTCCGAAACGAGCAATGTTAGTGGCGGATCTTCAACCGGAGTTTCTTATTTCACGGATTTCGTTCAACTCGATCACGATGATGACATTGAAGAAGATTAACTTGTACTCAAATTACTTTTATGAATGAAAATTTTTATTTTTAGTAAATGTTGTATTGATTCATTATTCATATATGTAAATGGCCAACTTGTACTTAGGCCAAAATTTTATATTTCAATAATAAAATGAGGTATTTTTTCATTTATATCAAACTTGTGAACTTGTACTTATTATATCAAACTTGTTACTTTTCACATTGTAAATTTGTAAAATTTATGAATTATATCAAACTTCTCTTATTTTTTACATTGTAAATTATACTAAACTTCTTTTTTTTTCATCTTATAAATTTGTAAATTTGTGAATTATATCAAACTTCTCTTATTTTTCACATTGTAAATTATATCAAATTTCTTTTTTTTTTTCACCTTGTAAATTTGTGAATTATATCAAACTTCTCTTATTTTTCACATTGTAAATTATACCAAACTTCTTTTTCTTCATCTTGTAAATTTTGTAAAGTACATCACATTTCATATTGTCATCTTTTTAAAAAGTCGAACCGTGAGAAAACCGTACCAAAACCCGAACCGAAACCGGAACCGGAACCGGAACCGGACAGAACCGGAACCGGGACGGAACCGGAACCGTGACCGAACCGTGAACCGGCGGTTCACGAACCGTAACCGTAACCGTGACTCCAAGGGCCGGTTCAGGTTCCACCCTTCGTGGAACCGTGAACCGGCGGTTCACGAACCGTAACCGGCGGTTCGTGAACCGTGGTCATGTCTACGCCCGCCCCCCGCTCCCTCGTTTTGGGGAGCAAGGGGATGGTATCTATATTTCACTCCCTAGCACCCGCTGTCCCGCCGCGTCTGCTTTCCGCCGCCGCCCAGCCTTTTGAAGAAGACGAATACTGTTTAAATTTTTTTTTTTTACACTTAAGTAAAACGACGTCGTTTTACTTAAGTGTTTTTTTTTTTAAATCAGAATCTGGAGCCCAAACCAGAAGCCCTTGTTTCCATGCAGACTATGACTCAAAATCAGAAGCCCAAACCAAATGCAATCCGCCTTACAAATAGGGTTGAGAACGAATACGAACACGAACAAGCTCGGGATCGGCTCGAGCTCGTTTATTTAATAAATAAACGAACACGAACAAGATTTTAGGCTCGATTAATAAATGAACATTAAATGAACACATTGGTGAAAGCTCGATTACGTTCATGATTAACAGCTCGTTAAAAAGCTCGTTAAAAGCTCGATTAAAATATTAATTATATAATATATATTGTACTTATATACTAAATACTAGAAGATATTTTATTTTTATATATATTTATTAAGACACAAATTACAATATACGAGTGTTTGAATTGTTATAATAAGCTAATATTTTATAGACGTTTGAATTGATGTATTTATTTGAGTGAAAATTTATGTTAAAAAATTATACAATTGTAAAAAAGTTATATTTTTGTGAGAATTTATAATGTATGTTATGTTTTGAATTATTTAGTTGGTGTTGTTTCTTTGAATAATGTATGTTGTGATTTATTTTATTTACATTTGAATATAACTAATAGATTGTGTTAACTATTATCAAAATATTTGATAAGTTATTGTGTAGTGATTGAATAATCTTATTTGTGAAAAAAAAAAGTGAAAAAATAAATAAATAAAAACTGAAATCGAGCTCGAGCTCTAGCTCAGGTTCGAGATCGAGCTCGAATGTGGGCTAAACATTAACGAGCCGAGCTCGAGCTCGAAATTTTTTACTCGAGTTCTAGGCTCTCGAGCTCGAGCCTGCAGAAAAATACACGAGCCGAGCTCGGGCTCGATATCAGCCCTACTTACAAATGCACATTTCACCAGCCTTATATTTTTAATATTTAAGTTTTTACTTATATTTAAATTTTTTATGTTAGCTTTTAAACTTTTAGTAATTAGTAATAATGTAATATCTTGAAGTAATTTTGTATGTTTTTATGTTTATTTTTCAATATTTAAGTTTTTATTAATATTTAAATTTTTTATGCAAGTTTTTAGTAATATGTGTAAGTGAGTTTTTTATATTTTTATGTTTTGGTAATATTTAAATTTTTGTGTGCATATTTTTGTGAATTATAATTAATTATCATAATTAAATATTGATTAATAATTTATTAGTGAATTGTGATTAATTAATTTTAAATTTATAAATTATAATTATTTAATTAAAAAAATAAGTATTTTATTGATATGTGTATATATTATATTTTTATTATTATGATTATTAATTTGATAATTTAGCGCTGAAATTTTTTTTTTCTAAATACGGTTAAGCCCCCCTAAAAAAACATTCTAGTTCCGCCACTGCATTAGCTTATGTGCATAAATCAATAAATGTTGTAAAGCGATGCCATTTTCTGAAATATGTTAAGCATGTTCTATCTTTATTAAATTATACTTGAGGCATGCCCTTTTTTGAAACTTTTCCAAGATAAAAGTTCACTAACAATTATATTTATAAGGAAAAAAAAGGACTACATATTTTATTAAAATAAATAAGAATGTTGTTTCAAAACTATGGCCAGCTTATACTAAAGGAGAATTCCCCGATATTTTCATAATTGTAAGAATAAATAGATTAATAGATAGATGTTATCGTGGAGTTAGTGGTTTATTTATTTACTTTTAATAGAGTGGTCAAATCTCTGAAACTATAAATAGACAATTAATAGGAACTCATGGTGAATTTTCATTTGATAGTATTGGTTAGCAGTCCACCGGTTTAAGATTTTTCTCAATTTGTCATATAAAACATTATAGAAAAAGTGTATTAAAATTAATATAACACTTCTGTAAAATAAGTTTATAGAGATATCTCACGATTTTTTGAATATTAATGATTTGCATCAAAGATTCGCTTTAATGCTTTTATTTTTTTTTTGGTTATTGACTAAATTACGAAACATTTACCCAAAAACTATTATTGAAGGTATGGTGTTTGCAAACGATAGAGTATTAAATATTAATTGATGAGATAAGAAAAAGGAGTAAGCTCTAAATTAGAAGTTTTGAAGGAAGCACTATCAAAAAAAATATTTTATTATAAGTATGGGTAAAATTGAATAAATGAAATGCTACTTTATTAGTCATTGAAGTAACAATAAGATAATGTGAAAATTAGTGGGTATGAATTAAGTAAATCTAAAAGTTTTATATATTTAGAATCTATCATTGAATAAAATGGGAAAATTGAAAAAGATTTTACTTATAATTCATGTAAGTTGGAATAAATAAAGAATTGCATCTTCTATACTTTATGATCCTAAAGTGCCGTTGAAATTGAATGAAAAAAAATTATTAAATAGTTATAAGACCAACGATATTTTATGAATCGAAATATTTGGTAACTAAGTATGAGCACGAACAAAAAAATAAGGTGGCAGAAATGCAAATGTTAAGATGGATATGTGAACATATTAGATTGGATAAAATAAGTAATAAATACATTAAAAAAAAGTATTAGTTGCTTTAATAGACGAGAAAATGAGATAAATTCGTTTTAGATAGTTTTGACATGTGTATAGAATACCTCTAAAAAATTATATGCTTAAATATAAATGAAAACATGTAAAATACAAACAGCCAATAAAAGGAATGCAAAATCTATTTCAATTAAACAATAATAAATCCCAAAAATACAAGCCATAAAATAAGGTTATAAAAAAAAAGAATCAAATGAGATAAATATAGACAACTAACATTTATAAAAGTCGATTTTGTTTTTTCATAACACCATATCTATTAAAATGCAATATATGATAAAAAAATAAATTGTTAAGAGTGATAATGTTTTAAAATTAAAAGTATTGTTGGTATTTTGCAAGTTTTTTTTTTTTTTAAATTACCTGAATAATTTATCCAAAAGATAATAAATAAAAGAAAAACAAGTGAGGGCTACAAATCCAATGTTACACCCACGTCAACATGCCTTGCGCACCACCTAATCCAAATTGTGTAACAAAACGATGTCCACATGCACCCAGCGTCCCCACTCATATTCCTAGTCGTACTTATCCTCCTCACTCATATGATCTTTAATTTCCCTTTTATTATTATTACAAACACAAATTCGAAATCTCATTTCATTCTTTTCTCCAGCTTCTTTCATCACGACTGGGACTGGAACCAAAAAAAAAAAAAAAAAAAAGAAAGTAAAAGAAATTGCAAAGGCGAAAACGAAGAGTAGAACTTGTATCGTGAATGGATTTCTCTTAGGTTTATTCTTTATTAAGCAACTTCATCCGTTTCGGTTTTAAACAAGTGTTGTTGTGACTGGAATGGTGCGTGTAAGTTGATAATTTATCCGTTGTTAAATGCTTGTATATATATATATATATATATATATATATTATGAACTTAATTCGCAACAATTGTTTGCCTCTTCACAAATTTTTCTAGCTAGCTAGATATATACTTAGCTGAGTTTAACATTGTCGGAGAGAAACTCTGTGCGAAATGCAAAATTGCTGCTATTGATTTCGATTGTTGGTTGACGATGATGTCCGGAAATAAATTTATGCACATCGAGACATGTAATGTCAATCACAGGGTATCCCAGTTAATTCGATCTTAGTTGCATCATTACTGTTCTTAGTTTCCTATCTAATTGATTTCGATTTATTAGTTGCGTTGAATGATTCGGTTTTACATGTAATGCCAACAATAGGCAGGGAATCCAGTTATTTCGATTTTAGTTGCACTGTTCTTAGTTTCCTATCTAATTTGATTTCGATTTAGTTGTGTTGAATGATTAGGTTTGTTTTCTTGAGCCAAAAAACCGCTCGTTTACTGTTCTGGTGCTACTATGTACGCCTTGCCACCTGTCCGCACATTCGGGTTCTGCATTGGGGTCAGCATCAGCGCGGGACGAGATGCAAAAACTTCTTCTCAATTCCACCTGAGTCTCCTTTCTCTTTGCCATCCAAGTACGGCAAGCTGTCCTGGTTGGAAAACGGCAGCAGCTCGAAGACGCTCTGGTCTGTTGATCATATGCAGGGATGTAGGTAAGCCTGGAAAAGTGAAGACCGAAAAGAAAAAGAAAAAGAAGGCCACTGAAACCAGCAACAACAGAGAGGATGGCGAGGCTGAAGGGACCGAGGTGCAAGTATCCCAGCAACAGCTATCTTCCTCAGTCTCAGTGATGAAGAGGCTGGATGATGTGAACCCAGTTGGGTTGGGCAGGCGTTCACGCCAAATCTTTGATGAGGTGTGGCGTAAGTTCTCTGGATTAGGACAAATCTCTAGGACTACCCGTACCAATGACGAGACCAGTCTTCTCATTGGAGAGGGCGGTCCAATGTGTGAGTTTGCTATCCCTGGTGCTCAGAACACCACTGTCCTTGTTGTTGGTGCCACCAGTCGCGTCGGTCGCATTGTTGTCCGCAAGCTCATGTTGAGGGGATACACTGTCAAGGTTCCCACTGCTACTTAGAAATATATACCTTCTACTGATTTGAACTTGTAGAATATCATGATACCGTTCTTTTCAATTAATTGTTTTAGTTACCTAGTGGGAAATGGAAGTGGATTTTGACACGAGGGTTTTTCCACTTTAATTTTGTTAATCTCATGTCTTTGCAGTATTCAACATGTGAATTCTGAATTCTAGATGTTTACTTCATCTCTTCAATGAAATTGCCTATTTTCTTGACCAGGCTCTAGTTAGGAAACTCGATAAAGATGTGGTGGACATGCTTCCAACTTCTGTGGAAATAGTCACTGGGGATGTAGGCGATCCTTCCGGTCTGAAGCCTGCTATTGACGGTTGCAACAAAATTATCTACTGTGCTACTGCACGTTCCTCAATCACCGGCGATCTGAACAGAGTTGATAACCAAGGAGTCTACAATGTTGCTAAAGCATTTCAGGTCTCCTTCCCTTACCTTTCCTCATACTTTTATCAACTTTTGCAAGTACTTTCTATAACAAGTTCTTGCCATCAAAACTCGGAGCATAGTCTAGCAGTTACTTCAATACATGTAATGTTATGATCTTAAACAGTATGGCATGCAGCTGATATTTCAATTTCTTATTTTCATTTTCTGTTTGCATAGGTGATCTAGTGAATTGCGAAATTAATACATTGATTAATTGCCTTCCTGCACGTTATAGGATTACAATAATGAATTAGCTCAAGTACGAGCAGGCAAAAGCAGCAAAAGCAAACTTGTAATTGCAAAATTCAAGTCTCCCGAGTCACTGCATGGGTGGGAAGTTCGTCAAGGAGCATATTTCCAGGATGTAATTGCTGCTAAATATGAGGGAGGAATGGATGCAAAATTTGAGTACACTGAGAATGGGGACGCAATTTTCTCAGGTATTATTGATGGAGATCAGGTTAGCCAAAACAGGTTTCGACCTAACAATGCGTTTGAATGCTGCTTTTAGTACATTAAGCAGGTGTAATCATTTGAACTCTCAAAGCCTATGTTTACTTTTTCGTATTGTCAAACTTACTTTGTCAGATGAATGTAGAAATAAAACTTAGGTGTTGATGGCAGCGCACTTAAGGAACATGATGATGTGTGGTGAATTAGCCTAAATATGCTCAGCACATCGAGCTTCAAGAAAAGAGGAGAGATTTGCTATCTTTTCATCTTATTCTTTTTCTGTTTGTTTCTTTCCAAAAAAAGGGTATGTCTTCACACGCGGTGGCTATGTGGAGTTGGTAAAAAAACTTTCACTTCCTTTGGGTTCTACTCTTGACAGGTACACCTTATGGACTGATGTCCTCACTTTATATGTTTCTCCTACTGCAGATTGCTCATTAATCAGTCTGCCTTATTTTATTTTGTTTAGGTATGAGGGTCTAGTTCTCTCTGTTGGTGGGAATGGTCGCTCTTATGTTATAATACTTGAAGGCGGTTCATCTGCTAATAGTGCTGAAAGCAATACGTATTTTGTAAGAATTAGCACAAAAGCAGGATTCTGCAGGGTGAGACTAGAATCTACAATTATTAACAAAAGGGTAAATTACCCTAATGGGCATTAAACTATTCGAATGGTATACTCATAATCACTTTTTCCTTTTTTTTTTTTCAATTTGGCCAGTCATCTATGAAGAGTGGTATAATAGTGGCTATCCTGTTAACTTCAACCGTTAAGTTCAAATGTTTCTTTTTACCAAAGCACATTTTAAGAATAAATTTGACTTAGTTAGATGGGCAGCCACTACCCTAAATCCTATCAGTTACCGTCATTTGTAGATGCAGAGTTGCCTTAAACTTTCTTTTAAAATCTCTGAAATTATCAGAAAAATTCAAAGATACCGGATGAACCTGACGGAATGACCGCTAGTATACCACTTTTCATAAACAAGTGGTCAAATTGAAATCATAAAAAGAATATACCACTAATATACCAATTTTCATAGACAAATGGTCAAATTGAAAAAAAAAAAGAAAAAGAATAGTGACCAAAAGTATACCATTCAAATTGTTTAGTGGTCGCCAAGATAGTTTACCTTTCATAAAATGAAATGTAAAATGAGATTGAGCTTTTATGTAGCGACATTGACTTGGAGAGTATACATAACAGGTGAGAGTGCCATTTTCATCGTTTCGACCAGTAAAACCTGATGACCCACCATTGGATCCCTTTCTTGTTCATACCTTGATCATACGCTTTGAGCCAAGAAGACAGGTTTGTTTGGAAAGTGAACTAGTTCCGTTTCCCGTTTATGAATGATGAAAACATGCATTAAACAAACAAAACCGAAAGGTAGAAGATGGTAAAGGAAAAATTTTGTGATGAATGAGAAAAGGAAAAACACAAAAGAAGTTATTTGAGTTTGATCCAAGTAATCCTTGCACTAATCTTTATGCTTCGGTTTCCATTGTTACTGCAGAGACCTGTTGAGGGATCCGCTGGAGTGAAGCAAGACTTGCGAAGTTTTAAACTTATTTTGGAATATATCAAAGCTTTGCCTGTAAGTGGTATTATTAGTTGTCTGACTTTTCAAACAACTTCACCCGTTCGGTAAGTTTGCAGAACCAAAAGAATAAAACCACTAAAACATGAAGGCAGTTGACCGTTTCATCAGTTAGACTTTGGTCTGAGCATTTTGGAATCAATATGTTTTGTTTGATTTGGTGGCATGAGCCTGGTTTGGATTCTAAACTGTAAACATCCCTATTTATACTAGTTTGCCCATATTTAGATGGAGTAATTGTTAGTAAGTGTCAATTATATCTGTTATGCCACATAATTGCAATTATGTGGACTTGATGAACCTAAAATTCCTATATTTATCTGCATCTTTCTGTTGTCGTATTGCCAAATTGATGCTACAGTCGATATTTTGAATAGTTCATTTATTAGGGTGAAGCTTTTCTCTAAACCTACTGTATATTTATTGTTTATGCAAAAATAATTTTTTTTCGTTTAAAAAACAGAATTGGCTCATTAATAAGTAAGTATAATTCTATAAGCAGTAGATCATTTTAAGGTGCACTTTGAGCTGAAATTAAAGTAATGATCATTCAATGGAATTATTCCACAAGTTCCTTGCGGACATGGGGACAAGGAATCATCACATTCTGGCTCTACTTCAGAGCATTAGCCGAGCTCAATACTAAAAAAATGAGTTGTATGTAAGTAACATAACCACTTAGGTTATGGGCACTTCAATTCTCTGCATGTTTGAATGCGAATGGATTGGTTTAATATTATCTAGTTGGCTCTTAATTGCTAGAATTTATGCGTAGTTTATGTAAGTTAAATCTCTGAGTGAAGCCGTAGATTGGGACTTATGTCTAATAACATATCTTTGTTGGGGAATATCTTCTCACTATCTCTATTGCTTTCTTCTCCTTTTAAGCTTAATTTTCAAGAATTATAGTTACAACTGCACGGTTGCTATTTGTCCTTTTCCAGTCAACCAACTTTGGGAGACGTGGAAAGTTTTATTGGCAGGTTTGATTAGGTTTAGGATTTGCTATTCATACAACTGCAGTAAGATCATAGCATGACATCAGGTCTCTCAGCTCTCAAACTCTGCTGCTCAGGGCATAGGAATGTTTGGAATATTTGGATCATTATTTCTCCTGTATGAGTGCTCTAACTTTTAAGTTTTAAAAGCATAGTTCATTCAGTGCTCTCCATGGTAGTTTTCTTGAATTTACACCGTAATGATGTCCTTCAGTTATGTGCATGCTTTTGCTATTCACCAATGATATATTTCTGTGAGAGTAAATCAATCCAATGAAACTGAACTTCGCTTTTTCATAAGAAAAATATTGATGCTTGCAGACTGGACAAGAGACAGACTTCATCTTAGTTTCATGTACTGGATCAGGGATAGAATCCAGTAGAAGGGAGCAGGTCTTGAGAGCTAAGAAGGTTTAATCTGTCCGCTGATTTCTTGTGCTTGGTATAGGCTTGTATAACAGCTGACTTCTGCTGCTGAAATATTTATAGGCCGGAGAAGATTTGCTTAGAAAATCAGGGCTTGGGTACACAATAATCCGTCCAGGTCCTCTGATGGTAAAGTTTCAAAAATTAATTTGCAATTTGGCCTTTTATTTTTTTTAATTTTTTTTGGGGGTGGAGAATTGGGATGATTCGAGTATTTAGTTCTACTGGTATCCAGTAAGTCTTCTCCGCCAATGTGCACAAATCAACTCAATCATTGACCGTCATCTACCGCTAGGTCACTTGTTATGACAGTTTATTAGTTTACACTGGTGAGATGAAACTCGTTGATTTGTCACTTGTCACCTGATGCGGAATTAAACCAGCTAGGGCTGAGTACGTTGATTTGGTTAGGTTCTCATTGTATAAAGATTGTTTTAGAGATGGCATTGCTGAGAATAAATTGTAGGGTAGTTAAAGTTATTATATTATATGCAATGGGAATCATGCATGTCCAGTTTGAAAGATACTTTTTTGGCATACAGCTTAAGAAGAAGGGTAGGAGAATTTCAGATCATTAATTAATAATTCTGGCTGTGATGACCTAATTATCATACTACTTCCCTTTTTCTTATCTCTTTTTTGTTAGTTTGTTTAAAATTTTTGGATTGCTAAACAGTGCAAGATTTTTGACACGTCCGGAAAAAAAAAATACAGTACTGAGTACAGATTCGTTCTTGTAGGAAGAACCTGGTGGGCAGCGTGCTCTTATATTTGACCAGGGAAACAGGATATCTCAGGTTAGAGAAACAAATTCCTTACACTAAGGGTATTGCTGCTGGGTATGCAAATGGGGAGGAAGGTGGATTTGGATTTCAATTTCTATGTTGAAATCTAGAATGGACTGTTTGGATACGTTTTAAAATTCTCATTGGAGTCCAAAGGATTTTTAGTCTATACACATAACATTTGGGGAAACAAAACTTAATATATTTCCTTAAAACTAAAATAAAGATTTGATTTGAAATATTTTCTGTCAAATTCTTGTTTCTCAGAACAAGATAACTCGATAATGAGTTTGAAGTAAATGCCTGTATCTAAATCCTTCCATCCCAACGCAACCTAGTAAATAGTTTAGGCTTCCTTCTTTTACAAATTTGTTTTAGGTTCACTACTGCTTCTTTGTGCTTGAATTGAAGCAAATACATTTTTAGCTTGAAATCTTGTGAGCTAGGCTTCTACAATTTGTTTCATATGGTTCTAAATGGAAGTAAATGTATTGTGCTGTGCATATGTGATATGATGTATGATTGGAGTAATTTAATTATCGTGGATGAGTTATGATTTGAGAACCTAAAATGTAGGGGTTTGAATTGGAATTGACTGAGAGATTGATTGTACTAAATCGTATTTGAGAAAAAGACATTAAATTTGATCTCTCTGCTCTCCAGTCTAGCTATAGCTAAATTCAATATTTATAAGTATTTATGCTGGTAAAACTTGAATATGTGCCAAGCAATAATGTTCAATTTTGAAGTTCATCATTGCATTGCTCTTTGATGAGATTAACGCAGTATGATAATTATATAGGGGATAAGCTGTGCTGATGTGGCTGATATTTGTGTCAAGGCATTGCATGATTCAACTGCGAGGAACAAGAGCTTTGATGTGAGTGAATATTGTTTTTGTTTTGATTCTATTAATTGTCAAAACCATCTAACTTGTACTGTGGTTGTGAAACCAAGGTTTGTTACGAATATGTGGCTGAGCCTGGGAAACAACTATACGAACTGGTAAGAGATGTTTTGTCGATTGCTCGTTGCAGCCTGTGCCATGCAACTTTTTTCTCTCTCAAGTTCTTTTTTTCCTTCTTGCAGGTTGCACATTTACCCGACAAAGCAAATAACTATTTGACACCAGCACTCTCGGTTTTAGAGAAGAATACATAACACCTAATGTCAGTATGTTGATTCTATACTACAATGGCTTATTTGTTCATAGAAACCACATACTCTGATACAGTCTATTTTAAAAGAAAGTTGGCCATGTTAATAATCTGTATCAGAACTTTTGTATATCATGTTGTATAGTTTGGCATTTACTTCGTGTAATGTAATTCAATAGAGCATGAGATATTTTTCCAAACAACTCCAAACTCATGGAGTGTAGCTGCAGACTTGGGGAAAGAGAAGACAATGGAGGTGAGGGGGAGAAAGAGAAGCATTTACATTTGAAAAATGTAAACATATCATCGAGTATACTGTGTTGGTTTACATACGGTTTTACTCGTACACCAATTTGCTAAGTTTGTGCAGTCTTTTTCTCAACATTATGTTACTAATGTTTTTTTTTTTGGTGATTGTACGTCAACATTATTCGTACAGAATCTTAGCTATAATAATACCTTGCGTCCAAAAAACCTCCTTCGGAAACCTCTCCAACCATTCATAATGAATTCTGGTACAATTAAGCTTCGGAATTAAACGTTAAAAAAGTCGCATCTCCCTCGTGGCATCCAGTATAAAACAATCTGGCAAATATGGAACTATCCATTGTTTGATTTCTATTTAGTTCCTAGCTTACACCTTTTCTTTCCAATCTGACAACTCTAACATAAACTAGTGGTGTGAGTCAAGTAAGTTTGCATGAACATGTCTAGTTTTCTTTCCACCATGCATATCAAATATCAATTAAATAGTAACATGTTTTAAGGTTAGAAAGGGTTAAATGAATATTTTGAAAAAACCACAACATGCTCACATAAAAAGCATCATTAATATGATGAGTTCTTCCTCTAAAGTTATAACCACAAGTCATGAAAATAAATGCCTCTCAAATTATTCAGGCTTCCTACATGTAATAATAGAAAATTTAATTAGACCCTTCTTATATCCTTCAATCATTAACGGCATCACCATGGCTCCTTTTATAGTCTTCCATCCTGTTGAAAGAATGCATAGTGGGAAAACAAGTAAAAAGAATTAATAATTCTCAGACAAAAGAAATCAGAAATTCATTACTCCAATGAAAATGAGCTTACCACTCAGTAACAATGACGTGATTCCCTTCCATGAGAGTGCTGAACTTATTACTGCTGGCCAAAACGGTGCGACATAATCTGACCAATCTGCAGCCTTGATATCCTGAGATTTATAGCCTAGAGATTAGTTGCTCTTTATGAGTTATAATAAAGGTCACCAAGAAATGCGTTGGGAGAATATTTATCCTCATTCTCCAGGAAGGGCACATATGGGTCTAAATATGATGGGATCTCTAAAGGGTAAACTGCACAAAATAATCCAACAAATAAGTCGCAACTAGTGAAGTAATTACCTGAAGAGACAGGGAGTGTAGTAATTTTACGTATTCATCTGTGGAACACCATGCCGGAAGATAATAAGCATCACATATCCTTTTCAACAACATTTTCTCATCTGGAAGCAATGATTGTTCAGAGGAGGAAAGATCCCTATGGCACCATGTAACAATAATAATCGCAGCACCAGGAGCTGCCACCCGAACTAACTCATGAACGAACTAGAGGTTTGAAAATTAAGGAATAGCATGAGAATGCAAACTGAATAACCATGGAGAAACAAAGAAGATAAAGAAAAGCCAAACTAGGTGCCGCAGGGAAATACAAACCTTTGTTTTGTCTGGCATGTGTTCTCCACTCTCCATAGACCACACCAAATCAAATTTCCCATCTGGAAATGGCTGGTTTAGGGCATCTGCAACTTCAAATGAAACCTGCTATGTTTCAGTGACTTCTTCACTAAGAAAGCAACAGTGGTACAACATGTGATTTTGATTTTCTTCGCTCATTTCTTTCTCCCAAAATGTGTAAAACTTATGTGTTTTTATAGAATTTGGTTTTCCAGACAGAAATAAAGCCCATTTATAGTCCTTTCACAAAGGTACTGTGAGAGAATCAATTGAACTACTCTCTGCCGCAGATGAGTAGTCACGTGTGCTTCAAATTTTACAGGTAGACAAGGCAACATTATCATTAATTCCTTTTATTCATAAAATTATTAACATTGCCTATCCTATCACGTCAAATAAATTGCTTTATCATATAGGAAGATGGTAGTGCAAGAACCTGCATCTTCACCTCAATGATGTTGTTTTCAATATGCAATCACCTCAACAATGTCGTTTTCAATATGTTGGTATTGTTCAAGAAGGTGAAAGCACATAGAAAATATTCAGCACACATATCCCATCTTATACAAGTTGAGTACTACATTGGAGAAAAGAAGCAAATAACATTTTTTCCAAATCATGTCAAAGATTCATCCAACAAATACTCAAGAGTATCTCTCTCCAGACACTCAAATGGAACATCATCATTTTCAGTCACTATAATTCTAAATAATGGACAAAACATTTATAAGCTGAATTTGAGAGCCAGGGTTCGACTACGTTGTAATTGTCGCATATAAACAAATGAATCACGATAGCAATTCCAGTATGTCATATATTACAATGGTGAAAAGAGTTCCTAAAATTCTCGTGGTGAAATATTTTGTTGAAGTATGACCAACTCTGAATTGGAAAAATGGAATGTTCTGGCATACCTTGTTTTCTAATCCTTGAGCAGCAGCAAGAGATCGAGCTCTTTGGGCTTGCACAGGACTCAGGGTGATGCCCGTGCAATGAGCACCATATTTTCTCGCTAGATACCGAGAACTTCCTCCTATTCCGCATCCAACATCAACTATGCTTTTCGGTCTCTTCGTTGGATCCTCTACAAGTAAGAGGGCCTCATCAATCATCTGAGAGAGAGAGAGAGAGAGAGAGAGAGAGAGAGATGTGGTTACCTGAGACGGAAGCAAACAGGAGTGCCTCCTCAATCATGCGAATCTGAGCAGAGCGGTGATCAGAAAGGGAGACAGTGGAGTTAGGATCATAGAAGCCATGGTGCATGTGGTCCCCCCATACGTCCTCCCATATTCCCGAAGACTCGTCATAGAATTCTGCTATCCCCCTCTTCAGCTTTTCTGCGTCTGCATTCGCTTCTACATCCATATCCACCCCATGCAAAGGTGTCTGTCTAACTGCCATTTTTTATTGGTTTTAGTACTCTAGTATATGTTACATATTTGCATTTTCTTAAGGTAAGATAGTCAGCACTTTACTAATAGATGAAGATATTATATATAAAGAGTCATATACCCTTACTAACAATGTTACAAAAAGAGACAAAATGTTCTTAATACAATTTCTGGTTAAGAGAAAACACTAGTGACACAGCAACTATTATGTGGCTACAAAAGGAAGAATCTTTGGATTGCCAAGTGCTTCTGACACCCAGAGAAGAGACCAATTTTCACAAAGTAAATAGTTGAATTCAAATCTAAAGCAAAAGGAGGGATTTGGATTTGTGAATTTTGATACAATGAAAAAGCAAAAAAAATAAAATAAAATAAGAGCAGAAAGGAAACCTTGAAGACGGTTAGAGGAAATATGCCACAAAGGTGGGTAGCCTTTGGAAAAGGCAACATGCTTCCTTGTTGGTCCACCTGCTACACTTATAGCTGCAAACTATGAAGTGTAAACCACAATAACCAAATGTTGTTCATTCCCATCATGCGCAGGCATGGAACGTTGAAATAGTAGTAATAACAAGTACCCGTGATTGCGATTGCGGAAGATGAAGTAAGAAGCCATGAGGTACGCTTAACAACGAAACAACAGGCACCATCTTTTGACCTAATAAATATCAACGTCACTGGGAGCTTGATTTCTGAAAATGAGGCAAACAAATGTTTTGCAAGGCCTGAATGTTAGTACTTAGTAAAGTATGGATGGGAAGTGAATTTGTCTGTCTAGTAGTATCTTTTAACTTTGTTCATGGTATTCGTCAGGAGGCAGATTATTAATAGTTGATGATATTGGTAAATCCTGCATAATTTTCCAAAACTATCCCAAACATCTCATACTAAATCCACATCCTATATCTCTCCCTTAAACACCATCACCCTTAACTTCTTCTTGGGGTACTCTTGTTCTAATTCTAAAAAGATCTTCCCAAACAATCCAAAAATAAATAAACATTCCCAAAATTTTATAAATACCTTAGTCAATCAATCAATCAACTTCAAAATATCAAATTAAAAAAAAAAAAACACCATGTTTGTCACAGGACATTACTCAGCCACGCAGTAACTAATTGGGTTGGGGAAGAAGATTTTATGTTCGGTGGAGGAGTAAGACTGCATATAAAAACTCAAACACACACAGATCTTATTTTTATTTATGGGATAACAGAAAAAATCTATACGGAGAAATATGACATCAATATAGGTAAACAAAAAAAACACCGAATAAGAAAAGTAGGTAAATCCGTACAACCAAGAACACTGGAAAAACAAACAAAAAAAAAAAGGAAAACGAAGAAACGATCAAATGAATCAGCTTCCAATTTGGACATGAGAAATGAGAATCGATAAATTTGATGATTAGTTTAGCTGAAGCCTGAAGAGAAGGAAGATTGAAAAACCAACCTCTGAAGCCGGCTGTCGTGAAATTGAAAAGCAGCAGCCTGGAGCGGTGGAGCTGGAGAGAGGAGGGACACTGTGTTGGGAATTAATAAACAGGCATAAACAGGGGAAATTTAAAATTTAATTCGCAAACCCAATATAAGTTCTATTATATGTTTAGTACGTACAGATTTGGTGCGCCTTTCATACTGTCGAAGCATCAACAAAAAACACGAACAAGCCTTTCGTACTGTCGAAGCATCAACAAAACAATTAGATCGTGTCTCGAACAGCGGAGATTAACTCGGATAGAACTCACAAAAAACTTGGGTGATAGGCCTTTATTCTTATTAATTAGTTGATTAATTCAAATTGAGCAATAAAGATCCCTCTGGAAGAAAACGTATATTTCTTCCTTTTCTTTTCTCGGGAGGCAGATAGCTAAATTGATATATTTATAGGCTTAGGGTTTCCCAAACAGAATATTCTTAATAGTATTCTGATATACCTTTTATTTAATTTATTTCCTTAATTAATTAAATAATTAAATAGGAAATCAATTAATAATCAAATCCTAGTCTAACTAGTAAATTAATTAAAATATATACCATATATATTTATTAATTAATTATGACAAAATCAAAACTTAATCCTAGTCTAACTAGGAAAGTTTATTAATTGCTCAAATAAGATTCATCTAATGAATTTAAACGTTCTGAATTACTTAATATTCTAAGTGTGCGACCCTGTAGGTTCTCGTAATATTGGCAATAATTATAAAATCATATTTCATAATTTTTAAACAATGAGGCGGTGTCTAGCCTGTTGCTACACCAATTACGAAGAATTATATGCTTTAAAAGCAACCTAAACTGTGGACTGATGTTACCATGTTGTAAATTCCTTTTGTTCTCGATATCTAGATTAAACACGAGACATTGGACATGTCATCTTCGGTCATAGTTTATCTCTTATTTCTTGATTCCTGAATTAGCTAATCAAAACAAATGACAAATCATTTGGGCATGACCATGCACTTATTAGCTTAATTCAATCAAGAGACCATAGATATCATTCCCATGTTATAGGAAGAACAAATCCCATCTTGATCACTCACAACCCACTACATAAATTATTATATATCCAATCGCCATCTTTATAATCCCCTTGTTAAGGGCAACGTTTAATGTAGTCAAAATAGGGTTTAGGGTTTAGGGTTTAGGGTTCAAGAAATATACAATTCTTTATGTTGGGCACCATGGTGACCTCATGTCTAAGTAACAGTCAACACCATCATCACTACGAAATCATTTATGACTATCATAACATGATCCATGCAATGATTTCATAGCGGGTCGGTCCAGTACCTGAATTCTCTAATTTATGCACTTATGTATTGTCCTTAATATCACATATTAATCAATCACATCTTACCATATTATTAATGTCCCTATTAATAATACTCGACTAAGGACATTTAAGAATATACATTATATTTTAGGGACATTATTATTATAATAATTCATATAACAATTATAAATAATTGTGACAATAATAAAATGACTTTAATTAATAGAATATTTGTTATAATAAAATGTTAAACAATCATCAAATGATTGACTTTAGGACATTCATTCCAACACACTGCACTAAAATTAGTTCAGTTCGGCCAGCATGAGCAGCTCAACTGGTGAGGTGAAGTTTGGAACAGAGTAGTTCATTTCTTGCCTTATTGGGAGTATCACATGGCCCCACCCATGCACGATGATGATGATGATGCAACACTTTATAGATATTTTAGGGAAAATTTGTATTGATTGCGGTTTAAAGTTTTATTTTTAAATAGTGTATAATTTAGTTTATATTTATTATTAAGTGTATGAAAATAATTTAATTAATTTATATAATTAGTTAAAAAAATTATTTATAGATAAAATCAAATAACAAATAATAATTATTCAATTAATTTATTTCTAAGCCCTACACAAATAAAATGCAGGGTTTTAATCAATAAAATGCATTTTCTCATATTTTAATGTTTTGACAAATATTAAAAAGTATTTACTTTACGCCCAAAAAACTATAAAATATTCTTATGTGATAAGGTGATTATGAATTATAGCTTATAATTGATGATCTCCTCCACAAATTGTTATTTATCTGCATAAGAAATTGTTTAGGCTTAAAAGTTAAAAGAACACAAAAATTTAAATGTCTCATACATGAGACGCGATATACAAATTATATTTTTATACGTTAATATATTAATTTTTTATACGATAATATATTAATTTTTTTTTTATATTTTATGCGTTAACCTTTAATATTTTATACAATAAAATGAAATTTATATACATGTCTCGAATATGAGAGATGATTTTAAAGTAGAATACATGATAAATAATATATTTTTGTTGATAACCTCGATGTAATTTAAGATATACATCAATAAATATGTTATATTTATATATAAATGAGCAAATTAATTTAGAGAGTAAGGGGTAAAATATTATCAAGGTTGATTGTTGTTGTTTAGTTATGATCTAAAATTTTGTACATTTTAATTACTGCCTCTTATGTTGTGTAATATTCAAAAACCTAATGAAGCACCTAAAATGATTCAACCAAAAAAAAATCTATACATTTAGCATTCTTATTGTTATTATTTACCAAAATGTATTATTATTATTGTTATTATTTACCAAAATGTATTATTATTTGGTAAATGCTTGAGTTTTTTTTATCCAATTTTATGAACGAGGTGAAAAAGAAAAAAAATAAAAACATGTCGAGAATTTTTTATTTGGATTATTATTAGAAACTAAAAAGGTTAAAAGTTTTAGGGACCAAAATTCCAAAATCCTTACTAAATAGAGGAGCTGCTTCTTATTTCACCATCCCAATTTGCAAAAGCGTCGCAGACTTGCAGGCAGCAGTCTGAGAGTGTGCACATATAATCATAATAATACTCAAAAAATTCATCGATTATTTTTTGTTTTGTTTTTGGAAGTTTTGGAGAGAATGTTTGAAGGTTTAGTCCAAAAACTGATATTGGGTTATCTAGGGCGCTATATCAAGGACTTTCAAAGGGAGCAGCTCAAGATCACCATTTGGAGCGGTAATCCATCAATCTTTTTGTTTTTTTTTTTTTACCAAAATTTCCAGTTTATTATAATTATTAGTACTAGTGTTATGCTCCTATTTTCTTCTTCTGAGAGTTTTTTTTTTTTTAAAAATAAACAACTGGTAGTCTGACGAGTTTTGCTTTTGCAGAAGAAGTTTATTTGGAAAATGTAGAGCTAATTCTTGAAGCTTTTGACTATCTCCAGTTGCCATTTGCTCTCCAAAATGGTAAATTCTTCTTCTTCCGTCTCCAAGTTTCTGCTTTCGTGCTTCCATTTTTAAGCGACTTACTCAAAAGGTTAAATGGATCGAAGGAATGTGATTAATTATGATGATTAACGCAGGTGATCATCACCTTTCATAAAATAATTTTAAAGCTGCCTGTCCGTCTAGAATGATTATGATTACCCGTTTGATATTTTAGACAGAGAAGAGTTTTGTTGCAGATTGAACATTTTGGTTGCGGAAAGGGATAAAGGATTTAGACCAAGATTCTCTTTTTTTTTTTTTATTGGTTTTTTAGAAACTGATATTTCGCAACTTCAGTCACCCAAGAATAGTCTTAGTAATTTAGTTTATTGCTCATATTACATGTGTAATAATATGATCCATGTAGCTGATCCCATATAGTGGGATAAATGCTAAGTTGTTGTTGTTGTAGTTTATTGCTCATATTGCAAATTTGTTTGTCTGCTGTATTTTATTTTTATTATTTTTTGGGAGAAGGTAAAGTAGTTTCATTAACTGCTCTAAATTTCTATGGGTTCCATCCAAAACTCTGCTATTCCTTCTTGTTCAAAGTAGCCAGAAAAGATGCATAAGGAAGCTCAGTACCAAATGTCCGTTCTGTTTTTCCCTTGCTGTAATAACTCCAACTATTCAGGAAGCTCTCGACATTTTTGGCCAGAGTTCTTCGCATCCCACATAAAAGCAAAAGTAGAGCCTGCAACTGTCTGGCGGTTTTGCAGTGTAACAGAAAGTGGTTGCTTGTTTCCTCACTCTTGAGGCACAGAAAGCAACAGTTAAGATAGATCCTCTTCCTCATCCTTAGGTTCTCTCCAGTTAGTATGCTTTTGTGAGACTCTTCCCGAGCAAAAAAGGAAGCTTTTTTTTGGTGGGCAGTCCTCCAAAATTGATTGCAGGGAAACTCTTGGGCTGGTTCTGTTGTCAGTGCATTATAGAGAGATTTCTTAGTGAAGACATCCTTATTAGTTTTGAGTCCACTGAATGGTGTATATGTCTTTTGACCTCTGCTGTATGGAGCTGGCCGGAAATAAGCTACTGGTTGTTTGCCTTTCATTGCTGAGCTTGTGTACTCGAGGGCTTTGATGAGAAAATGAGTTTCTGTTAATTAGTAGTAAATTTACTAGAAGTTAACCGGTTATTAAGAAAATCTATACTTTATCTTAGTTGTATGAATGGTATCTACTACCAATCGGGTCAATAGTGATTTTCTGTTTGTCTTGTACTCATTGGATCTTAACAATTTATCAATGTGCTTTGTGTGTATTTTAGTCGCTATTCATTGTGTTTCCACTTCTTGCTTATATTCGAACATCACCTTTTTATTTTTTATTTTAAATGAAAGACCACCAAAGATGGTCGAGGGTTTAACTTCACTTTTGTACTTGATTCTCACTATTGTGCTTTGGACTCTTCTGCTCAATTTCCTTAAGGTACATTTTTTTTTAATGTTTGCAACCCAATTATTATGCGATGTAGGACGGGTTGGAAAATTAAGTATAAAGATTCCATGGAAAAAGCTTGGATGGGAACCGATCATAATTGTTTTGGAGGATGTATTTATTTCAGCCTGCCAACGCGAGGATAAGGAGGTAATTAGACCATTGTTCGATGTACTCATCTCCACTGTGTGAGTTCAATTCTATTTAAGTTAATCTTTAGATTGCTAACGTTTTGCCTAGATTTCTTGAAAAGATATGATTTGTTTATGAACACAATATGAAGTTGAGTATCTATAGATGGATATCTAATGATTTGGTTAAGATCAACTTGGGTGTAAATACCTAAAAGTTTCTTCAAGAATCATAGCCTCTTTTATTTTCTTTCATTTAAGTGATTCATATAGAACATGCTACTTGAGGCATTTGAATAGGTATCTGAATTTATGCATAATCTTAAATTAAGGCTAATATAAGTTCCTTTGTCTCTGGATCAAGGAGTGAGAAATATCTGGAGAGCTGAACTCTAAGTCCGTTGAAAATTTTGAATTAACACAATTGTGGTGATTCTTTACTTCTGCTTGTGTCAGTGGAGTATGGATGCAATTGAAAGGAGAGAATATGCAGGGAAAAAAGCTAAGCTTGCTGCAGCAGAGCTTGCAAAACTGTCGAGACGTGTATGTGGTAAGGAAAATCATGGGTTTTTTTTTTATTGACAAGTGGGTGGCTATTTCAGATTAGGCACAGGGTTTGCATTCTGTGTTTGCTCATAAAGAATTCTTTTAAAACACGTCGATTAACACCTTTTGGCACTTCCTTCCCAAACTTACTATGGTTGGATAGAATGAGAGGTAATATATCATAAAGTGATCGATGCAAAGACCTACCATAGCTTAATTGTGTTAAAATGTAGTCGATTACAAAGACCTATCACACCTCCTAACTTTAATCGTTCCACCGATCGGGTACTAGGATCCTACCCATTATGTCCGTTATGGCGGGGGATACGTAATTTATTGAATGCTAGCCGACGCTAGAGGTTGTCTATTCTTGGTATCCCTATGGTTTCTTAGGATAACGATACCACTACTAGGCACTCACTACTACACCAAAGGTGGTTTATGTGAACCTTCCTTAAGTTAGTTCTCACACTAGGTTATCAATTTCATAGCAAGTCTCACACAAAGTCTCTAAAATCTTGTTTGCAAGGTTTACCCTTAGGTAATCACTCAAGGAAGACTTCACTAAACTTCAACACCCAAATAGACTCCTCTATATGATGAGAGGTGGAGTTTCTAAAGGCATTCCCAACCTTTTAGCATTCTATAAACTAGATTCATTCATTAGACCAATTAATCATTCATGGTCACACATGGGTTACAAAAGTGCATTACTCATATGAACTCTATTAAGAACAAGCATGCAAAATCTTTATTCAACCAACCATAATTTACAAGAAAGGAAAGCACATTTCAAAACTGAACTTCTGTCTGTTCTTGAGGTTCATAAATAATAAAAATGTGTCAAATGTTCAAAAATCAAATGATTCACTCCTTTCATTTGGTGTGCTGACCCTAATGGGAGGGAGCCTGTGGTTTATGATTTCCTACAGCTGCACTTGTGTTGCACAGGTGATTTGCTCACGCTCACAGGGTAGGAATGCTATATTGGACCTACAGTAACTTTTAGAGTATGCTATTAGTTAGTATCTCCATATTGCTTCATTAAATCTTGAGACATCCTAGCTTTTGGGAGTTTTTTTTAGAGAATTGAGATTTTTCTATTCGCATAGAGATTTACGTTTTTCCTCTTCAAGACAAGCATGATAGAGCTTGCGTGTCTGAATGGTTGGCATACTAAAAAGGTAATGTGGGAAGTTAGAAAACCAGGAAACATTCCATACCTTTTTTGAATGATGGTTCTGATTTATAGTTGATAAAGATTGGAAATTGTGTTGTTAGGTTAGTGTTTCACTGGTCCTTTTTTGGATAAAACAACGATCTCTTGTTCCAGTATGATTTTTCTCTTTGACAAAGAGGTTTTTTGTGTAGATATCACCAAATGCAATTTCATTCTTAACCATCTCGAGTTTTACCTTTATCCAGACAAAATTACCGCAAAAAAGGTAATGACTCTAGTCAATTTGTAAATTTAAACACAATCAAGGGCATTATGAATATGTTTCTGCATTACTAGTTATTTGAGTTTTTAAAATTGGATACTAAATAGGACTTGACAAAATAGAAATAGCCAATGTGGCCATTTAATCTGCGAGTGATGGAGCATATCTCCTTATTCATAAGCAGGAAGTAATATAAAAATGACATCCTTTACTAACTTGAAGTATATCATTAGATAACCTGTGCAGAAGGCATCTATACTTTAAAATTGTATCTTAGTTTTTGCAGTTTCATTTGATATTTGCTATCCATAATTACAAAATTGTAATAGATATAAAAATTATTGAAATGGTCATATTGAGTACCGAGATGCTTTTATCATATTGCAAATTCATTTATGCATTGGGGATTCAACCAGGGGGTTAGTGTTTGGTACAGATATTGCTACAAGTCAAAGAAATTCTAATTATGGCCCTAGTTACCTCTAATCACATCAAATTAATAATAACTGAACAACTTGGGTAATTTTTTTTTAAATAAGCAAGATGGAACAAGTAATTTCAGTTTAATTGATGCACCAGGGTTGCAAGGGTTTTTTGCTCTCAATAGATGAAACACTTTCTTAATGAGGTTGCTTTGGTACTCGTAAACGTTGCAGTAGCAGAATTTTCTGTGAATTGGTTTTACCCATTAGAGGAAATCTGATTCTTGGTAAGAACCTAAAAGAAAATGATTTCAAACTTATTGAAAACTGGAAAAGAAGCTATGGTGAGGAATATAAAATTTGGTATGAATGTTCTATGTAAATTTTAAAGGAGAATTTGATTAGATAGTTTAAAAAATTTGTTCAAAAAATTTAATGGGCCATTGCCAATGTTTGTATTTTAATGTCTTTTCATTTTTTGTTGTAGGTTTTTGTAGAATTAAAGGTGTAGACAAATCAACTTTGAGAAAAATATTAGTGCCAAAATGTTAATGTGTCCTTTGAAACCCAATTTACATGTTTTAAGAATGCCTCGCGCATTGAAGGACGAAAAGGAAGAGAAGGGATCCAAATTAATATTCTAAAGCTCCAAAACCGGACTGAAAAAAACACTAGTCACTAAGTAGATCAACTTCACCTTTTCCCTGATCATCATCCATCAAGATGACAACCCTAGATAAATTTAAGTATGCATTATGTTCCATCTGGAAATAAGATATTATAGCATCCAGGTTCTTTTAATTAAAACTGCGTTTCGCTTTTTCCTTTTTGTAGCCTTGATTCGACCTATCATCGTAGCGTTATCTTAAAATTGAATAGTGCTTTGACTTTGCAAAGGTTATTGATTTTGTTGGGCTGAAACATCAGAGAATCTTTATGGTAACCCTTTTCTGTGCAAAATGGTTGGTATCTGGCACTCTCTGAATGAATGGGCTGCAATGAGATAATGGTACAAGTGAATTTATTATGTGAAAGCGGCCAAACCTTGATGACAATATCGACCAGATCTGAGCTTAATTCCATAGCGGCTTTCACCATTGGCTTAATGATTTATAATAGTTACAGACAGTGCTTTCGGTTATGCTTCTTCAATCTTCTAATAAAAAGTTCTATTCTGCTAAATCTCTGATATTCCAAAGTCAACTTGTAATTCATGTGGAAACTTTGTTATGATGGTATGTGATGACCTTTATGGTTTAATGATGCTTCCTGTAAATTCTGCATGTGATTTCGTTTCGGCTAATAAGTCACTGGCGGGAAAAGTGCTGTACTTTTAGCTTGGTTTAGCTTTGTTGCTTGTGAAGTGTAGGAACTTACGACCAACTAAGCTGCTGAACTCCTTGCACTCCATCACTAATTCTATGCAACAATGTTGTGAGCCTAACAATTGTTTTGCCACCTAATCCATTTTCTTTACCTCTATTTCTCTTATTGCTTTCTTGGAAGATTAGGCCATGAAATGACAGATAGTATCTGGGAGCTTATAACTTATTCAGCTCTCACGACTTTCGGTTAGTGATTGAGCATTCTTCTTGAGAAGAAACATATTGATCCATTAATCATTGCTTGTTGACGTGACCTTTGAAGTTGGATATCACATTATGTGAATTTAAAGAAAATTGCAACGCTGATATGCGCATGAATTTTGTTTCAAAATTTTAAGCCAGAGGTGTCATAGTGAGTAGTTTTATTAGAGCGAAGTATCAGGAATCAGTTTAGAGTTATATCCAGCAACATATGTTTTGAACAATGATTAATAACAGGATGTTTGAAATTGCCAGGTAGACATTTTAAAATAATGTTTTGGGTAAGTATAATGGGGCAGGGGGCTTAAGTTGCTTACACAATGTAGTAGATCGAGCAAACAATATTAGGGGCAACGAGTTGACAAATTTTTGACAGTTCCTTTTTTGGGTGATTTTAACATGATTATTTTCATGCAGATAATGGCGCTGGACAATCATTTATTTCATACATTACTGCCAAGGTAATTTTGATTTATTACTTCGACTATTTTAAGTATGGATGCAGTTGTAGGACATGATATGAAAATGCCACTTTTATAGTTGGACTTAGAAATTAAGGCTCCGTTTGTATGGGGTATTTTTTTTATTTTATGATGGAATCTTTTTTATTGGGATTTGTTATAAGAAATGAATATTTTGTAAGTGTTTGGATTGATAAGTTTATTTTATTGGGATTTGTATTAGAGAATTTTTTATTAATAAAATTTTAAAATTCAAATTTGAATTAATATTTAATAAGTTTGTTTTGGTAGAAAATTGTGTTGGAAAGAATTATTTATTATTAAAATTTACTGCAGCAAAAATAATTACTGTGCAATTATTTTTTGTTTTCAAAATTTTTGTAGAAAAGATAGACAAAACATACAAAGTATTTTTAGATTTGTGAAATAAATAAAAAAAACTACTACAACCAAACAGAGCCTAAATTGGTGCACCCACAGAGCAAATCTTTTCCTTTAGGAATTCTAGCACTCATACTATTGTGGCTTCCGGATGCAGGTAACTTTGTAGATCTTTTTAAGTACCAACATGGAAGTTGAGCTGAATTATGGAACATGTAGAAAAATTAGTTACATGATGAATCATAGGTGTGGTTTGCTACACTTACCGATGGTTTACTATTTTTTCTCTCAAAACAATATAATATACTTTTTCAATGAATATTTTTTACCCCCAGTTTGGCTGTTCCTTTCTGTAAATCATCACAGGATACCTAATTGTTGTCCTAGGACATTTTCCTTTGTTTTAGCATTTTACTTTCAGTGCATATGCTTTATGTGTTGAAATAGTGCTTAAAGAATCAGAATGCAGTAAATCATGAAAACTTATTTCGATTTTAAACCCAGCCTATTGTTTTTCGCTATTTTTTCACATTATCTACCAGTTGCATAGTTTTACGCATTTTGATAAGTAAAACGAGAGTATTATTCACTAAAGGCTATTCCCCCTGTACAAACAGGTCTACAGTTACTGCTGAGCTCAGAGAAAAATCCTTTTCAGATTCTATGCATTTTTGGATTAATAATCAGCCTACTCCTTGAGAATATACTGTAGAAAACAAAATCCAGTACTTTAGAGTCCATGGAGGTTTCTCTAAGCTCATGCTCTCGCATTCCAAGCCTTTCCATTTCTTGTATAATTAGCTTCATTCTCCTAGAAAGCGTGACATCTTAAACCTCCTTGGCATGGCCCAATGACATCCAAAGAAATTTAACACCATTACTCAGCATCCATAATTCATTCCATAATTTAACAGAATCTAATCTGTGTCTTGCTGAGCCCCTTTACCGAAAAAAGCACCAGCTGACACAAATCCTGTTTTGCTCTTGGATGTTTTCAGATCTAGTACTTGCATAGTAAAATCTGCAGGATTATTTTATTCTTGAGTTAATCTATTGTGAACTTGAATGATGTCTTGATGTCAATAAAAGGAAATGTGAAAGGATACTTCATTTTGAATAGGCGTAGTTTGGTTAAGGATTTTAGGCCTTGTCAAGAATGTTTATGCCATTACAATGGTTCTGATCTTTTCTCATTGTGTCGGATTCCTTGTGTGTAAAGTATCAGATAAAATATGGGTAAGCAGTGCGATGAATGGATTGGATGCTAGAGATGCTTTCTATGTTCGGGTAGTGAACCATTGGAAGTTCATTTCAAAGAGTGTCTCATCTATTATTTCAATTGTTCAATAAATAGTTAGAGACGACTCTTGTATATGCGTTTGAAAGATTATGATATGGAATGCTTTTTTCTTTCTTCATCCTTTGCAAAATCTTCAAAATGACTCTAATCTTTATTTTTTTTTGACTTCGTTTGGAAGAAGTGGTGATTCTGAAGACAGAGCAAACTTGTCTTCTCAGACAACTACAAGCTCCTTATGAAAATGCTATTTTTCGTGTTAATCTAGAATAGGTTATTCCAGAGCTGAGCGTTGAGCTGTTCTGGTTGTTATTGGTCTATCTTTCTTTTGGCAGTTACCTGGAAACATAGTGGGGAAGAGTTCTAGATTTCAGCCATCTTCATCTTTTTTGAATAAAATCTCCAGCTAAGCAAAAGGCTCTCAACAGATTGTGGTATTGTTCATTGCCATCGCTGCTAGGAAAGAGCTTTGACCAAAGCTCTATTGCTTTTAATCAGTGCATTAATATGAGTTATCTCTTAATTATTGAAGCATAGGATACAGCAATTTACATGGATTCTTTTTCGTTTTTCTCTAATTATCACTCGTACAGATTTACTCTGTGATTGTAGAATACCACTGAAATTGAAGGGAAAATTTTATAGAACAACCATAAAACCAGCGGTAGCCGACCCCACATAGTGGGATAAAGACTTAGTTGTTGTTGAACCATAAAACCAGCGATGCTTTACAGTTCAAAGTGTTGGGTGACTAAATATGAACATGAAGAAAAAATGAGGGTAGCAGAAGTGAGAATGTTGAGATTGATATGTGAACACACTGGACTAGATAGAATAGGTAATGAATGCATTAGAATGAAAGTATGGGTAACTTCAATAGATGAAAAAAATGAGAGCAACACGCTTAAGATGGTTTGGATATGTGCATAGGAGACCTTTAGATGCCCCAATATGGCGTGTAGAAAATAAAGAATTATTAACTCAAATTAAAAGGGGAAGATGAAGACCAAAACAAATTGAAAACAAACCAGAAGAAAAGATATGTTATACTTAAATATAAACGAGAAAATGAGTTTATATCAAACATGATGGCTAAGTGTGATCCATATAGCCGATCCCATTTAGTGGGATAAAGGCTTAGTTGTTTTTGTTGTTGCTGTTGCTGCTGCTGTTGTTGTTGTATCACTAATACGTGTACCATTGTGTTCTGCAACCCTGGCAAAGAAGTTATGTTTTCCAGGGCAGCAGCTTTCCATTTATGTTCTCGTTCCAACTTTTAGGCTGTTTTACCTCGTGTGCTGATAATATTAAGGAACTGACAGGACAACCATTGAGGAGAAACTGGCTAGAAACATGCAAGATTTAATCACATGGAGCCACGTTTCAGCCAATCCAATTCCACTTCCCAAAAAAAAAAAAAAAGTAGAAAACCTAGTTACATGATGAAATGCCTTCTCTGGTGTCTGTTTGTGTGGAGTGAAAAAATTTTCTCGAAATTTTTTTTTCTTGATTTTCTTGTGTTTGGTTGCATATCATTCTAGGAAAACTTTTCCCTGTTGAAAATATGGTGGAAGACAATTTCCACCATAACAGTGGTGTCTTCGGCTCTTTGGTCATTGTCGTAACCTTGAGCTAATTGATCAAATGCAGTGCAAAACCACTAAACAATCTCCTCATCCTTCTCATACTTGTCTTTCTTGGCCTACCAATCTTCCAAGGCAAAGCCTCAAACAGATGGGTGATAGAGTTGTGTGTTGTAGATCTGAGCTGTCTCATAATCAATTCAATTGTAGAGTATGCATTTCTAGGAAGTAGGAAATCAAGGGCATCCAATTTTGATACTTGAGCAATCTAGATAACTTTAATCAAATCATTTTAGGGAAGGATTAAGGTAATAGTAGATTTTGCTACTTCTTTTGCTGTTGTATGCTAATTCATGATAAATCGCTTTAATTTATTGACTCTGCATGATTGTTTTGGTGATATTGTGCTCTAGGGATGATCATAACTTTGCCTAGTCTTTGAATTGGGAGTGTTTTGAATTATTGATCAACCGGTGCTGCTTCATTGTCTTGGTGCCAACAGAAATATGGCTATGGTGGTAGAGGAGATGGTGGCAGAGGAGTGGTGTGACAGGGTGGAGAAGGGAAGGGTTGTCACAGTGGAGGGGATTGACTCTGGTGGTATGGGTGTTGGGTTTGAGAAACTGGAGGGAGTGGAGATCGATGGTGAGAGAGTGGGTGTAGTAATAAAGCTAACAAAAGCCAAAAAATAATTTAAAGGCAAATATTTTCCTGGAAAAAATACTTTCTTTGAATATATTTTCCAGGGGAAAGCATTTTAAAGTTAACCGAACAGATCCAAGTTTCTGCCTCTTTATGTGATCTCTTTGTTCAACTTCATCTCATATAGTTGGATAATTTTTTGAAGAAACATGTCATATGTCCATGTATTCTGAAACTCAATTCTCTTCCTTCTCTTTTTTGCAGATTCTTGATGGCATACAAGTGTCTATCAGAAATGTCCATGTCCTATATCGTGACATGCTGACTGCTTCGGTATATTTTCTGTCACGTTGGCTTGTGTTCTTCACGATTTTCTGTTTGTTTAATCTTTACTAATATTGTTTAATATTGAGTTAAGTGAAAACGTCTTAGTTGGTTTACTATACATTTGTTAATTGACAATTTGATATCAGTTTGTGTGGTTCCCTCTCAATAGCAAAACAGTAGTTTTGTTAGGGGTGGGGTTGGTTGTTGGTGGATCTATTTCTTGTTTAAAAATTTATAAGCTCTAGAGAATCTAAATAACATTGAATAGGTATTATTTGTGCAAATCATATCATATGACATCTGCAGCCACAAGGTTTTTCTTGGATTAAACTGATGCAGCCTTTGTAATGTAGCTATGATGTTTGAATGTCTTGAATCGACATGACCTGATTATATTACAACGTTCTTTTAGTGCAAAGGATTACCTTATGTATTTCTTTATGCATCCAAAATTGTCGAGATAACCCAATTGCATACTCCTCATCTCCTTTAACTCCAATAGAGCATTCATAATTTAGTTTATGATATATTAATTTGGTTGAAGAATTATTCTCCAATCAACTGCATTTTTAGACTTGATATAAAATATCACAAGGAAAGAAGGAAAGAATCTCAAGATTATGTTTTGACGAGAATGCCAAGCATGAGAAATAATTTCTGCAGTTCATCACATTTTTCCTTTGCTAACTGCATGAGTTAGTCGAGAAGCTCTCAAAGCAATATTGAAGGTAGTAGGCTCTTTGTTATCCTTCCCTTTCAGTTGGTGTAACTTTTATGATAATTAATCATCAGTCTTCTGAAGGGACTGTGCTTAGGAGTTAAAATATTTGAATTTGAATTGATCTCCAAGACAATTTGGACAGTTTATCTTTTACTGTCGTTGTGCTTTACATTTGTTGTTTCCACTTTCTTATCTGGTAGAAATTAGCTGATGATACTGTGATAATATTATTTGTTAAACATCATAAGAAAGATTCAAGATTTTAATTCTTCTTCTTATTTATTTATTTATATATTACTATTATTATTTTTAATTTCCAGGCTGGGGCTATATTTGGTCTGAAGTTTTCAGCTCTCACCATTAGCCGACAAAATCTTGTTGGGTATGCTACTTATCATTACAAAATTAATTCCTTTATGTCATCTAAAACTGCAGAGTCCTGCCGATTAAAAGCCTTGTAAGACAGTGTTGTATCTGATTGAACCCACTTGCTGATAATGGTAGTTTAATGTAGTTTATAGCACATGTGGACAATAGGTGCATGGTTGTTGAGATTTTGCTTGCATAGATAGATTTTGACGCATACTATGCCTCTTTTGTTGCTGCAGCACTAGTTTGCATTATTTCAACTGAAGGATGTTTTATTTCTGTCTAGTCTGAAGTTCAATAACAATAGACTGCATGAAAGAGAAATCTGTGGTGCATATGCATGTGTCTATATTGATTTTCTTCTGTTTTGCCCCATTTATTGCCATCTGTGTCTTTCTTTTTGCTCTCTCATTTAGAGAATCGCTTTCTTGTCAACTATTCTTATGTGGTGATCAAGCATTAGTTTTATATCTTTCAACTCAAGAATGTGATATTTCTATTTTGCAGTTTAATAGCAACAAACCGCATGAAAGGGAACTCCAATCGTTTCATATGTGTTCTTGGTGTTGATTCTCTTTTCTTTCTTCTTCTTATTATTTTTGGGTCTACATTTTGGTCTGTCATTAGGAGATTCATCTTTCTTAACGTGCTTCTGTCTTGATCTTTGATATTTGAAAATTGTTTTCATTTTTATTTTAGCATTGTCACACTTTGGATGCTTGACAATTTCTGTAAAAATATATCATAGAATTAGCAGCAGAAGATTAGTGAGTTTGGGTCTGTTTTGGCACAATGGTCAGCGCCACAAAAAGCTTAGCAACTGCATTCTCTCAAGGGGAAAGCGAAGAAAACAAGGAAGAAAGTTATAGAAGTAGAGAAAGAATCAATGGTCTTGTAGAAAATATAGAATCTTTAACTCAAATTAAAAGGGGAAGGGGAAGGCCTAAAAGGAATTGGAAAGAAACAATTAAACAAGACATAATATACTTAAATATAAGTGAAAAAAAATGTGTGTAGATAGAACATGATGGCCAAATATAATCCATATAACTGACCCCACATAATGGGATAAAGTATTAGTTGTTGTTGTTGTAGAGAAAGAATCAATGGCTAAATATTGTGAATAGCAACTGAAATTCTAATCAATCAACTCTTCAGGATTAAGTTGATCACATTGGTACTCGAAAATAAAAAATTTCCTAAAGACGGATCTCTTTGTGACGAGGGTGTAATTTCTTCTGAAGGCATTCAACTAATTAAAATTATTACTCTTTAAAGACACGTAGGATTACAGTTAGAAGTCTAATATAACTAAAAAGTACAAACTAATGAAAGGACCTAATGTCCTTGACCATAGTAATTTGCAAAATGCTTCTAAAATGTAAACTTAAAACTCAAACTCAAATTGCAACAATAACAGCTAAGCCGTTTCCGTTATGCGGGGTTGGCTATTTGGACCACATTTCGCCATTGTATTCTGTCTAAAACTCAAATTGCTGCTGTAATAAATTTCAAAATTGTCTTTAAAGTTACTTGTTCATTTTATGAACTGTATTACCTTCACTCGTGGCTTTTGCTGGTTGTCAACATGACCTTTTTGGTTGGCTCCTGTCAAACAAATCTTCACTGTTTCCATAGTTCAGCCTTTTGTGCTACTTGTCTCTTATGTCTTCAGATAATGTCTTTTTGAGTATGTAAACAATGATCTTAGAGAAATTGCTAGAAGAAGTAATTTGATATTTCATGTGAAATCAGTAGAAGAGGAAGCTCATTTGTTCGCCAAAGTTTTGGTGAGGATTCATGAGCATATTATATTTGTCAAAAGTTGCAAGGTGATGACATATATGCTCAAGCTTGAGAGGGTAATGATAGGAAAAGAGTACAGTGTGTTCTGGTGATGTCGATGTGTAGGTATTCTTGGAAAGCTGTGAAGGGCACTAGAATGCAGGGAGCCTCCTGGGGCTTAAATGCAGAGCACATATCAATGCACACAATTTATTGAAGCGAAGTCCACTTTGATATTGGTCATGCTATTCTTATTTGAGCCTGCAATTATGAAACAATAACATATGCAAGCATGTTAAATAGCAAAAATATATATGATAAAAATATTATCTAGCTTGAAATATTGCAATCAAGTTCATCAAAGTCTAGAAATACAAAACTAAAATACTTTAAGAAATTAAATATGTTCTGTACAAGAAATAAACGAACATAGAAACAAACAGTCAGTTTTCAAAGTGGTGGCTGTGTAGTAAATGGAAAGAATTGAGGTTGAAGAGAAAGGTGTTGGTTTCTTTTCCTTTCTGTTTTCTTTTCTGATTATGTTTATTTTCTACTGAGCATAAAGTTTTGGTGCCTACCTGACATTTTTTGAAATCTTCGGGGTTAGTTTTTGTACTACTAGTGGTAAATAAAACCTTACATGTACAATATGCTTTTTTTTTTCTTTTACAGATATGGTTACTGGATTAGGAAGTCACTCTGTTAAGAAGTGTTTTAGATCTTGAAAAAATGCATTACACCAGGTGCCGCCCGCAATTGCATTGTGAAAGTAGTGATTTTATCAAGTTGCACTAATGAAGATTAGTGTAGCATTTAAATATTATATTGCTGGGATGTTCTTTGATATTAGAATGAGTGATAATGGAATTTATCTTTGACTTGACCATAATTTGCGACAAATTGGTCCAACAGAAAGGTCTGATTGTTTTTCTTGTATAATTACTTTGACCATTTTTGCCTGAACAGAATGTTTCCTTATGTGAAGTTTACAGTGTGTACTTGCCTTGCCATCGTTTCCTTCTTTTGCCATCTTTTGCTCATGCTATTCTTTTTATCTTCCTTTTCAGATTCTCTGGCGGAAAAGTGAGAGGGAGCCAAGTTAATAAACTTATTGAAGTCAAGGGGTTGGAGTTATACTGTAGAACCTTGGAAGGCACTCTTGATTTGATGAGTATAGACAATAGTGCAGATTCGAAGTATAAAAATAATGCAAGACTTGTGGACGACAGATATGTTCACCTGTTATGCCCATTGGATGTCTTAGTGTCTCTTTCGGTATGCATGTCTTATTTGTTTCCCAAGTGTTAGTTCTTGACTGTCTCCTTCCTGGATGCGTGTTGTATAGTTTCATTTGTGTTTTATTAATTTTCTTAGCTCGTGTGAGTTGAATACCTTATTGTTGAAATTTAATTTCCTGTACTTTGTTATTGTTTGATCCATATAGCCAACCCCACATAGTGGGATAAAGGCTTAGTTGTTGTTGTTTTTTGATCCTCATTTCCATTTGGTGTTTGTGTAGTGGATAGCTCATCTATTTGAGGAAACTCGTCCTCTTAGTAGTGGCATTATTAAGGGCAATGTATTGGTGCAACATTGCCAACACATAGAGATTGAAAACTTGTTTAAAGTATAGATTGGCTAGTTGGATGATGCAATTAGTGTCACTGATCTTTGCATGGTCTTCTTCACCGTGTTCGCTGGCTTATTATTGAAAACCTTTGTTATTGGGTAGAGCGAGGAATTTCAGTATCTTCAAGGCCTGTTTCTTATGTCAGCTACATTGAAATATAGAAAGGCCTACATACTCTTACACATAGCAGAAACCTTTGAAGGTGCCTTAAAGTTGGCATATTTCACATAGCTTTCTCTTGTGGCCTAATTTGCTTTTCCCACTCTTGTATTTGACTACAAGCAAAAGGGTAAACTGTGGGAGATGTGAGTAAAGTTGACACTGTGAGTTGCTCGATTTGTTGATTTGGATATGTCTTTTTATGTGTATTCTATGATTTTCTGATGGTCTTTTGATGTGTATTCTATGACTAGTATCTGCCAGGGTCGCTCTCTTAGTGTAAATGCATGTTTACTCATCCAGCTGTTTTTTATTTATTCTATTCCTTCTAATGATTAGCCTTCTGTTATACACCTAATCCAGCCGAACAATATTCTTGCTCTTGTACATTTGTTTCCCTTCATCCTCTTTGTTCATGACTTATTCATTTATTGTAGTCTGCTAAAAGCATGATTTCATTTTATAAAGAAAACTGTATTTAATTTGGTTCTATACGTGCAGTTGGCAGATAGTCTGCCACTTATTTACTGACATTCCTTCACATCACTTTCTTTATGTTTTATCCTTTTAATAGGTGAATAGATCAGGAAAGCTTGAGAACGATGCTCCTCAATATTATGTTGATGTCGAGTTAACTAATGTGGTCTGCACAGCTCTCACTGTCACTTTAAATTGAAGATTTTTCTTTACAGTTTTGTGGGTTAATAGAGTTGCTGTATCTTTTCTAGGTCGCCTCTCTGGATGAAGTTCAGATGCAAAATATATTGACTTTCTGTGATTATCTATCAACATGCCGATTGAGGGAGAAGTGAGTCCATTAATTGTTTTGGCACCAATATTAGTTGTTCTGATCAATTTTTCAATTTATAGTTGTTCTGATCTTTCTCTGCATGTAGTACATAATGTCCCTACAATCTCTGTTAACTATATGAATGTGCTTTATGTACTTTTGTTGCCCTTCTCCTTTTCTATTATCTTCTGGCACGTTTCGTGCCTTATTTTGCAAGAACGGTTGGACACTTTTGGTATTTTGCCTTTTCTTTTTTCGGTTTAGATTAGGAACTGAATGTTTCTTTGCTTTTTGTTATAGAATCGAGTTACTTGGGAATTTTGATGTGTTTTGCAACAGTATACTTTTGAATAATGGTTGTCTTTTAGCTTAATTTTTGTTGATTAGCAAATGTGTCAGTGCTGAGATGAGAAAACAATTAAGAGGAAGAGGAATTTCAAGGAAAAGTCAGATGAAAGTTTATAAGAGCAATCTATCAATCCCTCTGCAAAATAAATAGGAAGAAATTTGAAAAGCACTATTGCTGTTGACTAAAGTGGAGAAGGGAAAATGAATTTTTATGAAGCAATGTGATACTCAGTCTTTGAAACAAAAAACACATACTGTTTCACTCCTTTCAAACAGCCTAAAAAATTCCATCAACTTTTCTCTCCATGTTTCCCCAGCTCCTAACATCCCACCCTCCTCCCTCTCTTATAATGTCTTTTTCTTTAACTTGCAAATGAATGAAAATTGGATGCTTCTCGAACTGTCTTCTTTATGACTTCCATGCATCTTTTGTTTAATTTTTTTTAGAAGGTAATGCAGTGCAAGATGATGATATAGTTATCGTCTTACAAAATTATGATCATGAAAAAAAGGATTCCCATGCTTACAGTCACCAAAGCCACAATCACTGCTACAATCAACTCTGTGAGGAAAGCTTGTTCCTATATCAGAACACAATAACTCGAATAATGATGAGTATTCTCGTTCTGGCTGTTAATTAATATGAGATGCATTTTTTCTGCCAGTTTACATTAGTCAATAATGTTTTGCTGCTGTTTTTTTACCATAACTATTAGGTGTAGAGTATACTTCTGCAAAACTAACATTAACAACCTCTAAAACTTTTGGATACCCATAAACTATGTTGTCTTTGAAATTGCAGATATGGACGCTATCATCCTTGGTGGAGTCCTTTATGGAAAAAGCTCAAGGGATGGCAGATAGCATGGTGGCACTATGCTCAAGAATCTGTGCTCGCTGATGTTCGAAAGAGGCTGAAGAGAACTTCTTGGAAATACCTTGGGGAGCGCCTGTAAGTGTACACTTTCAGGAAAAAGTTTTATTTCTTCTTGGACATTGATGGAACCTTTATGGAGACAATTCATTGCTAGTTTGCTTTTACGTCTCAATTTTACCCCGCGTCTTAAGCAATAAGGGAGAACAGTAATTTATTATTCCATTTTCTTATTTTTGCCTTAAAAGATTATTTTTCCGTGTTAGTTTACTTCCTGTGACCTAGTGTGTATTGTCCAGTTATTTTGACATGACTTGGATTATTAAAAGAAATCACCCCTTTGTTGAAAGAACTTGTTCTCTCTGTTTTTTTAAATTAAAACTACAATTTGAAATCATCTTTGAACTGAGGCCAAATCTGGTTAACATCACAAGCAATTGAAGAAATAGCTGCTTGCTGAAATGGAAAGCTGGTAAATTGGGAGTGTCTATTGTGGCATATACTTATAGTTTTCAATCTAATTTATATTTTAAATAGTATTTATGAGCATTCACTAGGCATGTATTTAAGTTGGCTGAGCAGTATCTAGGCTTAACCTTCTTTCGTGAATAACAACATATCCAGTTTTATCTCTTCAGTAGTGAGATTTCAGCTTGGTGGTTGTGCAAGATGGTGAGTTGTATCTGTTACTAAAAATTAATTATTTGAATTTCTTCACTTCAATTGCAGAAATCAACGCCGGAAGTATGTGAAATTGTACAAAACAAAGTTGAAATGCCTTCAAAAAGATCAGGTTTACTACTTCATTTGTGGTGATTGATTTGGATTATTTGCAATATTTTCTTGGATATGTTGGTTGGATTTGTACCATACCAGCTGATGAAACCATCAACTTAGTATTGTTAATGATTGGATGCCCATATCCATCCGCGACTTGGCACACACTAGACGAAAACATATCCATTATTTTGGTCCTTGAAGATCTACATCAAACTCATTGCTTAAGAAGCTCATAACTCAACTAACAACAGCATGAAGATTATGCCATGTAGAGTATGGAAAATGATTTGGAAAATACGCAAAGCTTAGCATGTTCTTAAACTCTTGCCGCAATTAGTCATATTTGAACGTGGTTTTTGCTGGAGTTTCATGGTGCTAATGGTTTTTGTGTGCTTTCAAAGTCCTATATAACTAGCAAAACTTCGATTTCAATGGGATTTTTACTTTCCAGTAACTTTTAGAGTTAAGAAAAGTTAAAAGCAAAAAAGAAAAATGAAAAGGCCTAGGATTCAAAGAAACCTGTCTCATTTTCCCATGATCAGAACATTGCCACACCTGGAATCAATAATAAAACAAGTGATGAGTTTTGGATCAGTGAATAAACCTATAATAAAGAACAGATGTTTCTCACACGTTACCTAAAGACGAGATGTTTCTGATTTATTTTTAATCTTTCTCCTGTTCCTCGTGGTATCGGTATTGAAATGCCACCATCTAGTTATTTCTCTTCAGGAAAATGGACATCCTCAGAAAAGATTTGCAGAACTTTTATTTATATATTTATTTGTTTTTCTCTCTATACAGACCGACCCACCACTCAGCTTCTTGTATTTAAAGTGAGTTGTGTATCTACCCGAATTATACTATTGTTCCATATAATTATGGAAGAAGATCCGTGTATGATATGCATTTCATTAGGAATGAAAAAAAAATCGATCTACTTCATTTGACATTTTCACCTAAATTCTTTTTTGATGATTTAATGTATTTGATAGTCCCGTATTTAGTAATTCATGAGCTCACTTTGGTGGAATTTCCTGTCCCCGCTCCCCCCCTCGGCTCACCCCAACCCCACCCCCAAAAAAAAAATAAAATTGCTGCATAGTGTGTGAAAAGAATTTTAATGGTTCACCGAGTTTTTCTTCCTGCCTGATATATACCAGTTAAGTAGAAAGATGAGAACTATACAATTTTCAAGCTAGTCTTATAATTTCTCATGTTTATTTTCAAGATCCCTTGGTAGCAATTTCTCTCTTACTATCCGTATATGTGCTTGTTGTCTTGCCTTAACGGTCATCAGGTAATTGATGAAGATGTTCTTCGAGAATTGGAGGAAATGGAGAAGCTGTCTGATATAGATGACATATTAACTTACAGATCTGCTGCTGAACGTGAGATAAAGGTGCTGTGCTTTTCTAGTTTTGGAAAGTTCATTATGACATCACTCTACTATGTCAAAATTTTATCTGACCAATTTCTCTTGTCCTTTGTTTTTGGTGGATTTCCATGGTGGTTCAAATATCTAGTTTTCTAGCAAGTCTGGTACTATTGGCATGTTGACTAATTTTATCAGCGCTCCTGAATATTCATTCTCATATTAAATTGGTAATTTTGTAGGACTTAATAATGACTTCACATTCTAGTCGTGGAAGCAATGGTGCCAATGTCGATGTGTCTTTGGAAGATGAGCGCCCATCTAGCAAGCCTCGTGGATGGTTGAACTGGTTGTCACGGGGAATGCTAGGTGCTGGTGGAACAGATGATTCTGGTCAATTCTCTGGTGTTATTTCAGATGAAGTAATTAAGGTAGGCACAGCTGCCTATTGTGACTTTGCACTGAGATCTTAGATATGATTAATAATGAACGCACTTCCATTCTTGTGGTTCTAAGATTCTTCATGTTTGTTTCCACAGGATATATATGCAGCAACAAAGTTCCATCCTGCTCCTTTATTCAATGGAGATACCACCCCAGCTGATGAAGTTCTTTTGTCTTCAATAAAGTTTAACATAAATCAAATTTCCTTTACAATACGGAGCATGTATGTTTTCTTTTTTATATTAAGAGTACCTACGCTGCCTTCTATGATAATGCAGCAACAAAGAATTAACCTATGTAAATTCTAGTTCTTTGCATATGTATTGGGTGATTAATCTGCAACATTGCATGCTGCAAAATTTTGCTTCTTATGGACCTGCAGAATTTTAAGGAGAAATAAAGAGCTTAGAATTTCCATGTCGTGACTGTTTTTTGGTTGATTGGAGTTTGAATCTTCTGTTAATTTCAAAAACATTACTTTAAGAAAAGGAGATATCGATACAAGTATTTGGAAACCTAGTAATTTTGAAAGGAAGATTAACGGACCTTAAATAGTCAGGGAAGCTGAATATTCTACCAGAAATGAGACAGGATTTTTGGTTTTCTAGTTTTTAAGTGGATGAGAGAAATAGGAATATGGTCGGAGAAGAGTTCTTGGGAGTGGGAGATAGTAGTTTGGTCTTGGCTTTACCTGTCACAGATTTCCAGTGATGGCAGTTCAAAGGAGGACTTTCTTCTATGCATTTCTGTATTTTGATTGCTCGAATAGTTTATCTTGCTTTGTGATTGGGGGCAGATAAGAAATTTGGCAATTACAATAAGAGGCTTTAGGTCTCTACCTCCATGTTGTAAACAATTATCATAGAGAGAAGTTTAGGATGCTATTTCTTATTAACTTGAAACCTTCTTAAAGTGGGGAGGTAGTATTTTAATTGAGTTCTCATTCTTGTTTATCTTTGCAAAGCTCATGCCATGAATTAAAGTGGCCTTCTTGGCCTTAAGGCAGTTAATTGCTGGTAATTTGTTAACTTGGTAGTGAGAGAATGGGGGGACTATCTTTTAGGAGAATGTTTTAGTGTGACGCTGATGTATTTTAGATGTATAAGGGATTAGTTGTGCCCTTTAATGGAATTTCAGAGGTATAGCGGTGCTTGCATATTCCACACTAGGGCAATTTATGTAAAGTAGATGTGCATGATTTTCATTCACCTGTGTTCTGTTTAGTAGCTCTAATAGTTTTTTTCTTTTCTGTAGTGAACTATCAGTATCTGCACTTCACTAATAGTTTGCTTTATGAAGTGTGTTTTTCTTGTTGACCATGAATGTGTGTTGCTCTTCCAATAACTGACAATTCCATCCTAGGATTGCTCTTTGTGGTGAATCTACTTCTGCCTCCATACTGTACCCATACATGCTTTCTAGTGTATATACTTATGCTCATTGGCATATATGCACCTATGCTCACATTTTATTTTTTCCATTTGCTTTTGGAGAGGGCTCATGAATTGGGGTTTCTTCAAATATCATTGAGTTGTTTTCTAGTTTACTAAACTTTTGTTTTCTTGCACATTATTGAGTTGTAAGTTTCTGTCGTTTTTTAGGGGATTGGGTTGTGCAATTGCTCGTTTGATGCTTGATGCCATTTCTTTTGACTGTAAGATTTGGGAGGAATCTACAGGAATGACTGCTACAGTTACTTCAGCCCAGTTGCTTAATCTGTTCAACAATCAATTTATTCTGTGTACGAGAAAGGTTGTGCTTTTCTATCTTAATTTTAAGTTTTACAATTTATTTGATGTTTCCTGCAAACTATAAATATTATTTAGAGATTCGAGTTATTGGCAGCAAATCATGACTGTTACTCCTCTCTAAACCAGATGCGAAGTATTCCTATGTAACTAACGTGCGTGCAATTTCCATGGCCACCAATTGGTTTCTACTTTTTAAGACTTAAACAAGTAAACTAAAACTTTTGTCAGTGTTTTAGTGTTAATGTGTTCACTTTGATTAAAAAGCAATAGATCAGGGAGAGATTTCTAAGTCATGATTACTAAAAGTTTGTTTTGGAACATTGGGTAAAACCTTCCAGGCCTGCACCAACTATAGTACCTCAACTTACAAGCAGCAAGAGACATGACTTTTGATGATGAATGCTAGTTGCTGAGTTTAATATATAGCATAGAAGAAAAAAAATTACATAATTAAGACAAGTGGATTAACTTATACATATTTCTAACTTATGGCAGAAGCTAAAGTCTCTCAGAGCTCTTTTTTAAATGGGGAAAGCAAAAGAGTTCAGAAATCGTTTTAACTTTTAAACTAATGGAAACAAGACTAATGTCAGTTGCACAATGGGGATACCTGAAATGTTGAATATGTATTGTCATGGAGATCACTTAAGTTATAAATCACAGTGTAAGTAATATGATCTGTTTTCGTATTATGTGAAAGAGCTTTTTTTTTTTTTTTTTTTTAATTTCTATTCCATCTTGGAAGAGCAATATATATGTATGTACTGATTCAAGCTAAATATTCCTGCTAAACTGAATTTTATTTTTCTGTTCACTTCATACTATATACATATTCTCTTTATTGCTTTAATTCTTTGCAGATTAATCATGTGGAAAACAAACTAGAAATTCAGCCTTCTTTGACTATTGAAGTTGAGGTTTTACCTTCAAGTTGTGAATTTAGTTCATCAATTAAGGTACTTCAAGTTTCCCATTCTTCTTCATTGTTCTTTCATATATATATTTATGTTTTTCCAGATATTCTCTAGTTGTAGTCTAAGATATTATGAAATCTGTATCCAGGTCTTTCTGCAGCCAGTTGAAGTGACATGTGATTTCAGATTCCTAACAAATATTTTGGAGTATTTTCATATTTTTGGCAGCTTCAAATTTCTGCATGAAAGAGTCAGTATTCTTGTCACAAGCATCATTCTTACAAAAATTTAGTTTTCTTATTATTGGTGTTATTTGCATATTTTCTATGCAGTGTTAATTTTGGATTATTCCATGTGATCATCTCATCAGTAGTTTTGTTTTTCCAAGTACTTTCAATTAATTTTTGAAGTGGTGATACAACTTATCTTCTAGTTTCATGGTGCGCACATTCATACCATATAATTATCTCACCATCCAATTCTTTGCCATTTGAAAAGAGATGCCGCATTGATGTCAATGATTGCTTGTGATGGAATGACTTTGTTGTTATATCTCTGCATTGATGTCACTGAAATCTGGATGTTGAACTTTTAATGTTTGTTCAAATGCTATTACCGCTGTTCTGTTCTTATGGTGATAACTTTGTTGGGTAGTTTAACCAATACATTCTTGGAAATGTTGCTTTCATTTGATCCTTTACTTACGTGATTTATTTCATTTTGTGTTTTTGTCGTTAGAACTATATTTCAGTTGTCATTAGAAACAAAGAGAATTTCGTCATCATGTTGCATAAATGCTATATATTACAAAAAACTTAACTTTCCTCGACTTCCCCTATTCGCACTGTGAAACCAGTGGGGCCTTTCCTGTATGATGTGCTATGCGCCACTGAGAAGTATGGTAACATTGAGGGTGTTAGTTCTCCAGATTTGTTCTAGGGAATGTGTATGTAAAAATTTTCACTGCTTTTCCTTCAAACTGCTCTATTATCAAATTAGACAACTCCATACTTCCCTAAGCTCCAATTTCATATGAAAAATTTGTAAGTAGCCCAATGGTTAGGGAGTTAACATCCCGACCTCAAGGTTTAGAGTTCGATTCCTTGGGGATGCATGTGAGGGCGTGTGTTAAAAAAAAAAAGATAAAAAAAAAGAGTTCTTTAAATTGTTAATTTTTGTTTCACATTTTGATTTCCAAAACAACTCCACCATTCCTCTTAGCCATCATGCACTTTATTAGTTTTTGCTGCTATAATGCTAGGGAACTGGAAGTTGCACAATGACTTTTCCAACATTACAATTGAAAGCTCGTAGACTACTGGTTCAAGAATCTCGATGCAAACTTTTCTGCATGGATGTTATGGCATTTTTTTGAAACATGTATGCCTTTTGAGCCATAGAAAGTATATTATCAACCTTTGTAGTTTCTATTGTCATGTAATGATAAGGACCCTTTTTATCTTTTGTCGCATCACAGAATGTGATACTGATGTTCCACCTTCATGTTGATTTTTGTGGTGACCTTGCATCACAGTTATCGTAGTGACATACTTGATGTAACTTTTGGCCTTAGTGCTAGGGTGAATGAAGTGAATAGTTTATCTTCTAATAAGGAATTGAAAGGGCTATGTAATAGACCAAATAAAAGAGGTAACCTGAAAGAAAGATGAAAAACATTAATATATTTCAATCACAGTTGATCTATTTGTTTATGTAATACTGTTTGCAACTGTATTTTGCATTGTTTAAATGATTACATTGTGAAGTTTTGGCTATCATACTGGGCAAGTATTTCTTTTTTCTTTTTTATTGCACTTATCTGCCACATTTGGCATTCTTTATGTGCACAAAATGATCTCTTCTCTGTCCCTTTACAGGTTCTAATATCAGTAAACGAGATTGATGATTTGCAAACAAGACTTTTGTCTAAAATTGAGTAAGTTGAGCCTTGTACTGTCCCACATAACTTATAATTGCTCAGCTAGCTGCATTTTTTGATTATTAAGCAATTTATGTCTGTGTTTGCAACAGCTTTGTGTTACTATATTTTTGTAGTTTGTGAACTTCTCTTTTTCTTTGACAGCTATATTTTGTCAAATCGAAAGAGGATGATGTGGGATGTCAATCTTGCCAATTTTGTTCTTATAATACCATGGGTGAATAAAAACTTTGAAGAGCATAAAATGGTAATTGCTTGATTCCTGTGGCTCATATGTAGTTTTCTGAAAGATACAACGCAATTCATTTCCTTCTTATTTCCTTTTTTAATCTCTCATAATATGAGAAATTGGGTTTTGTTAAGAGTAATTTAGCATAAAGTACTCTTTGGAACCTCATAAGCTTAAACTATTGCGTCAGCCATGTATTTGAGTAACAAATATTGTTCTACGCTTTTCAACTGATGTCTGTGCATTTATGTTCTTAAAATCTTGAGCAGTCTTGTTCAGAAGTTCTCCGGTTCTTGTCCAAGACAAGTTAACTTGGTGATTTGGATCTGTTAGTGTGCATCTTTTGACCAGATTTGAATGTCGCGACAAGTATAGAGAGCTCTTAGAATCCTGGAAATTTTCTGAATTCCACAAAATTAATGCAAAAAAAAGCCATCAAAATATTGATAATCACTGGAATTCAGAATCCCTTACACTAAGTTCCAGGTAAAGAGCACACACCATGTCAGTTCCAGGTAAGGAACATACACCTTGTCAATGTACTCCGGAAGAAACTCAGACTATCCTCTGTAGGAGACCTATTTGTATTTGTAATAACAGTACGTTACTGATATTTACAAGATAACCCCTCCTTCATTTAACAAGAACCACAAAAATATGTTTCTCAATTGATCTAAGATAATTATGTTCAGCTCCCTGGTTGCAACTTTTTGAGGTTTTCATTTATATGCTTATTTCCCTCAGGCTGTTTCTTGTTTCTGAATCCAATCAGTCCTTTTCAGTGCTTTTATGAATCCTAATCTTGAAATTGGCAGGTACTAGAAGTTGGAGCTTTCAGATTTAAGTCTAACAAAATAGGTTCTTTTGCTTCTGATATGCAAGATGGTTTATACCATCATCTCAGTGGCTACTTGAGCTCCAGCACCAGCGATGGTCTCATTATGGGTTTTAAACTGGATGATTTGTATGCTCACTATGAGATTAATATCAATGATTTTGAGGTAAGGATGCCTGTCCTCTCCTGTTCCACTGATGGTTTCATAATATGCTTTCATAATGTCCCTGTCCTCTATTACTTTGAAGTTGTTTGATGGGCTGAATTACAAAATTATTGCTTTCAGGTGCAAGTATCAAGACCTTACTCAACTAAAACCACACCACTTTTCGAGAAATTCAGCTGTTCAATTCACTTGGAATCTTGCCTTATTTCAAATGAGTCAATGTTAAAAGCACTGGATGTAAGTATATTTCAAACTATTTGTATTTTGCCAATGTGATGCGTGGAACTGCATTTCAGAAGCACCATAGCACTATTTTCTTTTGACGTCATATTATTAGGTTATTTTGGATTTCTTTTCCTGGTTATTTTTACTGTTTGTCATTACTTTGGATAGCAATTTTACCTTGTATATTGTTTGTATTACCTTGAACTTTGTCGTGCCATTGTGCTCCCTGAGTTTGGTTACTGCTCTCAATCAAAGTCTCGTCAATTAATCAAGATTTTGAGCAGACTCTGTCCGAAATTCAGTTCATTTAGTTCACCTTGATTTGTTTTTTTAAGACATGAAAATGCTCAGTTTTCTCTGTTTTTTGCAATCATTATCCAGATTATGAAAACTAGAGCTCTTTGGATTTGTGTTTTTTGTTTAAATGTAGTTTATAACTCTTAACAAGCATAGGGGTATGTTTCTCTGTGTTTATATACCTGCATCTGAATGCTTTGAGAGGATTCTTGTATGAAGTTAATAGCAATAAGATCTGATTTTTGGGATATTAATCTTGATAGGGATATGGTGAATTGGTTTAGCCGTGTTTATTGTTGTACAGTGCCTAATTGTCCTTGGTGTTTCCTAGTTCTTCCTCTGAGAGGTGATCTATGGTCAGAGTACTTTTGTGGTCCAGAGGTTTATTGTGGAAATGTCTAGAGGGTTGGGAAAAAGACATTTTTTGAGGACGTCTGGCTGCTCCTCTCATATCTATAGAATCCCTGTCCATGTGTCATTTCTTAGGATGCGAGTGTAGATGGTTAATAAGTTTGGGAAAAATTGGTGAGGACTTTTCATCGTCGGCAGAGGTGATGGGGATAGAATGGGGGGGCTGCTTGGCCTGGTATTGATCCCCAGGAAGCTCATTTTACAGGTACCTCACCTACTTTCCCATTCGTTCCTTATAGAGTTGGAGATGCCCCCTGCATTCCTTTCTGGGATGATTGTTGTATCCCAGGTCAATATTTTCTGTTTCTTTTCCATTCATTTCTTATAGACTTCCCCATCTTCCTAGTGCCCCAACCTCTTCTTTTCATTCCTTACAAGATGGTTCTATTTCTCGGGATTCATTCATCTTTAGAAACCTAACTAATTGGTAATTGAATGAACCGATTCATTTTATGGATCTAAGCCTGGACTATTTAGCTGATAATTCTGTTTTCTATTTTCTCAACTTATATTGTCCCATTTATCAACTGATAATCGTTCACAGTTTCCTTCAAGGGGGTGAGAGTAGCATATATGGGAGTTTTAAAAGATATGTATAAAGATATAACATGTGTAAGGACACCGGTAAGGGTATCGGGTAAATTCCGGAATACTATAGATCTGCATCAGGGATCAACTTTAAACCTGTATCTTAATAATTGACGAGATTACTAAGTATTTACAGAAAGCTATTCCTGAATGTGTGTTATTTGCCCACGATATAGTTTTAATTAAAGAGATGAGAGAGGAAGTAAATGCTAAGTTAGAAGCTTTGAAGGAGGCATTAGAATCAAGAGGTTTTACCATAAGTAGAGTTAAAATTGATAAGGTCTTTATGCAAACAAATTTGTTTTTTCCTTTGTCCAGGGCAAGCGAGCGAAACATCTATTACAATATGATAAGTTTACACTTTCTTTAGTTATTTCGTGGTATCAGAATCGTAGAATTCTGAATTCATTCTTTGTATGGGTGTTTGGAATTAGTTCTTTGCTGAGGGGTTTGCAGGTGGATCTTCTGTACTTTTCAGTGATTACATGAGGATATTCCGACAATATATTGATTTTTTCAATTATTCTCTTTGTTTCAGGTGTATATCAGCATTTCGTCCCTCCTCCTCCATTTTTCCCCATCTATATTTGGTAGCATTATGGGGCTAGTGGCATGTTTGAATGTACTGCCATGGGAATCAGACTATACAGACCTGAATACCGTCAATGTGCTTCATGTCAAGTCAAATGGACCGGGGACTTCTGAAGTTTTTTGGTGTTCTCTTACGGCAAATATGATGTCTGTTTCTTTTGAAGTTGACCTTGAAAATGATGTGGAAAATGGCTATATTATCATGCTTCATCTTCAGGCTGTTGATGTTAGGTATGCTGCTTGCCACTTAATCTTTGTTTTGCACATACAAGTGAACAATAAAACTGTCATTAATTGTTCCGTGCGACTTTGATGTTTACTTCCTGCTGTATTCTACTGTTTCTTAATGGTTTATGTAGTACTACTAGTAAAGAGTTAAGAATAATACCAAGCTTCTTACAGTTTTGATCTAAGGGAATTCCTGGATTGCTTGATGTCCATGGAGGTATTGCGTATTGTTGCTTATTCAAAGGCAAATAAAGAAACTGAATATATGCTTTGCTCCTCCGGAGGTAAGCTGACCACTGAGTCTTCGAGTCAAGATGATAAGGATTTTGAACTTACCAATCAAGATGAAGACTCTGATGATAAGAGATCAAGTGCCCATAAATGCTTGCAGTTGCATTTTGAATCTTGTAGAGGTTTGGAATCATTTTGTAACAAGTGTGGAATATGCTTAACTAATCTTGATATTCACTTCTACCCATTCATAGCTGGGCTTTTGGTTCTATTTATTAATGACATATTGCAATGCGGATCTTCTTTTTTCCTTGAAGATAGCAGAGCTATAAATGGTAAAAGTTCGATCTCGAGATCCCATTTCAATTTTCAAAAGTATGGATTTTCAAATTTTGTTGAAACAGGGTCATCTGAAGGGGCAAGTATTCCTTTGGATTATTTTCCTTTCATTACAATACAGAATCCAGGTCCCCTTGTGGCTTTTGAGAATTCTCTCCTTGAAGCCATTCCTCAGTGGCGGAAAACTCTCAATTTGCAAGTCCAGAAAATTCAACATCGCATGTTCAGCTTCAGGAAAGGATCCAAATGTTCCAAAGCCCATTTAAAAAGATCCGAACATAATGGAGATCCTTTGTGGAAGAACTCTGGTAATAATGGAATGTTTAATGTTGAAATAAACCTCAGGAACAGTAGATTACACTTTCACGATTCCGCATGTGTAGTTGGAAGTATTTCTTTGGTCACCGGTAAATCATCAGTTTCAGTCTGTGATGGTGGTTTTGACATTCTATGTTCTACTGAACAATTAGTGATTTCTTCATCTTGGTGGACTGAAACGATTAATGGCTTTCTTTGGGGCCCTCTACTGCCTAATCTTTCTCCAATTTTAAATATACGTGCAAGGAAAAAGCCCACTGGTTCATTGGAATTAAGTTTCAGCGCCCAACATGTGTCATGTACTTTACCCCCAGAATTTCTTGCTGTGATAATTGGTTATTTCTCATCAATCGATTGGAGCGGCAGCTCAGCAGTCAAGCCTCTAATGTCTGCTAACTCTGAGTGCATGGATTTGGAAGTGAACAGCACGACCATTTATAAGTTTGAGATAGTGGATTCTAATTTTTTGGTACCCGTGGGTAGAGATGGTGATCAGTTTCTGAAGCTTGATATTCAACACTTCCTTGGCTGTTTCCTTGAAAATAGTGATTTTGATTTTGTACTGAAGGGAATTCCGCTTGAATGTCCAATTATGGCTCATAAAATTTCCAAAAGAAATAATTGTTTAAACTTATTTGGACGAGATTTATCTCTGTCGTTAGTGCTGATGAAAGATGACCTGCTTGATTTCTCACAATTTGGTCAGCTTTCTGGTCACCGGAGTTTTTTCTTAATTTCACCATTGAATGCTGATGTTTGGGTGAGATTCCCATTGTCTGAGTCGTATAATTTACCCTCTTCCTATCCAACATATATCATGGCTACAATCATCAACTGTCAGCTTGATACTGGAGGTATAGTCAAACTTTTTATATTTCACTTTTACTTAGATCTTTTTGCAGTTTTCCACCTTTCTTTGTGCTTTTTTTATCCTTAGTTGTTTTGATATATGGTTACAGGTGCATGGACAGTTGCAGGGTATGAGGCATTGGTAGACGTTATAAATGAGTTTTCTTTGGTGGATAGAGAATGTAAATTATTTAAATCTGATCTTTTGGAGTTTCTTCAATCAAAGAATAGAATGGAGGGAAATACTATTCTTTTGGCTGAAGACTCAGCTGTTACAGCCACAGAAATTAGCCTTTTTGTTGGATCAATGTCAATTAGGTTGCTTTCTAAAAAAGGAGAATCAACTGTTTCTGAGCTTGTCGCAGAGGTTGAAACGCAATTCTTTTGTTCCGCATCATTCCCAATTGATGAACCTTACTATGTGGTTTTTTCATTATCTCATCTAAAACTTTTTTCTTCACTCAATTCCCTCGTGCTCGTGGAGTGCCCACCATCTAACTCTAGCTCATCATCTCCTAAAATGACTCTTTCAGTGTTAGATCAAGAAGAAAACAAACTTCTTGTGTCCATTCCCCAGGTGGTTGTTTGGATGCATATGTTTGACTGGAGAGAGGTCATCGTTCTACTTGACCATTACCAATGTCAAAATTCCAAAATATCAACTAGGGATGCCTTACCAAAAAACATCCATGATGCTGAAAATGCGGCAACTATGTCGAGTTTTGTTCCTTCTGAAAATCCAAGGCACGGAGCAGTTTATTCTGCTGTGAAGTTGGAAGAAGTTCACATAACAACTTATGTTCCTGTTCTGGTCAATAAAGATATTTTTAACATCCTTGAAGGACCCCAAATCCAAGCCCACGGGCCTCCAAATGATTCCTCTGACATTATTTTTGGAAATCAGCACGATTTTGTTGTTCTTGCCCTGGAAAGTAGATGCAGTGAGATGGTTACCGATGGCAAGAAAATGATACTGAACACCAGATTGGAGAAAGTTGGGGGGTTGGTGAATCTCTGCAAGAACAATACTCGGCGAACTTGGTCACTTTTTGAATTGTTTCAGGTCAATCTAGAAGCTGAGATATTGAATCACCAGACTGAGGATTCACAAGCAACAATGGATGTTTGTTCTGAGGGTCTTGACGTGTGGCTTTCAAATGACATGTTTTACTTCTTCCACTATATGTTATTTGAAGTCCCTGAATCCGGGCCTTCTCAACTGATGTTTAACAAGTTTGATTTCAGCATACAACTAAGGAAGTTGTCCATCCTTTTGACTGATGGAAAGGTGAAGCATATATCATCATGTTTCTAGAGTTAACCATAAGATGAGAATTTATCTGTCTTTGCACTCTGGTGAGAATTAGCTAAGCAAGTAGTCTGCTTATTATCCTATGTATAAGCAATATTTTCACTTATGAAGTCTCATACTTTATGTTCTTGCTGTGTTTTGATCTTCATTCTTGCTAATGGTTATGTTGATATTGTTTAGGACTGACTTTTAAACCTATCTGAATTCCCAAGTAATAAAAATGTGCATATTCTTGGACAGACTTGCATATGATTGCAAATTTATGTTCTATCAGGAAAAAAAGTAGAAACATTTGAGGACGGAATACAAAGGGAAATATTGAGAAGAAACACACAACTTTGTGGCAATGATTATGTTACTTTCTCCAGCTGCATATTCTTGCTCAACTGAATCTGATGGTTGACAGTTGTCCTTGTCATGGTGATGTCCTGGTCACACCCCTAAACCTTGTGATGATCAGCATTACATTGACTTGAAAGTTATTTGTTGTGCTACAAGACAACTCATGCGTTAAAAATGAGTTTTTGAAGGCCCTATATGATTAAACAATCTCTATGAGCTTAATTATGTAGAGTATGCTATACTATTTGATGGTACTCGGATTTATTCTTCTTGTTTTGTTTATGTCTATGTAGTGGAGCTCCTGTGGGCCTCTTGTCGAGATTCTGATGCGAAACCTGCTGTTACATGGTAACATAACAAAAAGTGGAATAGAGGGATCAATTGGTGGTGATCTTCAAGCAAACTATAACAATATTGACAAGGTAGAGCAGCACTGGGGACCTGATCCTTCTATCATGTGCTTATTTACCCTTTTAGGTTTTCATATAACAATATTTCTCTGCCTGCAGGTGTTGTGGGAGCCCTTTGTGGAGCCATGGGAATTTCAGTTAAGCATATCTAGAAAGTATGACAAGAGTTCTGTCCTGAACAGTGCTACAATGACCCAGATTCATCTCAAATCAGAAAAGCAGCTTAACTTGAATCTTACTGAGTCAATGATTGAGGTACTTGATAGAATAAATTTTTTTTCATTGTGGCAGTCAATTGTGGCTGCTGATCAAAAGTGTGCTATAGTTTTCTTGAATAGGAATAACTCTTGGTTGGTTACCATGAGTAGTTATGAAGTTCGTTCTCTTGACTGGTGAAACTGTAAAGAAGAAGTTAGTTATCTTAAATCCACAATATTTGCACAAGTTATCCTCCTACTTGTGGGACCTCAACCCTTGGGTAATGACTTTCATGGTCTCAATCTTTTTGTTTTTCCTATAATCTTATCATCTTAATGAATATTTATTAGGAGCAAGTAACTAGCTTGTGCCTTCTGCCCATATACATTTCAAAATCAACTATCCACAGTCAAGTAAAATCATTGCCAAAAATCAACCAATGACAGGATATTGTTTGGGCAATGGTCACTTATCCATAAAAATATCTCACGATTATGTCTTGAACTCTTAAATACTCCAAACTTTTTATTCTTCTTTTTTAACTGAACTGTCTGAATATTTTGTAAGTATGCAGTCTCCAAAGTCATGTCTTCTTTTCCCAACAAGAAATTTTCATTTCTGTTGACAGTTTCCGGGCGATTCTACAATAAGAGAAGAATAAGGTGAAATAGCTGATTATATGGGATGTATTAATCATGCAAACCTATTAGGCTTCCATTTCCATGGATGCTTCCCAACTATTTTGTTCCCATAAGCATGAACGTATTTGTAGTGCCCAAGTGATAATACGCGGCTGTGTAGGAGTACAAGTTCCTTTGATTTGTCTCCTAGGAAACTCTTACATGCTACTTTAAAGTTTGTAGAGAAAAATGACAAATAAAAAGATCCATTTAAGAATTGTTGTTCAATATGGGATATTGTGTTCTTTAATCACCCAAATTTTAATGAAAAGTTAAAAAATATAATTTACTCATATGTTTGGGTATTGATTTGGACTAGTTGTCAGTGGCACACCAAATGCTTGTGCAACTTAAGGAAATCCAGATTCTGTGGGTGCTCTTGTTGCATTTGCACATCTAGGAAAAGTTAAATCTTATGTTTTTCATATAAGTAACCATAACTGATCGAATGTGTAATATACTTATCCCATAAAATGGGTATCTCTGAGTAACTTTTTGTGATTATCATTCTAAGATCTAGTGTTTTCAAATGTGTGGATGCTGAAACCTAAAAGGAGAGAGCACAAGACCAAATGTTTATTATCTCTTATGTAGAGCAAGGTATCTAAGCGAAGTAATACCTTAACAGAAAATATTTATATTTTGACGGAGAGTAGTAAGCATACCATATACTTGGTGGTTATGTTTATTATGAATCATGAGCCCTGTTAGTACTTCTTATTGGATCATCTCTTAGACGCTTCAACAACTTGTTAGTACTAAATCAAATATTTCACTGTAGTTGAATGGTTCATGATTTCAATGTCTTCAAAGTCTTTATGTTTGACTTACTGTCAATTGAGCAATTACATTGCAAAATATATATCAAGTCTTCCAACCTTTCATTTTGCATTGAAGATTTTGTTGGTTGTTTTCCTTATATATGTCCTATTCTTGCTTCTTAAGGTTGTTTTCAGGACAACAGAGATGATAAAAGATGTTTGGGCTTTGCCAGAAACTGCTCATTCAAGTAGTACAAAATTCTTTGGTTCTCGAATAAGCGAGAATCTAGATACCAGAAGATATGCTCCATATATACTACAAAATTTGACTTCCTTGCCATTAATTTTTCATGTTTGTGGTGGGGAGCTCGATGATGATGATCTGAATGCATTGGCATCAAATGGTGGAACTTTTCTGCAAGCAGGTTCTTCAGTTCCCATATATATTGATGAAACTTCAAAGAAGCAGTGTTTCCCAGATAGACCTGCTCAATCATCTGACCGATGCTGTGGCAAGCAAATGGTTGAGGCAGCACATAGGTTTATTATAATCCAGTTGGAGGGAACATCCATACCTTCTGCCCCAATATCAATGGATCTTGTAGGTGTAAGGTACTTTGAGGTAGACCTATCAAAGCCAATTACTAAATCAGAAATTGGTGACGGCAGGGATAGTTTAGTGGGCAGTAAGAGAGTTGAAGGTGATGGTAGGACAGAAACAAAGAGCAGCTTTGTCATTCCTGTGGTGATTGATGTATCAGTTCAGCGCTGCACTAAATTGCTACGATTATACTCAACGGTGTGCCCAAGACCTAGCCATGTTTGCCATACATTTTTTTGTTTCTGACTTATACCAACTATCATTTGCAGGTTGTATTTTCAAATGCAACATCTATGCCACTTGAAGTGCGCTTTGATATTCCATTTGGTGTCTCCCCCAAGGTACTGAGATGCGGTTGAAAAGAGTTCTTTTTCATTTTCTTGCCTTTTCTATGTTGTTTAGTCCAATTGATTTTCTAATCCTTTTTCTCACTCCAGATCCTAGACCCCATATATCCAGGGAAGGAGTTTCCACTGCCTTTGCATTTGGCTGAAGCAGGCCGTATGAGATGGCGCCCCCTTGGCGACACTTACCTTTGGAGTGAAGCATATAATGTTTCTAATATTGTTTCACAGGAAAATAGAATTAATCTTCCACGATCCTTTGTTTGCTACCCATCTCATCCAAGCAGTGATCCCTTTCGCTGCTGTATATCAGTGGATGATAGGTGCTTGCCTACGACGAGTGGGATCAAGAACAGCTTTGCTGATGATGATGGTTTCAGATCAATGATCAAAATTTCCAAGGAACTATCTAATGACATGGAGACATCAAAGCGACGGTTCATGCACGTGGTGACTTTAAGTACCCCATTATTGTTGAGAAATTATCTTCCAGAGGCAGTTTCGGTGGCCATTGAAATTGGTGGTGTTACTCGTAATGCATTACTTTCCAAGGTGTGAATCATATCTCGCATTTGCTATTGTTTCAGAAGCTAAATTATTTCATGCTGATCTAGTTGAACTGATTATGTATGATATTTCAGGTGGAAACTTCTTTCTTTCACATCGATTCGTCACATGATCTGACTCTCACTTTTAGCATCCAGCATTTTAGACCTTCAACTCTCAAATTTCCCCGTGCCGAAACATTTAGCGCAATGGCTAAGTTCAGTGGAACTAAGTTCTCTCTCTCTGAAACTCTTAACTTTGATTCTGAGTTACCTGATGGTAAATTTTATTCTCTTGTCTAACAATAGTCTTGTGATATATTATATTTGCCTTTTCCTCTCAATAACAAGTACCTTCAGGAGTGGGCATTCATTGTTACAGGTCCCCTGTCTGTCACCATAGAAAAAGTAATGGATGCATTCTCGGGAGCTCGTGAAATAAGTATATCTGTCCCATTCTTGATATACAATTGCATTGGTTTTCCTCTCGTTCTATCAAAATCTGTGAATGAGATCAAGGGGCATAGTTGCATTGTTGCTTCATGTTATCATTTGGATGAGCACAACCATATTCTTGGTAGCAAAGATGGTCTGAGTCTTCTTTTCTCTAGTCAGGATTTTAACAAGTCTCCAACAGATGCTCATCTAACAACAGGTTCATTAAGAAACCAAATTGCTGCAAAATCTCATGACTCTAAGTTTTATATTAACCCTTTGAATCATTATGGTCCATCAAAAATGTGCCGTTGGGAGGCTGAGATACCTAACCTGGATGTTGGAAGATCATTTTATCCTCTTAATGATGATTCCAATTCTAGCAGACAACTAAATTTGAAGCCAGATATAAAATCTTCTGATTTTGTTGCGACTGATCACAAAATGGACAATACTTGCATGTTTTCTCCTTATCCAACTTCTACTTCTGGTGAAATTATGGTTAGGTTGAGTAGGTGTCCATCTGATACTGATTATAAAAACATCCCTAGTTCTTTGTGGTCAAACCCATTTTTGCTTGTTCCACCAACTGGTTCAACAAGTGTTATTGTTCCTCAGCTGTGTACAAATGCTGGGTATCTAGTTTCTGTTAGTGCTGTTGCTGCCCCATTTTCTGGAAGGACAAAAATTATCACTTTTCAGCCAAGGTAATTTTGGTGGAAACTTTACACGCGATGAATTTTCCTGTCAATTTGAAATCAATTGTTCTGTAGTTCATTTCTTGTTAGCTTCAGGGACTTGTTCTGCTTTTCATTTCATGTCATTTGACAATTGCTTCTCCTGTAATTCTCCAGATATGTTATAAGTAATGCATGCAGCAGGGACTTGTTTTATAAGCAGAAAGGAACTGATCTAGTTTTTCTACTCAAAGCTGGCCGACATTCTCATATTCAGTACACAGATATAACCAGGTTGATTAGTTTTGTTAGCAGCTTTAGGTTTTCTTTAATTCGAGGCATCTTGCTTAAGAGCAATACTGAAATTCCGATCGACTGATTACAAACTTAAACCTTCTTGCTGATTAGAACATGAATACGTCAAAGTCTCATGGTTCATCCATGATATTGGGATGACAGTTATCCAAATGCAAATGAATCCTAACTTCAGAGCATGCTTCTTTTCCAAATTGAGTATGTTGAAGCATATTACTTGTTTTTGATATGGCTGCAATTAGATCACAAATGAGCAACTAATGTTGTGACAGTACGGGGAGTTGGGACAGTGCTTCTAAACTACCTTGAATCATCTTCCAAGAATCCAACTAGAGAATAAAGATCGTGTAGCGCATATGGTCTCGTGCGCCATAAAGAGTGAATGGGGTAGAGGGGAAGTGGAGCAAAAAAGATTGTTGAATTGTTTGTTATAAGTGTAGAAGGAGCTTTGACTTGGAATTATTGTCATCAACTAGAAATGCTGTGGCTTTTTTACCTCCTCTCCAGCATATTTGTCCACCCAAAACAGAAACCAGAGTTGTGGAAATGAAAAATAAAATAAACAAGTATGCATTAAGACAAACTTACTCCTAGAGTTCTGATTTCCGTGTTCTTAAATTTCCAGGGAATTGCTGGTTTGCATTCGGTTTAATGAACCTGGATGGCAGTGGTCAGGTTGCTTCTCACCCGAGCATCTTGGTGATACGCAACTGAAGATGTGGAATTATATTTCTGGTACTGTAAACATGATGCGTGTGGAAGTGCAAAGTGCTGATGTTTCCATTGAAGATGAAAAGATTGTTGGAAGTACTCATGGAAATTCTGGAACAAACTTGATACTTTTATCAGATGATGATACGGGCTTTATGCCATACAGGATTGACAACTTTTCTAAGGAGGTTTGTGACCATTTGATCATTTCTTTGGCAGAAATAGTATTTTATGATGTTGGAGTAGCTGCAAGGCATTTCAAATAGCAGTGACTTAAAATTTTCAGCAATTTATCATTACTTTTATGTTCTTAATCTCTGGATCTATTGGAGAATTTCATAATTTCATAATTCCATCATTTCATTTTTTTCTTTAATTTTATTTGCATACTATTACATATACATAGCCGACCCCAATTAGTGGGATAAAGGCGTAGTTGTTGTTGTTGTACTATTACATATCAGCCTAATGACGGAATAAGGAAAGGTGGGTGGGAAAACCACCATCTCCTGAAGATTTTAGAAATGATTAAAGGTCCCCTTTGCCCTAGGTATTTAGTTCTTATTTCATCATTTTGTTGACAATATTGATCAAAATGGGTGTTAGAAGCTCAGAAACTCAGTTTTCATAGTAGTTTGTTGAACTATAAAGACAAGAATTCTATTTTTGACTGAGTCTTCCTTTTGGATAACAAAGGAGCCTACTTGTTGTATGGTTACACTACCACTCTGTTGCTGCTTCTGCTTCTCTCTCTCTCTCTCTCTCTCTCTCTCTCTCTCATGAAACACATTCTAGTGTCAGTTTTTTGAAGTTCACTCATTGTCAGACGGTCAAATGATCTTTGCACTATTTATATTATCAAACACGTTTTAGTCTCATTACTTATAGCCCATTCATTACCAGAGAGTCCAATGATCTCTACGCTATCTGTATTACTACTACTAGATACATTTAACTGATTACAGAATCATGATTATACCTTCTCCTTCTCATAACAGACACTACGAATTTACCAACAAAGATGTGAAATCTTCGAAACCATGCTTCACTCTTACACTTCCCACCCTTACGCATGGGATGAACCCTGCTTCCCCCACAGGCTCACTGTTGAGGTATGAGGAATTCGTGACTTTAGTTGCTTTATAATCTTTTTTAATAAATGCATTTTTCAACTTTTTTTCCAACTAATCAGGTGCTTGGTGAGCGTGTAGTAGGATTTTATACTCTTGATGATGTCAAGGATTACTCACCAGTGTACTTACCTGCAACATCAGAGGTATATTTATAGTCTGCTCTAATCTTTGAGTACGTTTTTTTGCGCTTGTGAGATAAGTCTTGCCAAATCCTTATAGTTTGAACACAATCATCGAACAATATTTCTCGTAATTTACATATCAATTCTGTTGAGAGACATCCTTCTACAATGACTTTTGAGAGACAGGATCACTCCAAAAGCACAGGATTCTTGCTGTTTACTTGCTGTCTCCAAATCTGAATAATAAGTTAGACTCACAGTCGTCTGTGTGTTTAATAGTGAGTGTCCATAACACTATTTTGATCTATTTGATACTTATGTTCATCTTTCTTTACTGGTTACTCAAACTATATACAGAATTAGTTGTACCCCACTAATCAGCTATATTATTTAAAATACACTCCATCCCTCCAGCTACAACCAAAAAAATAAAAGGGAAAATGGGAAGTTCAAAATGGAGCAGTACTAAGAGCCTGTGTGAAAGATAAACTGGGTGAATTTAATCAACTCCTAGTGGAAGAACTAGAATTAATGTTGTGCATCTGTGGATGTTGACAGTCAAATCAAAGAATCTCTGCAAGTAAATATTTTGCTACCGGGACTATAGAACTAATAAGTGAGGGTGATAAGCTATTGGGATCTCTTGTGTTTACATCTGCTGTTTACTGGACATATTACAGATTCTATTATCAAACTCCACATCTACGTTTTCTGTTCCTTCTGGAAAAATTTGTTAATTTGCTTGCTTCATTTGTCACTTATAGAGCTTTTCGAATCTTCTGTCTGTTGTATTACAACATCCACTTTCGTTTCCAGAAATCTCAAAGAACTTTGCTTGTTTCTGTTCATTCTGAGGGAGCAATTAAGGTACATCTGTAATACTTCGAATTTTTACGACATAGATTTTTTCAGTTCCCTAAAATGGTTTTATGTGTTTATACCTTTATCGCAGGTCCTCAGCATCATTGATTCCAGTTACCATGTTTTGAATGATTTGCTGAATTCGGAAACTCCTCAACTAAAACTTAAAGGAAAGGACACACAAAAACATGAAACTTTTGTTCATTATAGTGAACGGATTTTAGTAGACATTCCCTTTGTTGGAATCTCTTTTATGAATTCCTACCACGAGGTATAGGAAAAATGTCCTGAATCTTGGGAAAATTATTGCAATAGTACAGTTCTCATGAATCACTGCTTAAATTATCGCATTTCCTTTCTGTTGTAGGAATTGCTCTTTGCTTGCGCAAAGAATTCGAGATTTGATCTGATTCAGAGTGTTGATCAGCAAAAGTTTGGCTTCCATGTCTCATTCTTGCAAATAGATAATCAGTTGCCCAGCACTCCATACCCTGTCATTTTGTCCTTTGACCATTGCAATAAAGCCAATAGGGATGATAAGAAAAAGATTGCTAGTGCTATCCAAATTGATTCTGAAGGCATGCATGAACCTGTGATTTCATTATCTGTGGCAAAGTGGAGGACCAAAAATTTGTCCTTGGTTTCATTTGAGTGTATTAACTTGAGGTTTGTATTGCTTCATTAATGTATACAACAACAACAACAAGCTAAGCCTTTATCCCACTATGTGGGTGCTTCATTAATGTTTCTAATAAGTTTATTAAGTTATATAATGCTTGTTATATATGTTCACTGGTCTCAGAGTAACAGATTTTCATCTTGAACTTGAGCTAGAGTCGATATTGACGCTGTTTAAGTTCTTCAAAACAATATCATTGACGTTCCAAACGAGGGTGCTGCAGCAAGTAGATTCTGCACTGTATCCATTGGTTTCTGACACTGAAAATATCAAGGATGTCTCTGCACACTTTCAATCCCAGGTTACTAGTTCATATCATGACGAACTCTGGAGCTCTGTGCTGCATCCAATAGTTCCTATTGGAGCTCCGTGGCAGCAAATTCACCTTCTAGCGAGGAAACAGAAGAAAACATACATTGAACTGCTTGATCTCGCACCAATCAAGATGACCTTAAGGTTTCTGCTGCCCCTTTACTATGCTTTCTTTTTCTTTTTGGTTCTTCTCCTGTAATGAACCCTCACCTGTACAAGGTTTTCCTTACTTCAGCTTTTCCAGCAGTCCATGGATGCTTCGTAATGGAGTCCTTACATCGGGAGAATCCCTCATCCATGTAAGTGGAAATGCTTTTATGATAGGTGGAAATTATGCTAAATAATGGTGATTATTGTGTTCATCCATTCATTATTTTGTACAAGTTCTTACGATACTGATAAAAACAGAGAGGTTTTATGGCTCTGGCCGATGTTGAGGGAGCACAAATTCACCTTAAAGAACTGGTTCTTTCTCATCAGCTGGCTAGTTGGGAATCCATCCGAGAGATCCTTATCCGTCATTACACAAGGCAGTCACTTCATGAAATGTACAAGGTAATTTTTTAGGTGATCTCTTTCTACATCTAGAATTTGATTTTGAAGAGAGATGGAATAGTCGGCTCATAGTTTCATCTCAATGGTTTTTGTAAGGTATCTTGTATCTTTTTTTTTTTTTTTTTGTTCTCATGTGGTTATATACATCAGGGCATTCAAATGCTTTTATGGTACAGTAGTCAGCTAATTTGTTGGCAATATCTTAAAGCTGATACTTGATATTTTATTCTGTAGGTTTTTGGTTCTGCTGGTCTTATTGGCAATCCTATGGGATTTATGAGGAGCGTGAGCCTTGGCATAAAGGATTTTTTGTCAGTTCCAGTCCAGGGTGTTCTTCAAGTATGTTCATACCACTCTTTTCTTGAGCACTTGATAATATTAGTCGTAGATTGACAATAGCTGTTGCAGAGTCCTTCAGGACTACTTACAGGCATGGCACAAGGCACCACCAGTCTACTGAGCAACACAATTTATGCCATAAGTGATGCTGCAACTCAATTCAGCAGAGCAGCACATAAGGTACCTCTGAATCTAGTAAATATTTGAAAATAGATGGATGCTCCAGGCTCACACTGTCCATGTATATCTTCAGGGCATCCTTGCTTTTACCTTAGATGACCAGACTGTAGGGAAGATGGAAAAGCAACAAAAGGGAATGTCATCTAATAGCAAAGGCGTGATAAATGAATTTTTGGAGGTATTTTTTCTTTTCCCACTCTTTAAATTATATACATTGATTTTGTAGCAGAAATGAGGACTTTGATATGGATATGCGGACACGGGACTAGATAGAATAAGTAATGAATGCATTAGAAATAAAGTGGAGGTAGCTCCAATAGATGAGAAATGAGAGAAGTTCGCTGAAGATGGTTTGGGCATGTGTGTAGGAGACCTTTAGATGCCCCTATATGGCATGTAGAAAATAGAGAAATATTAACTCAAATTAAAAGGGGAAGGGGAAGGCCTAAAAAGAATTAGAAAGAAACTAATAAAAAAGACACGATATACTTTTTTTTTTTTACACACACCCTCACATGCATCCTCCGGATCTCAAACACTAGACCTGGAGGTCGGGGGTCTACCTCCCTGGCTACTAGGCTAGTAGCCCCAAATATAAATGAAAACATGTGTGTAGATAGAACATGGTGGTGAAATATGATCCATGTGACCAACTCCACTGTGGGATAAAGGCTTAGTAGTTCTTGTTGTTGTAACCTGTAGCTTTAATGAAGTCAAAACTTTTTGTAGCTCCTTTATATGAATTGTCACAACATTTAATGTAGCATCTAAAAAATGATGAGGTGTGAAAATGCAGTTACTACAATTGGCAGAAAAGATTCATAAGGTAATCAATTGAGTAGAATAATAAGTTTTAGGTTGAAAAATCTCCTATATTCCACAGTTCACCGCAAAATCCTCAGATTTGCAGCACATCAACAACATACAGAGGTGCCACAAAATATGCTTTTTATTCTAATCTCCAGTTGAATAGATCCCTTTGATGGCTTCCTGAAGCATAGATCGCCACTGTTAAAAATCAAAATGTCATACTGCTTTATACTGGGATTGATTAAGCATGGAAGTTTATAGTTACAAGTCATTTTGCTCTTCTAGGTGTTATACCAAACACCACCTTTGGAACAGAGAAATTTCTGACTACTCTGTACTTACTGCCTGTAATTCCCCTGCTATTTTCTGATAACCCTGGAGGCAACCCACCTAGAACATTTCCCCTAAGAATACCCACTCCCTCAAAGAACCACCACATTTTTATTTGATGATTGGCCTTTTTAGCAATTCATTTATTTGATATCAACTACAGTATGCATAACTCACTTTCTCATAAAAGAATCCGACAGGTAAAACCAAGATGATCGCTAGAAATTAAAAGGTCTTTAAAATTACCACTTACGTGCAGGGACTTACTGGACTTCTCCAATCACCTGTTCAAGGTGCAGAGAAACATGGCCTACCTGGAGTTCTCTCAGGTACTGAGCCTCCAAGTTGTAGTTACTTATTTTATCCTCCTTCAGGCAGTTGCAGGATAGTCCAAAATCAACTACATGATTTTTGCCACTATTGCAGGCCTGTTCAAAATGCCTTTCTCATTACCTATTTACTCCTGCAGGTATTGCTCTGGGAGTAACTGGACTTGTGGCAAAGCCAGCTGCAAGTATCCTGGAGGTTACCGGGAAAACTGCACAAAGCATCAGGAACCGAAGCAAGCTACCTCATGTGGGTTCGCGGCATCTAAGAGTACGCCTTCCAAGGCCTTTAAGTAGTGGAGTTCCCCTGAAACCTTATTCTTGGGAAGAAGCAGTTGGAACAGCCGTGCTTAGGGATTCTGACAATGGTGGAAAACTGAGAGACCAGATCTTAATCATGTGCAAAGCACTTAAACAGGGTGGGAAATTTGTAACTATAACCCAGAGATTTATCTTGGTGGTTAGTTGCTCTAGTCTGGTGGATTTAGGTAAGCCCAACTTTCAGGGGGTTCCTGCAAACCCAGAGTGGGTGATAGAGGTAGAAATTGGAATAGATACCGTAATCCATGCCAATGTTGAGGAATATGTGGTGCACATCATAGGAAATAGTATGGATACCTTCTTGAGACCATCTCTGCACCAACACAAACAGGGTCAAGGAAGTTGGGGGGCGAAGCGGTGGAACAATTCTCACAGTCCTCTGCCGCTATTCCAGACTAAGTTAGAATTTGCATGCAAAGAAGATGCAGAGGATCTTCTGCAAGTGCTTTTATCTACAATCGAGAATGGAAAAGAACGAGGCTGGGCCTCTACGTATGTTCTGCATCAAAGCAATCTTAAATAATAGTTTATAGGAAGAGTTGAGCAAGAGAGGAGCACATCCATTTGAATATTTTGTGATTCAAATGATTCTGCTGTTGCTCTGCTCTGGGTTTGTAATGGTGCCTGCCCTGCCCGAGCTTGTCATTTATAGTCTCCGACCTTTTGACCTTAGTAATGGCCTCTGGCTGTACATAGTCCTCGCTGTTTGTACAGTCTGTGTACATATAATGCACATTTGTAATTTGACATTGTATATCAGGCAGCAAGCAATGGTGGTGATTGATACACCATTCCTGCCTCGTCTCTTCTTCCGCTTTATTTATCTTTCTTTGGGGGGAAGGAATATGCTAAAGATGATGAGCATCTGCATCTTATAGTGAGTGTCCTCTGTTGAGATTCAATAAATACATACATACATACATATATTGAAACTGAATATTGGACACTAAAAGTTTAAATTATTGGGAGGTTAATCTGTAATTACTCATGTGTTCCGTTGTTTAAGCACTCAGTCTATATAAACTCTCACAAACTAATGTTAGAATGGTTAGAAATATAGTCTTAAAAAAACCGGACCAATTACTGAAAGTCCCGTCCCATCCCACTCCCACGCCCACTCCCACCCATGGCTGTTCCCTCCTCAAGAAAGAAGTTCAAAACACAGGCACAGCACCCAAGGGATTCCTATCAAACTCTCAACTCTTATTATTGTTTAAAGGAGGCCACACAGCGCAATAAAAGAGTAATAAAGAGATTGAAGATGGAGACGCAGCAGCAGCAGCAGCTTCTTGTGAACATGGGCTTCTCTCAAGTTTTGGCTGCTGAAGCTCTTAAAGCCAGCGGCGGCGATATCCTCAAAGCCACTGACTGGATTCTAAGTCCAAGGCGGAGACAAATGAGTGTCAATCCTCCTCCTCATCCTCCTCCCTGTTCTTCCGATTCAAGTTGTACCCCAACAGGAACAACAACAAGAGGCACACTCGCCACCCAATCACCGTTGCTGTCTTCATCAGATTCAGATGTTAACACTAGTAATAATAATAATAATAATGATATTGTTGGGGTCACAACAACACCACCGCCTCCGCCTCCGCCTCCGCCACCACCATCATCAAATAATTTTCAACCCAAACTCGATCGCTTCTTTCAATTCCCACATGCTATCACGAGAGAGAAAAGAGAGCACAACCACAACCACAGTCCCCAAAATAAACAAGACCTCAACTTCAACTGTAATACTGAGCCATCATCAGAATTTCCATTTCAACCTCCTCCAAGGAAGCGCCCCAGAGGAAGAGAAGAAGAAGAAGAACAACAACAACAACATGTCCCACCTTCTCAGCCTTTGTCAGAGCGGATGCGCCCTCAATCTCTCGACCAGGTGCTTGGCCAAGACCACATCTTGGGTCCCAATTCCGCCCTCCGCTCCGCAATTCACCTTAGCCGCCTCCCTTCTATGGTTCTATGGGGCCCTCCCGGCACCGGCAAGACTTCCATTGCCCGAGCCATTGTCCTCAACTCTTCCACTTCTTCTCCCTCAGACGCTGCACCGGCAATAATATACCGTTTTGTTCTATTATCAGCGGTGAATTCGGGCGTTAAGGACGTTAGAGATGTCGTGGATGAAGCTAGAAACTGGACTAAGAAGAGGAGGACAATGAGGACTGTTCTATTTATAGATGAGGTTCACAGGTTCAACAAGGCCCAGCAAGATTCCCTTTTGCCAGTGATTGAGGACGGCAGCGTTGTTTTCGTAGGTGCCACCACTGAGAATCCTTCTTTCCATTTGATTACTCCCCTGTTGTCCCGTTGCACTCTCCTCATCCTTAATCCCCTCCAACCCCACCACATTATTACCCTTTTAAAAAGGGCCGTTTCTGATCCCAACAAAGGAATTGAAATTGGCCTCAAGAAGAAAATTCAAGTTGAGGATGAAGCCATTGAGTTTCTGTCAGCCCATTGTGATGGAGATGCCAGAGTGGCCTTGAATGCTTTGGAAATTTCAGCCACTGCTGCTGCTGCTGCCTGCAGCAGATTTCACAGAGAAGGAGGACAAGGATCAGATTCAAATAATGTCTCTATTACTCTTAGTCATGTCAAAGAAGCTCTGCAATGCAAGCACATTGCTTATGATAGGGCTGGGGATGAGCATTACAACCTCATCAGTGCCCTCCACAAGTCCATGAGAGGAAGTGACTCTGATGCTTCCATCTATTGGCTTGCCAGGATTCTGGAAGGTGGAGAGCAGCCCCTCTACATTGCACGCAGACTTATTAGGTTTGCCAGTGAAGATGTTGGCTTGGCTGATCCATCCGCCCTTACTCAGGCTGTTGCTTGCTACCAAGCCTGTCATTTTATCGGCATGCCTGAGTGTAATGTGAATCTAGCCCAGTGCGTTAGCTATTTGGCTCTGGCTCCTAAATCAATTTCTGTTTACAGAGCAATAGAAGATGCACAGAAGGTAGTAAGAGAATCAGTTGGGCTGAATGAAGGGGTGCCACTTCACCTAAGGAATGCACCTACTAAGCTAATGAAGGATATTGGATATGGGAAAGACTATGTCTATCCTCCTGATCACAAACCTAACTCATTCTCTCAGACATATATGCCACCATCCCTTCAAGGCCATAAGTTCCTTTACTGGCCAAATGATGTTTCCAGGAGCGATTGAAATGTGGCTGTGATATAGTTAGCTTGGGACGACGTCACAATACTTCTACTTTCTTGTGGTTAGAACTCTTCCTTTTCTAGCTCTTTTTTATTTTGTTCATACCCCTTTTTGTTTTATTCTTGGTTTAACATAGGGTGCTGCATCCTGCATTTTGCATGTTTTTGGGCAATTTTGTACTTGATACTGTATATATATATATATATATATATATATATATATATATAAGCAATAATTAACCGGAATGAGGGTGGTCTTTCCAACTGTGTAAGATTCAATCTTTACTTTGGAGGTTGCTGTTTGAGACTTTAACATTGCTTTGATGTAACTTTAAAGCCTCTGTGCTACTAAAGGACTGTGATGGAATATATGCTTTATCTGCACTTAGAACCATATTAGTCTTCTTTAGAGCTTTTGGTTGGATATTATTGAATTAGATGTCTGGATTTCAATGTTCTGATCATAGATTGCACTTGAAATTAAGTTCACTAGTTTGATGCATTCTGCCACAGTGCCTTTTATAGTATTACCATATGTAAAGCATAAGAAACTTTACACATAGAATTCTGTAGCTTTGGAAAGTGGACGTGTTCCTTACTTTCTAATATAGTTCTATGCCACAGCCAAGTCATGACTAAGCAGGAATCTCCTACATCATTTCTCACATGATCCAACTGAGAACCGAATCTGATTTGTTCAGTAATCACAAGCCTGCAGTGCTTTACTTTATTTGGTTCCCCGTTATGAAGCATTATGTCCTTTGACTTTGGAATTTTCTATTTCTACCATCTTGTGGAAGAAGACTTTGTGTTACGCACTTGCTATTTATCTTAGAGTCTGAATCTTAATTGAGTACTAAACTTTATTGAGTTAAAGTAAACAAGTCAACGGAATTTTAGAAGCTATTAGATAATACATCCATCAAATATGCTGACATGAATAACTCATTGAAGATCATTTTTTGCCTTCTTTGACAATTTCAATGGCTTAGTTCAAGTAGTGTTCTTTGTTTACTTTACGACTATGATTAGCAGATACTTCCGCACTTTATTCTCTATCTAGGACAATAGTGGGAAAAAAATACATCAATTAAGTTTGTCTAACTAATATGTTCCTTTGTAGGTTATCTTCTGCTGTTTTTTTTCTTTCTGGTTCTTGTTTTAGCACTATGGCTAACAGAAGGTGCATATGAACAAATTCCAATCCAATGTCATATACTATTGCATGACAATGTGTATATTGTCTTGTCAACCATTCTTATGGAAGTGGCATGCTTTTTGGTTCTACTACATTGATTTCTCCATCCCTTGATTTTTGAATTCAAGAGTTTATTGTTCTTCCTTGGGTATCAAATACTAAGGAGTATATCATGTAGGAGACCCTAATTAAAATTAGAAAAACTACAATAATACTCCATAATTTTTTGGGTAAAATACACTCAACTCCCCTATACTATTGCTTGCTCTGTTCCGTCTTTATTCCCTATAGTTTTAATTAAAATAATTAACTCCCTTAACTTTTCTAGTTAAAGAAAATTAATAATGACGTTAAATATAATCAATGAAAAGATAATTTTAATCCAACTAAAACTCTTTAATACTTACAACAACCAATTAATTTATGGAAAAAAAATGAATAAAGCCAATGTAAATATAATTTTAACTTTATTAGAATTGTTCAATACCTACAACACTAGTTGTATTCCTATGAGAATTATTCAATATTTAAAACACCCAATTAAACTTTGAAAAATATAAAATATAATAAATTGACATGAAACTCACCAATAATGAAATAGATTTTTCAAGATATATCCTACAATATTTGTCATGATTTCTTTCTTAGAAAAGCATAAAAGGATTCCTTCTTATTCTTTTGTCAGAATTTTTTGTTTTCAATTATTGATTATTTTTATTAAATAATATTTCTTTGTTTTGAAGTTAATCTTGTCATTTTATTATCTTATAATAAAGTCATGTGTACAATTCCGTTTAATTATTTAAGTACAATTAATATATTAGACTAATTATTCCAAAATTAGAAAATTAGGGGGGTTAAATATTTCAATTAAAATTATAAGGGATGATTGTGAAACGAAGCAATAGTATAAGGGAATTTAGTGTATTTTACCCTAATTTTTTTCACTTTGTTTGTTGTAACTACATAGTACAAGGGAATGTGCTAAAGGCTGCGTGCTATTGTTAAGTCTGTTTGCATAGACGTAGCTTTTGCTCCTTGAGACATGGTTTTTTGGCTGCATTAAGTGATCAGTGTCACATTTACTTTATGGATGTGCATTTTATTTTATGGTATTGGTCTGATAGATGATTACAAATCATTTTAATAATTCTACTCTGTTAGGCAAATATTTCTAAACAGTGTTATTAGGAAAGGTTTCCAGACGTATAGTGGGACAAAGGCTTAGTTGTTATTGTTGTTCTAGAAGTATAGTAGAATACAGAGGTTATGCCTTCAATCTAAATTACAAATAAGATGCTATATCAGGAAAGGACAAAGAAAATATTTTTTTTTAAAAAAGGTGATTTTTTTTTTTGGTTAGATGCTATAACTGGAAAGATTGGAAATTTGATATAAAGGCTTAATTTTAGAAACTGCAATGCGTACCAGCTATGCTTTAAGGATAGAATCTTGATCGTGATATAGTAGCATAATGTATGATTAGGTGGAAATGAGATGTATTTGTGGTAAATTGTCAAAGATGCATGTGTTCAAAACTATCTACTAGATCTTATAAAAAGTACATTTGGAGATAAATATAGAGGAACTTGATTAGGAAGGTTTGGACATATTTGTATGATGACCAGCAAGTATTCCTTCATGAGGAATCAAGACATGTGTTCAAAACTATCTACTAGATCTTATAAAAAGCACATTTGGAGATAAATATAGAGAAACTTGATTAGGAAGGTTTGGACATATTTGTATGATGACCAGCAAGTATTCCTTCATGAGGAATCAAGACAATTTCAATTAGGTTTAAGCATGTAAGAAAAGGAAAACCATTAATTAGATAGTAATTTAAAGAAAGAAAAGGGAGAAAAAAAAAAAAAAGAAAGGAAACACATGGCTATTTATGGTTTTGTTAAGGATTTATTTCAAACTGGGCTAGATGCAGAAAAAGGAGTTTGTAGGGACCCAAATAGTCGGAGGAATGGCCCTTTTAAGTGAAGCTATGGTTGATGTTGTAACAAGTCATTCATTTAGTTTGTTAAATTTTCATTGTGAAGGAAACAGCTGGAGAGACAGTATTAAAGAAACTACATTTTAGGGGAAGGCGCGGTTGTACTTGTGAAATATCACTCTGTCATAGTTTGTACACTGTTAGTTTATGGAAGTATTTTATCCCTATTTGAGCTCTCTGCTTGGTAGAAATAGGTTATTGAAATGTGAGTAAAAACTAGGGATCTTGTGACTTCTAGCTCTTAGTTGATTGTACTAAATGTGGCGTTCTCAAGATCCAAGGAGTTGATTCCTAATTTTTTTTTTATGTTTCTCTGTTATCCCTCCATAGATTTGTGCAAGAAAACTTTAAAAATCAGATGTTAAGCAATGAATTGAGTTCTTTTCTTCTAGTTTGCTCCACTTCTTTTTCATAGTGTATATGATTTTGTGAGGACAGAGGTCTGCATGAACATTTTTTATCAGATTTGGCATTAGTTTTTTGAGAATCTCTCTGGTTCAACTGATGGATTGCATTCACTCCGCAGTGGTGGTTGCTAAAATTCAGGTGATACCAAATTGCTGATAACCATGATAAAGGTTTATTTGTGCCATATCTCTGGTTGAATTGATTGCAATCATTCCGCAGCGGTCGTTATAAGAAAAATTCAGGTGATGCCGTGTTGCTGACAACCATAATGTGGGGGGGGAGGAGCGGTGTGCATGTGGGCGTCTGTCTAGATTTGTTTTTCCCACAAGCATAAAGGTTTCTTGTGATGAATCTGTGGCATGACATTAAGCTTTAAATGTATAGTCTGCATTAGCATAGATTTTTTTTTTTTTTTTTTTTTTGCTTTTCTTTTTATATATTGGTAAATTATAGACTTTTCACGTATATATTGTGAGTTTATTGTTGTTCTAGGTTTACAATCTTTTGAATTTATAAATTGTTTTAAATCTGTCTTCTGGGTATATCATGGTGTATTGTAGATATTACCTGACATATACCAAGTGCAACTCTTTCTCATGGATTAGTTCCATACCTTTCCTTTTACATGCCGTTTCCCTTTTTATTCTGCTTTTAACTTGGGTATCCATAATCACTTAATTTGCACGGCCAGACTTCAATGAAAATTTCTTGCATCAAATGTTTGACATTGTCGCCTGAAAGTTATAATTTATATACTTTTTTTTTTATATGATTTATAGCTTCATTAATGCCTCGAAATATCGTAATTCTGGATGAAGAATTATTCAAATCACGTTCTGCAGAATTAATTGGTGGAAATTTCTCTTGGAATTAAATTTACTTTGTGTTTCATTGCAGTAAGCAGGTATATTGTGTCAAAACCTATAACAAATCCGGAAAATATTTCTTGCACATTGGCTCTTTGGAACTCTCTTAACTTTTTCCTTGTTTACTTGCTCGCAGAAATCTTTAATTACTACTCTCTTGAGGCCCCCTTCCCCTTCTCACAATCTGGTCATAAACAAAGTCTGTTTTGCATCCCCACATGTCTGGGTTTTTGGTTTGTCGTCATATGTTAGTGTTCTTTTAGTGAGTTTGCAGTTGTATATGGGGTGAAAGATAAAACGCATACGAATTGGTCTCCCGGCCCCCCCAGGCCTAGAGGTCAAGACCTGGGGATCTAATTCAGCCTTTATTTCTAAACGTGGTATAACTTGAGATCTGGAAAGCAGGCAAGGAGAGAGGATGATGATGATGATGGCGGCTTCTGTTTTTCACAATCTTTTTCATTCACTGATCTAGTTGTGGTAGATAGATGGGCAAAGGCTTTCCTTGCATAATTGTAGTGTTAAAAGGTGAAGGCTGTGAAGCTTTAAATCTTTCTTCAGTCTTTGACTCTCTTGATTGAAGCAGTAATGGCTTTAGAAATGAATTAATTTAGAAATGAATTTTTTTATATATTTAATTGCTTTTTGGCCCAAAATGGCGCTTTTTGGCCGAATGTGACATTTTCATAAAAACGTGCCAGTAAGTGTGGTTTTAGTCCAATTTTTCATGAAAACCCTATTTTTGACTTAAAATCATAACATTAGGGCCAAAAAACTAAAGTCGCAAAATGGAATCAACGAATGACATTTTTGTCCATCTTTTGGATAATCGAACGTTTTTTAGCCGAAAATGGCATTTTTTGGCCGAATGTGACTTTTTTACCCTAATGTTAAAAAAATATGGTGTTATGGGTAAAAATCAAGTTTTTCCTCTAAAACAACGTTTTTAATCTGAAAACCCTTTTTTTGACTCAAAACTGGAGAATGAAAAAAAAACGTTACAATAGCTGTGATTTTAGTACTTTATTAATAGAAACCCTATTTTACACTTAAAACCTAATAGTTTGGCCAAAAAATTCATGTCGCAACATGGCACTGTCGAAGAGCGTTTATTGTCCCTGTTTTGAATCGCCTTTTGGCCCAAAAAGGCGCTTTTCGGCCGAATGTGAAATTTTCATAAAAACGTGCTAATAAGTGCGGTTTTAGTCCAAATTTTCATGAAAACACTATTTTTGACTTAAAACCATAACGTTAGGGCCAAAAAACTAAAGTTGCAAAATGGCATCAACAAATGGCATTTTCGTCCATCTTTTGGATAATCAAACGTTTTTTAGGTTAAAATGGTATTTTTTGGCCAAATGTGACTTTTTTACCCTAATGTTAAACAAATATGGTGTTTTTTTTAATCGAAAAAAAAAAATATATATATATATATATATATGGGCAAAATACGGTGTCGGATATACCCGAACACACTGTTACAACATTTAAAGCAATAACTTTGGAGTACTACTCCATCACATGAGACTCGAAGTAAATGCAAAACTTTACAGTCCTATTCGATTTCATGTATATCAATATTCAAAACATGACAATGGCCCTTGATAATGTGTTTGGGGAAGAATATAACTGCTTTGGAAAATACCAAAGTAGTGATCCATTTTTTATACATATCTAAACATACACAACATAAATATATATATATATATATAATATTTTTTTAAAGTTTTTTTATTCTAGTAATTGAAAATACACACATATATGATATTTGCAGTCTGCATTTTTTTTATTGTAAAATAACTCTTCAAATTGATAATTAAAAAAAATAACTCTTCAAATAGTTGCCTTGCATCTTTTTTTGTTTGAATCGTTATTTTTTTTTATTTTCTTCAAAGCTCTTTTTTCCATGTCTGCTTGATCATCTGTATCATGATCTTCCAAATTTGCCACCATCATATCATTCTTTGATTCTTTTTTTGAGATATCTTTTCTTGTGTCGCTACTTTCTTCATGTATCGCCTCTTTTGGTGAATAAGAAATAATCTTTTCAGCAAGGCTACTAAAAATTGTTGCTGTGATTATTACATCAATAACTTAATGAAGTAATAAAATGAAGAAAAGTATAGAATCAGTAATAATAATCTCAAACCCTCTAGAGCAATAATTCGTAGTATAAATTCCCAAAGTATCAACAATTTAGCAAAATTCAAAAATATTCATTCATTAAAGAATATTTACTTGCATAAAATGAATCAAAATTGCTAAAACTAAAAAGTTATATTTAGGACAAACCTGAATATTTTGATTTAAATCAAAAGTGCCAATGAAACCCAAGTTCTTTGTTTCTGTAATTCCCTCTTTGAAGAAACCTCGGAAAAAACCAATTAAATAACAATCTGAAAGCAAACATAATAAAAAACCCATTAAAAACGATAAAGAAACATTTAGAGATTATGTTTGAGCTAAAATAACAAAAAGGGAACTAAAAACGATACTTAAAATTGAAGAGAATGTGAAATACAAGATCTTGAGGAGTAAAAATCCAGTTTGCTCTATGTTGATGTCGTGAAATCAGCCATTGTCCTTCACCATTAAGTAGGTCTTAATATTTCCCAATTTTATAGGACACCTCTCTCTCTCTCACACACACACACAAAACTCTCTATTACAGAACTGAGAGAGAAGCTATAGAGGCTCAAAAGTACCAACATTCATACCTTAGAACTCTTGAGATAAAATTGGAAATTCAGCAAAACTTCTTTTCACCATGTCCTCCACCTACAATATAAGATAACAAAATCTTAAATTTGCTACCTCTGTGCATAAAACCATCACCCAAAATTTCAGGCTACTAATTGAAAAGCTTAATCCATGTAGCTAAGCATGTATCAACCTAATTAAAATCGATTGGATTGAGATGAACTCTTGGCTTCATGTAAAGATTCACTTCAGGCATTAGTGTAATGTATCACCTCCTTATTATTTAAACTTACAAACTGCTCAAGAGCAAAACATACATATCTCCTTTTATGTCCCATGTCTTGATCTCTCTAAACCTAAGCTATAATAGACCACTACAAAAATATATTTTAGTAAGAGTGCTCCAGTCTTCTACTCATAAAGGAGAAGCTTAAGACCTGCACAATAGCTAGACTTTTATGAATGAATGTTATTTTGTTAACAAAACTGAGTCCCTTTACCCTATAGAACTGCAATAAGATATGCAATAAGATATTCAACTATGATGAAACAGTATATACATTTAGTCAATAATTAAGTTAATTATAGTAAAATAAAATATATAAAAAAAGATTTTACAATCAAAAGTGCAAAGAAACCATAATTACCAAAGTCTTATTTGATGAATTAAGACTTCCAAATTTCTGTAGGTAAAAAAGAAAAAAAAAGAGGAAAACCACAAGTTTGACTCTGAAGTCCATTACCTAAATTGGAAATAACCTTAATGCCATTACATGCAGTTAATGTTGTGAACCTATTGGAAATTTGGAATCTAAGAACGAGGCAGGAGAGTTGAGAATTAAACAATCAACCGGGAATCTCCGTAGGTTGCAAATTTTACAGAAAGATAAATGAATAGCCACACAGATAAACAATAGTAAAACAGGAAACAAAAATCAGAAATCACGGTAAGAACAGGAACATAATCAGCCAACTTCACTTCTTCTCAAAATACTAATACTTAATCAATCAAACCATAAAAAGTGTCAATTTAAAAGCAATTAATCAATCAAACATCAAAGTCCAAATCAACTAACCTTTTTGGGTACCAGTACTAACAAAAATCCCAGCCAGCCACTATACTCTAACTATCACAACTTCCTGTTTAATTAGGACTCTGCATACTCAACAACCCCAACACAATATACAAGAAAACAGTAAGATATAGTTGAAAATCTTATCTGCCAAATCAATGCTTTTACCTTTTCAGCTTGCTGGGGCTGTCCCTTAACTTATATTATTTTCAATCAAACCCGCTTCGATTTTCTCAGTGTGAATTAAACATAGAAATTAAAAATGGTCTTCATCTAAACCTAACTCAAACCCAGATTCCATGAAAGAAACAAGCTTTATAATAAAGTTATAGTCTTTTGGCAACTTTACCCTTTTCTAACAGTAACATTTCAATAAAATAACAATTTTCATAGCTGCAGAATTCAAATATCATAGAAACTCAATGCGCAATCATAATTATAATTACCAACTCCCTAATCCATGATTTCTAAGCTTCCTTTTCAAGTCATCAAGTTTCAAGAAACCAACATAAATTTTTCAACTTTATAACTCAATACACATTACACGAACAAACAGAAAAGAATTCAACCACGAGAGAATCAAAACAGATTTATTTTAAAAAAAATCAGTAACCAATACTTTACTAATTTCATTCATTAAAGACAAGATTAAAAGAAAATTTAAACAAGGCTACCTGTGGTCAAGAAAAGGGAGGAGATTAAAAGGGAATTCATCAAAAGTGCTGATGTCAATTGGGTTTCTCATCCATGGAAGAACTGGCACACTACCAGTCCCCTTCTTCTCTTTTGCCCCTTCCATTAGTTATATTTAATAGTTATTCCAACAACCTTCAAAAAAAGGCTTGAGCTTTCTTTAGTATTGTGTGAGTTTGACAATAGATAGTCAACTTTCAGGGAGTTGGCCAAGAGTGGCCGCCACCTCTACCGCCGGCGAGGAAGGGCTAGTGGTGCCCAAACAAGAACCCATCGGCCTCCGTCCGAAAGAAGATTTATTAGAAAATATGGGTTCTTTACCTTGTTCTTCCAAAGGGACTACTGTGATTATCAAGAGTTCTTTGATTGAACCCGATGGGGATCATTTGGTGGATCTTGTGGTGATAGAGAGCCAAAGGGCTGCGACGGTTTTAGAAACTGAGTCAATGCCAAAGGTGAAGCTGACAAAAATTAATCTTGAGTGGGTTCACGTGATTATCTGATTAGCTAATAAAGAGGAGACACCAAAAGCATATATGCTTCTATTAATCTAGTGTCAAAGGGATTGAAAGATGAAAATTTATGGAGGGCTGAGTTTGCGGATAGTGAGAAAAACAGAGAAGCAATCCTACTATATAATAATCGTAAGTTATGGATTGAGTGAGGAAGAGGGAGAGGAAGAGGAAGATGAGTGGAAGTGGAAACGAAAAGAAGATAGTAACGGGTGGAGAAAAAAAATTAAGGGTTTCAGGAATTAAAGCAATTAAATGTTAGTGAGGAAGAGGAAGAGGAAAAGTGGAAGTGGAAACGAAAAAAAAGACTAACGGGTAGAAAACTTAATAATAGAAGGGAGAAGCTAGAAATTTGGACGACGAAAAAAAAAACATCCCTTCCCGCTTTACTAATAGTATAATATATAGCACCGTGCCCTGCACGGTGAATTAATATAATGGTATTATGGCAATCTACTAATACAAAATAGAAAGTAGAAACATGTTCCATTAATAGTTTTGAATAAGTATAAAATAAGGGATGTCAAGATGAAGTAATTTCATAATTGAAGGCTTTTATTTTCAAAAATTACGAATGTGCAAAATTAGGGAATATAAAAACATAGTAAATGCAGAACTTTGTCTTCAAAAGTTAAGTTGAAGGTAGATATAGTTTATCATGTTAAGATAATCACGAAAAGTCAAAACTGGGTGTTGCATATGTGCGATTGCTAATTTGATTGAAATGATAAATCATTCAACATATTCCACCAATTATAATATACAAAATTGGATGTTTTCGTTTGTGCGATTGATGACATGGAAGATGTTCACATTAATCATATTATAATCTATCTCACTATCAATAATTTAAAATAGGCAAATATAATCTTTTTTAAGTTCATTATCCAACCCAAATTTTCTCTAACCTCCTGTAAATGGGTATCTAACTTCTCTAATATAGTATTTTACTTTTCAACTTAAATAATAAAATGATACATCCTAAGCACTACAAATAAATCACACGACCAATAAAAATATGCAAACAAAAAATCTAATTATTATTCAAATAAGTCTAGAACTAAGAATTTCTCCAAAGGTTCTAAGTTTAGATTATAGTGGAGTAGATAATGATTAGGCAATCATCCTATGTTTTTGGTGAAATAGCCATTTGAATAATGATTGATGGAATAATTCTAAACTTAGAGGGCTACCTACTATTATGAGAAGGAGAAGAAGGAGAAGAATGTGAAGAAACAAAAATTTAAAACAGTACTTCTCATAACTCAAGCCACAAAAAGATTAGCAATAATTGATTATTCAAGACAAGTAAATCACAAACACAACATAAAGGAAGAGACATCATTCAATAACTAAATGCAAAGTAACATCCTGTGAGTTTTTTGTGTCCATCTATAGCTTGAAAAAGTTGCATGAAAGTATCAAAAGAACAACAAATTTTTACAGCCTCTGGCTCGAAAGAGTCACTACTTTGCAACTTTTATTTATAAAAAATTTTCATATACAGAACAACTAAGGACAGTGTCAAAGTTTAAGAATAAGATCAATTTTGTCAAAACTTAGTTTGTGAAATGCACAATGTTGAGCAAATTTTAGGGCAAAGGACAAGAAATGACTATAAGACGAATGTGCTCTAATTTCATGCCAATCAAAACATCAACTCAAAAGGAAATCAAGTGATCCACAACTTATAATTATAGTAAATGTATGGCACTCTTGTCAACTTAAAATCGTCCTAACAAAAAGTGAAGTTTTTCGCGCAAAATAGAATTGTCCAAATCTTAATGGCCAGAAAACAAATGACTATTTAATTGCATTACAACAATAAAATATAAGGCATGAAAGATCATAAACACTTAGTAAACTATTAAACCTCGTGAGAAACTACTCTTCAAAAAACATCATAAGGATGAAAATGTCCATCCACGTCAAGAAGCAAGCAAGCACTAAAAACTAAAAAAGTTATAAGTCATTTGTAACACTAAAACTAACCAAGTTATGCCTTCATATAAGCATTAAAAATGACCTAAATATTGGAAAAGAAAATAAAATATTATAGATACTGCAACATAACTTTCATTTTCATCCATTTATCCCTTTCTCATAATTAAGCAGTATACATTTATATGAGGCATAACGACTACAAAATTTCAAACTTTAACCTCCACCAATTAATCTTTTTTAAATACTATGAATATCTGCAAGATATGTTATACATTATTCTTAGATGACACCAACCACAAAACACACACACTCGCATGGAAAAGTTTTGAAAAAAATATATTCCGGAATATATACCTTTACAAAAATATCAAGAATTTTGTATTATTAGTTGAATCCTATCTACTTCTACATCCAAAAAAATAAAGAAATAAGTATACAAATAAGATAGGCCAACGCAAATGGTTTTTTTCATCAATCTTACTCGTATAACTGAATCAATCAAGGCCATTTATATAAAACCCACAAAAACTCCATAATGCAAAACAACATAATTCAAAACCACAACATACCATAGTATCATGACCACCATAGGATTCACCACTCATGCCCATCAGGTCGGAAATACATTTTGCAACAACACATTAGCCCAAAAATAACTATTAGTCCAAAAAACACACACCCCAAAAAAATGATTTCAAATAGTGATGATTACGTAAATTAAGAAGGTTCTAAATAAAACAAAATATAGATAGGAGTTAGAAAATAAAGAGACATTTTTTTAATAAACACAACTAAAATAAAGTATGAATAAGTTAATTATTAGTAATAAATGTAGATATATAAGAGTTAGAAAATGAGATTTTTTTTTATAATAAGGAGCATTAAATATTCTTCATCAAAACGGATTTGAATGGAATATGAATTAGGCATAATTTAGCAAGTACATTCTGTATTCTATTATTTGACAAAACAATTAAAGACAATTAATGCAATTAAATGTTACTAATGATGAAACGGAAAATTTACTAAAGCTATATATTATGTGAGAAGGAGCGTCTTTGGACGACGAAGAAAACTTTACCTTCCCGCATTACTATTATATGTAGATATGTAGATAATGCTAAAGCCACAAAAGGTGTGTTTGTTGACCGAAAATGATAATGCATAAATAGGAATACAAAGGGTGCATTTGTGGACACATAAAATACAAACATAAATGGGAATATTTGGAAACTATAATATAATATTAAATACATAATTTTTTAAATTTTTTTCTTATAATAATATTATAAAAATGTATAACAAACCTATATTAGTAGATTATAGATTATAATAATAAAGATATAAAGTTTTTAATTATAGTCCCATTGAAATTAGATAAAAAAAATTTTTTAAAAAAATCATATTCAAGCTACATTAATATTTCTACATTTTTTATTAAAAAAATAATTAAGAGGAAGATTATAAAAATCTTATGTTTCTAGTTTAATTTATTTATTATTTACATAAACTTGTATATTTTTTTAGTCTATCTTTTACAAATTTATTTTCTCTGTTTTTTGAGTTTTTACATGTTTATTTCTGCTGATAGTGTTCAAACTTATTGGACCACTCTATCTTTCTAGATCTAGGGAATTGGGGCAGAGAAGAATTATCAACCAAAAAAGTGCAGAAAGGTGTGTGATTCGTCTCTCTTCGAAGCCTTTTCTGATAACTTGGAAACATAGTAATTCGAGTGCGGACCTGCTGCTAGGGGAAGGTATAACCTTCTTTAGTACATGGTTAGATGTCCACCATTAATCTAAGATTAATGTGACCACTTATATCTACATACTACATAAATTAATAAAATATTTTTTAATGTTTAAAGGCAAACAAAAGGAGATGAGAGAGGAAATAATATTTACAAATTAAAAAGAGAATAAAAAAAATGTATGGTGAGAAATGAAGAGTTTTATTTAATTTAAAACAATTTTTTTTTTACGGAATCTCATAATACCACTAGTCAAATAGTTTTTTGATAACCTCTAATAGAAGTCATATTTACTGAGTTAACGGATGTCCATTCTTTAATGAACTTAAGTAACAAATCAAACGTGGGAGTGATAGGAATAGCAATGAAATGTCAATTTCTTTACTAAGAGGTCTAGCCAACAAACACACCCAAAGGGTTATCTTTATTTTTGGCTTTAACTTTGGCTGGTGCTCAGATATTATAGTATATCAAAATTATATTTTTTCAAGCTTGTCTTGTCTATCTTGAATAGTATTGAGCTAAAAACTCACCATTTATTTTGAATCGAAAAAGTCATTTTTGTTTAAAAGTTGTTACCTTTGGCTTAAAATCAAATGCATATGCAGAGATTTTTTAGCAATATTATAGTATCTATTAGAATTAATACACTTGCAAAAATGTATATTTATGTGTTTTGTTTGTTATTGTGTATTAATGAAATCGATTTTTTTATAATATTGATCGTGTAAAAATATTTAATGAAAAAATATTATATATTAAAAAGGAACCAAATGGTGACATGGATTAGGGAACAAAGCAAATTTTTAAATATTGTACCACCATTTAATATTTTACACATTAGAATTTAGAGAGCATCATATTTTAAAAAAAATGATTTATTCAATATAAATTAATTATAAACAAGTTTATTCTTAAATGACAAAACTCCAACGAAATTAATTCATATAGGTGACAGTATAAAACTGGACAATTAATCACGTGTTGTACCATTGTGTATAGTATTTAATATGATAGTTTTTTATGTGATAATAGTAGTTTCAAGTGATCTACTCCCTCAGTTCTCTAATAAGTGTCGTTTTAGAGTTGTGCACACTAATTAAGAAAAGTGAAAAATTCTCTTATGTACCCATATTTATAACCGTAACTTTCTCTCTCTTCTTTTAAATAACATTACATAGATAAATGGGACTAAGGGTAAAATTGGAAGCTTTTAGACTTTTTGCATTGAAATTTGTAGAATGACACTTATTTGATAACAAAAAAGGGGAGCTAAAACGATACTTATTAAAGAACAGAGGGAGTAGTATGCTAGTGATACTTATTAATGTCTGCTATTTGTTGTCATTGATTGTTATTTTTTAAACAGTTAAGTTACACTTTTTGAAATCATCCACTAAATTGTTGGTAATAATTTTTTATGCGATAATGGTATTTTTAATAATTGATAGTGATACTTTATCATCCAATAGTGATACTTTTTATAATCGATAATGATATTTCTCTGTTGTAATATGTCTCTAATTTCGTGCTACTTTTATCATATGTTGAAATCACCATTAATTCTGCAATGGATCTCGTGTGCCACTTTTTGTGTGTTACTCTATGTACCACTTTTTGAAATCACCATTAATCACTTTTCCCTGTTCACGAATCACTTTGTTAGGGTTTTAGTTTAATTTTAAAATTATATAACTAATTAAAAAGGACATGTTCATCTTTTAATGAAGTGGCACTGAAGAGCCAAAGTCCATTAACTTGTTGTCGCATATATAAACCCATTCTACATAAGATCAACACTTATTAAATATTGTCACCTATCGACAACTTATTGTTTTTGAGTTTAAAAATCCAACACAAAAACTCATGTGAAATATATTCATATATGAAACATGATACGCGAATTTTGTTATACTTGATACGTCAATTTTTTTATACTTAATATGCTAATTTTTATATACTTGATATATTAATATTTGATATTTGATACGCTAATATTTGATAATTGATATGATAAAATGAAAATTGATATGCTAATATTATATTTAATACACTAATTTGTGTATACTTTATATGTTAATCTTTGATACTTGATACATTAATATTTAATATTTGATATTTGATATACTAATTTTTTATACTTGATACACTAATTTGTAATACTTGATATGCTAAAGTGAAAATTGATACGCTAAAGTGAAAATTGATACGCTAATATTTTATACTTGATATGCTAAATTAAAAATTTGATATGTTAATATTTTATACTTGATATGCTAAATTGAAAATTTTAAAATTTGATATGTTAATATTTTATACTTGATATGCTAAATTGAAAATTTGAAATGTTAAAATAAAAATTTATACTCTAATATTTTATATTTAATACCCTAATTTACATGTGTGAACCGTTTCACAAGAGAATGCCCCAAAATCCAATATGTTGTTTTCCAAACGAGGAAACAAAAAGAAATTGATTTTCTCGTATTAATTGTACATAATATACGTAGAGTATATATACTAGGAGCAAAACTATGGATACTACGATGAGGTTGTTTCACATGCGAAGTAGACAATAATATCTCAGAGATGTCTCGTTACTAGTCACCTCTTAATTCATCGTCCCCTCGGTCATAAGACCAAAAAAAAAAATATAAAATATATTTAAATTAACCAAAAACTTAAAAAAAAAGTGCGAACCAATACGATACCATCATCGGAGAAGATCAAAATCGAAGATCCCGACGTCCTCGCCAGTTGATCAAAACTTGGGGAAGCTTTGATTTTCGACCCGTCCCAGCAAGTTTGACTCCCAATTTGGGGATTCCTTTTCCCCAATCGATCATAGCTGCCGAATATTGAAACCCTAATCTGGCAAGTCAAAATTGAATTTTTTTCCTGATACGCTAGTTTCTTTCCATCTCCGGCTTGTTCGTATCCGTCTTCATATTCGACTTGATTACTGTGCTTTCACCGATTGTGCCTGCATCCGTACAACGTGGGTGTCCGGATGGTTGTGTATTCTTATTATTTACATGTTTTATTTATGTGTTTGTAAATACTTATGCTGAATTTGTTCTGTTTGGAGTTGTTTTCGCGAAATTTAATTGAAAGATCACTGCTTGGTAGCTTACCATTACTGCTAATTTCGTCATCAAGTTTGTTTTTATTCTTAGTGTAATTGTAGTAAAGAAGCATCAGTTGTTATTCATGTGGAGTTTGATTATTTATTTGTTTTTCCCCTATTTCCTCTATTTTTAGTTTTTTTGGTTCATCCTGTTGTGGTGCATAATATGGTATTTAATGGGACATTGGATTAGAAAACTTCAGGGAAAGGAAAATAATGGTTAGTTGGGCATTGGAAAGCTGTAGATGTTTCGATATAACAATCCTTACACCATCTTTATTCCTTTGCCAGGAAACCTACCTTTTGAGTACTTTCATCAAATATCTCCTAAATTCATTTGCTTTACTTTTTTAATTTTTTTCCTTCCAATTTTTATGTTTGAAGAACAGGTGACACACAACTTTTACACAGCTTAGAGGTTATTGCGCATGGATGACTGGCTACTTATATTCTAACTATGAACTTATTGCCTGGATGGGGGATTAATGAGATTTTAATAGTCTACTAGATAAAAATGAATCTACAGGCGCACATGTCAGGGCAACTTTCAGGGCAAGTCCCCAACCAGTCTGCTTCTACTTTGGCTGGGATATCTCAGCAGAATGGAAATTCTTTGTCTGCTCAGATGCAAAATCCTGTTGCCCACCGCAATGTGCCAAATGTGGACCATGAGTTCATGAAAGCACGCAGATATATCACACAAAGAATGTAAGAACTTTTGTTATTCATCCTATATGGAATGCATCACTTTTTTTCCCTCTCTATTTATTTTTGGGTTGTGATTTCTTTGTACATTGCATCGCATGAATTTTATGCTGTTTGTCCTGGTATAATGTCTGCTAATTGTCTCCCTTTTCCTGTCATGTTCCATTTTAATCCAAAGTTTTTATAAATTTGACTTTTAACAAGTTTTTCTGTGCACCTGTAATGAAAGTTTAGAGCAATGGCTTGACATTTATGATATTTTTGTTTTCCAGATATGAATATCTTGTGCGGCGTTTGCAGCATGCTCATGATATGCCCCAAAAGAGGGTTTACGATATAGTGAAACGCTTAGAAGAGGGTCTGGTCAAGAGTGCTGCTACAAAGGTTTATTGAACTTTTTATAGTTTCTTATTTATGTATTTTTTTTCCTCTTTGCTAGTTACATCCGTATTCATGACGTTTTGTATGGGAGATATTTTTACCTCTCCAGACCTTTTAGATACACTTAACTGGTACTCATTTGCTTTTACCTACTCTACTGTTTTTGAATTCTTACTTCACGGATTGGGAAAATTGGTTTTATGCTTTAACATGAAGGTTTTGTTTTGTTTGTAGTTTTCTGTAATAATGCTATACTATCTATTTTTTTTATGACAGTTGAATATTCTTCTTTCAGGAGGAATACATGAACCTTGCGACCCTGGAGAATCGGTTGCATATTTTGATTGAAAGCCTGTCTCTCAGTAATCAAAGTCATCAATTTTCACATGTTAATTCTTCGTCGTCTATTGGTACGATGATACCAACCCCTGGCATGCCGCAAAGTGGGAATTCAAACCTGATGGGGACATCGTCTATTGATAATGGAAATAATTGTAATACTATTGCCTCCTCCAGTATAAATTCTGGAAATTTGTTGCCAACTGGGCCCTCTGTGAGTGCTGCACATGGCAGTTCATTCGGCTCATCTGATGGTACTGAGAAGTCTCATACTTTTTTCAAATAGTCAAGGTTTCAGTTTATATTTTTACTGCTAAGTCTAATGGGGATTTGTTTCTGCAGGACCATTAGCCAATGGATATCAACAGTCACCTTCTAATTTTGCCATCAGCTCTGGTGGAAATAGTATGGTATCATCCGTAGGTGCACAAAGGATGTCCAGCCAAATGATCCCTACTCCTGGATTTAATAATACAAGCAGTGATGCTATTAATAATATCAACAGTAACCACAGCAGCCATTCATACATGAATTTGGAATCATCCAACAATGTTGGCGCTTTTTCAAGTGTTGAATCTACGATGATCTCGCAACCGACGCAGCAAAAGCAGCATGTTGGTGGTCAAAATAGTCGAATTTTGCACAACCTTGGAAGCCATATGGGTGGTGGAATTAGGTCTGGCATGCAGCAAAAGTCGTATGGATTATCAAATGGAGTTTTAAATGGGGGATTAGGGATGATGACTAACAATCTACATGCCATGAATGGATCTGGGGCGTCAGATGGCTATATGACATCGACAATTTATGGCAACTCCCCCAAACCTTTACAGCAACCTTTTGAACCAAATCAACGAACATTGCTCCATGGTAATTTCTTCCCCCCTACCCCCCTTTGTGTGTATGTGCGCGCGTGCAAGAGTTTGAATGTGTGCTTAGACACGGACTGGATTTGGGTTGAGTTCTACCAAAATGAATTTTTTTTTCTACAATGTGGATGGTTTTTTCGTCAATGATTTATTTTTCTTTTTGCTTTTGTTGTGATTCCAACAAAAATCTGGTAAATCTAAAAGAGTGTCCGAGTATAAAAAGTTCTACGGCTATAGATTGGGTGAAGTGGAATCTCTTCAGTGCTTAAGATTGAATATTATGTATTTTATCCTCACTGGAAACAGTTGATTTTGCAGGGGATGGATATGGGATTAACACTGCTGATTCTTCAGGATCTGGAAGTTTGTATGCTCCTGCAACTTCCACTGTGTCGGTAATAAATAATCAAAACTTGAATCCAGTTGCCTTGCAGTCTATGCCCAAAACAAGCTCGCCGTTGATCTCAAATCAGTCACAGTTGCACATTTCCAAACAGGTAGCAAGCATCAAGCCTCATTCCATTGATCCAACGGAAAAGAATTTCCAATCCCAGCAGTCTATGTCAGAGAATATTGCTCGGTCTCATCCGCACCAGCAATTTCAACAGCAGTCTCATCAGTTTCAGCAAGCACAGTTAGTTCAGCATCAACGCCAGCAAAAACTGCAAAGTCACCATCACCAGCTTTTACCAAAGAATGATGCTTTTGGGCGTTCTCAGCTATCATCTGATTTAGGTGCTTCAATCAAGACTGAACCTGGGATAGACCGAAATGAAGAAGCTCTGCATTCTCAAATCCCTGAACACTTCCAATATTCTGAATTGCCAAATCAGTTTACGCAGAATTCATTGGAAGACCATTGTAGAAGTGCAGAACTACTTTCTTTTCCATCAGGCCCACAAGACATTTGTTCGCCAATAACTCAGACCTCAGAACAAGTGCGACAATTGATGCATCAGAACCATTTTGTTCCTGACCCTCAAGGTGATTATAACTGCCTTCCTGGTGGGGTTCAATCAGATGCGGTAGCACATGATCAATGGTATCCTGAGTCTCACGATAGCTCGCAAAATACGGGGTGCTTCCCACTTGAACAAAATGTTCAAGAGGAATTTCGCCAAAGAATAGCAGGGCAAGATGAAGCTGAACAAAATAACTTACCCTCAGATGGATCTATTGTTCAGTCTGTTGGGCCTACTAGAATGGATAAGCTCTCAAATTTAGGTGGAGCTGCATGCAGATCAGTTAATCTTAGTCGTGACAGGCAGTTCAGGAATCAGGTGAGATGGCTACTTTTTTTGCGACATGCTCGTTGTTGTCCTGCTCCAGTTGGGAAATGTCCAGAACAAAATTGCTCAACTGCCCAAGAGCTATTGGGCCATATGGAAAAATGTGAAACTGTGCAATGCTCATATCCTCGTTGCTCTGTCACAAAGGTTCTAATTAGTCACCATAAGAGGTGTAAGGATGCTAGTTGCCCTGTTTGCGTTCCTGTGAAAAAAATTTTACAGGCACAATTTAAGGCATTTAGTCGTCCTCATTTTGGTTCTGGTTTTCCTAGATCAGTCAATGGATCCCGTAGATCATCTGACACTGGTGATAATCCAGGTAGGCCAACTTTGAAGACAATAGTTGAAACTCCTGAAGATTTACAACCATCTCTTAAACGAATGAAGATTGAACTATCCTCCCAACCAATTGTTCATGAAACTGAGGGTTCTGTTGTACCAGTTCCCACTGTTACTGAGCCTCAAGTGTTCCAGAATACACAGCAAACTGCACCAATTGTTAATACAACTATGCCCATGAAATCTGAGGTTGCAGAAGTTAAGATGGAAGTTTCTGTAAATGTTGCGCAAGGAAGTCCAAAGAGCATTGTTGTGAAAAAGGATAATATGGATGATTCATATATTCAAAGGCCTGATGTTGACCCACCTATTATTTCAAATAATCCTACAGTTTTAGCAAAGCAGGCCAGTGTTAAAATTGAGAAAGAAGTGAACCAGTCTAAAGAGGAAATGAGCTCATTGCCTGCTGATAGTGCAGGTGTTTCAAAGTCCGGGAAGCCAAAAATTAAAGGTGTATCATTGACTGAATTGTTCACACCAGAGCAAGTTCGACAGCATATTACAGGTCTCAGACAGTGGTTTGGGCAGGTAATACTTCGTTTTTGGTTTTGGTTTGTATAGAGTTAGTGATTTTGAAACTTCTCGATCCTAATTAATTTTCGAAGTTATGGTAGTTTATGATGTCATGGTCATTTTTTAAGAGTGTCCCGTGTATCACATGATAATGCCTTTAAAGTACAAATAGATGTCATGATTGAAATTACGCAACATGTTCATTGATTTGCATATTCATTCGCAATACTTTTAGGAACAAGGATAGTTTGATATTCTGTTTATTCTATGAGGTATTTTATTTGCACACCTTTTGTATTAACTCCTTTATAATTGTTCGAGGCTGGGGGGCTATGAGGGTCAAACACGGGGACCTCATGGTGCAGCTGAGCTGTGAGTAGGGGACTAGGAGCGTACTTATAATTTGGTCAGTGAAAACTATGTAACGCTAGTAAATTAGGCTGTACGAGTGTTTGAGTTAAATGTCTAAAAGCACCTTTTATTGTATATCTCTTTCAGAGAGATGATGCAAGGATTACGCATGATTAACCTATTGAGATTGTAAACAACAAAAAAACAGCTATTAGTACCTTGTGGTATTAGGAAAAGATACCAACAAAATCTGTGCACAGAAGAGGTTACTTTGAGAAAATGAAAAATGACCCAATTTATTTCACACATAACCTGATTGGGCTATGTATATCATAAGATTTAGCAATGATGTTTGGTGTTTGGGGTGGTCAAAAGTTTATAAGGCCAGGGGTGAATGCAGCAAGGAAGAATTGGTTCTTGCTGTGGCAAATGAACTTGGCTCACATTGCTGCCCTATTTTGAAAAGAAAAAAGCAGGATTAAAATACTTTTATTCACAGCCACGTTGCCATATGACTTTGTCAAACAGGTCCTGTGATTTCTAAGATATTGCATTTGCTGCTTTAGGAGAATTGACTATGGGACCAACTAGCTGTCCATTTAATTGGTGTCCCATACCCTGGAATTGGTGTCTTGAAGTTAGAATAACCGTACATACTTGATCTTGCTTGTGATTTATTGTGGTCTGAATATAATGCCTTTCCATATATTCGCGACATAATATTGTAAAAGTTGATTTGAATGTAGACATTGCATAGGTGATGTTAAAGGAACTTCTTTAAAGATTAGAATATCTAGTTTTGAAGCCTGAAACCAGCTACTTGTAGTTTTTGTATAGCATGGGTATGACAAAGAAAGGCAGACTTTATTCTTGGATTGCTGATAAGTAATTTTCTTCTTTGTGCTTCAATAATCAAGGTTATAATTTGTTCATTTGGTGTTTGGATCACAAGAAACTGTTTGATTAGTAATGGGAGACAACTTTTTGTTCTCCTTTTTGAAGTATATTATATATGTGAAATCAGAGTAGTGGTGTTATGCAAACTAAAGATTGCAAAGTGCAAAAGTTTTGAGAACTAGTTTTCTGCTACTACATGAGCATGGCTAAACTGAGCTCAGCATTGCAAATTGTAATCAAAAGCAGTCCCTGGCTTCATTTGTCAAACTGGCTTTGAGTTGAAATGCCCTTATTGTTGGTTCTTTATGGGTCTACCAATTGTAAACTCTGAAGCCTGGGCTACATTTATGTGGGAAAAACTCTGAAGCCTGAATGAATGCTTGTTATTTGCAGACGACATAGTTTTGATCAATGAGATGAGAGATGGGGTAAATGCCAAGTTAGAAGCTTGGAGGGGGAAGCATTATAATCAAAAGGTTTTATGATAATAAGAGGTGAAATTGAATGTATGGAGTGCCACTTTAGTAATCGTAGAAGTAGCAATAGGATAAATGCGAAAATTGGTAGGCATGAATTAAATGCGTCTGAAAGTTTTAAATATTTAGGATCTATCATTGAAGAAAATGAAGAAATTTATAAAGATCTTACGCATATGATTCAAGCAGGTTGGAACAAATGGAAAAGTGCGTCCTTTATACTTTGTGATGGTAAGGAAATTTTATGAAACAACCATAAGACCAGCGATGCTTTACAGTTCAAAGTGTTTGGCGACTAAATGTGGAGGGTAGCAAAAATGAGAATGTTGAGGTGGATGCGTGGACACACTAGACTAGATAAAATAAGTAATGAATGCATTAGAGAGAAACTAGGGGTAGCTCCAATAGATGAGAAAATGAGAGAAACATGCTTAAAATGGTTTGGACATGTACATAGGAGACCTTTAGATGCCTCAATGAGCCGTGTGGATAATAGATAATTAGTAATTCAAATTAAAAGGTGAAGCAGAAGACCAAAAAGAATTGGAAAAAAACTATAAGAAAAGATGTTATATTTAAATATAAATGGGAAAATGAGTTTAGATTGAGCACGGTGGCGAAGTGTGATCCATATAGCCGACCCCGCATAGTGGGATGAAGGCTTAGTTGTTGTTGTACATTTATCTGGGCATCCACTGGAAAAAGGAAAGACCTCTTAAATAGGAACTTGAATGATTGAACTATATTTACTTCTAGCTCTTCGGAGCCTATTCATTTCCTGGTTCTAAGTTTAGTGGAATAATCTAAGTTACATTGATCTAATTGAACCTGAAACAGGTTATGAATTTTCGAGTTGTCTATTGTCTTTTACAATGCCAGTGAATTTTAAGGTCTTTTCTGTGATAGTGGAAATTAAATTGAATTGGTTATTGGTAAATATTATGGCCCTTTGGTAAATGAGCTTGAGGAACAATATTTGAAGACAGGGCATGGATTAAAAAGAAGTAGCCTTTAGCCTATCTCAGAGTATGACCATGATGATTGATGAAATTTACATTAATCACCATTTTATTTGCAATAACTTGGAACAGTAGTCTTTATGTGGTTTTGACATATAGGATTGTAAATTCTTAAGCTACATTATGGTATTGATAGTAGTTTTGTTTGAAATGATTGAAAATGAGAACACCGTGTTTTCAAGATCTTTGCTTGAAGTAGGGATTTATAGGTACTGAATGTTCCTCCTGGTTTGATGTGCTGTGTTTCTTGTACAGAGTAGAGCAAAAGCTGAAAAAAATCAAGCAATGGAGCAATCCATGAGCGAAAATTCCTGTCAGTTGTGTGCAGTTGAGAAGCTCACTTTTGAACCACCACCTATATATTGCACACCATGCGGTGGTCGGATTAAAAGAAATGCTATGTATTATACAATTGGAAGTGGTGATACACGGCATTACTTCTGTATTCATTGCTTCAATGAGGCTCGTGGAGACACCATCGTAGCTGATGGATCAGCTATCCCGAAAGCAAGGCTTGAGAAGAAGAAAAATGATGAGGAGACTGAAGAATGGGTGCATAATATTGAGCTTTCCCGTTTTCTTTTTCCCTTTTTTTTTTTGGGCTGTGGAAATATCTGCAGGTTTTGATTACTACTTCACTATTGTCTACAGTGGGTTCAATGTGACAAGTGTGAAGCTTGGCAACACCAAGTTTGTGCATTGTTTAATGGTAGAAGAAATGAACGTGGACAAGCTGAGTATACTTGTCCAAATTGCTACATAGAAGAAGTTGAAAGAGGGGAGCGGAAGCCATCACCGCAAAGTGCTGTTCTTGGAGCAAAAGATCTACCTGGAACTATTCTCAGCGATCACATTGAGATGAGGTTAGCAAGGCGGTTGAAGCATGAAAGACAAGAGAGAGCAAGTGCTCAAGGAAAGAATATTGATGAGGTGATATTTCTGATCTATGTTAATTGTTGTTTATTTACTTATTTATGCTCCAAATACATCTCTCTTGTAGTGGTTGAATGGGCCATTTATATGAGTTGTTTTTTTGTAGCCTATCCCATCTTCATGAGCTTCAGATACAAGTTGTTAGAAATTTAGCATTTTTATATTGCACTATTTAGAAATGGAATTAAATTTGGCCTTTTCTCCTTGTGCTACTTCTGGATAAGACTGTCATGGTAATAAACATCTGTTAAGGTACATAAATTGCTTCTTGAAATATTAAACGTGCTTGAATCTTTATATACTTTCTCTGTAGTACATTGAATCTGACCTTTAATGCCTAGGTGCTAAATAATTGGCATCTTTGGTTCTTTGAATTCCTGGTTCCACTTGTCCAAGCTTGTGCTTCAGAATTATTGCACCTGGATATCAAATCAGCTTTACCTTTCATATCTCTATTCTTACAAAAATGATCTGTTTTAGTACTTTTTTCCTTTTTTCTCTCTGACAGTCGAACACTTTCTTCGTCATCTGCTTTAATTTGTTACAAACTAATTCTTTGATGTTCTTTTTTGACCATGTCAACAGGTTCCTGGAGCAGAAGGACTTGTTGTAAGAGTAGTGTCTTCAGTGGACAAAAAGTTGGATGTAAAACCACGATTTCTTGAAATTTTCCAAGAGGAGAACTATCCGTTGGAATTTCCATATAAATCCAAGGTATGCTGGTTCAGTTATTTGATGGTTGCTTTTTGAAGTTGGTTTTAGGTTTAGCTTGGGAGAGTGAAATCTGCATGTTCTGGAATTTAACATTTTTTGTCAATATTAAATTCAGTTTTGGTCTACTTTTGTTGATATTTTTCTTGAAATCTGAGAAATTCTCTTCCAGTTTGTGATTTTTTGAATTAGTGCACATTTTTGGGTTGACTGAAACTCCCAAATAATACGCATCCAGTGACAGGTTTTTTTTCATGTACAGAGATTGATCCTCATAATATCCCAATTCTCATTTCCCTTCACCTGAGTCTAAATCCCAAGTTCTAATCCCCCTTTCCCTTTCTTGGTTGTAAGTTTTACATAAGCAGTATGACATGGAAGCTGAAATGTGGTTGATGATCAAGATATCAAATTAGAAGCAGATTCAACAAATTGGCAAGCATTTTGAATAGGTTAAATGATTGCTATTAGGAGTAAATAGTAATATTTCATCAACTCCTTTTAGGATGTGGCTTGGGTTTGATATCAACGCAACTACTTCTGAATTGTCAAATGTATTCGCCTTGTTGTACAAGTATAAAACTGAGATTCCATCTTCTAATCTCAAAGAGCAAATCCCATGGAACCCTGGATTTTATCAGATTATCTTCTTGTATTGTGCGTTAGGTTGGCAACCAGCATAAAACTTCGCCACTCTAATGGTATGCCGCTGAAATTGAAGGGAAAGTTTTATAAAACAGTCATAAGACCAGAGATGCTTTATGGATCAGAATGTTGGATGACTAAATATGAGAATGAACAAAAAATGAGGTTAGCAGAAATGAGAATGTTAAGACGGATACGTGGGCACACTAGATTGGATAGAATAAATAATGATTGCATTAGAAAGAAAGTGGGAGTAGCTCCAATAAATGAGAAAATCAGTTAAGCACCCTTAAGATGGTTTGGACATTTGCTTAGGAGACCTCTAGATGCTCCAATGCGCTGTGTAGAAAATAGAGAAACATTGACTCAAATTAAAAGGGGATGGAGGAGACCTAAAAGAATTGAAAAGAAATGACAGAAAACGTGTGTATGGATAGAATACGATGGCGAAATATGATCCATATAGCTGATCCCACATAGTGGGATAAAGGCTTAGTTGTTGTATTGTCATCTTCTATTGTGCTTGGTACTGGAATCTGCAACTAAAAGGTACATGTTCCAGGTATTACTCTTGTTTCAAAAGATTGAAGGTGTTGAAGTATGCTTGTTTGGCATGTATGTTCAAGAATTCGGATCAGAATGCCTGCAACCAAATCATCGACGTGTTTATCTTTCATATCTGGATTCTGTCAAGTATTTTAGGCCGGAGGTTAGAACAGTAACCGGAGAAGCTCTCAGAACATTTGTATACCATGAAATTTTGGTATGATTTATTTTATTTTATTTTCTTTACTTTATTATTTAGTTCTGCCTGTTTCTATTGTAGTCACCATATTGACTTGTTTGGTCTACTGACACTTCCCCAGATTGGATACCTTGAGTATTGCAAAAAGCGGGGTTTCACAAGTTGTTACATATGGGCTTGTCCTCCATTAAAGGGTGAAGATTACATTTTATATTGCCATCCAGAAATTCAGAAGACACCAAAATCTGATAAACTTAGGGAATGGTGAGCTTAATAGACTTCCGGTGTATTATTAGACTATTGGTACATGTGACAAAGATATTATACGGGACCAATATGTGTGTTTGAGTATCATTTATCTTATTTTTTCAGGTACTTATCGATGTTAAGAAAAGCTGCAAAGGAGAATATTGTTGTAGATCTCACTAATTTATATGACCATTTCTTTGTGTCTACTGGTGAATGTAAAGCTAAGGTGACAGCTGCTCGCCTACCATATTTTGATGGAGATTATTGGCCTGGGGCTGCTGAGGATATGATCTTTGAACTGCAACAAGAGGAGGATGGAAGGAAACAGCATAAGAAGGGAACCATTAAAAAGACCATAACAAAAAGAGCTCTAAAAGCATCTGGTCAGATGGATCTTTCTGGCAACGCATCAAAGGATCTGCTATTAATGCATAAAGTAATTCATTGTTCAAACCCTCTAGCTTTGAACATTTTTTTTTTGTGTGCACGCTTTATAAGTTCTTTGTTCTTTTACTCACAAATCTAAGCATGATGAACCACTTCGTCCTTTACCATTATTTATTTTTTCGGGGCCTACCCCACATAGTGGGATAAAGGCTTAGTTGTTGTTGTACTCCCGTATGTGAATCCTTAGATATCAGACTCTGTAAGGGTGATCAAGAGGAAAAAGAGAGATTTGATTAATAAATTTAAATTTAGTGTTTTTATGTTTCTTCCAATCACCATCATTGGGGCTTGTTTCCTGATTTTGTTCTTCAATCGGGTTATGTCCTTGAACCCTTTTGCCTACTGCATCATTGGTAACTCTTTTTTTTATTTTTTTTTTTCTGTGCGGTTCTTATGGCTTTTGCCTTTTTGTAGCTTGGTGAGACTATTGTCCCAATGAAGGAGGATTTCATCATGGTTCATTTGCAACATGCTTGCACTCATTGCTGCATTCTAATGGTATCTGGAAACCGTTGGGTTTGTAACCACTGCAAGAATTTTCAGCTCTGTGACAGGTAAAAAATCTGCTTTCTTTCTTGAAGTTCTTAAAAGCTTCCAATTTCTTAACCAGTAAATTTATACATAAGAATCCACAAGAAAATTAAATGAAGAAGAGTTTCGTGATTTTCCAGTGAATTTCCCAGTTCATCTCCATGAATCCACCCCACTTCCACCATAATTTAGAGCATATAACCAACCAATCATATCCTGAAAGGATTCTAACTCGCAATCCTCAAGAGATCTTCTTAATTGAACATTCTACATGAATCCATATTCTCTAGTTTCTAATGCTGGGGGATTAGTTTAAGGCAAGTTTTTTCTGTTCAGAGGTCCTGTCTAGTTTGCCTCATCTTTGATTTTGTATGACACTTTACCGGACCAGTGCTATACTTGTTCTTTGACAGTAAAATATGTGATCTGGAGTTTATTCTCAGTCATCCTGAGGAAAAATGTTATGAAGTTATTGTCAGGGAAATAAGTTCTTCTGGCCACATTTTGCCCATGCAATGGGAATTTATACTTTTCTTTCTTGATCAGTCCGCTGAATCCTGTATTTTTACACATACAGATGTTATGAAGCTGAGCAAAAGCGCGAAGACCGAGAGAGACATCCCATCAATCAGAAAGACAAACATCTACTTTATCCAGTATGTTGTTCTGCTAACTCCCGAGGAACCTTCTTTTATATACTTATGACTATGTCAATTTTCTTTGGCACTTCTAATATGGAATGAGATGGATGAATTTTTCAGGTTGAGATTAGTGATGTACCAGTAGATACCAAAGATCAAGATGAAATTCTTGAAAGTGAGTTCTTTGATACCAGGCAGGCATTTCTGAGTCTCTGTCAAGGAAATCATTATCAGTATGATACCCTTCGCCGTGCCAAGCATTCCTCAATGATGGTCCTTTACCATCTTCACAATCCTACTGAGCCAGCATTTGTGGCTACATGCAATATATGCTATCTTGATATTGAAGCTGGTCAAGGTTGGCGCTGTGAGACTTGCCCAGAATATGATGTCTGTAATGCATGTTACCAGAAGGATGGTGGAATCGATCATCCTCATAAATTGACCAATCACCCATCCATAGCCGAACGCGATGCACAAAACAAAGAAGCAAGACAAATGCGAGTTTTGCAGGTATTAATTCCCCCTTCCTATTTCAAAAGTTTCAGCTCTTGCTGTTCACATTTGTTCTGATCCTCTTTTACCCTTCTGTTGGAAGGATGTGCAGTGTTCTCAATTGTTTTCTCTTTTTTTGTTTACTCTCAGTTGTGTCTTGCTTATGGTATAATTTCAGTTTATAAATTGGTGGAATGTATGATAACTCTTTGACATAGGGAAATTGGTGAAGAGGATTTAAAAAAGGGTCTTGAATGGACAATGTCAAATACCTATCAAGAAAATTTATGTAGATTATGTTCGTCCTGCTGTTTTGTTTTCCTATTTTGAAGCTGAATTTCTGAGTTGAGCGTCATAAAGAGAAATTGTAAAAGTTGCGAGCATTTGATGTTGTAAGTGAGATAAAAAAGCTGTGACTTAAGTTTGTTAGAGCATCCTCTAGCTTGATAAGCAATTTAGGATAGTCTCAAGAGTTTTAAGATCCTATAGCTTGAGTTCCTTCAAAGCAAATTTGTATGTTGTGTTTCAAACATTTCCAAGTTTTTCCATGAGTGGATACTACTATAGATACAGCAATCAATTTGTAGTAGTTTGATGCTAAGGTGCCTTTCTTCTATTAAGGTAAGTTCAGCTCTCTGTGGTATAACTGAGGATTCTGAAAACCCTGAAAGATTAGTCTCAAGACTTCTTGATGGAGGAGAAGGAGAATTTGCCTACGGATACTTGAGGTATCTCAGGACTTCGTGGGATTGCTATGATCAATAATCCGTGAGCAGTTAAGAGGGGAATAGAGGTTGGCAAGAAGAAGAGGAATTATTGGATTTTTAAGGAAGAAGAAACAAACAATAAGTACCTCTAAAGCTGAATTCTTTATGAATCAATCTCTGGATAGAACAAGCCAATTACATGGGTATTTATAAAATAGATCCTTCCTAAATTCTGAGAATTAGGACCAAGTTCTCTTACCTTAGACATATATGAAACCAGTAACTCTACAACTTTCCTAAAAGATCTGCCTTCTAAATTATATCCTAAGACTACTTAAAACAAAATAAGCATAATTAGTCGAAATTCCTAAGAATTACTAGAAGTTCCTGCAAATAACTTAAAAGGCCGTAGTACCCTTGATTTCTAGTACTCATAAACTAATCCTAAAGCTATCCAGTGGCCAACAATCACCATGGACAGTACCTGAAAACCTTCTTTCTCCTTGCAGCTTTTGTCTTAGGGTCCCTATCCGGCCATCTAATTGCTGCCGTCACTGCATATCATTTGTTTTCCTTGTTTCCCTCTTGAGGCAACTAGATGTTCTCTAAACCTGGTCGGAATGAAGCATTTTGGACTAGCTTCGTTTTCCTGTCACATATTAGTGATGGCAGCTGATGTAATTTACCTAGCTGAGGTGCTAGATCCACATACTTTAATTATTACTTGTCAGCAGATTGTTTTTATGCATTTGTATTATAAACCAAATGTGGCAATACACCAATGTTCTGTATTGCATGACTCACAAATACGATGATAAGTTGCGCCATTAGACTTTTTCTTATGCAATTTGTTTATGAGCTAGCTTGTTGCAAGTCTTGCGAGTTGAGGTGCTAAATTACTTCTTAAGTTTTCTTTTTGCCATTATTGTTATCCTTATGTTTTCCTGAACTAATGGAGTTACTTTCATTACTCTTTGTCTTTATTAATGGAACAATTTTTCTTTTTTCTTTGTGGTTGGGGGTTTTGTTGGTTAGGTCTGGGGATAGATTGGGAGTGAGAGAGGGGGTTGATAAGGGACAAAGTTTCTACCAGTTGAATGATAGTTATCCTGTGTAGTAATGCTCCTGTTCTTGTGTATTGATGAATAAATTTCAGCTGAATCTGGTGCTTAAATGTTTCTCATACTTTAGGTGTCTGAAGTGTAACCCTTTTAAGAGAGAAAAGTTAATCTTCTCATCTAATATTTTCTGTTTTGGTCTGTATTGGTCAAATTGTCTAGGTGAGAGTTGAAACGGTTTGATTAATGGGGGAGGATAGTTAATCAAAATAAGGTAATAATTAACTTATTTTCGTTTCTGTTAACCCCAACTAAGTAGCTTTAATAGAAATGATCGAGGGGTCAATTCCTATTACCCACCTTTATTTCCCCAAACCAAGCACCCCCTAACTCTCTTGGTCACTTCGAGAAGAGTTTATATTTATTGGAGTCATGAACATGTTAAAAAGTAGATTTTGATCTAAGTTATATACTCTTGGTAGTCCACAGTGGACTACCCCGGATGGTTAATTTATTATCATGTTAGCTCTAGCATCTACTTTGCATGAAGAACCTGCTTCTTGCAAAGTATAAGGATATTTTTTTTCATTCATTTGGCATTTTGTATGTATTACAAGGAAAAAAATTTAGTATTTGGAGTTTCTATTTATTTCTGGAATTTAGAGAAAGTGGGATGACAGATGCCCTACGTGCTGCTTCATCATTTAAAAGAATGAGTTAATTTGGAGAAAAAAAGAGGGGTAAGAGTAGCATATGTAGGAGTTAACTTGTGTAATGACGCCAATAAGGATGTCCGGTGAATTCTCGAATACTGTAGGTCTGCATTAGGGATCCGTTTAAGCCCATATCTTTTTGTTTTAGTAATTGACAAATTTGCAAAGCCATTCCTGAATGTATGTGACCATACAGTATTAATTGATGAGACGAGAGAGGGAGTAAACCCTACCTTAGAAGAGTGGAGGGAGACATTAGAATCGAAAGGTTTTATCAGAACTAGAGGTAAAACTGGATATATGAAATGTCACTTTAGTAACCATAGAAATAACAATAGGATAAATGTGAAATTTGGTAGGTATGAATTAAATATATTAAAAAGTTTTAAATATTTATGATCTATCATTGAAGAAAATGAGGAATCGATAGAGAGGTTACACATAGGATTCAAGTAGGTTAGAACAAACGGAGAAGTGCGTAGTCTATACTTTGTAAACGTTAAGTACTAGAAGTTGAAGGGAAAAATTTACAAAACGGCCATAAGACTAGTGATGCTTTAAGAATCAAAATGTTAAGACAACTAAATATGAGCATGAACCGAAAAATGAGGGCAGCAGAAGTGAGAATGTTAAGATGGTTATGTGGACACATGAAATTGGAGAGAATAAGGAATGAATGTATTAGAAAGAAAGTGAGGGTAGCTGCAATAGATAAGAGAATGAGAGAAGCACGTTTAAGATACTTGGGATATTTGCAAGACCTCTAGATGCCATAGTGCTATGTGTAGAAAATAGAAAAACATTAACTCAAATTAAAAGGGGAAGGGGGAGGCCTAAAAAAATTGAAAAAAAACGATAAAAAAAGTTATGATATATTTAAATATAAATAAAAACACGTCTATAGATTAAATATGATGGCGAAGTATGATCCTTATAACTAACCTCACACAGTGGGATAAAAGCTCAGTTGTTGTTGTTATTTGTTGTCACCAGAAGAAATAGAATGATGTCACAGTTCATTGCTCTCTATCCATCCGCGTATATATGTATGCATGTATATGCCTGTGTGCTTCTGGAAAGTATTTGTCCAAGGGTCTGATAAGCTATTAAGCTACTATCGATATGCTTGTGCACATGAGGTCGTGTAATTGTAGATGATAGTTGCTTGATAAAGGTGAATGTTGTTGTCCTAAGACGACAGTTGAGGTCTAATATCATTTGGCTGCTGGATTTTGTAGCTTCGGAAAATGCTTGATCTTCTGGTGCATGCTTCTCAATGCCGCTCTCCACAATGTCAATATCCTAACTGCCGCAAGGTTAAGGGGCTTTTTCGCCATGGGATACAGTGCAAGACACGTGCCTCTGGTGGTTGTGTTCTCTGTAAGAGAATGTGGTATCTCCTTCAACTTCATGCTCGAGCATGCAAAGAATCTGAATGCCATGTTCCTCGGTGCAGGTCTCTTTTCAATTTTCTTAGTGTTAAGGATTTCACACTGGTCTTTGTGAAGATTTTTTTTTTTTTCCAGTTACATCATACGATGTTTTAAGCATGCGTTTGTAATGATGCAGAGATTTGAAGGAACATTTGAGGAGGCTGCAACAGCAGTCTGATTCCCGACGAAGAGCTGCTGTAATGGAAATGATGAGACAGCGTGCAGCAGAGGTTGCTGGAAATTCTGGCTAATGAAGGTGCAGATAGATTGATGGACACTGAGAAATACTTTACAAATGAGGCAGATTAATTACACATCTTGAACAGGTGTCTCTATGGAAAGGAACCTGGCAGTGAGAAGTGCACCTGCGCTTGATTAAATTGATAAAGCTCCAAAGCGAAAGAACTTTTAGGAGCTTTGACCGGCTATATCTCTTGGCATATAATTCTTTCATACATAGTCTTGGAAGTAGCTCCAGGGGAAAGTCAAATTTCAGGGCTGCTTGCAACGATTTCAGTTTGCCGGGCTTTTGCAGGGAGAAATGTGTCTAAATATTTGTTACGGGGGCCACGAGTGATTCATTTATTTTTGTTCTACTGTATTTCATGGTTGCCATCATTTGTTGGCAAGTGTACCATAGTTGTAGTTTAACCTACTGATCTCATCTTTGTAGAAGAACGTTTGCCTGCCAAGGGAAATATGAAGGGAGGATAGAGGCGCCATAGTTTTATTTTTCTTCTCTTTTGTTCCCCCTCTTTGCCTCCCCTTTTGGCTGGGTGAATTTTCATACTGAAATCTTGGAAGTGTCTGTAGATGGGTTTTTATTTTTATTTTTATTTTTTGTTCATAAATTAAAAGGTTAAAGAAAGTAAAAGTTTATGCCTTTTTCCTTTTGGCTCTTGTTCTAACAATGTTTGTTTGCGGTTGGACTTGGAGGACAATAACTTTATTTTGTTTACCAAGTAATATAGTGTAAATTACAAGCAAGTGAATCTCCTTAACAATGCTGATTTGAGAAGGTTAGTGTTGTAATTGTTGATGGGTACCCTAGCGAGGATGATCAATCACGCAAGATTATGACATTGGTTTAAAAAGCGTTTGTCTTTTGGCTTCCTAAGGCTTTTACAGTGAGACTTTTAATCTTAATTGGCTCCATTTGAATATTCATCCTCATTAGGTAGGAGTAGGAGTAGGAGTAGGAGTAGGAGGCTGGGTTAGTATATACTATAATAGCAGTCCAAGGTTTAGCAAAGCCTAATGGTAAGGTAAAAAATTGGAAAAACTTCTTACAGCTCAATGGTTAATGTGGTACAGCCAACAGCCAACAGCCAACAGCAGCATATTTGTCCATTTTTTTTTCAAAAGCCATAAACCACACTATCATATGCATCATCATCTACTAGTGACAGACAGACAAATGATGCTGCTGCTGCTTTGGCCTCCCCTCCCCTCCCCTCCCCAATAAGACTTCGATTCGAATATACAAATTATGTTTTGTTGCCGTTCCCATCCTTTTCATTTCTCGCTTAGCCTCTCAAATCAAATATAACTGAAATTAGTTTCCATCTGCTTTCCGCTTCAACCTATCTTTTGTCACCACTTCCTTCTCATTAGCAAAAAAGGAACAAAAACTTCGGAATCGTGCAGAAGTAGTAGAAGCTGCTGCTTCAGGATAGCGTTGCTTGAACTGACGTAATATTGAGATGAAATATAGAAAGAGAGCGACAAGGCATGAAATACCAAATATGAGGAATAGACCCCAGAAGCTACCCAAGTGAAGTTGGTCTGATGATGATGATTCTGATTCAATCTCGAACTCGGAGCTCTGCCCACTACAAATTCTTTTGTTCAGCCACTTGTCATGGATCTTTTGGAGTTCACCATTCTCAGACAATGCAGTCAATACCTAAGGTAGATTCCCTAGGAAATGCCTGGCAAGCAGCAATAATTCAGGAACAAAACAGGATATGGATTGTGTTAAAAAAAAATCATCATATAGATATATAGATGTCATCACAAATATACTTAAATTGTCCCCAATTTTTTTTTATTCAGTACTCCGATTAACCAAAACAAAAGGCAAAGATACTCACAAATCCCCACCCACTTCTTGTGAACTCTTGACAGGAACAGGTCGACGTATGGCTGTTCATCAACCACTGCAGAAACTATTCCCTTTTCAAGAGCATCAGCATATGCTTCAGGGGAGCCAAGAGCGACAAGTCTAGTTTTAGCAATGTCGAGTTGTTCGCTTAAATAATTTTCTGCAAAAGACCCTACTTGGAATCCAATACGATCATTGCTTGTTATCAGGGATTCAATTCCAACGATGGAGGAGCTTAGCTGTTGTACTGTAAGGATCGATGTCAAACTTGCAGTATAGCTCGAGTTAATTATCAGAACAACAAAGAGCCAAATAACGAGGACCATACAACCAAGTGTGCTCATCATATTTTCCCCTGAAAATTTTGATCAGAATCCATGGTGAGCTGAGCTATCTGTGGCGCCAAGGAACACTTAGAATTGCTTTAGGTTTATTTATACCTATACTTACTGTGGGCGAAAACCATAGTTGAAAAGCTAAACCTGCAAGATAAAAGAAAAGAAAAGAATGCTGGTGAGAGATGATTGATTTTCCCCCCTCCCTTTCAGTAGCAAACCAGTTGCTGTCAATTAATTACCCACACCACACTTTTATATAGTTTTTAATGCAAAAGCTAAAATATGTAATAAAACTGAGATGGTGCAAAATGGACTGGAGAGTCTTGCTAACATACATAGACACCAAAATTCCGCAAAGGGAGGAGAACTTTACCACAAATATGAAGTAGTACATCCTACTTGATTCTGTATCTGTAATCCCATTTACTCACCACAAAATTGTCACAAGCTGTTTCTTAGGTGGACCACGAAATTCATTGTTTATCCTGTGCTCTAGTATCCACACCACAGCTCCAACAATGAGGAAAAAGGCTGCTGTGACCCCCCACATTGATGGAGTAAATGGTGTCAAGAAAGCGCAGGCACCAGAAGTCAATTTCTTCACCGGAACCACCACAACTAGCCCCGAGTCTATGTATGGTTGTGTGAAATCCACGAGTTTTGTACGGTTGGTGATGATTGCGATGTCGCCAACAGCAGCATCAAAGGCCTAGAGTAACAAAATCATATAACCTTAAGAGAGAAAAATTTGGCAATGATCTCATCATGATAACATATATCTAGTAAACTTCTTTAGTTTCTATTGGAGTTCTTCTTGCTGTATACTGCTTTATGCTATTCTTCGATAATGTAATGACACTTTGTAAATAAATAAATAAATACCAACTTAGTACTCAATGTTACTCACATTAGAGGTTAGCGTGCTCACAAGCACAGTATAGCTTGGGTTTTTTTGACCATCTCCAAATAAAACGAATTCATATGGTACTGCATATGGAAGCAACTTAATGGCAGCAAGAAACACATCTATGCAATATCCATTTACCAATCCAGTGCCCTTGTCTAATGAAACAAAATCTTTATAGCTAACTCGGTTTGGAACTCCAATTCTTAATTGCCTGCCATTGTTTGGAAATACCCAGCCACGTGGCTTAACTATTGTTTTTCCTGGCCATATTATACTATATAACTGCTGGTTTGAAGCTGACCAGTTTGCTGGTTTGGCGCAAAGAGTGATAGGGGGAACAACAGAAAGCCCTGAATAATTTGACCAGTATCCTATCTGCTTAAATCCAGTCCCGATAACATTGAGAATATCATAGGCAGGACATACAATGGATCTGTCTGAATTAAATTTGATATGTCCTGTTAAAAATGCTTAATGCGCCAAGATTCAAAGTCCCTCCCCCAAGGAAATTCAATCTTGAGTCATTTGAGAATGATATGGTGTTACCATGAACTAGGAACACTCTAACAGCATTTGCAATCATCCAAACGGTATCATAAGCATATAGACCGTAAGTGTTCAGACCAATTGATCCATTACTCAACTTGTTCCATCGCGAGGCAAAATCCCTTTTCCTTTTTGAATCAGGTGTATGAAGGCGAAGTGTGAGAACGCCCTGGATAGAGTTTGCAGTTTCTGGAGAAACTGAAGTAGCATCCATAACAGCTGAAAGCCAAGCAGTAGCAATCCAAACATATCCATTTTCCATCATACCAAGATTGTGCGCTATTTCAAAAACCAGAAGACCCGTTTTCGTATAGGTGTTCACAACGATTACGCGAGATTCCATCATTCGAATCTTAATCAATTCCTCCATAACTTGATTATGATTTGGGGCTGGCTCAGGGGGAACTGCAGCTTTATATGAAATCTTACAGAGCCTGTTAGCAAGTTTGTCACCAAAGGTGGTAATAGCATTTCGGCCTTGATCATCATCAGAAAAAACTGCAATTACCTCCCTGTAACCAAAATAACTAATTATATCTGCTATAGCGGTCATCTGGTACAGATCGCTGGGTGCTGTCTGTATAAAATAGGGATACTGGAGTGGGGAGATAGTAGGGTCCAATGCCGTGAATGACAACAGTGGGACATGGAGTTCATTAGCAAGATGTGAGATCACATGGGCCATCATAGAAGTTTGTGGACCAATAATAGCTACTGTATCAGTTTCCATGAACTGCAATGCTGCGCCAAAGAAATTATGGTCAGAAAGGAAGATAACCGGGGCAATGGGTGTTTAGTTCACAGATGACGAAACTTCAAGTTGTTAGACTGGGACTGCAACAACGAAAAGACACAAAAGACTTGATTGTTTGACTAAGGCAATGTCAAAACAAGAAGTACCACTGTGTTAGTCAAATTTTGTCATACATCCCTTGCTAGAAGAGTGCACTTAAATTACTTCTATTATTATGAAAGTTCTATTAATTTCATCTACAAGGGAGGTAATCACCAAGATATTTGTAAAACACGTGAGATAATCAGCTGTAATTTTGAAATGCACGAGGTAATTAGTATATTTTACTTTCAGTTAGAGATAATTATCAGATATCAAATAAAATTATGGGAGGTTTTGCACCTCACTGGCAATAGATTATGCTGAAAATGCATTGATATAGCAGTAAAACATCTAAGCATTACCCCCCACTATGCCAAGAAATCCACTGTAGTTTGAATCGTGCATAGAGAGAACCAGTTTTCTGCCACCAAGGAAACTATGATCAGAATTGACATCTTCCACCGCAGCGGCCATGGCAATTTTCGCCACTCTACCATTTATCGTTCCAAATGAAAAGATTGCACCAATATTCACGATGCCAGATTGCCCCATTTCCTCTGAAAATACAGCAACAAAGAGAATGGATAAAGGCAAAAGCCAGATCAAATTCATGGCGGGAGCAGATGATTGTTCTATAATCAGTGGTCAGCAACCTGGTCAAATCAGCAAGATAGGAAATAAAAAAGCATATAATCAAATCTCAAAATGAGTGACTACCTGAACATAAGAACTTGAGGTTAATGAAAATATACAATATGTAATTAGGCTGAAAAAGAAAGAACAAGAAAAACTATTGGTAACTTTGATACATAAAAAAGAAGGAAGAACCAAAATCAACATGAGATCTCACCATGTATAAATGAGGAAGACCACATCAACTGAGGTTCGCAGAAAAATTTTGTCATGTCATTACCGACTACATTGGTCTCTCACAAAGCAATACAACTTAAATTTCTGGAAGAGATCCGAATAAAATACGATGACACTCCTCTCATGCCGCAGTTCTAATTTCCTCTCTCTCTTTTCCATTCACAATGCAAAATACGTACCATCTGCAACAGCAGCAGTCGCAACAAGCTCACCATGAACAGTTTCAAAATCACACAAATTATGCTCGATCAAACATTGAAACCTACAAATTTTACTTACTCCATAAGGTCTTGTTAGTTGTTGGAATGTAGCAGCTATAATTACATGTAGCACGCGCAAACAAATGTTACAGTAATGGATATGGCAAGTGAGAAATAGAAAGATGTTTTTAAAAGGATTAAATGCTGTTTACCGTATCAATATCCAGTTAAGTTGTGACCCGATTGAAATTCAAGGAAGCACCCTCTACTCCCTGCTACTCAACCAAAGTCACCAAACAATAGAAATTGATTCTTGTCGACCAAGTACACTACCTATACATGCGAACCTAAACTTGACAAATTTTTGTATCCAAAGCCAAAGGGAGGGGTTTAGATAATCAAGGCATAAGGTAAGATGATTCCTTTCTTTGCCCAAACGTTTCGTGTTGTTCTTATACTATACTATTATTTTGTTCTATCTGATGATAAAGTAAATATGAAATGAACATATCTTCTTCATACATTCTACTGTGTAGTACGACAAATATATTATATTTGACTACGCTGCATATGTTTGCAGAAACAAAAAGCTAAAACTCATGCCTCCTCATACATAACTAATAAAGATTAAAGAGCAAGCAAAACGAGTAAAAATAGCGAAGATGTCCAGGAGACAATTTTATAAAAACAAACAAATGAAGGAGGGATCTTACCTGAGATTTTGAAAACCCACAACGAAGCGAAACGATAAAAGAAAAAGCAATTTCAATTCAGCTGTCAGCAGCAAGTGCTTAATTATTACAGGCAGCAATGGTCTTTTACTCTTTTACCTGAGACGAGGAGAGAATTTGGCCAAAGCAGCAGCAAAGGTACAAGTATGAATAAACCGTGCTGGCTGTGGCTGCATACGTATCTTTATCTCCATGGGGTTGATGTTGATCCCAAACGCTGAAAACTATTTATTGCATTAAACAAATACTTTATATGCAAAGAGAAAGCAAAAGTGCAAAAGTGCAAAAGTTAAAAAAAATGAAAAGAATTAAGGCATTCAGATAGAGAGAATACGAATACTTGTTTACTTGGGAATGCAGAAACTAACCAGGTTGATGGGATGGATGTCCCTCGTTCTCGTTCTCGTTCTCGTTCTTTTTTTTTGTCCTTGCTGCTGGTTTTAAGTAGTACTAGTGGCCAGGGGGACTGCCCAGGGCCTGACTGCAGTTTCAAATACATAGACAAAAGATGATGGTGGGATGGGTGCAGCAATGCAGCACAGATTGCCAAAAAGATCAATAATTTGAGTTAAATTAAATCAAAGACTGGATCTTTCCGGATTTATAGTATTGGGTTGTCTTTGAGGGAGAGGGAAAGGGACCATTTTCATTTCTAGTGCGTAGATTTTTAACAACAACAAGGGAAAGGGACCACCGTACACCGCCCACCGGGAAAGGAAGTAAAACAGGACTGGATTTTCTTTTTTTTTTTTTTTTTTTTTTTTTGGGGACACATTTACTCTTTTTCGTTTAATTGAGTTGGATGGACTCCTTTTTCTATTTGTTTTTGCTGAAAGGCCAGCCGCAGCCAGTCCCATCCTAATATCCTGTTCCTTACCACCACCACTGTGCAAATCACACACTGACTGTGCTGAGTCTCCTGGGCAGCAGCTGTAGCCTGTAGATAAATCTCCTACCTATACTTTCTCCTCCATTTTTGGTTGGTTGCATGGCCGATGAGTGATGACTGTTCTATGGTCTAATTAAGCAGATTCTTCTTCAATTCAAGGGACTTCCGCATAGTGTACCAGAAGGTACTATTTTAGTTACAAATTTCCCTAAACACCATCATCATGTCAAATTCTGCTTGATTATGCATTATTTCAACGTCATCTGCACTGCATACCACTATTTCTGTAGTCCCTTTTTTCAACTCTTGAAGTGGAGCAGAGCAACCCCGTTTCTGGGTATCCTCATTATTTGAGGGAAAAATAAATAAAGACCTTAAACATAGAGTTAGTCTGACAAAACCTTGGTTTCATTCTTGCTTGGTATCAGGGTCTGATTTTTTGAATATCTTGCCTTTTGCTTTCTAGAGAATGATTTGCTCCACACAATGTAAATTGGGTTTCTACATTATTGTACTTTAGATGGCTAGATAATTTGTATTTTTGTCCATTAAAGGGATCATTTTGAAACTTCTTAGATACTATAATGGCTCCATGTCTAACAAGCTATATGTGGCAATATCTATCCTGTTGAAGGTACACAATGTCGAGTTAATTTTGAATTTCAAGAAAATATCATTTTTGACATTCCCACAACACAATGGTTAACGTAATGAACAATGGTTATTGTTTTCTGTTTGAGGTGAATTTGAGAATGAATGTCTATTTATAATTCTTTCTGTTAGTGAATAGTATTGATTAATTGCTAGACTTACCTGCATGCAGGTGGCTGTCATTCTCTTTGCAGAACTAAATCCCTAAGTTGTTGAGATCTTTTCTGACGATCACGTTGATGCACCAGCTAGAGTCAATAGTTTAAAGTTTATTATGAGCTGGTTTTCTTTTTCTGCATCATTTGACAAAGGGAACCAAATTGGACTGGAGTGGTCAATATCATAGTCTTCTACTAAAAGAATGCTTCTTTCATTACAAACCATCAATGGTGCTATTGTTTTGTCAATGTCGTCTTCCGCTGCTGCTACCTTAACACCTTCAGCATCAACACCCTCTATTTGTCCTTTTCTGTCTAAAGTTGCTACCCCTACTTTAATTACTTGTTCCTCTCACATGTGCCGGCAAGTAGCTGTTGGATCTCGTGAATTGCAGTCTCTTGATGATGTCAAGATGAACAGTGACAAGTATCCTCCCATCATGAGAGAATCTGATGGAGACTCAGACAAAATATCAGATGTGAATCAAAGTAGTAACAGAATTTCAGGAATTCGAGTTCCTAGACCTAGATATATCTCCATTTCCAAGGCAAGACTCTTGGATGCCATCGTATCTAAGTTGTTTGAGTCGCAAGTTGAGGCCGACCAGTTTCTTCATTTGTCCAAGTAGGTTTCCTAATTTTTCTGAATCATATATTGTTTTTGGCACTTTCACCATAAAACTAACATCTCCTTTTTCCCAGTTTGAGTAAACACAGATCCTAAGGAAGATGCAAAAGTAAAATCGCTTTTAGAAACACTAGTGCCCAACCATGTGAGTTTATTTTTGATTTATATAGAGTGGAGAACTTGAACTTTGACAGAATTATTACTGTATAAGAAGTTTTATTTGAAAAAAGTGAACATAGTTTTTACATGATGTGAAAAGAATGTTGAACATCTATTTGGATCAGAGAAAGTACATTTTTGAAAAGTTAATCAATTCTTTCTTTCTGTGAAAGACAGTAAGCAAGTAATTTCCCTTCACCTCTCCCTTTGTTAAAAGCTGGAGTACATCTATGATCTATTACTCAAATTTTGTCTTTCTATTTTGAGCCAAAATTTCCTGTTTTAATTTGTCACCACCAAGTGTGAATATTAGGTATTATGTATAATATACATATATACATGGACCCCACTTAGTGGGATAAATGTTTAGCTGCTGCTGTTGTTGTATACATATATACATGTAATTTTATAATTTGCTCATAGAGAATGCACCACAGTGAGTAGCTTAAATTATTCTTCATGCCTTTGAAATGGGAATGTGCATTTTGCTAGCTTAATTACACAAAGAGGTCATGCATGTTTGGCTTCTATGTGAAATATGAAAATTTACCACATGAATAATTATGCAGTATTTAACTATTGTAAATTACAACTATCCACGTGATTATGTATCATTTGCTGACTTTTATGAAAAGAGCATATTTACAAGTATTGAGCACCATGGAATTCATGTTCACCCACGTGGTGCCTCATTTATGCAACTACTTTACCTTCTCCCCAACAAAAATGTCAATTTTTCTTGTGGATCCTTTATACATAATTCCTAAGTATGTAGCTTGATTTTATTTTAGTGTTCCTTAATACATTATTCAAATACTTGAACTTAGGCAACTTATTTTCTTGTACACGGTGTAATACATGAGACATGCAAGATAATCAAATCTAGTACAGGGCGATTTATAACTTTTAAGACCACCGGACTTCTTTCAAAGGCAGCACATGCATCTTACATTGAAAATTAGAACGAGATAAATTGTTTTTACAATTAAAATGAAAACTAGATAAATTATGAAAGACAAAAACATATTAAAATCCGTTGTGAAGTCCATGATTAGGACTATTTACTCGTTCAAATCTCTCTTCCTTCTAAACTCAAACTTTAGGAGATAATGGGTGCTGGGTTTTGTTTCGTTCATGGTCTTTGGTAGTGGAACCTAAATTTTCACCCTGCCTCTGCAAAGCACAAGGCTTTTTTTAAGTTTAATTTATTATTATTATTTTCTTTATTTTATCTTGCTCTTGTTTAGACTGAATATGGTGGCGAAATGTGATCTATAAAACCGATCCTATTTAGTGGGATGAAAACTTAGTTATTGTTGTATCAAAGACTACTATTCTTTCCTCAAACCTTGGGATTTATCTTTCCATGAATGATTGTCAATTGTAAAAATCACTTTGTCTCTTTCCATCTCTATTTTGGGATGTCTATTCCGTGTTGTCTATGAAGTTATGAATGATCACAATTGGGATTATATTTATTTGTGCAATGTGGTGCATAACTCCGCTTGCTTATAAGTAACCTGTTTGCTTATAAGCAGCCGGTTCCAAACTTGGGAAAAGCGGTAGGGTTGTGTTACGTTGAGAGCGAGCGTAAAACTTTGTCACACTTTTCATGATGGATCATATTAGAAATCTTATAAAGGTTAGGAAGCTCCCCACTTTGTGACGCGTGTAGCAGTGTCTAACTGTGGCATCTCGGCAAGGACCGCTACATCTCCATAAGGGTTTGGGTGTAGTGCAAAATGTGCAAGAATCTTCATACATGAAATGGAGGGATAATAAAGGTAAACGCAAGAACACTAAGACTTACAAAATAATTGGAATATTGGTTCTTTGACAGGTAAAGTAATAGAGTTGGTTGACATTATGAGGAGAAGACACATAAATATTATGTGGTAGGTGAAAAAGTTAAGGTTTTGAACATGTGCGTAGGAGACCTCTAGATACTCCAGTGCGGCATGTAGAAAATAGAGAAACATTAACTCGAACTAAAAGGGGAAGGAGGAGACCTAAAAGAATTGGAAAGAAATGATACAAAAAGATATAATATGTTTAAATATAAATAAAAACATGTGTGTAGATAGGATACGATGGCAAAGTATGCTCCATATGGCTGAGCTCACATAATGGGATAAAGGCTTAGTTGTTGTTGTTGTCATTGTTGTTGTCATATTCTCATCAGTGTAGGTGAAAGTTGAACACCAACAATAAGAGATACAAATAGGATAATTTTCAGTGGCCTAGAAATTCTTTATTGATTTGCGACCAAAAAATCAGTTTTATATAAGGTTAACAGTAAAGGAAAATTGAACTTTTAACCAAATATCTTTCTGTGCACTGTCTTTATGCACTGGTGCTCCTGTCCCTCCTGCATTCTTCTAATAGTGAAGTGTATGTTTCAAATTCCTATTCATTTGTTCCATTTATCTTGCTATTAAATGAAGACTGTAAAATTGGAAAGTGACAACTTGTCATTTCGAAACAGTGTATTAATTTCTGGATGTGATGTTCTGCATCATCATGTTCCATGTCCTTGTATGGAAAGCATTAATTTGGGGAAATGGCTTTGAAGCTTTTCAAGCTTTTTGAGATGATTGGACCTCATCTTTATGCTATATGAGGATTTGTTAAGATCATTTTCGAAATGAAAAATTTTCTTCATATAACTGCAGATGCTTGGATTCTATCCTTCTTGCTGAACACAAATGCATCTTAGAAGATATGCGAGTAGACTATGATCTTACAAATTCTGTGGAAAGTGAGGCGACTGTTTGTCAGTGTTCATTTGACCTAGAGAGGAAGTTTGTCTCGAATGGAAAGAAATCTTACTCACTAGAGAGCAAAGCAGAATGTGAGGTGGATAGTATTGACAATGGAAAGCCTGATTTTTTTGCAGGGATGGATTCTCTGTTGGATTCCTTGTCTAGCAATGCTGAGGCAAATCCTCTTAAAAGGTCCAAGTTTATGATAATTGTTGATTTTGCATTGTCTCTTCTGTTGATGTTATATGTTGTGCTTTATTCTTGTAGAAACATGTTTTGACCATGAGGATACGTGTAGAATTTTCTGATATATAGAAAGTCTCTCTCTTTCTCAGTTATCATACTGAAAATATACAACATAATATATAGAGGATGGCTGCAATATGCAAGCCATAGGACAGGGATGCAATTAAGCTAATTGGAGGAAAATCCTCCACTAACCGAGGAATTAAATCTGGTCACTTAATACCAGATTTTCTTTATTGGAATATATAGAAACTCCTAAACTTTCTCACTAACTCTGAGGAAGAATTCAACAATACGTAAATAAGAACTTTAAACCAATTATGCCAATGTAGATATGTTGAACTTTCAAGTGGAAGCTCGTGGTAGCTTATAGTTGCATGTATCCTTCTAATGCGTGATTCCTTTTTTGGTTCGTAATTTATGATTCTCATTGATTTCTTTAGTGCATATAATTTGCATGCATTCATTAATGACTAAAATGTGGACTCTGGTTGTAGTTTTGTGTATTCAATCCACACTATGGAAAGGAATCTCTTAGCATCCTATTTTCACCATTTTCTTCAATAATAGATCCTAAATATTTAAACCTTTTAGATGCATTTAACTCATGTCCACCAATTTTCAAATTTATCCTATTGCTACTTCTACGATTACTAAAGTGACATTCCATATATTCAGATTTACCTTTATTTACGGTAAAACCTTTTGTTCTAATGCCTCCCTCAAGGCTTCTCTCGTCTCACCAAATAAAACTATATCGTTTGGAAATAACACACATTCATGAACAGTTTTTTGCATATGCTTAGTAATCTCGTGACATAAAAGCAAAAAAAAAAACATATAAAAATAAAAATAAATAAAAAAAGAAAATATAACCTAGAGTGACAAAAGAATAAAATACTCTAAATGGAAGCAGCACCCCAGTAAATTTGGACTCACTATTGAAGCATCTTGTAAACAATTACTGCTGCACTTCAGGAAACCAATCGTCTTAAGCCAAAATCAAATTCAAGATTTAAGATGATCCTGCATAAGGTGAATAAGGCTCATGCACATTTACACAATATCATGCATAGATCAAGTATTGATTTCTTTCAGAAGAATTTACTTCTAGTATGGGGCAATTTGACAAGTGATGTTGAGAGATAGAGAAGGAACCTATCAAGAAAAGGGGAAATTTTTCTAGTTTTGACAGCATTATCATCTTAAGGAAATTGACATACATATTAAGCCCAACTCTGGAATGTGCTATCCACTAAATCTTCTCCATAGATTTGCACTGGAGAGGTACAATAGCTTAAAGTTAGTTGTCTATCATCAAGCTTGCCTACTGTAATGGTGGAGAAATAGGTGAGAAGAAAGGAAAAAGAGAAGTAATGCTACGTAGAATGATCATCAAGAATGAATAGATGACTAACCAGTACACTAATACACTAAACATTAATTCAGAGACAAATTACAATGTTTCTCTCAAAGATAATATTTTGCCTCAAAGATACTAATAAAACTACCAAAGAGTTTATACTGTTAACAACGTTCAACCTTCTACCTTCTTTGAACATTGAAGAGAAGGGAAAATTTTATAAAACATCTATAAGACCAGCAATGATTCTTTACGGTTCACGGTGTTGGACAAGTAAATATTATGAAAATTTTAAAGAGAGAATTTTATTCTTCTTGACTAAAAGACTAGTATACAGCCCCTTTTCATAGATGAGAATTTCATCTATTAATTAGGGAATAGAATCCTATCAAATCAAATCTTCCTAAGCATGATAACAACCAAAAATAAACAAAATCAAATCTCTTAAATTATGGAAACAAATTAGCAAATATTCTACAAATATGAACATGAACACAAAATAAAGGTAGCGGAAATGAGAATGTTGAGATAGATGTATGGACACAGTAGACTAGTTAAAATAAGTAATGAATGCATTAGAAATAAAGTGGGTGTATCTCCAATGGATGAGAAAATGGGAGAAACACGTCTAAGATGGTTTGGACAGGACATGTACATAGGAGATCTTTAGATGCCCTAGTGATGCGTGTAGAAAATAGAGAATTATTAAATTCAATTAAAAGGGGAAGAGAAAGATCAAAAAGGAATTGGAAAGAAACCATAAGAAAAGATATGTTATATTTAAATATAAATGAAAAAATGAGTTTAAATCGAGTATGGTAGTGAAGTGTGGTTCATATAGTCAACCCCACTTGGTGCTTAGTGGGATAAAGGCGTTAGTTAGTTTTATATGTTTAATCCTTCATAAGGTTTGGCAGTGGGGGAGCTACAAAATGGTGTGGTTCGCGGGGCTTAGAAATGCTTGTAGGTGCCGGACAACCACCAATAAAAATGAAACAATATTTGTACACAATAGACAACTGTATAGACAAATGTTGAAATCAGACTATGATAATTGTCCATTTTTTTTCAAAAACATAGATTACTATATATTAGGCAAATATAGTTCTTGGAAAATGAATTAGAATGCAATTATACATTCATTTTTATGCATTTAGCATCAAAAGTCACTAATTTTTTCTTTTTTCTTTTCAAGTGGTACTTCTCTTTTGATTTTGAATATGCCAACACTTTAATGGTAGGGTTTTTTTTTTTCCCTTTTCCTGTGGAAATTTTGGGTGGGTTTGGGGGAGGGTGGGTAGGGTAGTGGCTCAATATAAAGAGAGAACTTTCACAAAATTCTAGTGGTGCAAGTTTAGAACAACATTGAAAATCCCACATTTCAAAGTTACCCACATTCACATGTCGCTCCAAAATTGGGGCTTACAGTTTATAGATCTACTTCTATGTGTTTCATTTATATGAGGTTTTTCCAGAAATCCATTAACAGAAGTGATATTAGAAGGAATTCACTGCTGGATAAATATGCATCATGCTCAAAGAATCATTCATCAAGAATTGCGGAGGGTAGTATAGGAGATCTTTTAGGTACCCTTAAGCTGCCTTATATTGTAAATTAAGTAGTCCCTAAAGCATATTGACCTTATCAGACATAAGGGGGGCACTCTTACTTTCATTTACTGCAGCAATCTCTGGATTTTTGTCAAAGACTTGGACCACTTGGTCACTATCAAATGAAGACTTAAATAGTGACTGCAGCATGTTCAGTTTTAGAACTTCACTATCATCTTGATATACATCATAGATTAAAGACAAAACCAAATTATTTATCCACCATCAGTAAAATCATGATTTTGCGACAGACTCTTTCGTATGTGTAGCCAGATTGGCATTGCCCTTAGAAGCTTCCTTTTTAGCAGCCTTAGTTTCTTGTTATATTGTTTGAATGGTATAGAAAAACTCATTTACTGTTATTGGCTATGTTTGCCACAAACCACCTATTTAGAACTTACAATCTTGCAATAGGAGTTTTCTGCATGTTTATGACTTCCTCAAGAATATTAAATTGGAATATCATCAAAAACTTCAAATTTCATTTCTCTTGGGATTTCCTAACCCTAGAAGATATTTTTCTACCAGACTAATGTTTCTTACTTCGTTAATCTTACAGTTTGTATTGGTTTGATGAATTTCCCAATTTCTTTTTGCAGAAATTTGGTATTAGAGCGAAACAAGATCTGAAGTGTTACCTTTTTGTTTTTTTTTTTTTTGTTATAGTAACGTGCATAGTTAAAATAATTACGCAATTTGATCATCCTTATTATACTGATACATTATGATTTCTTTTGACTAATGATGTGAAGTTCTTTGCAGAGTTGCTGTGCACTCCCGTTTTCAGCGTGCTTTTGTGCAATTGCTTTATAATGCTGAATTTGAAGAATTGTCAGTTAGGGATTTGTTGTTGACATCTTCCCTGAATACTGATTATCTTCTTACTCTACCAATATATGTCGACTGGAGAAGGGCTTCTGAATCAAATGCAATAATATACAGGTACCAATACCATTGTGCTGCATCATGCATGTTTGCGTTAACTGTACACAAGTATATCCAAGGTGCATTTCATCCACCTTGGAGTTTTTTCACATGTTCATCCAAATTTTGTATGGTATCTTTACTTCTTTTGAACATTAACCCAGTTAATTGAGTTTTCGTTCTTTATGTTTGTTAACTTTAAAGTTTTTGAAGGCTCCTCGTGTAGTTCCTGACTATTTTTTCTAGATCCTTAATGGTTTGTACTATCTTTTTTCATTGTTTGGATCAATTATATTTAAAAGAAATGGAAAAAGAATCAAGAGTTAATCTGTTTAGACATGTTCAGTATATTGAGTTCTTGGTTTTTTAGGGAACATTTATGTCTTGACTTTCTATATGGGGTGAGTACGAATCTTCAAACTACATTCCCACACTTCGCAACTGTTTCAGACTTTGTTCAAAAATAATCTGCTGTTATATATCAGACAATACACTAGAAAAATCTAATTTCAAAGATTCTCTTTTTCCCTTCTTGTTATTTCCTATAGGACTCTTCACAAATAATCACCTATTGTAAATACAGGCGAGGTTATGCTACTGAGAGGCAGAAAGGCTTGCTAACAGGTGAAAAACTTGATTACTTGCAGTCAATGCTGTTGCAAAGAATTTTCTTTCTCATATCGAGACCACTGGGGAAACTTGGCATGTGGTTGACTGAGGTACTTGGCATCACTTCTTCGTGACATATTTTCTATTTGCTAATCTCATAAATTGCTCTTTTACTATTAGTTCCTTGTCTGCTAATTTATTTGTGTCCTAGTCCATTTTGTTGTCGAAATTCCAACTTAAAAGTTTGAATTGCCTCTCTATACATTCTTGAGAGTAATAACTATCATGTTATATTCCTTGTATCTTTTTTTCGGACTTGATTTACTGTTCCTTGAAAGCTGGCATAGTAAATGCTCAGAGAAAACAAGGTGGGTTTCAGTATCTTCGTACAATACACTCCTAATATCTAGTAGTCGATTGCATCATTACAATGCTTTCAGTTGGTCTTATTGTACCAACAACAACAAGAACAACAACTAAGACTTTATCCCACTAAGTGGGGTCGGCTATATGGATCACACTTTGCCACCGTATCTTTCGTCACAATACGCTTCTAATATCTAGTAGTCGATTGCATCATTACAATGCTTTCAGTTGGTCTTATTGTACCAACAACAACAACAACTAAGCCTCTATCCCACTAAGTGGGGTCGGCTCGATCTAACTCATTTTCTCATATATATTTAGATATAACATATCTTTTCTTATAGTTTCTTTCCAATTCGTTTTTAGTCTTCCTATTCCCCTTATAATTTGAATTAATAATTCTCTATTTTCTACATGCCTCATTGGGGCATCTAAACGTCTCCTATGTACATGTCCAAATCATCTTAAGCGTGTTTCTCTCATTTTCTCATCTATTGAAGATACCCCTTCTTTCTTTCTAATGCATACATTACTTATTCTATCTAGTCTAGTGTGTCCACACATCCATCTCAACATTCTCATTTTTGTTACCCTCATTTTTTGTTCATGTTTATATTTAGTCGCCCAACACTCTGTATCGTAAAGCATCGCTGGTCTAATGGCTATTTTATAAAATTTTTCCTTGAGTTTCAGCGGTATTTTACGATCAGAGTATAGAGGACAGTTGGTCTTGTTGCATGAAGATGATTAATGGATCTCAAAATCGTTGCATCTCTACTGCTGCTTCAGATTGCCAACTGCAAGTTAAATGGTTAAAATGATAAATTATTTGCAGTGGTACAAATAGTTATAATTTTGGCCCAAGTGGAACAATACCACGTAATTCATGACTTTTTTACATTGCTGATTGCTTAGCCAACAGTCTTGAGAAAACGAGCCTCGTTTGATTGTGACCTGTGTGGTTTAGTGAGTTCTTACATCTGAGGAAGTCTGACATATGTATAACAATTTTGGCTTTCTTTCAATCAATTTGCTCATTTAAATACTCAAAAACGTATCAACAAAAATCAATTGGGTGACTGGAACAATTGATTTTATGATTCTCTATTAGTTGCCAAAGTTTGACTACTGTCTATCTCTACAGCGGGTTCTCAAAGACAAGAAGCAAATACAAGACGCCGAAATCTGGACAGAAAATTTGAAGCTCTGGTTGAAGAAATTTCCTTTCTTTCAACAATCATATTCCTATGATATATTTGCACCAAATAATATGTTGGAAGCTGATCATGTAGCATCTGGTGACCTTCCTATTTGGGTAGCAGCGCAAAGAGCAGTAACTCGTTATGAAGGGATTCTATCAAGAATTGGCCCCCGTGGCAGGCTCTTGAGGAGGTTGCTTACATGGATTGGACTTGCATCGTCAACCCCAGAACAAGCACTTGATCTTGAGTCAGGAACCATTGGTTGTGACTCTGAATCTTATTCAAGGTAGGTAAAAGTAAATTAGACCTCTCTCTCTCTTCAAACACATACAAGCTTGCACTGTTAATCCTAAAACACGCAATCATCTCATATCTATAACCATTGGTTCTGACTGTTACTATGACTCAAAATAGGAAAATTTTGTAAAATTAGCATCTTCCTGCCTCTCTGTCTTTATTTTGTGTATGTGAGAGAGACCTTGTGTTTAAATAGTGGATCTTACTTATTATTTGCAGGTTTCTTACATTTTGGTTTGGCAAAATTCTATTGTCTCACACTTTTGGATTTGCTGATTTGTATACAGTCATTATTTACTGACAGATAACAGCAAGTGCGTTATGAGGCACTATACACTTTTATGGTGTTAACATATCCAGCATCTGTGGTTATGAAGAATTATTTTCCACATGTTTTCTTAACACTTTCTTTGTGTTTGAGGTTGTCCTCCGTGATTTTTCTTTCCTAGTCAACAAGAACAGAAGCTTTATCATACTTACTGCATGAAAAGCAGCCCAAGGGTCATTTGTTCCTTGACCCTTCTTATATTCCCAAGCCTTCACCTCCATGTTCATCTTTTGATTTTAAATGTGTAATCTAGCTTACAGTAAGTGCTTTTTGTTATGTTATTGCTTTCTGTCAGGTATTCTTACTTTTTAAATGTCTATTTTAGCTTGCTGATGTGTAAAAATGATTGAATTATGACAATGATCAGTTTATCTAGGCTAATATTCTTGTCAAGGATATCACTTGGTGATATATGGGAACCTGCTTCACTGAAATATTTTGGAAATGATTTCTGGAAGACGTTGAAAACTGCCATTTCCATTCTTGTCTCTCAATCGACTCTCGAGGTAATAGGCTTGTTTATAAACTTGTGTCTTGTTGTCATTGCCATGGGGATAAAACTGATGTTCCAAGAAACATACTTGAATTCAACATTCAAATTAACTATTTTGACCCTTTCAATTGCGGAGGCCTGACTAGAGAAACATGAAATCTTAGCAAACCATTTTAGGATTCAGAACTTACTCTGATTGAAAGGATAATGGGATATAATTATGAATATGTATCCTCCAGTTATGTTGTTGTCTCATTTATGTGGATGACTGAAAGTCAGAAGAAAAAGAGATTAAAAGTGAGGCAGTACAGTTGTGAGCAAAGAAATTCCTAAATATAATAATCTCGTTAATGATTGCTGGATCTGAATTCCTAATTAGGTTTTCCTGAGTATCTATCTCCAAAGAATGGGTAGGTTTCAGATAACATGTTAAACTTGATCAGTGGCAAGTGATCAATGCTTGGTTTGCTTAGTTGGTTTTCTATTCTTCAAGACATCGACATGGACCACATCTAGTTGGGAGGCTTATATATCTCTCACGTACCCATCCAGATATTGGTTTTTTTGTTAGTGTTGTAAGCCAATTATGAATAACCCCACAGAAAAGCATATTGAGGCAGTCTATAGAATCCTAACATACTTGAAGATGACTCCAGGACTGGGACTGTTGTTTAAGAAAGGTGAGAAAAGAAACATTAAAGTTTACTGCGATGCAGAATGGGGTAGTAACATGTTAAACCGAAGATCAACTACAAGCTACTGCTCTTATTTTTGGGGTAATCTAGTGACATGGAAAAGCAAGAAACAGGATATGATGTCAAGAACTAGTGCAAAAGGTGAACTGAGAGCATTGGCACTTGCTATATTCGAAGGAATGTGGATGCAAAGGCTATTGACGAAATTGGGGGTTGAGTTTGAGACACCAATGAAGATAATGTGTGACAATCAAGCATCCGTCAGTATTGCCAAGAACCCAGTGCACCACAATAGGACTGAACATATTGAAATTGATCGTCACTTCATAGCCAAAAAATTGAAAATAAAGTTGTCCAAATAACCTACACTCCTACACGGCAACAAATGGCTGACATTCTGACAAAGGTATTGTCACGAGCTAACTTTGAGTAGTTGAGCAACAAGTTAGGCATGTACAACATGTGCAGCCCAACTCGAGGGGAGTGTCAAATTCCGTTCTCAAAGTCAAACTAGAATTTAATCCTTATTTAACTTGCTAGAATAGAAGAACCCGATTCTATTAGAATAATTTCCTTATTTAGTTTTCTGATTTTGTTCTATTTCCTAGTTAGTTGAAGATTCTCCTAGTTTTTTTAGGACATTTCAAGAATAAAAGTTATGTACTTGTCGAAGGAATAATAAGAAAAACCAGAGAAATGTCTCTCTGGTTTATTCAATAGAATATAACAACAACAACTAAGCCTTTATCCCACTATGTGTGGTTGGCTAGATGGATCGTATTTGCCATCGTATTCTATCCTTACACATGTTTTCATTTATATTTAAGTATATCATATCTTTTTTGATTGTTTCCTTCCAATTCTTTTTAGGTCTCCCCCTTCCCCTTTTAATTTGAGTTGATTTTTCTCTACTTTCTACGCGTCGCACTGGTGCATCTAGAGGTCTCCTATGCACATGTCCAAACCATTTTAAACGTGCTTCTCTCATTTTCTCATCTATTGAAGCTACCCCTGCTTTGTTTCTAATACATTCATTACTTATTCTATTTAATCTAGTATATCCACGCATCCATCTTAACATTCTCATTTCTGCTGCCCTCATTTTTTTTTCATGATCATACTTAGTTTGCCCCACAATCTGATCCATAAAGCATCACTGGTCTTATAGTTGTTTTATAAAATGTTCCCTTCAATCTCAACGGTACTTTACGATCACAAAGTATACAACACTTCCTAGACACATGGAATTAGTAAGTATGCATTTTGCATGTCTAAAGGTTTCTTGCAATCAATTTTTCGATTGTTGACTCAGTTAAAGTAGTGTTGTGCATGTCTGAGAGTGTCATATTGATCATCAGAGAGTTGGTGCTTCAAGGTGGTTACCTCTTTCGTGGTACCTGATTCCTTTGTTGGTTTATTTTTTGATATTTTGCATCCTCCATTTCCTGCCCATTAGCCTCAGTCTTTGTCAGCCAATTGGCAGGATCTATCTAGATTACTCTATGATGTTCTGTGGAATCTTGCAAGTATACGTATTACCAATGTTTTATGCCAGGGATTCAAGAATGCACTGTTTGAGTTTATGGATCTATGCAATATTCTTTTGGCGTCGCATTACTTTTGTGGACTCTTTACTTAGAATATTCAAATTTTTCCAGAATCATCTGTTTTAAGTTTAAGAGGAATTTCTGTTGATAGGAGCCAGCATTCAAAGAATTAATTTTGCTATATACAAAGGGCATGGATGGAACAGATACTGAAGTTAAAGCTGAGATTCCCCCCTTGGAGTTGAAGATCTATGAGAAAATTCCTATACCAGATTTACCAGTAAATATTTCAGAACTGAGTACTTAATTCTCATTCTCTTGGTCAACACCTTTTGAGTTTCCTTTTTATTCTGTGATGGAGTTTTTTTCACTTGAATCAGATTTCATGCACATTTTTCCTGCAGGTTATTTTTCCTCACAAGAAGCTGTCTTTTCGAATTCTTGACACGGTAAGGAGATGATTCATTCAATCTTCACCTTTGACACCCTAATTCTCAAAAAGATTTGGACTTGAGACTACTTGTAAATTGCTTTACTCTGATCACAGCATTTTGTGGACTTGTCTAATGTGAAATTTCTTTCTTTTTTTCCTTTTTGGGGGTGGTGATTGTTGAAGTGCTGAATTGTGCATATCTGATGGTGAGAAAAAAAAGTTGTTGGCAGGGCTGGAGGAGGTAATCAAGATCCCATTGCCAAAAGTTATATATGGCTGACTTGAATAATTTAATGTGGAAGAGAAAATGGACAACAATGAAATATGCTAGATAAAAGATTATGAGCTTAGGCACATGTGGTTAACTTTGATTTTTCTGGTTTGAAGTGGTCTTAAATTTTTGACAGTCTTCTATCTTTTGAAACTTCTGCTTAGATTATGATTCAGCCCGAGTTCAAAATAAAGTACAAACCTCCACTTACATGCTAATGTGGATATATCTATGTGTGATATGTATACGTGCAGTTTGCATGTGGGGGATGATTAGTGTAAAAAGTCCATGATTTTTTATTTTTCCCAAACAGTTGCTTTTTTCTTTAAACCATATGCGACATATCACTTAATACTGGGATCGTTCAGTTTCTGGTGCCAATCAGCCTTTCCTGGAGAAGCAGAAATTTGGCATATCAATGAATCTTTGAAACTTTCTGCCAGTGAGTTGTTCCTGCCCCCCAGGTGCATCTTCAGTTAATTGGTTTGAAATTTAAACAAAGAGAAAAATAAGACAAGACTGCAATTGATTGTCTATGTATGTATCACTTGACCAACTGCACATTAAGAAGGGCAAAAGGATCTTCAGACCTTGAGAAGAATTCCATAGCAAACAAATTGGTCCTTTAGGTACTCTGGTTTCAGTAGAACATTTTTGGGAGTTTGAAGATTGTAATTACATTATGTATTTGTGCGTTCTTTTCACTGTGCATTACAGTATAAATTGGTTAAGATGCAATGGAAGTCCTATGATGTGTGACAGATATCTCTGGTTCCCAAAATGTTTGCAGGAAGGTGAAGATAGTCTTCGTATTGATGTGATGTCTTTCTTCGTATAAATCTTAAGGAACCCGATATCCAAGTATTTGCTGGTTGATATCCGAGTTTGAGGATTGTAGTTACCTTATGTACTTGTGTACTCTTTTCACTGTGCATTACACTATAAATGGCTTAAGATGCAAGAACTTATGCTCAGACAATCCCATAAACAAAGCCCCTGACGCAAAGGTTAGGTATACCTTTTGCTTTGGAGTAAATGGTAATAGTTTCAGCATCTTTAAGATGGAAGGTCAAATCAGAATGTGAATTTTGAAATAGTCAAATCAGAAAGTCCACCCTACCATCTCCCTATCTCTCCATCATTGTTGATTCCCTCTTCTTTCCCCTACTTTTGACCCAAAAGAACCCTTTTTATTTACAGATCTTCAGAGCAATGTAATTTGTTGTTCAGAGTTTGGTTGTTTGGTTGTGTAGACATATTTCTGTTTCTGTAATGGTTGTTTGTGCAAGTAAATGAGGCTATGGCATTTAAGCTTTGGGCAAGAAGCTTGGTGATTGAAGGTTAGCAGTGGAGGCTAGTTGATGGCTTTGTTAATGGAAGCTAAATGATGGTTTTAGCCACTAAACTAACTGATGGATTTGATCACTGAATACTAAACAAAGGATTTGGTCAATAGAGACTAGGGGAAAGGGATAGCTACTAAATACTGGAAAAGGAGAAAAAATATTCATCGACTGCAAAGTTGGCTGAAATCAGTGGTGGGAGGCTGCTGGCTGTTTGGGAATGGCACTGGTGTAGAGGAAATCTGGAAGGATAAAGGAGAAGGAAGAAGAATAAAGGAAAACAAAAAAGGGAGAGGGACATAAGAAAAGGGGAAATATCATCAAAAAGTAGAAGAAACATAAAAAAAGGAACAAATATATAGTCATTAGGAGCATTTATCATTTTATCATATTTTATTGGTGAAAATTTCTGACTGTTAAGTTTGACTGTGAATACTAACAGAAAGTGCAACAGTTTCCTTGTAGTCTGGTAGGGGGCCAAGGTATATATTCTAACCTTGAGGTGGTAATGGATCAGAAAGCTTAGTAACATAAGTGTAGGAAACATTCCATATAAACAGTTATTATCAAGGGCATCAAGAAGCAATTTCTAAGTGAATTCCAAAAAACTAATGCCCTCGGGAATTATAGTGTGTTATGAAGGTCAATGTGAATTCAAATAGCTGTGCTACTGGAGGCCTGTTTGAAAAAAAGAGTTATATGAATGTATTTGTGTATTGGACTCCATCATAGATCTCTCTTCAAATTGAGCTAATCATGGCTATGGAGGGATTGGATGATTGGTCGTGTTACTGAGGTGTGGCGAAGATTTAAGAATTGTGCCTGGGGCTTTATCGTCCCTGAGACTCAGATATTAAAAGTATGCTTTTAGATTTGATTCTTAAAGAGTTTTTCCATGAGTGGTAAATAATTGAGTGACAGAATGGAAGGCTAATCCACCATCAACTGCTTTACAGGTCATTTTATTACTTCTTTGAACGTTTGGTGAGTTCCTGAGTTTAGTCCTCCGGAGAAAAAAATAAAACAGAAAATTTTGGAGCTTCACTTCCCGAAAAAAAACAATTTAACTCAACTATTGGACATGCTGTATTGTCATGCAGCATCTGAATATTAGCTGCACCCAACTGGATAAAATATGCTGCACTTTTATATATGGTATTTTTTCAAGGTAAGAAAACAATTTTACTCAACTATTGGACATGCTGTATTGTCATGCAGCATCTGAAGATTAGCTGCCCTGACTGGATAAAAATATGCTGCACTTTGATATATGGTATTTTTTCAAGTTAAGGTTGGCCTGCAGTTTTTCAATTTTACCTGATCCCCTCTCTGGATTAGGTTACCTAAAAGTAAATGCACTTTCTCAATCCTTGTGCCAAAAAGATTGCACAATTTTATACTCTCAGTATGCAAGTCACTTTTTTATCCTTACATGGGAGAGGCGATAAAATCTTCAGATCTGTCTGATCTTCTGGAAAATGTTGGAACTAATATCTGAGAAATTTATGTTAGTGAACCAAACTGTCCCTATAGAAAGACAGTTGAAATTTCTAAAATGTTTGTTAAAATTCTGATAATCTGTGTAAGGGTGGCAGAAATTTTGCACTTTATAGTTTGTGAAAGGAATTAATGCTTGTTAAACTCCTGTCTGTTCAAGAACTTAAAAAACATAAGCTTAATTATTTTATCTACTTGTTTTTGTTCATGTTATAATGCTTGTCAATACATGCTAGAATGCACTTGGGTGAATTTCTCTCTGCACTTGCCTTGGGTCCAGTATCTGATGAATTTAGTCTTCATTGTGCCATGAGCCAATTCATGATTTATAACTGGCTAGAAAGATTCAATATGATAGCTCCATATCAGACTCGTTCCTCTCACTTTCAACATGTTTTTTCCCCTTGTGGATCTGGGTGGTTGGGGAAATGTTGCGACTGTAATAGCTTCAGGGAAGTATATTACACTGCTGATGGGAGAGTAAGATGATAGCTTTTCTATTACTAAATTTTTCTCACCACTTCAATCTTTCTCTTCTTCTCCTTGGCTCTTCTACTGAATTCAACTGCATGTTAAGAAAAGAAACTTCTTTGTGAAACTTCACCATGTTCTGTAAATAATGTTTCTGTAGGTACGCTTGGATGTGGCTACCATATTGGGACTTTTAGCATACTTAATAAACTACAAGTTTGAGGACATTTTATCCTCACCGTAAGTATTCATATCGTGTGCATCATTGCTTCCATCATTCTCCTCCTGTGAATGCCTTGTTATTCCCATAATTGCTTATATAAGAATTTATTTTATAGCTTACAAATCTTACTGGTGTAAATTCTAGCAACCAAACAATTGCCTCTTAATCAAACAAAAACGCAATGAAAACTGTGTGCCTCAATATTGATTAGCTTTAATTGATTTCATTTGTTCACCATATGTTTTCAGCTAAATGCAGTTGTTATTCCAATTGGCCTTTTTCAAAAGCAAGAGATTTTGTGAGTTCTTCCCGAAGTGAGTTTATAGATAAACTGTTCTTGTGAAAATGTTTTATTGTAGTCTAGCATGCCGCAAATTTTTTTCAGACGGATAACACAATCTAGCAGATTAAATTGCAGTAAACTAAAAGGCAATAATGGTTTCACATGCACCAATGATTATCAATAATGACTATCTTGATAGTTTTTGAGACTAGAGTTTTACTGCTCACAAATTTATAATTCATAACTAATTACAGGTATGGAATATAATTTAGCTATATGTAGTTTTCCATTAAAGAAAATTTTGTAATAGAAAACAGTACTTACATTCATCTTGCATTTGTTATTTTTTATGTTTAATATAGCAGAAAGACCGCTTTGATCATCTTTTTTTCTTTAAAGCGGAAATTACAACCTTGTGACCTTGTAGTTTTTGGGAATTGGCAGAGACTTACCTGCTTTATTTGTTCGTGAAATCTTTTATGTCAGATATAATTATGTATCAATGAGAGAGTGACTTTTTCATTTATCGGTTGAGAATTCAGTTTAGTTTAATGAATGCTGTTATTTATATATGTTTATTTATGCTGCTAATGGTAGCATTATTTTAGATGGTTTTCTTCATTGCTGATGTTCTCAAAAAAAAGAAAAAATAAACAAAAAGGTGGATATGGGATCACTGAATTATAAAGTTCCCAGCTTTGTTATCTCTCAAACCTTTCAATCTGTAAAAGTACAAAAAGGAAATATTTTCAGTCTCCTGGAAATCTTGTTACATCTGGTACAAAATGAAGTAATACCTTTCACCTGTCAGAAAATGTGCTGTGTGGCCTTTGCCTATTTTTGTTTTGTCAATAGTTCATGTTTCTATCCTAAAACTATATCTGATAAGCGTGAACAAGAATCAAGTATCAATCTTTTTCTGTGGATATTGCATGTGAATGGTGCTCAAACTGTAGCACATCAATAAGGGGAGTCAACTATGTCAAACAATGATTGGACGATAAGGTAATATTTAACAATATTATTTTGAAATTAAAATGTTGAAGCCAGTAACCATATGCCTTTTAAGAGCAGAACTTTAAGACTTTCATTGACCAGGAAAATTGCAGTTGCTTGTGTGATCTAGGGGAAGTTAGATTAGAGAGAGAATTTATCGTGTGGGGACATAGATAAGGGAAGAAGGGACCCAGATAGGATTTATATCCATCACTTGTGGAGACATAAGGGAAGAAGGGACCCGGCAGAAGAAAAAATCTTAAGCTCTGAGTATAGTAATAAAGGAAAACATTGGCTCATCTATGCATTTCATTTCTTACCAACACCAATTATGGTCGACTTTGTGGTAAGTATTTACGTTTTATTATCTACCTCTTGCAGATCGGCAATACTTCTAGATGTAATTGCACTTAGTGCACTTGTAATATATGTTTTCCGAGTGGTTTTGGGTTACAAACAAACGTGGGATCGATACCAAGTGAGTCTAGCACATTTCCTCTTCGTTATTTGTGGATACTGTGTAACCTTTTAGCATGCTTCACTAGTTCTCATGGTTTGTTTTCTCAAATTTTTCAGCTTCTCGTTAACAGGACACTTTATGAGAAAACTGTTGCAAGTGGCTTTGGTTCTGTTCACTTTCTCCTGGATGCTTCTCAACAACAGCAAGTAAGAACTTCTAATTCATTGAATCATATTAGTGGGACAAATACAGATAAGATTCGCTTTAGTGCATTTGCAGCTCAGAATTAGCCCGGTGTTCTTCAGTTTTCCGGCTACTTCTCATTCCTATTTCACTATATCCAATACTTTCCAGCTGGTGATAGCAGAAATTATTATGCGTAGTTGATTTCCTTTCTTTTTAATTGTTGTGCAGTATAAGGAAGCAATTCTGGCATATGCAATCCTACTGAAAGGAGAGAATTGCCAGGTTCATTCTAATCTACTTATCTTGCATATTTGTATATTGATTTGAATAAGTTCAATGGGGGATGCTGGACATTATTTGAATATTGGACCCTGTCCAAAGTTGAGAGTTGGCTTTGTTGGTTACATTCTCTTTTTTATTCTTTTTGTTGCTTGCTGGTACTCCAGCACTTAAATAAAAGTCATTATACACAAATAATTTATTTATTTTTGATAAATAAAAGGACTTTTATCGATGAGAATGTAAACAAGCAGTATACATCCTGCTGGAATCAAATTCTTATAACAGGAAACAACGCTATCCAGTTGTCAATATCATAGGGAATGAACTTTTCAGGCCAGAAGAATATGTGAAACAAAATAGTCTCCTTTAGCTTCCATGTAGGATTTTCAATTCCTTCGAACAATCCACAGCATCCGCATAGTGATAGGGGTGCCACTTGTCACATTCTATCTGCCTCTGTTTTCCTGCTCCCTCATCACCTGCATAAAAGCAGGTCTTTTGCCAATCTTGACAAGACCTTCTTAACATTTAAGAGTGGCAAGATTAAACACCAATGTTCATAATCCACTTTGCAGTGAAGAAGCGAGTGATCATGATCTTCCCCATTCTCCTTGCAAATATAGCACCAGCCACTATCTCTTCTTCTAAGATTTTCAGCTGTCAAAATTGAAACCCAAGCAGTACACCATGTGAAGGAAGCCGCCTTTTTTGGTGCTCCAGTTATCCATGATACTGCCCATGGGAGAGAATTCTGCTGCTCTTCCATCAAATCACTATAGGGCTTCACAGTGAACTTCCCATTTTTGTCTTTTCTCCATTTCCAAGTGTCCTGCCTAAACTTCCACCTGTGTAACTGTATAAAATACTGGACATGGTCAACCTCCCAATCTTGCAAATCTCGTCTAAATTGGAAATTCCAAGGTATATCATGCTGCCCACTTTAAGCCATGTCAGCCAGCGTGGCCCCCATGTGGGACGTGATTGCAAATAGAACTGGTAAATCTTCTGTAAGTGATAGTCTCCATACCAGTGGTGAAGTCCAGAAACTCAACATGTCAACTGAACTCCTCCCATATGTTTATGATTCCTCTCCAAACACCGCATCCAAAAGTCATGTTGCCGTTCCTAGTTTTCCATAGATTCCGTTCTGTTCCATATTTGCTTTTTACCACCTCCTTTCATAATACTTTATCCTCAGCTGCAAATCTCCATAGCCATTTCCGAGCAAAGCATCATTGAAGGTTTTCATCATCCTAATTCCTAGCCCTCCCTGCGTTATTGGAGTGGTCTCAATGCTCCAGTGAATCAAACAATAATTCCTTTCCCATTCCAAACAGTCCCATCAGAAATTTCTTTCAAGTTGCTCTTGTCTTTTGGCAACAGTTGGAATGGTGAATAAATACAATGCTAGCCAGTGTGCTTTTGATGGGGGTTTACTTGCCTCCTTTGGATAAATAACCCTTTCTCCAATCTGGCAAGTCTTCTCTCAAACCTTTACCTCTCTATCACCGGATTCCAAATCTCAAAATCTTTTATAATGTGCCCCTAGAGAGAGTCCCAAATAGGTGGGGATTGAGCCCACTTTTCAACCCAACACATGTGCTAGCTCCTCACTGATTGGGACCACCCCAAACTTGTATCCTTTCACTTACTAATATTCAGTTTAAGATCAGACGCCTGATTTGTGCTACGCATATGCCCGATTTGTGAAACCTATAAATCTAGGATACAAGGACACATATTTAGACTCAGACACAAGTATGTAAATCGTCATACAATGTAAGATGTATTCTACAAATATTTCTGACAATAAAAAAAATGAATAATCACTAGATACTGAACATCCATTCCACGTCTGAATCACAATGATAAACCTTCTTTCCTCTTCTCTTCCCTTCTCCAGAAACTCAAGAGACCGTCTGTGATTGCAAGACTCAATTGAATCTTCATCTACCTCCAATCTCCTCAATAAACGTTCTCCCTTTCCCTTCCCATATCTTGAAACCTTTTCCAACACCTATCCACACACCCATTGCATCATTTTCTCCCCTTCTTTAGTCATAAATATAAGCAATGGTATGAGAAAAAAGAATTGTTGATGCAACAACTAAAAGTCTAAGCACCAGATGAAAATTGACCACTTCTGGTACATATCTCACAACTGCACCAATGTTATGTCATGTTGACAGTGGTTTACTGGGGGAGAAGAAGAGTCCATGTAGCATAGCATTTACCACACTCCGATCTTATGATGAGGAAATAGGTGAAACTTGAGGGTAGGACCCAAAAACTGTTCCAAATTTCTGTCTAAAGTAATCATAACTTTGTTGGTGGAATTAATTGTGCCTTAATTTACAAAGAGAAGTGTTTGATTGTTGAACCAAATTGGTGGATCAAGGACAAGCTTTCTGGACCATGTTCCTGAGGGAACTAAGCATGGAATGACCTCTGTTTGGCCTTACGCCTTCCATCGAATGCCCATACTGAAATGAAGTTAGAGGTTAATGTCAAATCTACATGTGCTCATACATAAGAGCACATGAGTGAATCTTGGATGGGGAGGAATTAGCAACCATATCAATACCAAGAACAAAGTCGAACCATGCCTTTAGGGAGACATTAGTGAAGCTTGCTTGAATTTTACCCATCAGGATTCAGGACATGTAGAATAAGATGATCATTTTTGTGAAGAATTCCTTAATTTGAAGTGAGTGTAACTCGAAATTCACGTGTAAAATCAAGTGAACGACCTGTTTCAACAAGAAATCTAAGACTTGACATCCTCCATGCACTTTACATTTTCTACGTTTGGATTGGCATATTTGACCTTGCATTTATTCCTTTTGCAAACAAATATCTGCTTGATGGGTTACCAACCTGATACTTGATATTGCCTGGTAAATTAGTTACAATGGCATATCACCAGGGATTATTTTAATGCAGATGGCTTCTGCAAGGAGTGCTGGTGACAAGTGTGAGAAATTTGTTTTTGAGGTTTTCAATGAAAAGGTAAATAGAATGGCATATGCTTATTTGTCGGTTACAATTGCTTGTGTTCATAGCATCTGGAGCTTTGTGCAGATTGAAATGCCAATTGAGAAGGCCAAGGACACATTGTCAAGGCTGGGACTCGTGACAGAAACGTCTGTTGGAGAAGAACATGTGCTGCATGCTATTTCCTGCTCTAAGGCAGCTGAGATTCTTAGACGAAAATGGAATACCTTGCTTGCTTAAGTTTCTATACTAAGCCATCACTGGGAGGAGCTGATGGTTGAACAATGCTTTTTGTGCTCAAAGTCATCATATGCCCATCGCTTCTGCTTGTTGACATGTTCAAGCCAAAACTGGGATGTGATAAATGAGAAAACAGGATTTCATCCACTGACTATGTCTTGATTCCACTATATGAATAATCACAAGTTGTCATCACATTTGATCTATATGCAGTTTCATTTATATTTTATTATAAAAATTTTAAAAAAACTTTTGTAATCATTTTTTTCTAATTCTTTTTTTGTCCCTCTCTTTCCCTTTCAATTTAATCTGAATTAATGATTCTCTAGTTTTTACAAGTTGTAAGTTGTAACCAGACATTTAAAGGTCTTTTAGGTACATGCGTAAATGACTCTAAATAGGATAAACTATCTTGATGGTCACTAAACTATTAGCATAATATAGTTTTACTCATTATTCCTATTTTAGTTTCGAATTGGCCACTCGTTTAAAAGCGATATACTAAGTCATTCTATTAAATTCAATCATTATCTTTGAATTTTTTTCATTAATTTTCAAATATCTTTTTTTTTATTAAAATCATGTATGTTTTTAACCATAAAATTTATAAACAATTTTTTTCCTTAGAATAGAATAACAAACACTATTCTAAATTCTAAACCTTATTTAATATTGTGAATAGTTGAATAATGATATTTAAACTAACACTTGTTTTTGTTTTGATTTAATTGGGTATTTCCTTTTGTTTTTAATAACTTTGCTTTAATGTTAACTTATAAGAGAAGAGACCTAAACTACAATTAACACATCCGATACTTTTACAGTTTAATCACCAAATCAATACTATGCATTTGATTTCCACTTTCCAGGGATTGGGATTGATTCCAATTGCATAGCTATATACTCGAAACAGGCCACATGCCTTGATGCCCACACACACTGACACTGACTGGGGATGGGGGTGGTGGTTCTGGTTCTGGTTCTGGTTCATCATGGTTTCAACACACAACAAATTCGTTTTACAACAACAACTCCTCCATCCAAGTTAATAAATTGTCATCTAATCAATTTCTAAAATGCATTTTGGAACCAACATAAACATCTCCACAACAACCAGAATCATCCTCTATATCATATAATACTCTCAACTGCATAAGTAACAACATATATCCTAATATACAAGTGCTGAAATTTCCTTATTTTTATGACCCAAAAGGAATTAAACAATTTTATTGGATATCAATTGCAGCCAAAACAAAGTGCCTCCAGGCTCAAATGAGATTGACGGTGAAGGAGACGTACGGATGTGCATCCGCATCTGCCCCAAAACCACTCATCCCTCCTTCGTCCTCAGTTTTCCAGTATGTGCTGTAGTTGCATACAGAAATTAAGATGAGATTATCTTCCATCACTTCAAGTTGAAAAACTTATTTATGAGGTCATAGGAACGATAAAATATGCCCCAAAAACCTATGCCCTAAAAGAGAATATGAAATTTTCAAACTATGGGGCAGACCACCCAATACATTAAATAGAATGTGAAATAGACCAGATACACGTTCTAATCAAAAGTTTCTCCGCATAATTTTCACAAGTTCCTATTATTTCAAAGTTGAAGTTTAAGATTCATATATAAATTAAGTGACACTCAAAAGGTTTAAAAATTAGAAAAAAGTAAGTTTGACACCAATTATACCATCACTGGATCACGTAGTAACCTGGCAGTAGTACTCCATATAAAGCTACATTATTCTTACAATGTAATTTATACTGATCATTGTATAAGCAACTTGACTTTGAGTGTGTCGGATGATTGAAGACTTTTCAATATCCATTTAAATTCAAAGGTGACATAAGCTTCCAAAAAGTAAGAACTAAAGACAAAACTGATACCTGTTTGAACTGTCGCCCAATCCCTCTAATATAGAGCGCACTTTCTTTTCACTTTTCACAGAGGGAGCCAACACAACAGACTGAAGCATAAAGTTCAAATGATTTATATGCCAAAGTTTTGTAAGTAAAAACTGAGACAAAAGGGAAAAACTGAGAGTAGATAGGAGACAAAAATTGGATGAAAAACGTATTTACCAAAAAGGATGGTGGTAGACCATATCTCAAAATGCTTTCAGCAAATACACGTACTGCACAGAAGTGCATCCAGGAGCTGAAAACCTGCATGACAGATGGGCAACACCAAACTTTACCCTATTGCTGCTTGAATTTAACAGAAACCAAAATAATTAAGCATAAAACCGCAAGTGTAAGTGACCATATAGTAAACTTTACCCTATTACTGCTTGAATTTAACAGAATCCAAAATAATTAGCATAAAACCGCAAGTGTAAGTGACCATATAGCAAACTAAAGCAGTGGAAGAAGAAAGAAAATTGATTGTCCTGATGATTCTCTGCAGCTTATTTTGCTTGATAAGCAGCACAACGTATTTAGAAAAGATGCATGAAACAAAAATGATAATAGAAACCATTTGCAAAGATACTGTAAACAAGACTATCGAGAGAAACACATGCACCATATGAGTACATGCATTTCCAGGCTTCATGATTTTACAACTTCAAAACATATTTGAGTAGATGGCACTTTTGTGAATCATATCATACAGTAAATGCAAATGCGAGACAAGAATCACAGCTTCATAGGTTAAACCTTGTGCAATAGTGTTTTTAGAGTACCTATTCTACACAGTAGGTATTATATATGAACGAAAAGATTTGTCTAGAAAACCAAAGAAAAAAGAATTAGGCAGTTCCCATATCTCCTTCAGCACAAGGTGATCTAATTACATGTCAATTTCTCATTCAAATTCCTAATCACACACAAAGAAATGTACAAACTTTGGTTACAAGATGTACAAATTTTGGATCCAAATTCCTAATCAGTCAATTTATCTGAATCACTGATCACGGTCAAAGAAAAACAAACTTTGGATACAAGATGTTGTAAGCACAGAGATTTCTGGGAAATCAGGACGACGTGGAATAGTAAATAAATGTCTTTCAGCAGAAAAATGCAGAGTACAGCCATCATCATCAAGGGTGGCTAATTCCCATTTCTACATACCACCTAATTAAATCCTAACCCCATGAAATGCACAGGCTTAAAAAACAAAAAGCCAAGTCCTTAACATTTCAAGTAGATATTAGATTAGATATTAGCAACAGCAAACATAAACAACTACTGAAAGTAAAAAGACAAAGGAATAGGAGACAACGAAGAGGAAAATGATAGTGATCTTGAGAACAATGCTGGCAAGAAAGATCACTATAAACAACTAAATAAAGTCTGGATGTTGACATGAAATCTCTTCAGGATAGGCATCTAAAGAAAAGCTACTTGAAGTCTCAGAACTTTTAAACTTGTTAGAAAAGCATATTTATGTCTCCGGTGGCGGTTGACAAAATTTCCACAATTCACATAAAACTGAGACTCACGACTTGCTGTATTTTCAGCAAGTCTGGATCTTTCAACCCTAGAAAGCATTCAAAAAAATTACATCACCAACGACTGCAGAAGAAAATGACAACAATACAACCCATGTGGTTTGAATCAAAAACTTCCTAAGCAGCCTGGAATTCTAAAGAATGGATAGATCTAATGACAGTATTCCAGTAACTTATTTACATTAATAAGCTGAATTTGAGCCTACAATAATCAAAACATACAAACTTGCTATACATGACTTCATATTTTTCCCTTTGCTGCACTCAGGTTGCCATCAATTTCAATGAAACAAGAGTAAATTGAGTATAATGAAATGTGATATTCAACTCTTGACAAAGCAACAAATGTGTTGGTAAAGTTAAGTTGAACGCCAACAAATATTCAAGTAAAGGAACATTCAAAAAGAAAGAAACAAACTCATTTGTAACAGCTAAACAAATGTTAAAACGGGTCTATCAACAGTGGAACTTCCAATGGCTTCTAATCAAGCAAGTTACCTCTCCATAACTGGTATAGCACCATTGTAGCAAAGAGCTCCTAAATCTTTCCTGGTCTTGCAATAGTTTCTCCAACTCCTGCTTCCGGCTCTCTTGAGTTTCCGAATTATACTCAAAATCCCGAATCTGACCAATTTTACAATCAAACATTCAAAAAATCAACACCTTATTTCCGTCGCTGCAGCAAGATATTTTACAGTAAACTATATACAAGATTGACAAACTTACTTGAAAACCTCTTTCACGTGCTTTTGTCCTGAAATTGTCAGCATCGCGAGTAAAGAGCACGACGGTATAAAGAGCATACTCATTGTCCTCATATAATTTCTTGGAGGATCTGGGGACCTAAAACAATTAAATGAATATGAGAGAGAGAGTAGTGTCTAACATTTATATTATCTTTTCACAGAGAAAGAAATGCATGACACAATGAACAGGAAGGGACACAATGAACAGGAAGTGGGGCAATGTGCTATCCCATACACGCATGCACCAAGTGTGGACCTTCAAAAACAAATTGTGTAATAAAAGAAAACATCCATAAAATGGAGTTCTTACCACATATGTGGTCAGCGTTTCATAACTTGCCAGCCAATCCTTCTGGGAGTATTTGGAAACAATAGCAAGCAGAGTCGTCAAGTGTTCTGATGTCACGATATCCTGTGGCTTCACCAAATTGGACAGATCACGGACTGCTAAACTGGAAGAGGTAAAGTTTCACATCAGCAGAATCACAATTGGTACAAAATCTGTGCTTCATGGAACAGCCGAAATGACAAAGCTGCACCCAAATCCTCCATCTTGAAAATTATTACATATAATTTAATCGATAGACACCAGGAAATTCAGTATATACCTTCCTGCCTGCTTCCTGTTAATGGCATTCAGTTGACTACGCACATTATTGTATTCAGCAACACGAACCTACGCATAAAACCCAGAATTGAATTTGCAAGTCAGAATGTCATGTGACTATAAAGGTTAGGTTAAGTTCTTGACTGAGCTGCAGAAACTAGACAGCTCTGGCTTTGTGAACAAAGAGTTACATCTAAACTACAGATATTCAGCAAGTAAAAACATATCTCAGCAAAACAAATTAAACAACCAAGGACCACAAACTATCGGATTGGAGAAACACCAGATTCAACAAAGAAAACAAGAAAAGCCTTATTTGAAAACTCAAATGAGTATATATCTTTGGACACAAAATTTATTAGAGCCTACGTTAAATCCTGGTGCAATTTCACCTGTTCTGCAGCTCCTACTAGCTAATCAATATAAAGAGCTACCACAAAAACAACCTCAACTATAGTACTAGTGACAATCTTTGAACGCTCATTGACTCATCAAAAGAAAATTGAAGTATGACAGCCAAGTATCACACAACACCAGAAAGACATGGAAAGAAACAAACTACACATGACATGTTGCGCTGCTAAGCAGAAGTCACTTGATAGAAAACTGAATGTGGAAGGGCACAAATAAAGAACAAAGCCAAAAGGAAAGAACAGTCACAAGTTTATGGATTTCTTAGTTTGGTTAGTCATATGTCTTGAATATCTACTAACTTCAATATTTTATGCTATTCACATGGTAAAGCCTAAAACAAATTTGTGCACTTTCAAATGATTGACATGCCTAAAAAATACACCTTTGAAATGACACTTGTGTATCAGAGGAAGCTACACTAGAATTTCAGAATTCAGGAAACAGCAAGCTAGGTACCAGGACATCCCAATTGCTTGAAATTTTGTACTGACACATTAAACAATTAGCCATACAAACTTTTGACCTTAAATCTGTAGGATTGAAAACCCCAATGGAAGGACAAAGCGCTAGAGGCCCTTTCACTCCATAGCTAAGAAGGGTATCATTTGACCCACGAACATAAAAAAACAGTCTGAACAAGCCATTTCTAGAGACTCAAAGGCAATTTTTCAAGATAATAACATCAAAAGATTGATAAACAACAAAACCATATTCTCATTTTAGTCAAGTACCAATGTTTTTAGAAATCCAAAATCAAATGGTTAGAAAAACCAAGAAAATATCCAAGAAAGACGCTTCCTTTATCACTGAATCTAATATTGCACATTTAACCCAGAACAAAAAAATTCTAAGACAGTATACTTTTGATGATTGTGCATTAGGAGGGGAAAATGTAAATATATACATACTTAGACATGTATATTTGTGTCAATGAATGATACCTTAAGGTCATCCTCAATCTTGGCTACTTGAGTGTGAATTCCATCCACATTCTCCCTCAATGGTGACATTGTTGGATACTTAGCCTCATCCCATACGAATCTACCATTGGAACACAATTGTCAAAAGAAATGGAATGTTAAAAAGAAAATTACTTGAATCACCAAAATGAGATTTCAAAATACCTAGTAAGATACGAATCCACTGGGACACCATCAACTGTGAGAGAGCTACTGAGTACACCCGAAACCCTCTCCAGTTCCTCAATTTGACGGCGTATCTTGTGAGATACCCCTTCAATAAAGCTGTTTGACTGACAGCATGACAACACACATCAAATTCAGCTTATTAGCTGCTTCTCCAAGAACAATTTGTTTGCAATAGCAGCAGCAGTTGCAACAAGTTCAAATCTTTATTTCAGAACAAAAAGCATAAAAAAAAATCACCTTCAAAAGATCATCACTAAGTGCTAAGAGCGAGTCCAGTGTCCCAACCCGAAGATTCGGAATGTTAAACTACAAAATGTTTGATTTGGTTCAATGGGGGAATAGCCAGAAAAATTAAAACTTGCAAAAAGTATGTACTAGTGCTGGGTGTGCGTATTTCTTACTGAGAATGAGTTAAGCAATTTTTACTCTGTAAAGTGGGGTGTCGAAGGAGTTTTTGGAGATGGATTCTTGTAGGCGACTCCAAAGTGAAGAAGTCAATGGGTTGCTTGGAACAGGGAGAGAGACTATCCAATATCGAGTTGCCATGGCATTCAGGGATCTCTGCCATGATTAAATTCAACAATACACAATTTGAAAGACATAAAAAAAACAAGTGCAGAACAACAGAGCAAAGAGATTGATGGTAAAATATAAATGCGAAACCAATCATTAAAGGGGCAATAAAACTTCAGAAGTACGTTAATAAGAATCAAGGGTGAATCTTCATATCGACAAAAAGGGGCAATCATTGATGGTTTTCTGTTTGTTGTTTTTTTTTTTTTTAAATGAGGTTTCTCGATCTGTATTTTGAACAATGGTTGTGATATGAATCTTCATATCGACAAAAAGTAACCGATAACAAATTCTCTATTCCATGGTTGCTCTTAAAATCAATGTAAATTATTCACAATAAAAAAAAAAACAAATTTGATAGAAAAAAGAACAATGTGCAAGGAAATATCCCTAAAATTTGTACCAACAAGCAACAAATTAACAGTAAGCAATGTAGTTTGAGCTGATTGTTCAAATTGCATCGCATGATGAGGTGTGAAGTAACACAATAACTGATTAGGATAAAATAATGATACTAACACCATACGACGAAGATTTGCAGAATTCATCAGAATGATACAAAATACATAATAATAAAAGGAATCGGAAAAAGAGTTAAAAACAGGGCGGCCAAATTCATTGGCATGGCAACATATTTGGTGGCACTTAAAGTAGTACGAACTACGAAGTTTGAGAATCGAAACGTAAAGCCCAAATAAACAAAACAAATAGATGATTAATTGCATAAAAAAAAAAAAGAGAGGGAGAGAGAATGAAAACGATCGCACCTAAATCAGATGGGATCACTGATCAGAATGGCGGCCAAACTCCAAAGAGGTCAGCTGAGATCTGAGGCTGAGCCGCTGTTTTGCTCTAAATCCCACTTCTAATCTTCTTCTACTAAATCTACTCAATTTTAGCATTTATTATTACAGATCTCTCTTTTTGCTTCGATTCTATGTCCATATCGTAATTACCCGATTTTACACTTTATTTATTTTTATTTTTTTAAAAAAAAAAACCAGTAATTTCTTTTTCCCCTATATATTCCGACTTATATTTGTATTCCCTTTCCTATTTCATACAGAAAATACGATTACTGTTATGCCAATTTCTAATTAATTATTTTGAATCATAATATGATATAGTATGTGTGAAATCTCATCAAATAGGAGTGAGAATTGATTATTTTGAATCCGTAGTCCATGTTTTACTGTAAATGTCATTTTGAAGTTATTTCATACTTATTAAGTAATACTTTAAAATGATTATAATATTTCTTATTAAAATTGATCATTATTAATAAAGGGGACAAACTTTTGTTGCAATAGTTTTAAAGCAATTAAATAAAGTTCTCCCTTATCTAATTAAAGAAAAGTTAAATTATAGGTAAATTGCATTTTAGGCTAAAACAATATTTATATTGAAACAAAACTAAACCTCTTAAACGTCAATTAAATTAAAAAAGAGGGGTAGAATTTATCTGGTTGATAAATAAGTGATTAATATATATATATAAAAAAATACTAGCGTATCAAATATATAAAAATCAGCCTATCAAATATAATATTAGCGTATCAATTTTCACTTTAACATATCAAATATAAAAAAATTAGCATATTAAATATAAAAAATTAATGTATCAAACATAATATTAACGTACCAAATATAAAAAAAAAAATAGCATTATCAAATATAACAAAATCTGTGTATCACATTTGATATATATATATATATATGAACATGTGTCACAAGAGTTTTTGTGAGTTTTATTAAATTATGCTTAAATTTTGGTGTCATGCTTTTTTCTTTTTCAGTGTGCCTATTAGTAATTAGACTCAATTCATAGGAAAAACAAGAAAGATCATTAGTCAACTTATTATTGCATAATAGATCAAAATCAGTTCTGCACCCATTAAAAATTAGAATCATAATCGCCTAAAATATAGCCAAGAGGGTGGAGCAGGCGAAATTATATAACATTATTTGTAAATGTTATATTTTAATTTTTGCGAAAATAAATTTATAGTTCTCTTTAAAACTTAATTGAAAATTTTTAATTTTCCATAAAGGACTAATACAAATTTTCAATTCTTATGGGGAGTGACGACCCTCCCACCTCCTTAGATCCATTATTGGCTTTTCCTTTGTACTGTGTGCCCAAATTCAAAATTCTTCCAAATTTGTATTGATAATAGACATGGATAGTTATTTAAAAAAAAAAAAAACATTTTATTCTATAAAGGGCAATATTGGAAGCACAATTATTTATTAAGGACAAGAAAATCATTACACTACTTTGCAATTTAACTATGAGTGTTTATTAGTTGAATTGAGGGTGATAAAGTATCACCTATTTTTAAATACAAGACCATTAATGTGGCACATCTCTATATATATATATATATTTTTTTAAATGTTTTTTTTCCCTATTTGCTTGGTTTTTTAACCGTTTTCTTTATCAAACAATTTGAGATATTATAATAACTTTGTGTTAATTTAATTAAAATATCTATTTACAACAACCAAGATAAGAAAAAATAGTTAGATCCACAAAAACCATGTTTCCTAAATGTACAAAAGATGAAGAAAAATGAAATATTTTTTATATATATAAAGAAAAAACAATTAGATTGTCAAATTCGTAAAAGGGTTTGTCTATTGTCTAGTTGTACTTCAAACACAAATATTAAAGATAAAATCTATTATAGATAAAATATTGTGGACTAATTTGTCATTTAAGTAAGCATTAAGGATTCGTTCTACATTTTTCTTAAGTAATAAAGTAAACATATGCAAATAAATTAAAACACGCACACACACATTTGAACGTTGTATTATTATTTGATTAGTGTACGAAACTTTATAGATTATATATTAGGGTAAATTATAAAATATCAGTCTAAATTATAGTTAGATTGCAACATGATCCTTAAACTTTTAATTTCGTCATTTTACCTCATTGAACTATTATTTTTTGCAAAGTGTAATGATTTCTTGCAAAATAAATATTTTAAACCAATTTATCTTTGTTATTCATTTTATATTTTTTAAAATACTCTAATCGAGATTAAATACCAGTCATTCTCATTCATTTCCTCTTTACTATAGTATTATTTAAATCTTAAATCTAAAAACAATTAGAAATAGTTTATTTATGAAAATTTGGTAAAACTAAAGCGAACAAATAACACAAATGAATGCTGAATATTTCGAAAAGAGTTGTTATTGGTCGCAATCTTTAAAGATACAATAGAAAAATTTATTTATATATTTCTCATTTTAATTTTCATATGAATTTATTAAATTTAGCTAACATGCAAAAAAAAAAAAAATAGTGTAAGAAGGTAGAGTGCTAAAAATAAAAATTTTAGAAGGCAAATTATAACCCAAATTAGCATAGTGTTTTCTAATTTAACCTACAATATATTAATAGGAAAACAAACATACATAAGAAGTAAATTAAATATATTGATTATAGTAACTTACCCTACTTGAAAAGAAACCAAAGTAGAGGGAGTGGTTGATAGGTAGATACTAAGATAATAAGAAGTTGATAGTGGACATTTGAATCCCTATTTAAACATAGGAGGGCAAAACTAGGCATGTGAGTTAAGAAAACTAGGTATGGCTGTGGTTGTCCTTTATTTATTTTTCAAAATTGCCAAATTATATATTGGTTATGGTGGTTTGAAGTAAAAGAATTTTGGTGGTGTTGGATTTAGATGAATTTGTTTTTGATATTATTATATTACCTTATTGGTGACTGGTGAGGAAGGAGAAGTTGGAAGTGCAACAACAATAACAAGTATATTATATCTATATCTATAATTAGTTTGAATTGAAACCAAAGGGCCAAAAAAAAAAAAAAAAAAAGAAGTAAAGTAGGCAATTATTATTAGACTTTTCAAACTTTTTACTAATTCCTTATTAGTTTAAACTTGAAAAACGAAAGAAGATGAATCAATAGTTTATACAAACACATAATTGAAATGGAAAAAGGGAAAAAGGTAGAAATAATAAATAAAATTGGTGGAAATAGAAATGAGTGTTTTTATGTAGAAAAAGTAATGTTTGTTGGTTAGAATCTTTTACTACTGCTGACTGAGTACTGACTACGTTATTATTTGTAGAGTTAGAGAAACCAAAATATATAGATATTAATAATAATAATAATAATAATAGTAGTAGTTGTGAGTTGATTATCTTGAAAACACCCTCCCTCCTTTACCAGTTGCGAGTTACCCTCTTACCCTTACCCCCCCCCCCCCCCCCCCCCCGATTGCAGAATTGCTTTGATTTGCTGCACTCAAATCTCAATCTTTGGGTTGGTTTGTTCTTGTTGCTGTTGGGGCGGCATTTTTAGTTTTTACCAAACAAACAACACATTTTTACTCTTTCCTTCTACTTCTTCTACTTCTTTTTATTGTTGTTTGAAAATATTACTGTGTTGGGTGCAGTAGTAGTTACAAGTATCCTCATCCTCCTCCTCCTCCTCCTCGTTGAGTGTTGAGATTTGTAACTTCAAATGTTGAAGAGGAAGAAACAGTTTACTGAGTGACTTCATTTTTGAAACAAAATGCGAGGGAAGGAACAACTTTGACAAGATTTCCTTTTTGATTTTTTTATTTTATGCCCCCTCAATCGTTTGTCCAATGCCATCAATCTCTACGAGATCTGCACTTCGTCCTTCCTTTAGCTTTGCCGCCTCCATCTCACCACCACCGACATACGCCCCCCGTGTCCGCTAGGGTTTAATCCCTTTATATACTCCAAATCAGATTCATTCATTCCGCATTGGATTGTTTCTCTCCATGACTACCACCAAACGTGCTTATAAGTTACGTATCCTTTTTTTTTTTTTTGTGTTCCTTTAATTTATTTAAAATTTACTCCGTAATTTGAAACTTTCAGATTTGCTTTCGATACTGCAAAATTAGGGATTCTTCATCGGATCTTATTAACCACTGCACTTCTATATTCTGTATTCAAATTTCAAAATTAAAATAAATGCCTTGACTTATGAAAAAAAAAAAAAAAACTAGAGGAATTTGTAGCTCATTCTCAGAGTGTCAACTGTCTCAAGATTGGGAGGAAATCGTCCAGGGTTCTTGTCACTGGCGGAGAAGATCACAAGGTTAATCTCTGGGCCATTGGCAAGCCCAATGCCATTCTGGTCAGTTCCCCATTTCTCTTCTTCCTTTTTCATTTTTCTAATTCCACCTCAATTCACTCAATTTAGCTTGTAAAGGATCAATTTTCACACTTTTTTTTTCTATTTTGTTTAAAGGATATGGGTTTGCCGTTTGCATTCATTTATTACAGCAAGTATTATGTCTTGTAAATATTCTGGTTTAAAGTTGATTTTTTCGGTTCTTGTCTAGAGTTTGTCTGGTCACTCGAGTGGAATCGATTCAGTTGGCTTTGATTCTTCGGAAGTGTTGGTAGCTGCAGGAGCTGCCAGTGGTACCATCAAGCTTTGGGATTTGGAAGAGGCTAAGAGTATGCTTGCCTATTTTCAATCACATTATTTAGTATTCCTTTTGGATTTTTGTGCATTAGCTCATAATTATCTGTTTCCTTAATTTAGTTGTTCGTACTCTCACCGGTCATCGATCAAATTGCATCTCTTTGGACTTCCATCCTTTCGGGGAATTCTTTGCATCTGGCTCATTGGACACAAATTTGAAGATATGGGACATCAGACGGAAAGGTTGTATCCACACTTACAAGGGTCACACTCGGGGTGTCAATGCTATCAGGTTTACTCCAGATGGACGTTGGGTTGTTTCTGGCGGAGAGGACAACACCGTGAAGGTTCAATCTTTTCCCTTTCATTCCTACCTTCTTTTGGGATCTCATAAATGCCCTTTCAAAATTAGAGAATTGAGAAAAAAAGATGAAGAGTATCTGCTCATCACGGATGCTTTACTGCTGTCGTGTGTACCAACTCCATGTTCTCGTGGTTTATTACACGCGGTAACATGACTGCAGTTTTCTTTAATTTCTCGTTGCATCGATTTAGTGTCTGCAACAAGTCCATAGTTCAGTAATAATCTTGACTTTTCAAAGTGCTTCCCATCTTTCTCTATCATAACTTTGCTGAGTTTTTTTGAGCATACTAGCCCTTTTAATTCTTAATTAGGTTCTCTATCCTGCATGCAAATGCAGACATGAACTTTTTTCTTGGCCGACATGCACACATATTTTTGCTTATTTGTGTGCCCACGTACATGTTTATCTTTTCTTTTCTTTTCTTTTTGTCATTATGAAATTACTAATATTTCAGCTGTGGGATTTAACTGCGGGAAAGCTGTTGCATGATTTCAAGTGTCATGATGGCCAGATTCAGTGCATTGATTTTCATCCTCATGAATTTTTGCTGGCAACAGGTCAGAAAAGAACATTGACAATGATCCTTTATTGTTTCTTGAATTTAATTACAATGGATAGTTTGACATGATTTTTTAGAGCTTCATATGCTGGTAGAATTTTTTATAGTATTTTTTACTGGCTGCATCTTACAAGAGTTGAATATTTCTACTGGAATAAAGCTAATGTGGGGCTTTTACATATTCGCCATATTATCTCCGTCATCTATCTATTGCTCAAAGTCTAGTCCAACTGGGTTAAATATTCATGTTTGCCCTGCAGGTTTTTGATTGGGTTTGTCATCTTTTCTATTTTCAGTTGAGACGGTTTTCCTGTGAATAGACTTGATGTTCAACATGCAATATTATGAGATTGATGAGTACAATGTGCTGCATCAGCTCAAGACATCTATACTTTGTCTTGTTCAATGATGAATTTTGAATCTCAACATCCTTATCCTTCTCTTTCAAAATTTCATTTACTGAAAATCTGTTCTAGACATCTACCTCTTCTTCCTACGGACATACTTGAAACTTTTTCTAGATGTTGAACGATAAAGTTAAATACTGGCAACAAAGGAGAATGGTGGCATTCCTACTTGATGAAAAGTAGAGTCTAAATCTTAAATAATGGAAAAACAGAGGAAATATCTGAAGGGAAGAAATCAAAGTCTTCCTCAAAGTGATGATGCATTGCAGAAAACCTGGTTTATCAAAAGTTGATGGGATTAAATTCACGTTTCATCATGATCGTATTGTTTATGAAGTTTTCTTTTTCAGGAAACTAGGCTCTGTTTGGTTAGGCATTTTGGTTGGAGAATTGAAAAAAAGTAAATCTCGAGTTGTGTTTTAGGGAAGAAATATTTTTGAATTGAGAAGTGGGTGTTTGGATTGATAAATTTTATATTTATAGGTTTTTGTGTAGGAGAATTTTTTATTAAAATAAATTTTTTTGAGCAACTTTTGATCATTGCTGGTCAACAAATATACAACAACTAACTCTTTATCCAACTATGTGGTGTGGGTTATATGGATCATATTTCGCCATTGTATTCTATCTATGCACATATTTTTATTTATCTTTAAATGTATCATATCTTTTATTAATTGTTTCTTTCCAATTTTTTAGGCCTCCCTATTCCTTTTTTAATTCGAATTATTGTTTCTCTATTTCTACACCCGTACTGGGACATCTAAAGGTCTCATGCACACATGTCCAAACCATCTTAAGCGTGTATATCTCATTTTCTCATCTATTGGAGTTACCCCCACTTTTTTTTTATAATGCATTTATTACTTATTTTATCTAGTCTAGTGTGCCCTTATATTGTTGTCTATAGTACGGTAGTATCTTTCTGCAATGCTCTCTGCTAACCCAATTTGGTATCTTCTTCGTAACAGGTTCGTCGGACAAAACTGTGAAGTTTTGGGACCTTGAAACTTTTGAACTAATAGGCTCTTCTGGACCAGAGGTAATTGTCCTGCGATGTCATTGTTTTCTTTTGTTCCACCATTTTTTACTTGTTTTATTTTCTTAAGAATATTTCTTTACTGAGTACTTTTTATTTCTTGGCCATACTTCCAACCTTATTTGTGATTTGCTAATGCATGGTATTTATTCATGTGTCTTAAATGCAGACCTCAGGAGTGCGTTGCATGACTTTTAATCCTGATGGTAAAACACTTCTTTGTGGTTTGCACGAGAGCTTGAAGGTAGCTCTTTTGTTTCAGTTACTCTTTGCCAAGTAATGGAAAAGGTTATATTAGTATCCATGATATTGTTCCTATTTGTTCAGGTTTACTCTTGGGAACCCATCCGATGCCATGATACAGTAGATGTGGGGTGGTCTAGATTGTCTGATCTTAATATTCATGAAGGGAAGCTTCTTGGATGTTCTTATAACCAGAGTTGTGTTGGAGTATGGGTCGTAGACATCTCGGTAAGGGGTAGATTCTCTTGTTATTGAACATGTCTCTCTCTGTATAAGTGTGTGCACGTTTTTGTTTTTTTCGTTGTTCTCTTTTCAAACTTTTTGATTGGGTGTAAATTTCCCAACCTTGAAATTGTTTTCAGCGCATTGAGCCATATGCAATGGGAAGTACAACTCAGTTAAATGGCCAATCAGAATCAAAAACCAGTTCAAGCGGGAATTTTTCTGTGCCAAATGAAGACGTTGCCAAGGCTAGTTTGGGCAGGCTGTCCATTTTACAAAATTCAGATCCTGTCAAAGAAACTAAATCTTCTGGCCGACTTTCCACTTCACAAAATTCGGACCTTAATAAGGAACCTAAATCTTTTGCCTGTATGTACTTTTTAGTTTTTAATTTGACATAGTTGCTTCAAATCAGCTTGTTTACTTTCCTTATTTCTACCCACCCTCTACTCCTGGTTGATTATTTTCTTCTTTTGTTTCCATTTAGCAAAATTCTTGTCTATTCTAACTTCGGCTTTTAAACTTCTTCCTGGAATATTTTTGGGAAATCTGCTGGATGAAGCCTCTGGAAGTTTACCTGGTACTCCTCAAAAAGTAAACCTTAGTGCTGGTCCGAAAGTTGCTCCAATTAGTTCAACAGTAGTTCTGAATGCAGCAGCACCTAAGAGAAATCCAGTAAAGGTCCAGTCAGTGGCCAATGCTTCAATATTCAACAGGTCTGATGTGATACCTGTTGTTGTACCTCGAAATAATTCGAGGTTCGAACAGGCCGCAGAATCAAGGAAAGAGGGAATAATAGGAAGGACAATGCCTTTGTCATTGCAATCAAAAGTATCAGATGTTCGAATTTCTTCAAATAACAGAGCAGATGACTTGGAGAGGCCAGTTCCTTTGTCTCAGCCTGAAATTGAGGTCCCCAAGGCCGCTGAATTGGGTGCAGTTTCTGATAGGAGCAATACTATTGTAGGTAAGAACTCTATTGCTGATATTCCTGGTATTGAAAGGAATGGTAACGAATGACCAACATTTATTTTGCAGCAAGATTGAAACAACTAGGACTTATTAACTACAGATACAGGCATGAAAGTTTGCATATGCACAAAGTTTCATTGCAACTTGTTTGACATCTGTGTATTTTCAATATTCACCAATAATTTGGTCACAAAATAGTTTTTGGAGAGAAGTATTCAGATGGAAGAAATCCTCTATTTACTATTTTACTTAAATCAGGCTGCAGTGCATCAGGTTTCTTTTATCCCCCATTTCTTGGACTAGCTCTGTTCTTTTATTGTTGAGTTGTTTAACAGTGGCAAAAATAGAGGCCATGAAGTGAGCATGATGGTCAAGCATACCTTGGACTTAAATATACGTGGTATTTTCACTCCCAAGTTTCAATAATCTCTTTAAACCTAGCCCATCCAAGAACACATTTGGCGTGGAGGCTTGTTAGAATAAGATTGCTCTTTCTCCCGGAACATTTGTCTTTGAATTTATGTTTCATTTTGCTCGTCTGTGATTTATTTTGAAATTATTGGTGAAATATCAGTATGAAGCTATTACAGATACGCATAATGAGGCTTTGAAGCATTTAATTTGGTCAGATGCATTTTCTGTGGGACATAGTGATGTCCATTCATAAATACATAGTGAAGTCCTGCTAATCTAATATTCGCTCTCTGCACTTTTTTATGAAATTGGATCTGGGTGTTCCTTTTTGATTGGTTTGCATGTATTTAACTAGAAACTAGGCAAGCCTTTACTGTTATTCTTCTGGAAAATTTTACCAAAGCATAAAGCATATAATCTATGATTTCATATGGGAAATAATTCTAACATTATGCAATTGTTGAGGGGAGTTATCTTGCTGTGTCTCGTTGTTGGTTATCATTGTTGCCCAAGTTAGAGGATTTTGATGACTAGTTAATGTTTAGGGAAAATGCTTGAAAGAAGATTGTTCTACTTTGAACCATTTGTACAAGGAAAGCTAAGTGACATTTTGCCGGATGCTGAAAGCTTCTACTCTTTATTGTTTCTCCTTTTCTAGTGCTTTAACAATGTAGAACCGATTAGACCAAAATATGATACAAAATGAATCTATGCAATTTCCACTGTCCAAAATATCTGGTATAAACTGAAGCAAACAACTTGCTAGGTCAAACTAAAGTGCTAAAGTTCCTCCCAGTTGATCTGCCCTTCCTCGTTCCTTTCTCTCTCTTTCTTAGCTGATTGTTTCTTCATGCGTTTTCATCTCAACATCCCTCCTCAATTTGGCACACTTTTATTTTTCCCATCTGCATCTCCATACTTCGTCATAAAATTTCCCCTCATCATTTTCATGATGTTTCTTGCCTTAGGTCTGTAACATAGCAAAGTATCTACCAGATCTATCAGTTCTTATACCTGAAGCTGTAGTGGTCATTTGGAAATAAGGGCTTCAAGTAGAAAAGATGATTACTCCTGGAAAATTTTTATTTCTTTCACTGCTTTTTTTGTCCCCCTTTTGTTGAAAGACATTCCATAATGTTCTATCCTGACAACTAAAAAGAAGCAATTGGACTGAATGCTGGATTATGCTGAGAAGACTACCTAAAATGCCAATGAAACTTTTTTGGTCTCTAAAATTTGCTAGAAAGATTAAGACATGCATTCAAGGCTGTGCATGTAATGTTCTTTTTAAAGGAAAAAAAAAACGAGAAAATGGCTACTATAGAGGGTTTTGGATGATTGGGGCCTATAGCCGTGTGCAATTTTTGTAGGATCTTTCAACATGAACTTTATTGCCATATAGCTTTATGCATATTATTGATGTTTTTAATGTTTGGTCCGCTTATTTTGTGTTATTAATGTTAACTCCTTGCTTCTCCTTATGGCAGATGAAACTCGTGTCCCAAACGTCACTAGAGAATCAAACATTATTGATGGTAAAAGAGGAGGTACATAAACTTTGTTTCAAGTGGTTTTGGTGAGCAATCTGTTGCAAACTTATTAACTTGTTAAACAAAATATTTAGGAAGAACACGTTCGCTTGTTGCCAATTGGGAGAGGGGAGATAGAATCCCTTATCATGAGGGTCTTGCCTCCAGCAATATTCCTCTGACAGTTCATGCTGTAAACACATTACCGACAAGCGTGGTACGTTTTCTTTTGCTTTGGTTGTTCTCTACAATGAGTCGTTCACTTCACACTGCTTTAGAAGCACTTGATCACCTCATTAAGTAAAGAAAGGTTTTACATGCTACCTTGCCAGAAAATATTCAAAATGACTATGAATCATGAGGAATCATTTGATGTAGCTACAGTGGGACACAAATTAATTTTATGCTTTAATAGAATTTAGATTTTTGAAAAGATTCATGTTTTTGATCCTACTGAAATCTTTCTGGTTAACTGCTCTTTTAATTCCTTTCCGTTTTTGGATTTAAGAGCTGATAAAAATATTTTCACATTCACATAATTAAGGGTGCATAAGACTTCATGAAGACTTTATTCTCTATCTTTAGTTTTTTTTCTTAAATGAGTAGGGATATCATCACTCGTACTGCTTTCAAGAGATGAAATTTATATATCAGTATCTTTATATGGCTGTTACAATTAATAATATTACTGGTCTCAAATTTGACGCTTTATTCATACTTGTGGTTTTTATCATGTAGAAACACATATTGCTTCATTTATTGTTGTAGCTTTTTGTGGGCGTCTCTTCTTTTTGTTCACTTTGAAACTTGTACCATGAACAGAGAGGCCAGCCTTTATCCGCTGAGAGGGAGGAGGTGGTATATGCTAGTGAGGAGGATGTTATTGCTGACTTGATGAAACATCATGATCAATTTGTTGGCTCAATGCAGTCTCGCTTAGTTAAATTACAGGTAATTGTCATATCATTCAAAAGTTTTTTGGTTAAAATGTTGATTTTTTTTCCTACTGTCATATACTGCTCTGAAACTGAAACTACGCTTGAGTTTTGTCCTAGATTATAATCTTGAATACAAATGTACGACTTTAGGGGACCCGGGGGCAGGTGTTCATGTAACGGAATAGTTCAAAGTGGACAATATACAATGGTGTTGTTCGAGAGGGGACATTATTTTTGACTTGAAATAAAATGCATTGGATCCTAGTGGCAAACATCGCCAGGCATGTCTAGATGGTCGTTCTTTGTGGAATACCTTAGAATTTCTATAATACACAGTAGGAATTTTTGAAATGTATAAATTAAATCTGCGGGGTTACAGTGTACTTATTGAGGCCTCTTGTCTGGCTAGTTTCTATTAAAGGGGAGTGGTGCAGTGAAACGAATCAGTGGAAAAATAGTTGTGAAGTGGTATTTGATGCTATAGATCTACCCTTTAGGGAGAAAGAAGGTGCTTGAAGTGTTTTGGAGGGTAGCTTTTGAAAAAGGCGGTGATGTTTGATATCAAAGAATGAAAAGTGGAAAACTAGAACTGTCTTGGACCTTCAAATAAAATAGTAGAGTTCAGGCTTCCTAAGGCAGAGACCCCATAAAACAACCACTCCCATCCCTAAATTCCCCACCACCTCAAGCGCACAGATGCATCGTTTTACTTAAAACTCTTGTTCAATTAATTTCTGAGGTGGGGAAGATAAAGAAATAATGAGACAACCAAATATATGTGAGAAGTGTTGTGGACCCTTCAGCATAAACAGTTGGAATCATGATATCTGTCCATAACTTTCGATTAATGGCTCCTACATTTTTCATGGGACCTATCGTTAACGCAATCAGGACAGGTCTAGCGTAGTATTCACCCCAAAAATCTTGTTAAATTGTTTCAGGAAAATTGTATCATACAATATTTGGACTTCATGCCTTCTAATTATTTTCTGTAAATATTGTAAATGGGAAGATAATGTTGAGTTAGATACTCTGTTAATTGTTGGCAGATGGTCCACAATTACTGGCAAAGGCATGATATTAAAGGTGCCCTCAGTGCAATGCAGAAGATGGCTGATGACGGTGTAAGTGCCCTGTTTATCTCCTTTGTATGTGGTGGGGGATTTGGGCTAGAAAAGTGAACTCGTATTCTAATTGTCATGTTGTGAATTATGCAGGTGATTGCTGATATGATAGGCCTTATGACAGAAAAAGCTGATATTGTAACATTAGATATCTGCACTAGTCTCCTGCCACTTCTCAATGCACTTCTTGAAAGTAACATGGATAGGTAAGAGATGTTTCAGAAGAAGTGCTTGGCTTCCTTTATAATAGCCTCTAAAAAATTTGATTGTCATTGTACTTCAAAAACATGAACGGTAAGCATGTAGCTGGTCTTTTGACGGAGTCAGCCCCACTGGTTTGAAGAACGCATAAATTTATAAAGAATGAAAACGGCAAAAGAAATGGGTTCTTGTATTTCTCTTGATAAGTGCTTGCCAATCAAGTGTTTGATTCCATAAATATGTCCTATTGCCTACTTTACAACCCTGGTAAAATTTAGTAGAAACTGATGTTACTTTTAGAAATTCCACTAAAAGTGTTCTGCAGTAAGCTTTCTCAATGTTGGATGGGAAAGTATGGTAGAAAACCAAGTTAAATGATTGATGGAACTCCTGCAGTTTGCTCCAGGGACGAGAGAATATCATACATGTTGCAAGTGTTGCATAAATTTTTTTTTAAGCTAATGACATAAATATCTTGTTGTATATTTTATTGTGACCTGTGTGCAAAATTATTCTGCAACAATATAATTTTATTTTTAATGAGTTTTTATGGACCATCTGCATGGGACACATCACTCGTACAAGATGCTATACTCTATGAGAGGTTTGCTTCTGCTGAAGTATATATTTGTTGTTTTATGGGCTTCCATTCTTTAGGCATCAAAATATCTCACTGGAAATGCTTCTGAAGCTGGTCAGAGTGTTTGGTTCAGTGATTTATTCTTCACTGTCAGCACCTTCATCTGTGGGAGTGGATATTGAGGCAGAGCAAAGGTGGTGATTGAATACTTTTAAATGTCTATAACTGTCATTTTCCATCTGAATTCTCCTAATCGCAAGGTTGCTGTTGCTTCTTGGTGGAAAAGGTTGGAACGCTGCAACATGTGCTTTGTTGAGCTCGAAAAGGTGAAGCGATGTTTGCCTATACTTTGCAGGTGCGTGCTCGCTTATTGAGTTGGTAGTTGCAGTTTGTACAACCTTTTGTTATCCGTGTTGAATATGGTGCTCATTTGGTTATTTTTGGCTTTTGTAGAAGAGGTGGTTCAATTACCAAGTCGGCGCACGAGCTAAACCTAGCACTTGAAGATGTTTCATGAGCAAAACTATAGTTGATTGACTAGTTTAAGCACAAATATTGGTTGAGATACCTAACATGTTACTCCGGACTTGAGGGCTCTGAAGCTGCACTAATGTTGTTTTTCTTCGTGTGGTTTGTGTGGAGCTGTGGAGTCATTTTACAAACTAATTCATTCATTTAACCTAATACTCGGATGACTGGCGTGGTTTCTTCAGCTGGTTGAACAAGATTGGTACCGGGTATCACCAACTTTGATCTGGTGTGGGAGTTGTGAGATCTTCTGATTCTTACCTAACCTTAAATATCACGAAATGGCTGATATATCCCTAGTTAGTGATAGGCTTAGTAATGTAGTTGTATTTACGTATTAACATAATGGATGGATGTGAGCTTTATTAATGTGCTAAAAGCTTCTTGTTGTATTATGGTGTTCATATAAATTTGTAATATCTATCAATCTAGCTTTTCTTGTGTTTGTGAGTGTTCTTCTGTTTGTGGAGGCGGGAGGGACAAGATTGGGGGTATTGTATGGCCGTGAATTGTCCTGATTGACTTCTTGCTAAAATGAAAAATTATTAGCAAAAGTATGGGAGGTTGATTTGGTAGATCATGGTCACAGGCATTATTTGCAAGAAAGAAAGGAATAAACCATTTGATTTGATATGTTTGTTTGATTATTAAATCAGGAAGTCTCTTGTGAACCGATATCATATATGTGATGGATAGGCATTGCGCGAATTATTGTTACGTTATACGTGAGTTATTGATACTTTATAAATGAATTATTTACATGTTATACATAATCAAAATGGTATTAGAACGCTAACATTGATAATTTGTATGCGAGTATGTGAATTATTTACACATTATACGTGAATTGGAATGGTATTAAATTTTTAACACTGATAATTTATACGTAAATACGCGAATTATTTACACGGTATGTGTAAATTAGAATAATAATAAAACATTGATAATTTATGTGCGAATACGCAACTCTAACTTCAATGTAGCTTTTCTTGTGTTTGAGTGTGCTCTTCTTTATGGAGGCTGGAGGGACAAGATTGAGGGGTATTGTATGACTCTGAATTGCCTTGATTGACTTCTTGCTAAAATGAAAAATTATTTGCAAAAATATTCGGTAGGTTGATCATGGTCACGAGCATTATTTGCAAGAAAGAATCATTTACATTTCAATTGCAGAAGTTTAACTAAGACAACAGTAGAAAAAATGGGCATTAAAAACTTTTTGAAAATCTACAAATTTTCGTGGGCTATAACACATAAGTAAAAGATAACAAATTTTAAAACTTATCAACATAGACTTTTTTCATGCAGTTTTTTACGCCCATTTCATTGCCATTGCAAAAGTTTAGAAAAGTCAAAGTGTGAAAAAATGGGCAGCATAATTTTTTTTGAAAATCTATCAATTTCCATGCGCTATAGCACACGCATTTTGGCAAAAAATAACAAATTTTAAAACTTGCCAATTAAGCTTTTTTTCGTGATGGATTTTACGTTTATATAATTTCTATTTCAATTACAAAAGTTTCACCAATCAATTAGTGTAAAAAGGGAACATAAAATTTTTGATAACCTACCATTTTTTGTGGGCTATAGCACACGCATTTTGGCCAAAACTTTACAAATTTTAAAACTTGTCGACATAGGTTTTTTTTGTGCCATTTTTTACACTAATAACTTGTGCATTTCAATTGCACAAGTTAACCAAGCAAATAGTGTGAAAAAAGGGCAACACAAACTTTTTGAAAATCTACCATTTTTCGTAGTCTATAGCACACGCATTTTAGCAAAAAATAACAAAATTTAAAACTTGTAGAGATAGGCTTTTTTTATGCCAATTTTCACTCCCATCTCATTTCCATTTCAATTACACAAATTTAACCAAGCTAATAGTGTAAAAATGGGGTAACATAAACTTTTTGAAAATCTACCATTTTCGTGGACTATAACAAACATATTTTAGCACAAAATAACAAATTTTAAAGCTTGTCAAATAAAATTTTTTTCATTCCGAATTTTACACTCATCTCATTTCTATTTCAATTATACAAGTTTAACTATGCAATTAGTGTAAAAAAGGGGCAACATAATTTTTTTTGAAAATCTACCAATTTTCGTGGGCTATAGCATATGTTTTTTTTATATAAATAAAACGCGCTTATATTAATATTGGGCAAAATACGGTGCTGGGTATACCCAACCACACCGATACAAATATGTTGGCTATAGCATATACATTTTGGCCAAAAATAATAAATATTAAAACTTATTGACATAAGCTTTTTTTTTGTGACGGATTTTACATTCACCTCATTTCTATTTCAGTCACACAAGTTTCACCAAGCAATTAGAGTAAAAAAAGGGGAAAAATAATTTTTTTTGAAAATCTACCAATTTTTGTGAGCTATAGCACACGCATTTTGACCAAAAATAACAAATTTTAAAACTTGTCAAATAAGCTTTTTTTTGTGACGGATTTTACACCATCTCATTTCTATTTCAATTACACAAGTTTAACCAAGCAATTAATGTAAAAAAAGCATAAAACTTTTGAAAATCTACCAATTTCCGTGAGCTTTAGCACACGCATTTTGGCAAAACATAACAAATTTTAAAACTTGTCAAATAAGCTTTTTTTTCGTGACGGATTTTACATTCATATGATTTCTATTTAAATTATTCAAGTTTCACCAAGCAATTTTTTTTTAATTTATCAAAAGTAGATATATACATAGCTAGAACAAAATAAAATACAGTGCCGGTTATACCCGTCTACACTGTTACAAAGCAAATGCAATAAATTTGGAGCACTACTCCATTACATAAAAGATTTATCTCAATATATGTAAGGAGAATAGAGAAAATCTACTTGAAAGAATTTCCAGTAGATAGGCTCTATTTACCTCTAAATTTGAAGCCCTAATCTATGTAGTTAAGCAGCAAATTTATATTTCAATAACACAAGTTTATCCAGGCAATTAGTGTAAAAAAAGGGACAACATAAAATTTTAGTGGGCTATAGCACACGCATTTTAAGCAAAAATAACAATATTAAAACTTGTTAAATAAATTTTTTTTCATGATGAATTTTACATTCATATCATTTCTATTTCAATTAAAATAGTTTAACCAAGAAATTAGGTTAAAAAAAGGGGCAACATAAGTTTTTCGAAAATCTACTAATTTCCGTGAGCTATAGCACACGCATTTTGGTAAAAAATAACAAATTTTAAAACTTGTCTAATAAGTTTTTTTTGGGGACGGATTTTACACCCATCTCATTTCTATTTCAATTACACACGTTTAACCAATCAATAAGTGTAAAAAAAGAGAAAACATAAAATATTTTAAAATCTACCAATTTTAGTGAAGCACACGAATTTTGTCAGAAAATAGAACATTTTAAAACTTGTCAAATAAACTTTTTTCGTGATTGATTTTACATCCTTGTCATTTCTATTTCAATTACACTAGTTTAGCCAAGAAATAAGTGTAAAAAAAGGGGCAACCTAAAATTTTTCAAAATCTACCAATTTTCATGAGCTATAGCACACCCATTTTGGCAAAAAATAACAAAGTTTAAACTTTTCAAATAAACTATTTTTTCTTGATGAATTTTATGTTCATCTTATTTCTATTTTAATTGTACAAGTTTCACCAATTAATTAGTGTAAAAAAAGGGGTAACATAATTTTTTTTAAAATTTACCAATTTTCGTGAAGCACATGCATGTTGGCAAAAAATAACAAAATTTAAAAACTTGTCAAATAATTTTTTTTCGTGAACGATTTTACACCAATTTCATTTCTATTTCAATTACATAAGTTTAACCAAGCAATTAGTGTAAAAAAGGGGCAAATTAAAATATTTTAAAATCTACCAATATTAATGAGCTATTGCAAACGAATTTGGTCAAAAAATAACAAAATTTAAAACTTGTCGAATAAACTTTTTCGTGACGGATTGTACACCCTTCTCATTTCTATTTCAATTACACAAGTTTCAATAAGCAATTAGTGTAAAAAAAGTGGCAACATAAATTTTTTGAAAGTCTACCAATTTTCATAAGTTATAGCACACGTATTTTGGCCAAAAATAACAAATTTTAAAACTTGTCGAATAAATTTTTTCCATGATGGATTTTACACTCTTCTCATTTCTATTTCAATTACACAAGTTTAACCAGGCAATTAGTGTAAAAAAAGAAGCAACATAAAGTTTTTTAAAATATACCAATTTTAGTGAGCTATAGCACACGCATTTTAGGCAAAAATAACAATATTAAAAATTGTTAAATAAACTTTTTTTCGTTATGAATTTTACATTCATCTCATTTCTAGTTTAATTAAAATAGTTTAACCAAGAAATTAGTTTAAAAAAGGGGCAACCAATTTTTTTTTTGAAAATCTACCAATTTCCATGAGCTATAGCACACGCATTTTGGTAAAAAATAACAAATTTTAAAACTAGTCAAATAAGTTTTTTTTCGTGACGGATTTTACACCCAACTCATTTCTATTTCAATTACACAAGTTTAACCAAGCAATAAGTGTAAAAAAATGGGCAACATAAAATATTTTAAAATCTACCAATTTTAGTGAGCCATAGCACACGAATTTTGTCAAAAATAGAAATTTCTAAAACTTTTTAAATAAACTTTTTTCATGATTGATTTTACATTCTTCTCATTTCTATTTCAATTATACAAGTTTAACAAAGAAATAAGTGTAATAAAATGGGAAACATAAAATATTTCAAAATCTACCAATTTTCGTGAGCTATAGCACACGCATTTTGGCCAAAAATAACAAATTTTAAACTTTTCAAATAAACTTTTTTTTCTTGATGGATTTTATGTTCATCTTATTTGTATTTCAAACATACAAATTTCACCAATTAATTCATGTAAAGAAAGGGGCAACATAAATTTTTATAAAATCTACCAATTTTCATGAGATAGCACATGCATTTTGGCCAAAAATAACAAAATTTTAAAACTTGTCAAATAATTTTTTTTCGTGAAGGATTTTACACCAATCTCATTTCTATTTCAATTACACAAGTTTAACCAAGCAATTAGTGTAAAAAAAAGGGGCAACATAAAATATTTTAAAATTTACCAGTTTTAGTGAGCTATTGCACACAAATTTGGGCAAAAATAACAAAATTTAAAACTTCTCGAATAAAAATTTTTCGTGACGGATTGTACACCCTTCTCATTTCTATTTCAATTACACAAGTTTCAACAAGCAATTAATGTATGAAAAGGGGCAACATAAAATTTTTCAAAACCTACCAATTTCCGTGAGTTATTGCACACGTATTTTGGCAAAAAATAACAAATTTTAAACTTTTCAAATAATTTTTTTTTCTTGATGGATTTTATGTTCATCTTATTTCTATTTAATTTATACAAGTTTCATCAATTAATTAGTGTAGGAAAGGGGCAACGTAAAATTTTTGAAAATCTACTAATTTTCGTGAGCTATAGCACACGCATTTTGGTAAAAAATAACAAATTTTAAAACTTGTCTAATAAGTTTTTTTTGGGGACGGATTTTATACCCATCTCATTTCTATTTCAATTACACACGTTTAACCAAGCAATAAATGTAAAAAAGGGGAAACATAAAATATTTTAAAATCTAACAATTTTAGTGAGCTATAGCACACGAATTTTGTCAAAAAATAGAAAATTTTAAAACTTGTCAAATAAAATTTTTTCGTGATTGATTTTACATCCTTGTCATTTCTACTTCAATTACACTAGTTTAGCCAAGAAATAAGTGTAAAAAAAGGGGCAACCTAAAATTTTTCAAAATCTACCAATTTTCGTGAGCTATAGCACACGCATTTTGGCAAAAAATAACAAAATTTAAACTTTTCAAATAAACTATTTTTTCTTGATGGATTTTATGTTTATCTTATTTCTATTTTAATTATACAAGTTTCACCAATTAATTAGTCTAAAAAAGGGGTAACATAAATTTTTTTAAAATCTACCAATTTTCGTGAAGCACATGCATGTTGGCAAAAAATAACAAAATTTAAAAACTTGTCAAATAATTTTTTTTCGTGAACGATTTTACACCAATCTCATTTCTATTTCAATTACACAAGTTTAACCAAGCAATAAGTGTAAAAAAGGGGCAACATAAAATTTTTGAAAATCTACCAATTTACGTGAGTTATAGCACATGTATTTTGGCCAAAAATAACAAACTTTAAAACTTGTCAAATAAATTTTTTCCATGATGGATTTTACACCCTTGCCATTTTTATTTCAATTACACAAGTTTAACCAGGCAATTAGTGTAAAAAAAAGGGGGCTACATAAATGTTTTGAAAATCTACCAATTTGAGTGAGCTATAGGAGAAGAGCCAATTCTGGGCAAAAAAAAATTCCAAATTCTTTCACTCTTCTGTCAACCAGAAGAGAAGGAAAGCATTTATCCACTCTATTAAAAATAAGGAGGGGCAAATCCTAGAAAATGAGACTCAAATAGGAGAAGAGGCTGTGAAATTCTTTCAAAAAGCAAAAATTGGCAATTTTGATGGGTTATAACACACGTTTTTTTTAGTTAGCTAATCATCCCATTTTCGGGAGCGTCACTCCCAATTTTATTAATATAAAAGAATATTACAAAATGGCAGAAATATCCACACTATTTATACAAAATCGAAAACTGTAAATAGGGAGAACTCCTCCCTTAAATTATAACTAAAGTTTAAGCGAAAAAAGATTAGAAGTACTTACTCCTTTACAAATGTAGTGTTTACTAATGTTTGAAAATAAAATAAAGGCCGTCAAAAGACTAATAACTTTTATTTCTATTTCAAACGTTATTTCCCACATCTCATGAGAAACTAAGTAGGGCTCCTATTTTACAAATTAGGCTACAAACATAAGACTACTAAAAATATTGACAATTTTCACCATGAGTGACATTGACAAAATATGACAAAGATATTCCATTTCTCTGTCATTTGAATGTAGTATGATAAAGTGAGTGGCTAAGTGTTACTTGACAAAAGATGTAATTGAGTGTAAGACTAATGATGAGTAAATGGCATACACTGCAAAAAGAGGATGAGTACATGACAATTTTGATGGGTTATAACACACTTATTTTGGACAAAAGTAAAAAATTCTCAAAAACGTGCTTAAGTTGGCCATTTTTGCGCCGTTTTTTCACCCATTGCACTAATCAACATGATATTTAGTGAATGGTGTAAAAAAAATGGAGGGTAAAAAAATTTCAAAAACTGGCAATTTTGATGTGTTATAACACACGTATAATTGACAATTTTTTAAAATTTCTTCATATCTATTTTCTTCAAATAGTTTATAGATATCATTTTAGCAAGTTAAACGGGTACAAAAAGCAGTACAAAAAGAGCCAACTTAACCACGTTTTTTAAACATTTTATTCCGATCGTGTTGAACAAGATTGGTACCGGGTATCATCAACTTTGACCTGGTGGGGGATTTGTGAGATCTTCTGATTCTTACCCATAGGCGAATCCAAGGGGGGGCTGGGGTGGGCTCCAGTCCCCTCCAAGTTTTTTTAAAATTTTAACTATATTAATTTTTTTTTAATTATAAAATTTTATCTTTCAATCCATCAATTTTGCCTAAACTTCAACATATTTCTTTAGTAAATGATTAAAAAAATTTTCTTAAAATTCTATGAATTAATTATATAATCGTGATAAATTAGTAAATAATTACAAAAATTCTCCTAAAATTCTATGAATTAATTATATAATAGTAAAAAATTATTCTCTTACTACAAAGTATATTTATGTTTTTAATATTATGATGAAGATAAGGAAGAATTAAAATTAAAATAAAAAGAGAAAGTGATAAAGTTTTATCATAAAATTGGTCTAATTTTGTGTTATTTTTTAACTTTAATAAAAAAAAATGTGTTGTCTTAATATAAAATAAAATCAAATAAGGAATAAAATATCATAAAATAAAACAAAAAGTAAAACACATAATAACACATAAGATTCATTGTCGACACAATTGAACGATGAATTTAACAAAAATACATATATATATATGTATTATATCTTTTTTATAATGGAATGGTTTATTTGATAATTGAGTTGTTAAATGCATGCATTGACTTAGTCGAAAGAAAATTAAATTAGCCCCCGCTATATTTTTCTTCTGGATCCGCACCTGTTCTTACCCAACCTTAAATATCACGAAGTGGCTGATATATCGCTAGTTAGTTATAGGCTTAGTAATGTAGCTGTATTTACGGATTAACATAAACGGATGTGAGCTTTATTAATGTGCCAGTAGAGGACCGAGGCGTAGTGTAGAGAAGAGTAGTGAGATTGGTCTAAGAAAATAGAAATGGTTTGAGGATGTACATCTTGCATGAATGATAATCAACTGTGGCTGTTAAGTTGTTCACAAATGGTGTCTTCAAAGTCTTGTGCTCCCAGAGGTCTCTCGCACCTACAACTGTAGTTGGGGGAAGCCCAATGTCATCCCAATGTGCCGTGATGCTGTCCCGAACTGGGCTGCGGTTCACAAGTAGCACTGCTACCCTATAATATGAAAGCGGCCTGGCCCATACCTACATATTATTAACATAAGACGTCAGACAGATATGCATTCAATATCTTATCACACTGATAATAATTTATAGAAATTAGAATGACCAGATTTTATATTACGTATTGTATTACCTCTAAATCACCAAGCATTCGAACCTTTTTAGCCTGAACACCAAGCCTATCTGTTTGTATTTTTGATAAATAAATTTAAAAAAAAAAAAAAAAAAAGGAATTGGCATCCAGTAAAAAAAATATTATCTTATTTTGAATGAATTGAGTGATTGATGTACCTTGGTTGACTGCAATAACCTCCGTATTCCCAAGAATTTCCATGGTATCTTTTGAAGCATTTTTAACGTCACATCCAATCAGAAGGGGAGCCTTTTAACATACATACATACATACATTGCAATTTCAATTTGCAAGAATGAATGAGACGGTACAGAAAATAGAATTATATATGGAGAAAAAAAATGTATATTATTATATACATTTATTTATTTATTTATTTTTACCTTTGAAATAGCCCATATGCTGAAATGTACAATGTATTCACTTTTGGTCATTCCTCCATTTCCCACCTCAAGCATGTCCGGATCTGTTACTCAATTTGACTTCGTTCATTCATTCAATATTGAAAAATATTTGAAAGGAGGTGGTGATGAAGAGAGAAAGAAAGAAAACAAACCATTCCAGCCTCCAGGCCTTGCATACTGTGCATAAACTTCATTCTGGTCAGCTCTGGAGACCATGCTGCATTGCATTCATTGCAAATATTGCATAATGCATAATGCATAAATGCATTGCATTGTTGTTTTTATAAGATGACTTGATTCAACACATAGTGGGGAGTGGGCAATTGCGGGCATTCCCACACAAAATCTTGTTTTTTAGATCAATCAATGACGTAATTAATTAATGAGCAGCGTAGTAGTAGTAGTAGTAGTAGTAGGTACCTTTCCCAATTATCAGATATATCGCCTGTAGTCCTCCAGCTATTGCCAACAGTATCCCCCCACAGGGCTGGGTGCATGTCTCCCCTGCAAGAATTCATTTGAAATTCACGACTCCTACTGGGAATCAATCAAATTGATTCTGCTGCGCCTGCCTGCGCGCATATAATTTAATTAAGATGGAGGATCATGTTCATCACCATTCGCATAGTGAGAAATATATGGAACGTCCAGCTTTCATCAGAGCTTTGGTCATTGCAGGATATCTACAACCCAACCAACACAAGATCAGATGAACGTACAGGAAACAAACGGTTAATCTTAAAAAATTGCTGGACTGGACATGATGGTTTTGAAAATGGATGCAGGATGCAGGCATACCTCACAGTTGGCTTTGAGCCATCATTGTGGCAGTTATCGTACTTGAGATAATCTATACCCTGCCATTTGCCATTTGCCATTTGCCATTTGCCATTTGCCATTTGCCATTTGCCATTTGCCAATTGCCATTTGCCAAGCAAAGCAATTAATTAATGTCGAAGGGATATATAGAACTAATGGTTCATTCCATAATTCATTCGATTGGTTGGTTTTCAGTTTTCAGTTTTCAGGGGTGATTGATGCACAATTGCACAACAAACAGATCTTCTGTTTAGATCATGCAAATTGAAATTGCAATTGCACCATATATAAGTGAAGTGAAGTGAAGTGAACTGAACTGAACGGGAGCAATTAAAAATCTATTCTAGTTGTTAATAGTATATATTAAGTTACATACGTACCCAGGATGCAAAGGCCTTAGCATCTTGTTCCTCGTAACCAAGAGAACCAGGCATAGTCTTGGAACATGTAAAATAGCTGGAGATATCTCCATCGATCAATTGCCCATAAGACAGACAATTAAATATGATGATCAATTAATGCATCTTTCATGCTTTGTTTTTTTTTTCTTAAAAACAAGAACAACTGAACATACCCAGCATCGGAGTAGATACCCAACTTAAGACCCTTGGTGTGTACATAGTCAGCAAGGGCTTTTATCCCTGACGGGAACTTGAGCTTGTTAGGCACTAGATTTCCCTGCAAATTTCTATCATTTCTTCAATGATGTCCAATCCAATGCATGAAAAAGTGAAGGAATTGAGAAAATGAAGTAATTAATTTAACCAAAACCTGGTCATCACGATGAATTTCAGCCCAGCAATCGTCTGAAATTAAAAAGAAACAAACAAACATTAACTATAATGTTCAATGGGATTAATTATGGATTTGCTGCTCATCATCATCATCATCATCATCACAGATATAGAGTATATATGATTATGTAGTAGTACTACATAAAGATATATATAGAGGAAGTAAAAATTAATGAGAAATTAATTAACATAGGGAGAGGGAGAGCAGTGAAGATGGACCTATGTTGACGTAGTGATATCCAAGCTTAGAGAGACCAGTTGAAACTAGTGCATCAGCTGCATCATCAATATGCAAGAAAACCGGAATTTTAAGATGGATCATGGATGGATGGATGGATGGATGGATGGATTTCCTAATTAAATTGTTTTAAATTAATTTAAAAAAAAAAGGCATGCATGAAAAACTAATTCATTAATTAATTAATTATACCTGTATCTCTGAGGATTGTTTCATTAACGCCGCACCCAAAATGGTTCCAGCTATTCCACCTATAATAATAATAATAATAATAATAAAAGAATTAAACAAGGATGATGGATCGAAGCAAGTGATCAATATTTTTGTTTTTTTTTTTATTGATGATGAAGATGGATGAAGATGAATAAGGATAAACAGAACAGCGAGTGAGTCACGTTGGAATGCATAGAGAAGCAAAGAAAGACAACAACCAAGAATTTTTAAGTTTAAGTTTATATAAGATTCATGCGGCTGCTGGCAGCAGTAGTAGTAGTAGTATAGAATTATATAGTTGAATGAAGAATAATACTATACTGATTACTGATGGATTACTATTTACTGACTGACCCCATGGGAGGAGTGAAGGCGAGACCATTGGCCAGCAAAATTCTTCTGCTATCTGCCACTGCAACTTCAGGCAGCCTTCTCGTTCTCGCTGATGATGCATGATGGATTCCAAAAACCAAAACCAACAGTAACAACAACTTGAAAATTTCCATTGATCGATTCAGTCGAGTCACTCAAATCTGTGACTGTGATGATTGGATTAGCAAGTTTAGGAATGGTTAAATATAAAGTAACATATTTAGTCCAACAACTACTTCTCCGGATATTTCGCTATCATTTTTCGATTCTTATAGGATAAGAATTCTAACCCCCCCCCCCCCCCCCCCCCCACCCCAACCCCAACCCCAACGGATTATAATCAAGATTCTATCTGCGGCTGCTATTATTTTTATTATTACCGCAAAAACTATTTGATACCATTTTATATATATTCACACACGCTAATATTTGATAATTCATACCATAAAATAATAAAGGGGACACCAGTATTACTTACTTGAGAATGACCATATTATTATTTATTATATTGAAGAAAATAATTGGTATTATTACTCTATTATTAGTTATTTCTGATAGAAGATCAAATAAAATAATATTAATTAAAAAAAAAATACATTGGTTATTATTGTACACGATTCTCTACAAATGCAATTAAATTCGTTATTATCTCCTCCTCCTGATAATTATATATGAAATATTAATAAAAGAAAATAAATGACGGATTTTAGATGAACTACAAGTTGTATTATGACCAAATCAAGTACGTCATATTTCAATTATTATACTATTGTTATTTGCGTTGCGTAGGGCAAACGATTTCAGTCATTTGCCTTTGATTTCCCATTCCTAAGACCAACTCATTCAGTTCCCACACTCCGATTCTTCTCTTCTGCGGTGGGCTATTCGGAGCTCCTTCATTTCTTTGGCTTCTGTATGGTAATTTCCTTTTTTAATCTATACGCTCTTTTCCGTTTTTCTTGTTTGCAAGGGTTTCTCTGTTTGGAGGTGCTTCGTTTTGCTTTTGAGCTGAGGATCCAGTTTATTTGTTTAGGATTGGATTTCCCTATTCTGTGAGCTTTTATTTTTTCTGTGAGCCTTCATTTGCATTGCTTGTTTATCCGCTGCATCGATTTTCTCCTCTTCGTGTGATTGTCAGCTGAATTTCCTGCTAAACTCAGCTTCAAGTTTTAATTTTTAACCTACGTGATAAATTTTAAAAAAAAAAAAAAAAAAAAGTTTTAATTTTTTAGACGATTTACTATTTCGACGTTGAAGTGCTTTGTGCTATGATATCACTGCATATTATTTATTTTGTAAATGAATAGTTGATCGGAGTTTATTATTGTGTACAAAGGATCTTTTTTTTTTGCTGCTTCACCCTTGACAGATTAGTAAAAAAAATTTGTTTTTTTTTATAGCTTGATCATTGGTGGTATTGACTTTACTTAAATGTTCTGTTTAACTTTTCATTGTGGTACCAGGACTCGTTTTGATAGTTCACTCACGTTCATCGCCACCATGTCATTATCTTACATTGATCTCCAAATTTTAGTTACATTACTCTGCTCATCATGTTGTTGCAGGACCTACCACCTTTTATGCGCATAATATGTACTTGTGTGTAGACAAATTTGCGTTTGTTATTGTATTTGCGGAACTCATTAGTAGTCAGATAGGCCGTCATATCTTGACAAGTTTTGCAATCATATGATGGAAAATGTTCACCCCTGAAGGAGCCTGATTTCCACTGCTTAAACCTTCTGTTGGTAAACTTCAGTGGTAGCTCTTGAGTTAGTCATTGCATTCGGGAAAAGACTTACTTTCACAGAATGATGAAACAGTTTGATAATAATCTTTTTGTGTTCTTTGAAATGTGACTATTTCTTTCAAAAGGATCCAAATTTAGTTTCCTAACTTCAAAGTTTTCTCGGTCCTTTCTACATGTGACCTTGTAAGACTTGGGTGTCAATCAAGGGTTTAACCGAGAGAGAAAAAGAAAAAGGACAGGACATATAAAATGTAATGACCTGCTTCAGCAAGTCTATAGTATTACTTTCTCCTTTCAATTATATGACTTCTGCACTGGTTAGGTTTAATTTTTTAAGTATCAACATGCATCTAGTTTGTTTTTAGATATATTTTATTTAACGTTGTATCTTCTCCTTGTACATAGGCGGGAAACAGGCATACTATTGTTCTTATGCAGACATCGCAGAGTAGAGCAACTCGTACCTTTATGGATTATAATTCTATTAGTCAGTCAATGGATGGTATGTATCTCATTACTTACATAACTACATTTCTATTTTTTTTTTTGGTTATTTACAGTTAACTTGCAGTTTTAATTTAATTATGGTTCTGCAAGTTAGGCGGTAGATTTCTCTCTCTAAATACTTTATGGGACTTCACAGACTATATCACACCTTACTGTGGTGCAAAGCTATAAATTTGTACCAATAAGTAGATTAAACTCTTTCTCTTTGATGATGATATATATAAATAGAAGGCAAGAACGTAGTACAAGTTCAGAATTTTGTGTGTATTTTTGTCAAGTTAATGCCTTTTGCATTCCTGACACACTCTAGAAGAGGGGCTCTCTATGTAACAATTGGGCATGATATTTATTCGATGTGGACTTGCTATAAGTTTGTTTTAAGGAAACATCCAAAATCTCTCACATTTTTGGGGACTTTGGGGAATCAAACTTCTGCTTGGTTTGTTCATGTTAAAAGTTATTTGAATTGGATCCATGGGGTCAGATTTCAAAGAAAAATTTAGTCCTACATGTATGCACAAGTCATAAGCATATATGGATTGAAGCAACAAGGTTCAACTGACATAGAATTAACTTGATACTTGTTTGTTCCAATCTCTGTTTTTGCACAGTTCACGTTGAATGCATTTTAAACATGTTCCTCTGAAACTTGATACATATTTAAAGGTGCATTTGTTAGAATATGGGGATAGCTTGACCTTGACCATAAATATGCATCCTAAAATTATTGTAGCTTGATAAGTTGGGTACGGGCTTGTAAGTTATAATGAATGGCATGTGATTTGCCTCTATAATGGAAATCTCAGGTTGTTGGGTTTTAAGCTGCTGATTGTGCTTTTTTGCTAACAACTAGTTGCTATTTGCTTAGTACTTCTTGGTGTTGTGCTATACTTCTGTGCATTGTGCATCTCTTTGTTTGTATTTCTCATAAATGTCTGCAGAGAATGATGTGAAAGAGGAGAGAAGGATGTCTAATATTCTTCATTCCAGTTATTCAATATGGTTTTTAAATTTTCTGTCAACATAATATGAATCAACTGCAAGGGTAAGAATTTTTAAAGATTCAGTTGCTTTATAGGAAGTTTAGGATGGTTAGGTAACTGATTACCAGGCAGTCATTTTAGTGTATAGTTTTCTTTTTATGTTTGTGTTTTACTTGTCTGAGTAAATGACTTTATTTGTATAATTGCAGGAATTTGTGGGCTATATGAACGGAAACTCAAAGATCTAAATCCAACAATCAGGAACATTAATTATGATATTTCAGATCTTTACAATTTTATTGATGGCCTGGCAGACATGAGTGCACTAGTGTATCTCTCTCTCTCTCTCTCTCTCTCTCTCTCTCTCTCTCTCTCTCTCTCTCTCCTCTCTCTCCTCTCTCTCTCTCTCTCTCTCTCTCTCTCTCTCTCTCCCTCTCTCTCTCTCCCTCTCCCTCTCTCTCTCTCTCTCTCTCTCTCTCTCTCTCTCTCTCTGCCTCTGTATATGTTTGTAGGTGTGCCTTTTTGTTCATTCTTATGCTTGTTCTCACATGTGGGCAATGCAGACGTTGGGTGCTCACTTGCTGAGATAACTAGATTAATCAAAACTGCAGAAAATGGCGCACATTTTGTTCCAATTTGTGTACTCCCTCCGTATTCTTGATGACTTAAAACTCCATTAATCTTCATAGCTAAATTCATGACTTTTTCTTGAAAAGCTTTATTATCAGTTAATAGAAAGTGAAGGAAAGATTCTGTAGCTTATTGGCCTGCTGATACTTTTCCATTCTTCTTTGTGTCAATTCAGCATCTAGGTTAAGCTTGATTCTTTTCTCATGGTGCTTGTCTTTCTGTCCATATTTATGCTCAACTAATCTTGAATGTAAAATATCAGAGTAACATGATCAACGAACTACAGTCTATGTATATCAGCGATGTAAATAACACTGGAGCAATTGTTTCCTGCAGCTATGAGCATTCAATTCAGGCTTACCTGCCATATGACCGGCAATGGATCAAGGCGAAGTTATTGCAACACTTGAAGAAATTAGCGCAGTGAGGTGTTTGAACTCAGTCCTCAATAGCATGCAGATGATCTCTGATTGGGTCAAGTTACGATAATTCCATAAGCACAGAGTTCATGTTCATTCCAATTTCGATCCATTTCTGAGTGCATCTAATGTTAACTTATACTCCCTTTTTAACTCTCTATGCAAGATATATGGTGCGGTAATGACCTTACATTCAGTACCAGGCCGTTTGAAATTGGTGTGTATTGTGTATTGTACCATCCTAGAAGCTTACCCTTGTTTTGATGTGTAACTCCTACTTATGGAAGTAACGATATCTGATTGAAATGAATTTGCAGACAACCTTAACGCAAGTATGTATTATTGTTTAATAGTACTATTAACTGCTCTCTTGTAGCTCAGTTCGAGTTCAATTTTTGGCACTTTTATGAGCATTTATATTGATCTGATTGCGGGTGTTTCTCCAGGCGAAACCAGGTCAAAGAGTGACAGTTATTTGAAAACATTAACTCACCATAAAATCTACGCTTCAAAGTTGAAATTTATGTTGGATTGGCCCTCTTTCAACCTCTCATTTCATTTGGACTTTGGCAAAAACACAAAGCTTTGACATGGTTTTACAATCAAGCTATGGACATTAATCCAGACTCCAGAGTGATTAAGATCGGAAGTGTTACCAAACCAAAATATAAGTAATTCTGCATGGGAATGAAAAGCAGTTAACTTCCAAGAGGAGCAGACTGAGTGGGTGGGTTGTACCAAAGAGTGCCGTACAAATTAATTGAAGAACTTGTATAATAAACTAATACGCGAGTGCTTGCTTCATTTTTTTGGTCTGGCTGGCTGGTCACTAATTAACGATCTTACGAAAGGAAGAAAGTATTCGACGTGAATTCAATCAAAACGATTGAGAGTTGAGCCTACCTGCATCTGTAATTGTTATTATTAATAATATTAATAATCTTTAACATAAGTGTCTATTTGATTAGTGTAAAAAGAACAAAACGAGTGTCTATCCCGTTATATCCAGGTCCAGGCAAAGGTTCTCAGAGACAATGGAAAGAGCCATACGTCAATGCAACTGCATTGACAAAAACTTGGCAGGACGACATACCTCCTGACCACAAAGATTTCTCAGCACCATCAAGGACATTTCTTTGGGTCAAGCAGCAACCATCACTAAGATGTTTTACCAGCAAATCTACATGGAATTATGACATCTTCCTTGAATACAAGAATCAGATCATCCAAAACGAGATATCTTGGAGGAAGCAAAGCCGCTTAGAAAAACTTAACCCTGGGTGAGAGCTAGCTGTCTATCTAGCTTGTGCAATCTAGATGCTGAAAATGCAATTAAACAGACAAAAACCAAACAATGTTCCAAATAAAGTTGCCCGCCAAGAATACAGAGTCACTCAATATGCTTATTAGCTCAACAAAGAGACAATATCGGAACTAGATCAATCCAAACATGTGACCGCATGTACTCTCCAAATTAAAGTAATAGCAGTTTGACAGGGATTACATTTAGTCCCACCTTAGCACCAACCTAATGATGTGGAACTTAGCATACCAAAATTACTTCACCACGCAAATCTTGATGACAGATGCAGATCCAATGCGGTGAAGTGCAACAACTGCATCACCAGGTTGGCACAGCCCTCTCTGTGTGGCAGATTTCAAAGCAGCTTCTAAGATCACCTCGGTCGATTCTGAATCAGTGGCTTTTGCAGATCCTTCACCAAGAAGTGGAATCAGGCCCCTATAGATCAAGCTATGCCTTGCCGGGGTCTCGTCACTGATGCTCCAATCAAAAGAGTCAGTTGTTAAGACTGGGACAACTACTGACAGAATTGGCACAGCTGGCCTGTACTTGGCAACTAACTTGGCTGTTGTTCCACCACGTGTCAGCACAACAATGAGTTTTGCTCTAGCCTTATAAGCCGTGCGAACAGCTGAGGATGCAAGACTCTCCAATGGGCTCATTGGCAATGGAGCTGACCTTATCATCTCTTTAAAGATTGCCCCATAATCAAGTGAGGATTCTGCCTCGATACAAATGCGAGCCATGATTTTCACGGCAAGCTCAGGATAAGCCCCAGCTGCACTCTCTCCACTTAACATTACACAATCAGTGCCATCTAGAACAGCGTTGGCTACATCAGTTGCCTCAGCACGAGTGGGCCGTGGAGACTTAATCATTGATTCAAGCATTTGAGTAGCAGTTACCACGGGTTTACCAACAAGGTTACACTTGTATATCATCATTTTCTGAGCCAGGAAGATTTTCTCAACGGGGATTTCCATTCCAAGGTCACCCCTAGCAACCATGAATGAATCCGTCTCACGTAGGATTTCATCAAAGTTGACAACGCCTTCTTGATTCTCAACCTTCAGTTTAAGCCCAAAAAGTTTGTCATTGAGATAAGGGAGGGCATATGTTAAAAAAAAAATGCCATCGATAATATCTAATTAACCTTGCCATTTTTTTATATAAAAAAAAAGGTGAAAGTAAAAATACATGGCAGCCAACGAACAAAAAAAAGATAAAATAAGATCATGAAAATACAAGGAAAACCTTTATGCAATAAGGAAGCAAGTAAAAAGTGGTGCATGTTTATAAGCACTTATCTTACCATTTTCTTTTCTTTTTCAATTTGCAATTAAATGTATAAACAGATAAAAAACTAACAAACAGAAAAGCATCGACTTACCTTTGACATCAACTGTATGCGCTTGGCATGGGACCCAAGAACTTTGCGGACATTAACAAGATCAGAGCCCTTCCGCACAAACGAGAGGGCAATCATATCAATATTATTAGGCACTCCCCATTCAAGGATATCTTCCTTGTCCTTCTCAGTAAGTGTCGGGAGATCCACGACAACACCAGGAAGATTAACATTTTTCCTCTCTCCTAACATAGCTGTGTTTTCACAGCGACATCGCACTGTTCCAGCCCCCGGATCACAGGATAGGACAGTAAGGGTGATGGTGCCATCTGAACACAAAATAACATTTCCAGGCTTCAAGTCCACAGCCAACTTTTTGTAGCTCATGCATATCATCTCCTCGTCTCCTTTTATGTTGTAATCTGTTGTCACAGTAATTTCACGTCCTTCCTTGAGTTGAATTGGTTTTCCATCCTTTAGAAAACCAGTTCGAATCTCAGGACCCTGCATCACAGTAAAAAAACAACTTCAAGCAGATGATACATGAAAGCAGCTCAGGATCAGTTGAACAAATAAGTTTAACTGAAGATAAGAATTTAGACATGTTACAAGAGTGACCTCACTCAAACCTGAAAATCCAAAATCTTGTCCGGTATGACTAACAAAGCAAGCAAGTAAAATGGGATTCATTAGAAGAAGAAAGGGTACCCTAAACCCAAGACAACACTGAAAATGTTGGTGGAGGGAATTTTGGCTAATTAGTCCAACAGGGAGCATGTAACACAAGGTTGCAAGAGACTATAATGTTCTTGAGCATTGGCCACAGAAACCTCATTTCAAGTTTTGGGAGAGGAACAGACATCCCCAATTGAAGCTCAAGGTGAAGGATTTAAGTCCCTGATGGAGCTTCACACAGCAAAGGAGACTTTTCTTCTATATTATACTTCCACATAATATGGGGCCAAACTATCAAATCCTGTATCAACAAGAATCGACCTTACTGTGATAGTAAGTAAGTATAGGTTGTAAGCTGTGCAAATGACCATCATACTCTCATTTTGAAGGGGAATGAAAAAGTTAAAAGCTAATCAGGTAATATCATGGAGCTCGTAGTCTAATTCCGTGGGGAAGACTCGAGGAAATAGTAGGATTTAGAGCATAACTACACACGGATAAGAACAGTAGGTCTGGTATATGGATCCATGTCAAGTGCTCAATCCTCAAAAAGTAAGAATAAAAGGCACAATAAATCATATAGCCTCGTGAACGGAAAGATCACTAGCTGGTCACAAAAAAAAAAAAAAGGGTGTTTCAAGGGATGAATAACTTAGGTCCAAAAAGATTGAAACTTTTACAAATTCTGGCCCTTCCAGAACCAATATCTCTCCGGCAGAACACTTGCCCCCATATTTATGTATATTGACAGTAGAATTTCTGGTCAAAGAATAACATTAAAAAACAAGAAGACTAATAAGTTATAGAAGAAAAAGATTTTCTTTAATACATGATAACAAGGAGCACACTAGAGCATCTGCTCCCATGAATAACCCATGCAGAAAATTCAAGAAGCACAGATTGAAAAGGGTGCAGAGAGAAAAGAAAAGACCTTGGTGTCAAGCATGACTGCGCAAAGGATCTGAGTGTTGTGCATAGCCATCTTGAGATTATTCAAGGTCTCCTGATGGTATTCGTGGGTACCATGAGAGAAATTGAAGCGGGCAACATTCATTCCAGCTCGTAGAAGCTTCTCCAACATGGGTACGGATCGAGAAGCGGGTCCAATAGTGCAAACAATCTTAGTCTTGGGTATACGGCCATCATTTGGCAGCTCTTTCAAGATCCCCTCGATGTCTATGTTAGCCATATATTATCTCACTCACAGATATGACAACACCAATACCAACAGCAACAGCAACTGCAACTGCAACTGCAACAACAAAGAAGAAGTAATAAATCCGACCAACACCGACCCACCCCTTCAGGCAACAGGCAGCAGGCGTTTGTAGGGTTGAAAGCTGAAAAACAAACAACCAACAGGAAAGGGTTGATTTTTATTTATTTATTTATTTCTGTGGGCTGGTTGGCGGTTGCTAATGCTAGTAAAAAGTTAACAAAAGGCCTTCAATTATTTTATTTTTTTAGTAAAAAAAAAAAAAAGAGGAGGAGTGTAGAGCAATAAAGAAAGAAATGGTTTTAATTCGTTTTATGGAGACTGATTAGTTGAATGCGTACAAAGTTACGGTGGCGATACTGATTGATGCTGAATATTATTGCAGATTTGTAGCAGTGTAAGAAAGGAGAAAAGGTTAAAAGTGAGAATGTGTGTGTGTGTGTGTGTGTGTGTGTGTGTGTGTGTGTGTGTGTGTGTGTGGCCTGTCGGACGAGGTTTTAGTTGTAGTAGTATTTTAGTACGGGCTCACTTTTAGTCTCTACTAGAACAATACTTAAATAAATTAAAAGTAAAGGCGGCCGCTTTCATCCCAATTTACTATTTAAGTCAAAAACCGAATATTCCTCTAATTCGCTTCCCACGCCACACATCACACGTCTCACATGGTATAAATATAGTATTATTGGTGGAAAAGGTATCTCATTCGGCATTTTCATTATTTTCCTATCATTCATATTTCATGTCTCATGGGTTACTATTTTGTTTTTTTTCAACTCTAATAGTAACAATTTTCATGTTAAGATCCCAAAATATTATCCAAACTGACAAAAATCATATTGCTTTGACTCGCTACGATTTTTCAAGATTTTCTCCAATTTGTCTCCTTCTTCTGTTGGTGCAATGAGCCTTCATTTTTTGTCTTCTCTTTTTTTAATGGCATGGCGTGTTTAGTTGCTGCTAATGAAGCTTGCAAAATGAAGATGGTGAGAAGTACCAAAAAGTTAATTCATGATTTCTTTGATGATCATACATAATCAAATGAAAAAATTTCATACTATTAGGTGAGATTCATCTCCTATAATGGATGCAAGTGTATTGCTTCAGGATGTTAATTTAAACCTCTAATCATTTTCTCGGATAAAATGGAGTAATCTACATAGCATCTTCTTGAAATTGCACTCTCTGAAAACCCACCCACCCAAAAGCAATGGCACTTCTTGCACAACCCATTAGAGAGCTTAAAATCTTAATGCATGATATTGGTTTCTTCTCAAACACCAAATAGAATAACAAAAACACGAGAGAAAGTGGTCATACAGCACTAGTTTCCTTTCAAATAATCATTCTGTCGAACCTTGTTTACGCTATTTGCACCCAAAAAGCTACACGCTTTTAGCCTTACACCGACCCAAGGATGACAGTCGGCATTTAAGGCACTTAGCATGGTGATTTAACTTCCAACTCCAAATCAGACAATTCTCAGCTCAGAATACATCACATCACAGAAAAACCAAGATTTCAGGCGACAGCATTAGTCTCATGCAGGCTTTGTTAGCAAACACAGTATGATGCAACAAGTAACCTAAATTCAACAAATGCGAGAAATTGTTCTAGATAAATGACATATTCACACGATCGACCCCAGTTTGCAACTGTCATTATAAGAGAGTTCCCAGCAACGTTTGATACGCTATGATTTTTTTTTTGGGAGTAATCTCTAATTCGTCCTACATCAGTTTAGTAACAGTTATACCCGTTTTGGTGGGACATATGGCACGCGTTCATCTTCACAAAGATTCTGCAAGCAATAATGAATGATTAGTTTCGACATGTTTAGCATGGTGATAAGCAAGAAATTACAAAAATTGACATATCCAAGCAAAAAGTAGTGTCAACTTCTAGTCTTAACAACAAAGTTCACTATACTGGTTTTTCAGCTAGTAGCTAGAATCAGTAAAACTTAGACTCACTCATGAATGTAAAAGCAACATGTGCTTAGATGACTAGCTAAGAAGGTAAGCTCAGTCAAGGGATATTCAACTGCTCTATTCCCTCCCGAAAATGAAGTTTGCATGTGCATATGCCACTATGAAAAAGCATTTTCATTCAGAGCCTAAAGTATACAAAACTAACAAGGATAAATATCATAGAAACTTATAAGACCTCAGGCTGCTTTCTGAAAATCACTATCCTTGCCCAAATTTTTGGGTTAAAACGATATTTAACAAGTTATGTGGAAACTTCTTCTAAGATGGTGTAAAATGCATTAGGTCTAATTATTTTGAAGCATTTAATTGGTATCTCCTTTATCTGCATTGCTAAAAGATTTGGTCCAATTGATTGGGTATCTAACCCATTAACTGTTTCAGCTTTGAGGACTAGAACATAACACAGGAAATTTGGTCCAAGGCACCATGTCAGTGAACCAACAGAATTGTATTTCACAATTTCCTCCCATTTCTAAATATAGATTTAAATTACAGATTAATAGAGGAACTAATACCAGTCCAGAAACTATGACAATTGCATCCTCGAAAGCACCCATTAAGTATGTAAGGCATCAAAGTTTTAAGTATTTATGGCAGCAAGAGTTTGAAAGAGAAGCAATCAATCTAGCATAGTAAATATGAGCCTAATCAAATGCCAATGCCTTATCCAAAGTACTAAGACACACACATGACCAAAGCTGCAGAAACTAATATGATTGTCCACTAAATGAGCACTTGTTTCTGTTTTTTTTTTTTTAATCTCTACTTCTTTTTCTTCATTAGTGCTAAACTTATCCTAGGATCACAGATCTCATTGTACAAAGTGCAAACGACAGAGCATTAGGTTCAAAACTTAAAACCGAATCAATGAGATCCCATGCTAAAAGGCACAGATCGTAATGGAGAGGACAGCAAAACAACAACAACAGCTATATGTATCACACTTCGCCACCGTACTCTACCTAAATTCATTTTCTCATTTATCTTTAAATACAACAAAACGGTCATAAAATTATTTGCAACTGCCTGAAATTAAATACCTGTAGGTCTTCTGGAAGCGCTTCTGAGACTGCAAGAGTGTAACAACCTGGGACGTTTCTTCCTGCAAATGGATAAAAATTATCGTAGCATTCTCTAACTCTCCAATCTCACAGGTACAGAAATAACAATTATAGGGAAAAGTGCAATTACACATTTTTTCAAGAGATTTTTGGAACAAAAATTTTCTGCCAAAATTTCAGTAGCATCCAGCCAACCAAAACAAAAAGAACGCTTCATGAAGATCAATATTTAAAAAAATAAAAAAATAAAAATTATACAGATTGGGATATTCATAAACCTATCTAAATTTGCCAAATAGTGCCCCTAGGTAGCAATGCATGCAGATAATAAATGCAAACATGTATAGAACATGCTCTGTACTAGATACTTTTGTAGGATCTAGGTGCGAAAAGAACATAAGTGCTACAACGTGAATTATACTTTATATAACGGACAAGGACATATCAGGTTACTAACAGGAGCCTTGATTAAGAACATATGCAGCTCAACAAAAGGATTCCAAATCAAAATGACCTCATAAAGTGAAACAGTAGCAGAAATAGAAAATAGATTAATAAGAATATTATTTTTGATGGTCTCGACATGATAAATGAAGAATATTCAATTTTTTTTATGCGCAAAATAAAGAATGACGAAATAAGAAGTTGGATCCTATTTGTACAGAGTAACAAAGTGGAACAAATGGATAAAATTCAGTGGAGAAACTCAAACATTTCATTCAATCATCTCCAAACGCTCATAACTTGATAACAAGGACAAAGCTTCGTGGATACGGAGTTGGGTGAAACTGCATATGCAATACAAAACACAATGAAATTGGAACACTAGAACAAAATGCCAGTTTGCTATAACCATATCTCTCTAAGATGACAATATAAAATTAAAAAAAAAAAAAACCCAAAAGTTTAAATATTTGATTTGGAGTTTTTGAAAGGAAAAAAAAAATCAAAGCCTCAAATCCAAACAGAACACAAGAGTGAAGAGGCTAATCCAATAAATAGAAAAGAAAATATGCTTTTTAAGAGCGTTTTTTTTTTTTTATCTTTCTTGATCATGTGGAGAGTAGAATGTAGGTAGTAACGAGCAAAGTGTGTTTTGGGATATTCTCATAAAATATATACCAATACGAAGCCAACGAGCAGCCCAACTCCGAGCTGGGTCCATTACCGAGATAATCCTGTAACCAACAACAAGAAGAAGAAAAAAGAAAAAAGAAAAAAGAGTTGAGAGGAATTGAAAGCTAAAAACTTTTAACTTTGGGGATTATGAAGGAAGAGGTAATTAATATTAATATTAATATTAATAGTGGTGTAAAAAGAAGAAGCAGCAGCAGCAGCAGCAAAGGAAGGAAGTGTGATATTATTATTACCCAGTAAAATTAGGAGTAGTGCAGTCGACGACGCGCTCATGATCTTCGTCCATCTTGAAGAAAGGGCAGTTCTCGCATCCCGATTCCCTGAACTGGCACTCAATTTTTTAGTAAAAAACCTAATAAGCAAAAACGAAAACGATTTTTTGATTTGGATTTGGATTTGGATTTGGATTTGGATTTGGATATTGCGAATAAGAACCTGATCGTAGGTTTTGACCAGACGGCAACGAAGGCATGCTCTGAGCTCGTGACCAAAGCTCGTCGGAATTTGAGCTGCCGCAGCTGCAGCCGCCCCTCCTCCTCCTCCTCCTCCCGTACTCCCCATTTTTCTCCCTCTTCCGATGATGATGAGATCAGATGATTCTAATGTCGCCACCCAAATCACTAGAACTAGAAGTACATACACACTCTTTTGAGTCTCCCTCTTTGAAGTTTGAAGAGAAGGCGAAGGCTTATTAAAGTCGGCTTTCTCACAGTAAATTGGGCCGAGGCCCAACATTAACTTTGTAAACTAGATATTCAATCCATTGATGGTCCATTTCTCTCGCATTTCAAAACTAATATATAAATCTATTTTAAAAGAAAGAATGAGAAAGCATCCCTTTTGGTTTTGGGTTTTGATGACAAAATAAAAAGTCCCATCATGTCAGTGGACTTGACTGAATTCTAAAACAACAACTTGTAGTTTTATTGCAACTATTCAACTTATCTGCTGAAAATAATATAATGTAAAGAGAATTATTCAAACTGATCGTTGGGTCTGCATTCTCCCATTAAGCATTGGATTTGGATTTGGATTTGGATTTGGATTTGGATTTGGATTTGGATTTGGAGATGGACTCAGCTTATAAAGCACTAAACGCAGCTACTTTTTACTCTATTATTATTATTATTATTGCTTCCCTAAACCCAGTTCAAGTACTAATTAACTGGGGACATCAAATCAAGATTCAAGCCATGCATATGATATGACTTTCTAATTCAAACCCTTGTAGGTGGCGGTGTGTGCTTTGAGAATTTCTTCTTTTAATTCCGTACGTGCAAGTAGTATAAAAGAGGGGGGGGATAGCAAATTAATTTGCATGGGTTATTACTTAAGACAAGTACAAGATCAACTGGATTTCAGTAACACAGTTAATTAATTGTAGAGCACTCATATATATATAGTCCATAATATACGCAAGAAATAATATTATCTGCTATGCAAACTGAAGGTGGACATGCATTAATTTTCTTCATATATATGATATGATATGATGGGTTGGATCTTTCTTCAGAGAAATCCCTTGTCTTTGAAGCTTGTAATGCAATCTTCAAACATTTGATCAAGTGATTTCAATGGAGAAGGGAGTCCAAGCTCTATAATCTTCTTGCTGTCCATGCTATGTGGATTATCATCTCCTTTCACATTGCTGCACCTAAATTCAACCAACCAACCAACCAACAAAATGCATGCTTCCACTTAATAAAAGGGACTTTGGGAATTAACACACGCATGCAACACAAGAAGATGATCGAATATGGGGTGTTTTTTTACATATATACTTACTTGTTTACGTAGGGGTAGGATGGATGTTTGGCCCTCACCATCTCAATTATCTCAGACCAGTGTGCTACTGAGCTTGAACATATAAGTCTGCAGCCTGATGATTTGCTTTCTTCCATTGCTAAAACATGCGCTGCAACAACATCATCTATATGCACAAATCCAACCCTTGTATTCGGGTATTCTCCTATTAGCCCTACCCAACCAATATATTTATTCAATTCTTAATTGTTCAGTACGTAGCGATACGAAATGAATTTGAATGACTACATCACCATAGTATGTATATCTGACCTTTGACAATTGCCAATATCATTTGCAGCGTACTGGTTGGCTGAGGTGCAAGCAAAGGACCTACAACAAAAGAGGGATTCACCACCACTAAATCAATGCCACTTTCTTCTGCTACTTTCCAGGCCTCTTTCTCTGCTTCAGTTTTTGCATAGGCATACCACAGCTGACCATTGCATCAAACCATATATATATATATATTTCAGATGATCGTTTTGATTTGGGAAAATAATTAATTAGCTAGTAGATCAGAGATGCTTTAATAATGATCGATCACCAATTAATTAATTTGTTGATGCAATTAATATGTGTGTGTGTGTGCAGTTTAATTAGTTTTGTGATAATTAATGTTTCACAAATACAAAGAAGGCTAAAGAGATCATTGAGAAACATTAATTATATTGTTACGTACGTACGTACGTACATTGTGTTGTTTGCAGTATTCTGTATCAGTCCAGTGAGATTCATTGAGCGGAGAAACTTGTTGAACATCGTAACGATATCTTATTGCAGAACAGGAAGATGTGAGGACGACCCTTTTACATGTACTACTTGCTTTCTTGCAAGAGCTTAACACATTCAAGGTGCCCTTTATGCATGGATCAATCAGATTTTCCTGCAAGAATTAAGGGACGACTAATTAAACACTCACATTCACTCCTTTAATTAAACAATCTAACCATATACAAAATCCTCATGGATCATTGATCGGTGAAGTGTTTTTTACCTTGACATGTTCATCATACGGCACAAGCACAGGAGACGCGGTGTGGAAAACTCCATCTACACCATGAATTGCCTCGTCAAAGCTTCCTTCAACCAGCAAGTCAGCTTTCAGAAGCCTGAGCCTCTCCTTGGCTCCATCTAGCTCCAACAAATATTCCACCTTTTTCAAATTTTCTGTATGGACGGACCAAAATTAATTGCCCATTTCAATTAATGAATTGCCTCTCTAGCTCCAGGTATATATATATATTGTATATATTCATGATCAAACAAATCCAGAAAGATTGAGATCTCAATATCCAATTAATTAATACAACAAATCAATTAGTGACTTTTGTTGTTAATTAATTAATTAATTGGTTAGCTAGCTGAAGAAGAAGAAGACAGTAAGTAAGTAATATTAATTGGAAGTTAGAAGAGAACAGAAATGAAATGGTTCACTGGTCACTGAACATATATACATAGGATATATATTGATATTGTACCAAAAAAAAAGAAAAGGGAAACCTGGAAATGAATGTACCAAAAAAAAAGAAAAGGGAAACCTGGAAATGAATGTACCAAAAAAAAAGAAAAGGGAAACCTGGAAATGAATGTACCAAAAAAAAAAGAAAAGGGAAACCTGGAAATGAATGTACCTGGATCTCTCACAGTGGTTCTCACAGTATGTCCCTTTTCCAGAAGAAACTTTACAAGGTAAGCTGCAATGAACCCTGTACCTCCTGTCACACAGTATTCTGCTCCCATCTTAATTCGATCCCCTTTAATTACGTACCTTCGTCCAGATATATATATGTTTCAGTTCAATTTTGCCAGTCCCTTTCCTTTCCGCATGAAAAAAACAAACAAACTATATATATATATATATATGGTGAGTGAATGTTTTGGAAGAACTCTACCTAATCTAGATGTAAATGGATAAAAGCAAAGTCGGTCATTACTATTGATCGACGAAGCATTTTGCATATGGACAAAAGCAAATTAAAGCTCATTCTTATCCACCAAGCATTTTGCAGTCATGGACTTTTGGAACTCTACCTAAATCTAATACGATACTAGTTAGTTAAGAATGGACAAAAGCAAAGCTCATTCGATCTTATCCACCAGGCATTTTGCACCGACAGATTAATCAAAGCTCATCCATCCTTTATTCACCGATCGAGCATTTTTTTGCCTGGACAGAAGAAAATATTAAGCTCAATCTTATTCATCAAGCATATATATATATATATATATATATAAATTTCTGTACGTTACAGATTATATATAGCAGTAAAAAGCATGTGAGTACGTAGCCAATTAAGTTTGGTTTCTGTCAGGTGCGTCATTTCCAAGGCGCTCGCTTTGGTGGTGTATATTATATTTGTTCACACTTTTGGTGAAGAAATTTAATTTGGTTGTATATACTATATAATTATCTTTGTTGACATGTTTGGTAAATTAACAAGTATAGACTATTTACTTGTTAGTTTATACATTTGCAGATGCCCGATCGAATTGTTTACTCGATCTCATGCATGCAATGCATGTTGCTGTTGATTTCATTTGATCATCTGTAAAAGTTCTTCCCTAACTACAAAAATATGCATGCTTGCTTGCTTGCTTGCTGGAAGCTTTTTCCAGATGCAGTTCAAATTAGAGATTATGCCTTTTAATTGCTCGCGCAAAGCTAGCTAGGCACACTCTTGAATATATATATATATATATAGCATGCATCCATCCAGATCATTGGCGAATGAAGCCGCCCTTAACCTAGCTAACTCATTATCATTGATCCATGGATCTGTGTATTTGAATATATATTCTCATACATATATATACACACACATTGTTTACTTACGACTTACCAGGCCATCATCATCATCATGCACGCACAGTTGACAATATACTCTATTGAGGGGTCTTCATATTTTGATATTACCGAGCAAATTAAACAATGGAACTGATCATATGTACAACAAGTCAACAGGCTAGCTAGCTGAAACTCGATCGATCATGAAATTAATCTTGATGTAGATCGATCGATTTGTTGTCGATCCGGCCCCTATTAAATTAAGCTGAGTGTGTGTGTGTGTTTCATTATATATAATTGCGCCCTTTTTTTTCATTTCAATCTAAACTTGTAAAATCCCGCGAGCCCATCGTATAAGATTATGAATAATGATAGCGGGAGTGAAAAATTAGAGTGAAAATGTAAAGTGATTGACGTGGCAGGTATAAAAAGACAAACTCATCCATTATCCATTAGGGTTCACTCATCATTTGGTTAGGGTATTAGTTTGTATTTTTATAACTGTCATCCATTATTCATTAGGGTTCACTGATCGGTTAGGGTATTAGTTTGTCTTTTTATAACTGTCAGTCACTTTGCGTTTTCACTCTAATTTTTCACTGCCCCTAACATTACTCTAAGATTATATATTGACATGATTTTCAAAGTGCTAATATATATAGGTCAGGTCACATGAGGTGTCAAGAAACGATCGATCCCAACGGATGAGGTTCCGTTTTGGTAGAGATCGATAATATATTATCATTTGATGAGGTACTATGAGTGATCAGTTATATATGGTCTAACAATATATATATTCAATTTACTTCCATAAAAAATGTCATTTAATTACTTTGACCTATAAAATTTTTTAATTAACACTTTGTACAGTTGACTATCAATTAAAATGCTAATTAATTAATAACATCATCAATTATTAAATTTAAATGACAATTTTATCTATCAATAAAAAATAAATTAAATTTTATTTGTCCCTCTTATATTTAAATATTAATTTCAATTTATCTACTCCATAATTTTGTATTAATACTTAAATACTATTAGTTTGAGGCATAAAATATTTGATCAATTTTTTAACAAATTAAGATAATTGTTTATTTTTTTCATCTTTTTTTCTTTTCCTTTTATTTCATCTTATTTTATATAAATAAATATATATGTCACGTTTCTTGTAATTTATGATTTTTTTTACTGATTTTAGTTTGTTGTATCTTTATAATATGATTATTTATCTTATCTGTAGTATTGACAATTCAAAGCATTGATTTAATATCTTAAATTTTTTTATTATATTATTATATATATATTAAAGTAATCTAGTCAACATAATAAAATTATATAATGACAAAATAAATAAATAAAATAATTATTTGTTTATTAGTTTTAAGGTGTATATTTATTATAAATATATATATTTTTCTAATAGAGATATCTTTTATACTTAATAAATTTAATAAAAAAATTAATTAAATCTAAATTAAAATTCCATAGATATCAGAGTGGTGAAATAAAATGTTTCATTAATTTTTTATTAAAGAATTAAAAAAAATGGACAAAGTATGTATTATTTTATTACCTTCCAAAAAATGAAATAATTCATATGAGATTTTTATTGACCAAGTACATTAAAAATAGTTAACAAATTATAAAAAATAGTAAACCGTATCCAAAATCTTTTTTTTTTAGTAAGATTATATATATTATTATATTATTTAAAATAATAATAAGAAATTTAATTTGTCAAAGTATATATGAAGTAAAAAGAAAATAAAATGATGATAAAATAGGACAAGATTTTGAGAATTAAATTTAAAGGTAAAATAGTTTAAAATATATATATATAAAAAAAAGAATAATTTTTTTAAGGCAAAATTTAAACTTTTTATTTAAATATAGTAACAGAATATCCTTATTGGTAAAAAGTGGCAATAAAAATATTTTATGTGACTGATTAAAGACCTTTTATGGGTAAATAGAGTATAACCGTATAATAAAAGATTTAGTTGTCCCATTTTATTTAAGGTAAGTTAAAAATGTGTCCATCTTTGAAAATTCGTATATATAAAACGGGAGCACTGGTCCTACGTACTGGGAGAATATTAATTAATTAGAATCTTCAACATGTATGTATATATATAATTGCACATGAATCGAATGATGACCCGACTGATCTCATCTATCAAAAGAGTAGAAGATGTACCAAATTAATGGCGACGAAATGGAAAGATATATTATGCATATTATTAGGGCCAAACAATTAATTAATTATGATTTCGCTCGTTCTAATCAAACATATAACACTGTTATTCTAATGATCGATCACACTCAATCGGATTTACAAATCAATCTGCTCCAGAATCATAAAATTACACGACACTACACACGTGCAGTTTTTAATTTATAGTACTCTAGTATGAGGAAAATTCTTGTACGTACGCACGGTACGTCGTTTAAGAAAACTAGCACTACTACTACTACCTCTTAAATTCGCTTTTTAACTAGTTGTACCAATTTCGTCATGTTTGGTACAAGCCTTTAAAGCGTACGTGTATATATGGTTCACTTAACAGAATGATCTGTGTTGTGCGGAAGAATTTTCAAGTGCACACTCTTTTAATTTCCATAAAAAGTTAAAAAAAGGACAATCGATCGTAAACAAACAAAGTACTTTGTCCAAGAGGAGCATCTTATTGAGGAGTTGGATCGGGGATGTAAACGGGATATCTGTGAATGCAGTTATTCCACGGCCCTTCTTCATGATCAGTTGGAATATTGTTGACGACACTTTTGTTGCACTTCCAAACTGCGCTGTTACACTTGAACCCACTCCCAAATGCAATCTGCCAAATCCTGTCACCTTTCTTCATCCTCCCTTTAGCCTCAATATAGCTCATTTCATACCATAGAGACGAAGATGAAGTATTCCCAAACCTATGCAAAGCCATCCTTGACGCCTCCACATGTTCGGCCGACAGTTGCAGGCTTTTCTGCAGCTCGTCAATCACGGCCCTCCCTCCAGCATGGATGCAGAAATGCTCAAATGCTTGTTTAAAATCCGGTATATACGCCTTCAACTTGAGCTTAAGAATTTTCCTCCCAATCAATGATAGGAGAAAGAGGAGTTGCTCCGAGGCTGGAAGAACAAGGGGACCAATGGTTGTAATATTCGACTTCAACGCTTCGCCCGCGATCGCCATAAGGTCAATGGACAATGAAATCCCAACATTCCCTTCAGAATCCGCTGTTTGTTGTACGCAGTTGTAGGATTTATCGTCTGCTCCTTTGTGAGTCCTCACAACGTGGAGTAACCTATACTTGGCCCGCCTTCTGTCCGACCATCGATTGGACAAAAGAATGGCAGCTCCTCCCATTCTAAATAAGCAATTAGGCAAAAGCATTGATCTTTCACTTCCCAGATAGACATTTGGGGTGATAACTTCGGTACTCACGATCACGGCATTAGAATTGGGATGAACTTGAAGAAGATCACTGGCTAAGTTGACTGAAATGAGCCCTGCACTGCACCCCATCCCCGATAAATTAAAGCTCTTTATGTTACTCCTGAGCTTGTACTTGTTAACGACCATTGCTGAAAGAGAAGGGGTCGGTGAAAAAATGCTGCAATTTACGACAAGTATATCGATGTCTCTAGGGCGAAGCCCTGTTTTCTTGAAAAGGGAATCCATGGCCGAGAAGATTACAAGCTCGGCTTCTTCCCTAGCGAGCTCCATGGTAGGGGCCGGAGGGATGTAATGTATGGCTGGGGGTAAACAAGTCTCTTCGCCGAGGCCGGAGCGTTGGAGCATTTTGACTTGGAAATTGACACTCTTGGGGTGGTGAGGCAGGACAAGTCGAATATGCTCCACAAAAGATGCATAAGGGACCCGGAAATTGCATGGAGGTTGGAAACATGCATAGTCAACCAGGTAGATGGTACGAGATTTAGACACGAAGTAGAAAGAGGTTATGAAAATGATTAGGAACGCGGAACATAGGATTTGAACGAACGTGAAGAAGCGAAGAGAGTTCCAAAGACTAAACAATTCTTCAGGGCTGGTTTGAAGGATCTGAATGAAGAGGGATAGGATTATCGGGACGAGCAAGAATGTGAGGATGTGGTTGACTAGGTACTGGTAGCCTAATTTCACATACTTGAGGTCGCCGGAGTGAGAGATTAATGGTGGCACTTTGGGAGGCATTTTTTTGAGAGGTTGATTATTGAAGTTGAAAGAGGGGATGAGTTTAATTACGAGTTTGGAATACTTTCAGGGGCTGAGTTTGCGCCAAATTTATAAACAAAAAATGGTGTTGAAAGGAGGACAGGAGGAGATAATGAATTCATGGAGGTGCATGGTAGATGGAAGAATTAATTAATTAATTAATTTGCAAGTTAGAATATATATATATATATATGTGTGTGTGTGTGTGTATGGATTATTAATTTCTTAATTATACAGAAATGTCAATTTTTTTCGCCAATAAGGCTTGTAAGTAATAAAACAAACTGATAAACAGGATAATTAATAATATATATATATATTAAAAGATAAATATATCCCGGCATATACATAATACACTTACCACTAGCATTGCATTCGATCGCAATTTCGCATGCATGCTATATTAGCACCTTATAATTAAAATGGTTATTCTTTTAATTGCAAATTATATGCCAAAGATAAATTAAGTAGGATTCTAATTTCTTATTTACAACTAAAGCAAGTCGGTGATTCATATCAAGTCTGACTAATACTATGTTACTGTGTTTGTTGGTTAGAGATTTATTTAAATAAATGGTGATATTTGATTGTCATTTGTGTCATTCTCAGGTTTGGTTAGTTTATAATTCATTCATGGAAGGAACATCTATTCAATTAATAATCAAATAACTGTTGATAATTAAAAGTTATTAGAAAATCAATTTTAAATTGAAAAGATAACTCTTCGGCTCTCACAATATAGTTTTTTTTAATCCATTTTTTTATTTTATAAATTTTATGTTCTCTCTCTTCTCCATTCACTCTCATTTGAATTTAAAATATTAAAAAGATCTTTTACTAATTTATGTAAGAAGTAAACATAAGCGGTAGTACTAGTTTATGGCAATTGTGGAAATCAAAATAATGAAAAAAAAAAGTGTAAAAATTAGACAGAAAAGAAAATATACTAGTTTTTGTAAAAAAAATAAATAAATAAAAAGAAGATTCTCATAACATTCCTCTTAATTATTTTTCATCAAGCAAACAAAAAAATTGCTAATATAACTAAACATTAAATATGAATTTTCTTTTATTGCTTTTCTAATTTTTATGTCGTGATTTATAATTTCAAGATTTTTTTAAAAAAAGTTATATATATAATATCGTATTGTAATGTCCAAATATTACTACAACTGTTTGTATTGAATGTGTAACACACACACAAAAGAAATTTAACATTTTTTTTTATAATATTGACCATCTCATCTATCTCGTAGAAGTATGATTCTTGGATTAAATTTGACTCTTTTATATTATTTGCTATCTAGAATTAGTAATTAGTATGCTCTAAACTTGGTGCTTTGGCTGATCTGACTAATTAGAAAGTTAATAAATTATTTATGTGAATAAAACTTGTGGGATATAATCTCTCAAACCAAAGGGTTTTTAAACATTTAAATCTAAATACAGGGTTTAACTACTATGAGTTGTGAGTCGCGTAGCATATAATGGTCACGTGTGTAATTAAGAGATGGGTTATTTTAGTGGTGTCCCTCAATCAGAACCTTAATGTATTGCAATTATCTGACTTAGCTCAGTGTCTTTTGTGGTACATTTCCTTCTTTACGAAATATTAATTGCGCATGAGGAAACAACTTGCAAATATTAGTGTCAATGAGAAAAATGAATTTCTAGAATGAGCAGCAGGACTTAAACAAGTACTATTGTTTAGGAAATATATATATATAGATAGATAGATAGAAAATTATAGAAGTGTAGAGGGATTGACGGGCAATGAAATTAAAGGCAATAGTGGAGAATGTTGTTTGATTGGACCTGGGAATTGTAACGTAAAAAGAAATATTAAAGTAATTAGAATGAGATGATGGATGATTTGTACAAATCCACAAGAAATTTGGCCACTCACGCCAACTTAATTTGTATTACTCGAAACAAATAGAGTGTATTTAAATATTGAGTATTGAGTATGAGCATGAGCAAAGCATATAGTCCTTTAAGATGAATTTAAAATTATGTTTCTTGTTCGACTCAGTAAAAAAAGGTTCAACAAACCATAGGCATAATAATTAATCTAACTCCCAAAATTTATGGTGCAATTATTAGTTAGAAAGGAAGCATGTTGTGCATGTGGGATGTGGGATTTAAAGTAAAATAGCAACAACATAATGGTACGTTTGAGAAAGCAATATCTTAATTCTTCCTTAATTTGTAATTCCAAGTACCAAAACCAAGAATTAAACAGCACAGATCGAACAAAACCCATGTGGATAGATATATGACTGAGTGAGTACCACCAGCCACCAGGCACCAACTCAATTCTTTTTTTTCTTTTTTCTTTTTTAACTTTTGAGCTGCTGCTGCTGCTACTGTTACTCCAACCTAAAGAGCGGCCAATAAAATACTACTATTAATCGGTTCGTGCACGGTGCATCAATGAATGCATCATATATGCTTGGCTATAACAAGAGTAGTTCAATTCTATCAAATTCCAGATATCCATGAGCGATGGAGTTGTTGGTGTAGTGAAGTAAATAAAGTAGCAAAAGTAGCAAAACAGCAGCACCCACCCATGCTTCAAAGTGTCGCCTAAATTGGGCATATCATACAAAGGTAACACAGCGTGAGCGATATAGACAAAAAAGTTTGCACTTTGCAGAGACAACAAGGCCATATATAGAAAACTCGATTATTGCAAGATGCATGGGTGATCTTTGAATATCGCCGCCTTCCCCTGCCCGTCTATTTGCATCAAGTAATTACGTAGCATCCCACAGTGACAATCCAGGTTGAGATGGCTATTATCACCATAACACAGTGGAAATCCAATCTAGGGATACTAGGGATAGGGCGGGAGGAAGAATACTCAGGCACCATGTCCGCCGTATCCTTGTCCGTGCAGGATTATTATTATTATCAAAATTGATGTTAATTGTGAGTGTGAGCAGTGCATCGCATGACTGTGTGACTGTGTGTGACTCATCCGAATCGATATGATGAGAAAATCAATACGACACTAAATAACATTCTTGTCAAACTGTACTTGCTACTTCCTTCCTTTGGATTGGACCCTATTGAATACTCCCGTCCCATTTTCTATCTTACATTACAGACTTACAGTTGTGGTGTTTGTGACATAGAAACAAATAGGCCGAATCTGGCCCTATTATTAGGATAACCAATACTCCATTGATGATTGATCCACTTCTCCTTCTCCTTCTCCTTCTTTTTTGATCCAAATATTCAATTATCTAGCCTATTGTTTATTAAGATTTCAAACCGCTCAATTGATCCACCTCTCCTCCTCCTGCTTTTTTGATCCAAATATTAAATTGGGCTCTTCTCTTTGAAAACTCACATTTTCAAACATAACCCACCCCCACAATCCCAATGGAGTGGAGCTGTGGAGGCACTGGGGAGTTTGTTATCCAAATTTTAAAATTAAACAAACATTTAATTAACAAAATAAAGAGACCCCACCAAAATTAACATAATATATAATAATGAAGGAGGCAGGAGGCAGTCACCAAACGAAGGACATAGAGTAATAGATGCTGGGCAAGAACAATCTCAGAGTCTAAAGTTTGATGAAATCAAATTTGACATAGATTATCAAAATATGCTGGACACATTTCTTTTTTTTTTTTTTTTTTTTTTTTTTTTTGTCTCCAAAAAGACTTGAAGGCTTTCCATTAAAATTATTTGGGCTAATATAAGGGTGTGGGCTCTTTTGTACCAAAATAGGAGAACCCAATTACTTGGACATCAATTATAAGTCTGTGGGCCCGTTTGACACCAAAATTAGGACAATGCAATTCACTTGTATCAAAATAGGTCAATACCATTTTCATCATTCAAAGTTAAAAAAAAATTGCACCAATTTTTTTCTTCTGTCTAATTCTGTCTGATTATATTTTTCATTAAAAAAAAAGTAGATGGAGTAAGATTTAAAAAAAAAAAAAAACTAATTTAGTGCGTAATTTTAATTTGAATAACCAAAATGCATCATTATAACTATAAATAATAATAATAATAATAATAATAATAATAATAATAAATATGGAGGAGGATATTTGGACTTTAGTCTTCCTAATTCCTGCAATTAAAGATGGATGGATCGGCAACCCCTCTGAAAGTACAGGCCAATAATTAAAAGTGGTCATGAGTTGCACTAATTGTAATGGTGTAAAGTAGAGTTTGAAATAGAGGCCCAACAATTTAAAGGGCAAGGCGTTCCAAGGAGTTTGAAATAGTTGGGAGTCCCATTTCCATTCATTCCTTAAAATTCCTTTTGGTGATCGCCTTCGGTAGAGTTTGAAAATAGTTTGAAAATGGTGGTTGGTAAAGTCAATAAAAAAAAGCCACCGACTTCCACTTGGACTTGGCTTTCAAATATTTTTATTTCTTTTATCAACAACACCTAATCAAATCTCATTCATTGTTCATTGCTGAATCTTTACATTAATATTCCAATTAGGATAAAAATAAAAATCAACTTAGAACATTTCAAAAACAAACAAACAAAATTGCAACCTCTTATACTAGATAGACTCCTAGTATATGTTATCTAAACCTTGAATGGAATCCATCAAAAGTTATTGCATTGCATTGCATTCACTAAACCAAAGTAGAGTCCCATACTCTTTAAATCTATTATTAGTATTTATGGAGTTTTATCTTTTTGGTTGCCCACCTACACCTACACCTACACCTACACCCACACCTACACCTACCTACCACTTTCTTGGAATTCAAAGGATCAAATTAAGGACCAATTTCAATTCTTCTTGCATTTTCTAACTTTGATCTCTGTCTCTTTGTTTTTCTTTTGGTAGATTCTTAGCATTCCTTGCAAGGTTGCCTTTGATTCTTCAAACAATTCATGATTGATGATAGATACTATAACATGATAGGCTTTGCCTTTGATTTTTTCCATAATCGTAAACATCTCATCTTAACTTTATGTTCTTCATTAAGTCAAAACTCCCACCTACGTAGTTTCTATCATTCACCAAAAACAGTTTTGTACAAAGGAGATGATTAACTGTAACCAGAATCTAGAAGCAAAAAAGAAAACTGACAACAGGGCCATTGTAAAGAAATTTATCTTGAACAGTCTGGATACCTTAACACACTGTAAAAAAAAGTAAAAAGGTAAAAGCCTTTGTTACCGTACTGACCAAGAACCTATTGCATGTAGCCGGCCCAAATCCAATACCAATGGTATTCAATTAAGAATCTGAAAACGTAAACCGTCCGCGTTCATAGCTGTATTCATTCTGTTCATCCAATTCAATGTTAATTACTAATAGTATCAATTAATGTTGAAAATTCTCTGTGATTTACTAAATCTTAAGACAGCAAAACACGTAATCATCCTGTCCGATTGTCAACGCAACGGCGCCTTTAAAGCTCTCATCAAAGCCTAACATGTCTGTGTCTCCCCATCCCGGCCATTTCCCTTATTGTTGTTATCATTGCAAATTTGAAAACATCCCATTTTAGGATTTTGGGAAAGAAGATAGGAAGAGAATAATGGGTTTTGGGAAAGAAACATCATCATTGCTTGATGATTTTATAGAGGAGGTTGGCGGTTGTGCCGTGGTGGATGGTGGTTTTGCCACTCAACTTGAGAAACACGGTGCCACCATCAACGACCCTCTTTGGAGCGCTCTTTGCCTCATAAAACAGCCTCATCTAGTTAAAAGGGTAACGTAACCTGACCTCCTCTGCATGTTTCTGCTGTTTCTCTCTCTCTCTCTCTCTCTCTCTCTTTTTTATTACTCATATAAGAATGTGTGTGCGCGTATGCTCTTGATCTTGTTTTATCTTATGTAATTAATGATCATATGTATATTTCTTGGCATTACATAAAGAGGAGGGAAAAGTTAATAAGAAAATTTGGAAAGATTTGATGGTGGTGGTGGTGGTTCTCAAAGATTTATGAGGGCATAACTGTGTTTGGATTAGCGCAGGTACACTTGGAGTATTTGGAAGCTGGTGCTGATATCTTGGTTACTTCATCTTATCAGGTTTGCACTTTCCTACTTGCTTCTGCTGCTGCCCTTGTAGTTTAAGAGAGTTTCTCTTGTCAATCCATATCGTTAATAATTGGCTTCAACTTCAGTTGAATTACATTAAAAAGAATATATAAAAAAAAAAAAAAAACTAAGGTATAGTATAGTACTCTTCTAGTTGATGACATTTGAACACTGTATGTTTTTTTTTTTTTTTTTATGATAAATTTGATCGAAATGATTATCATCCCTGTCCCCTGATGTGGGGTTCAGAAATTTAATATGCTAATCTTACCTTTGTAAATACAGGCTACGATTCCAGGATTTTTGTCGCGGGGATTATCTATTGAAGAAGCAGAAAATTTGTTGAGAACGAGTGTGAAATTGGCTGTTGAAGCCAGGGATAAGTATTGGGATGCCATTAAAAGTAATCCTCTGCATAACAGAAACAGGGCTCTTATTGCAGCATCCATTGGAAGCTATGGTGCTTATCTTGCAGATGGCTCAGAATACAGGTTTGCGAATTGTTAACATTGTATTTAAATCAACATTGCATAAGTTTAAGTACCAAATTTTAGTCTTCCCTGGCTAAACTTAAATTTTCAAAAAGATGACCTTCATTGACACTTAGAAAAACTTTCTAAATAGACTATATTGCATCTGTATTTTTGTGGTTTCATCATTGTTTCTTTCATGCAGTGGGAACTATGGTCCACAAGTGAATTTGGATAAACTTAAGGATTTTCATAGGCGAAGATTACAAGTTCTTGTGGAAGCAGGAGCAGATTTACTTGCCTTCGAGACCATTCCCAACAAGTTAGAAGCTCAGGTAACCCCAATTACTTGACATTTAATAAGTGAGGATCATATGTTGAGTGTTTTTTCATTTTTTTCTTGAGTGAATTAATTTAGATCAAAGAACAATATGCAAGTTGACTAATGATATTAGAAGGGTGCTGTTCAATTTCCATTTCCTTGTTTATCTAATTATTCTGTCAGATATAATAACGGTATCACAAAGAACATTCTTGTTTTTATCTTGCCTGTTGCTATAATCGAGTAACATATAACTTCAAGTTTTTTGGCAGGCTTGTGCTGAACTTCTTGAAGAAGAGAATGTGCAGATTCCATCATGGATCTGTTTTAGTTCTGTAGATGGGAAGAATGCTCCTTCAGGAGAGAGCTTCAGGGAGTGTCTAGATGTATTAAACAAAAGTAACAAAGTTACCGCAGTTGGAATTAACTGTGCACCACCTCATTTTGTTCTTGGTCTAATTCAGAAATTCAAAGAGGTAGCTAATTCTTCTTTAAAAATCACCAACAGAAAAGTAGATAGGAAGCATTGTTTTTGTCTTTTTCATTCTTTTACATGTACGCTATTCCAGTGTGCCGGTTTCATATGCACTTCCATTTTCCACAGCTAACTGGCAAGGTCATAGTTGTTTATCCCAACAGTGGGGAAATATGGGATGGAATAGATAAAAGATGGCTGGTGAGTCATTAAAGTTTATATATTTTTCTGTACTTCGTTTATAATCAACAATTTTGCATGCTCCCAATGCAAAGTGTCACACTGTATATAATCTTATTATCATGTTGTGTACAGCCATCTCAATGTTTCAACGACGAAAAGTTTGAATTGTTTGCTACAAGATGGCGAGATGCAGGAGCAAAACTCATTGGTGGCTGTTGTCGAACAACACCTGCCACCATTCGTTCTCTTTCAATGGTTCTGAAAGAGAGTCCCTGATTGTTTATAAAATGCTATTTAGTTGCAGAATGTCTGGGGGAGAGAGAAGCTTTAGGTAATTGGTAGCAACTTTTGCAAACATTATCAGCGTTAGTGAATTAAAGGAGTGCTAGAATAGTGAAAAGGGTACTAAGAATGCTGATTTACGAATGGAGATATGGATATGACCTGCTTTCATGGCAGTAGGAAGGATATTTCTTTTTGTTTTTGGTTATTACATCATCTATTTGGATGGCAAGTCTCAAATTACTTAACTTCAAATCATGTTAAAGAAGGCAACTATTTTGAATGCTGCTTATGTTTCTCTTCTTCAATCAATGCCTGACCATAACATTCTTTCTGACATCTACGAGCAATTCAGGCACACCTCCTTACACGTCCATCATATTTGGACATTTGATCAAGTTATACTAAGTAAAGAAAAAGGATTTGTGGTGAGCCATTCTCCTTGCATGAATAACACAATCACCATGGGGTTAAAAGAGATTAATTTGACTACTAAAGCTACTATTGATCGGTGACATAAAGTCATGTTGTGTGTGGGAGAAGCAATTCTACAACTCTGATGAGATAATCTCATACCATGTAAAACCATTGTTACTACATTAATGTATTTCCGCGATACCAATGAGAGCAAGTCCTGCTATATAGTTCCAGAAAAAACTAAAGCAAAATCCTAACTTGATAACAGCTCTACAGACATTAGCAAAAAATTTAAGATTATAAATGAGAAAGAATCCTTCCTCCATATTTCATCTAATCAAGAAGCCAACTCAAGCCACAGTGAACACAAGATCAGCGCTTAGGAGGGCCTCTCTTATCATAGGATCCCCAAAGTTCACTATTATAGGGATCACCAAAAGAACTACCTCGATATCTCATGTCAGGACTTCCGTTTAACATTCCATAACCTCCGATACCTGATACGAAAGAAAGGAGAGTCAATAGTTTTATATTGTTTGTAGTCATTCAAACATATCTAGGCACGTTACTGCAAATGAAAATAAAAGCGACACCATGAATTTCATGCACACACAAATGGGGAAAGGGAGAGGGGTGGGTAGGGAGAGATAAAGAGAGGGATACCAGGACCCCGTGCTCTCCTCTCTGCAGCCACCTGCTCGGCACTGAGCTTTTCAATTTCACGAGCCATTGAGACAAGGTTTTTCTCCATTGCTTGGTTTTGTTCGACCAGTTCCTCGTGTGACTTTTTTTCAAATTCGTATGTTCTCCTAGAATATGCATTAGGCAAAGCAAAACCAGAAAGCACCAGGTCAGAAACATGACAGCCCAGAATTCATCCCTCAAGCACATGATTTACTTGCTCTATGAACAGAAATATCTGAAGACATATTCCATTTTTAAACAATTTCCCTAGTCAAGCAGGATGGAGGAAGGTTGGTTGCTGGATTTGATGAACCAGAAATAGCATAATTCAAACATTAAAGACTTGAAGAAGCAAACATGATCAGACCTTGCTTCTATCAGCTCTTTGTGCATCCCCTCAATATCAGTCTTCATGGCAGCTACTTGCTGATTATCGGCTTTGCATCTATTAATATCCTTGTTGAGAGTTTGAACTTGGGCAGATAGTTCCTGTCGTAGAACATTTAATTTCTGAGATTCAGCTCTTAATTGCACTACTTCTGCCCTCAGTGGTTCAGCAGAGCGAAGCTCAGCTTCAAGCTTCAATCCCCTTTCCATCAACTCCCTTGTGTGGGCGTCTTTATCAGCACGAATTGTAGGAAGGATTTGACTCAACCTGCGGATTTCATCTTTCACGGCAGTCAATTCACTCTGTAAAAACACATTCTCATCCACCAATTGTCTATTTTCAGCAAGAATCTTCTGCATATCTCTATGTTGGAATTCAAGTTCCTCCTCCAGGATTGCAGGATGCTGAGGTAGGGTTCCAGCTCCTCGGTGCACAATAGATCGTGGGTCATCACGGAAACCCCGGATGTTATCTACTGGCCGAGACATGCGATTTCTCCCTGCCATAGTTAAGTATCCTGCATATGTAATTCATCTATGAGCGAGTGCATAAAATTCTACTTTCCCATAAAAAGAATCAGACGATGGCACATTTAAGTGGGATTGACTTTAGACAAGAAGTATAACATACATGACAATCTATCTTCATGTTTTAATTGAGGAAGCATACATGACACATGATCGAAAAAGAGAGAAGAAACCATTGAAGAAATCTCAAAGAAAAAAAATTCATTGACAAACTTATTTTGAAAAAAAAAAACATCATGCACCAAATTCATTCAATAATTTGCAGTATGAAAAGCACAGTTCTTGACAATTGATTCACCTAATCTTGAGTTCACAGATAACCTTTGAAGTAGCTGGGAAGTATTACAGTAAGTAATGATATCTATCTTCATTCCACCAAATTTCTGTTCTGTTTCTCACCAAATATGTAAGCCAAATCATTCTCAACTTTGTCAATGACAGTCCTACGCTTTACCCACCAATCCAAAACCTTAGCAGTGGTTTTAAAAAAAAAAAAAAAGATCTTATCAAAACATTAGATTAATATACTTGTGATAAACAATTAAAAAGGTTAATAACAAAGTGAACCCAGAAAGCGTAATTGACCATCAAGATTGAATCTTTCTGCCAAACGAAAAAGAAAAAGAAAAGTGAAAGATACAACTAATTTAGCTCGACATGGATTTAAAATGTCGTTATCGCCTAAAATTCCATCAGGGAATTATGACAGTTTTATGTGTAATCAAGAATTCGACTCAAAAAACATGACGAAACAAAACAGGAATTATAACCGTAACTGGGAGTTTTTGCTCACGATTATACAAAGGATATTCAAGGTGTTTTTGCACACAGCAAAATCAAAATCATTCAAACCGCAAAGGCATCAAATTTGCAAATTGGAATAGATATCATAGAGGGCCGAGAGAGTAAGTACCTTTGTCTTGTAGAGCTGATATTGGGGAGGAGAATTTTCGCTTCGAATTATTGAGCTGAAAATTTAAAAATATAAAAAAAAATAAAAATTTCACTTTCTGCTCTGTCACTCTTGAGTTCATAAGCGGGTGCTGTCCTGTGGTAGGAATGGAAAACCTTGGGCCTTCACATGGTTGGACTACAATACACGGCCCATGTTTTATTGGGTGTATATGGCCCATACTTTCGTTTTTTTTTTTTTTTTTTTTGTTTGACCATTAAGGCTATGTTTGGATGCTCTTGTTTTAGTGATTTATTTCACAAGTGCAAAATGAGTTGTTTGTTTTGTTCAATTTTTCCATCAAAATTTTTAAAAACAAAAACAATGCTACAATAATTATTTTTGCTACAGTTTTTTTAATAAATAAAATATTATTTTTTAATTTTAAATTTTAATAATAAACAATTCTTTCTAACACAATCTCCACCAAAATAAATTAATAAACTATTAATTCAAATTTAAATTTCAAACTTTTATTAATAAAAAAATCTTAAATACAAATCTCAACAAAACAAAATCATTCATTCCAAACACTCATAAAATATTCTTTTCTCATAACAAATCCCAAGAAAAAAAATTTCATAATAAAATTCAAAAATACTTCATCCAAACGGAGCCTTAATATTTTTATGGCCTTGCGCATTTCGGGCATGAACATGATGATGTTCATATTGTTTTACAGCTTAGGGTCCTTCTTAAAATATAAAAAATTAAAAAAAATATATAATGAACGATTATTACTAACTAGACTCTTGTTTTGCTAACAAAATACTCCCTCTTATTCTAAATAAGTGTCGTTGAAGGGATTTGCACACTTATTAAGGAATCACTAAAATGACTAAAAGAACCTCTAAATTAATGATTGGAGTTGTTCATAGTGAGTAAAACTTTTCTCTCTCATTTCATTTAATACAATAATAATGGTAAAAAAAATAAGAATAAGTTAAAACCACATTTAATTTGAAATGTCCATCTAGCATTTGGAGGTAAATTATGAATGATCCATCTAGTAATCAAGTGGACAAAGAGAGCACCGGCCCGTTATCCTTCCACTGCAAAGAGCGGGAAGTTGTCGTTGCTATGTGAAACCAGCCTCACGCAGTCCCCTCCACTTTAGAAACCAAGTGGTTCAGGCTTTCCACTAAACCACATGGGCCAACTCGATGCTTGGAAACGGGCGAGCCAGGCAACAAGCACTCCTTGCCCTACCGGATCAAACCATACCAACGTTCCAACACTTTCGTGACTGAGCTCGGCGATGGATGTGTGAATCTTGGGATCATATTAACATTTCATTTTTCATTTAATTTAGCGATGTGGGATGCACTCTAAAACAATTGTCTATGTAGAAATGAGCAAATTGAAGCAAAGTCTCCATGGAACTTAGTCCTGGAGGGAAGAGAAGATTGAAGCAAGGACCAATTCCAAATTGTAAGTGGAAAGTGAAAATCACTCGAGGAGGATGAAGTAGAGGAATATCACAGAGATAAGAGTTAGATGACAAGAATATGGTCGTCTGTCGACTGCCTAAACAAAAGAGATGATGCATTAATTGTGTGGATTTCAAAACCACATTCGAAAAACAAGTTCAACTCTTGCTAAATTTGCATGCATTAATTGTATTCTCAATTTTAGAATACTTTTGTGTTTTTCAAGCTGAATTGTGCAAAGCAGTTGAGGAAGAATCGCAGAGGCTCAGCTAAATGTTAAATTTTTATCAATGAAACATGGTTTCTGGCAAAAGAAGAATATAAATGACTTAATACTCTTTCAAACTGTTGTGCAAAAAAGATCAACATCGATCTAATTTTCCTGTAGTTTCTTGATATGTTAGAATCCATTGCTAAATTATCTGTAATTAATGTTGTAAGGATATGATCTGTCTGACACGTTTTACTGCTAACAAGAATATAGTTTAAGACATGCAAATTTTGTATCCCCAGAAATGTCACCCTTAGCTTGATCTGAGACACATCATTCATTCATTCATAACAATTAAGGTTTTTACAAAATGGGATGAAGATGAAGAATCCAAGTTAAAACAGGCAGATGAATTGGCGTTTTGCATGAGACCACATGCAACCCGTTACTTAGTGTAGTGTGTGATTCTTAGATTTTTTCCAATGATACAACTTCTCATTAATATTCAGCTGCCTTCTGCATGCAGTACTTCTTGCTAGTTAGGACCATTATCCAATATTAATTAATAGTGCATATACGTTGGAAATATCTATATATTCAAAATTAATTAATTGTTCTTAATGTTTTTCAATCCAAACAATATTGTTAAAGAAAGAGAAACCGAAGGTGACTACAATTCAGTCATTATCAATGCCCGAGCCTAATATATATGCTTTGTGAGAGACAAAATTCAAAACCCCAAGCAGCAGCAGCAGCCGCCAAAGGTCCAAAGGATATAATTTACTCTGCTGCAGCTGTGCTACGTACTAATGCTGTATGCGTATATGTAGTTAGGTTTATATACATATCAGCATGGATGAGGTTTCCACATCAGATTTATCCTGCGATATTTTTCTCTCTTTCCTGTTTCTCAAGGGCGCCGTACGTACATGCATAAATTATTCAGTTTTTCAAGTACTATAACTTTCTCATAGCTAGCTGGCTGAGAATATATATTATTGGTAAAAATATTTTGTGAAAGAGAAATTAAATTAATTGCATCAATTAAGCAATATAGCATGTCTTTTATATAGACATGACCATTCCGCCGGTTATAGTTTTGGAATCGGAACTAGGGCCTTACAAAATCTGAACCGTACCTGAATCGTCTATGGATGGTTCGGTTATGATTCTTGATTTTTTAGAACCGGAAAAGGAACTGTCCATTTTTATAATTCTATAAATATTTTTACACCTATTCATTTTCATCACATAATTCTTTTTCTAATATTATTTCTTAGTTTTATAATCTTTATCTGGTAAGTTTTAGCGTTCATAATTTATAGTTTAGGGTATCAATTTTTTTAATTAATTATTCTAATTATATTATTATATTACACTAATATACTATTTGAATTCCAATTAATAGTTTAATCATTCTTTCAATACTCTTATTATTTATATTTTTTTTCTCACTTATCTAATCCTTCATAATTCTATTTTTCTAAAACCTACGTATATTAGTTCAATTTCAACTATTAATTAGTCCAATTATATTATGTATCAACTTAATTTTCTAATTTATGTTATCCTAATTCTATTATTATATTATGCTAATATACTATTTGAATTTCAATTAATAGTTCGATCATTCTCTCAATACTCTTATTCTTTCTATATCTTTATTTCTCACTTATCTAATCTTCATAATTCTATTATTCTAAAAAATTCATATATTAGTTTAATTTTAACTATTATTCTAATTATGTTATTATGTTATACCTGTTGAATTCTAATTAATAATTCAAATATTCAATTTTTCTTTCAATATTCTTATTATTTTTATATTTTTTATTCTCACTTATCTAAGTCTTCTTAGTTCTATTATCTAAAAACTATATACTAATTAAGTTCAATTGTAACTATTATTATTCTAATTATATTATTATGTTGTATTATTTGAGTTTTAATTAATAGTTTAATCATTATTTCAATATAAATCAAATTTAAAAGTGGGATTACAATCGAAATTCGAAACGAAAAATCGAAAAAAAAACAGAATTTGAACAAAATTGCAACCGAAAACGAAATCTGAATCGAAACGGTAGCCATGGCTACTTTATATATCATCACATGAATTCACATCCCAATTCCCAGCATGCATGTAAAAGCTGGAGGATTATTTATATATATACATATATATATATATATATATTGTGAGGTTAATTAATGGATGAGTAGGCAGCCAATTGTGGTTGTGGGCAGCTAGCTAGCAGTGAGTATATATCTTATTTGGCTTTGATATCGGATAAATTAACGGAAGTTCTATCTTCCTGAATATATATATATATATCAAATTAAACTTAGAATATGGGGTTGGTGGTTTATGACAGCAAGAATTAACCTACCAGTACATGCATGCATCTATACATTAATGAGATCAATTAAAGCAAAATTCGCTTCATCAAGTATTATTCTTCTTCTTTTTTTTCGATTTCCTTATATTTTCTATCCTCCTATTGTCACACTGATCTTCATTGTCCTAACATGCAATAAATCTAGCTAACAATTTTAGAACAAGAAAGGCTGTGAACGGTCAGATTGGTTTTTCATAGTTTGACTTTTAAAATCTCTACAATTGTTTATTTCATCAAAAACTAAAATATCCATTCAACTTTTGGTTTCGCTGTGTGATACTGATACGGACAAGAAATATCTTCTATAGCATTCCATTCCTTGTTCATTGTATTAATACAGATCGATATCACCATTGGTAATATAATCTATCTATCTTGATCAATGATCAATGATCAATGATCATGCATGGCATATATTTAGTAAGTTTTAATTGTTCCAAAATTAATTAAGCAGTAAAACATACATTTGAAGTGCGGTTAATTTGGTGGGGGGAGAGAAAATCGAATAAAAAGGGGACCGCAAACAAGTGTGATCAACTTTTAAACACCGAGGCATAATTGAAAGGAGACAATCCAACAAAAGTGTCTTCTTCAAATTTAGTGAAAAATGTAGAAATTGACACTGTCCAAACTCATCTTATCAGACGGATTGAATCAATGACTAATTCGAATCTTCTGCTATTGGACCCCACTAGAAATCCCTAGGATTATAAATGCAGCCAATGAAAAACCAGTAAATTGGATGATTTTAACTAAACAGCCAATCAGACAACAGATAAGGCCCTTCAAATGGGCCCCAAAAGTGCAACTATCTCTCCCAAAAGTGCATCCAAATATGGCCTTCAACTCCTTAAATAAACTGAAAAAGTGCACAGTGGGTCACACACACACACACACCTTCAATTCAATAATTGCACCAATTCTTAATTAGCTCCATACATATTCCCAGAAAGAAAAAAAAAAAAGAGAGCATCAAATTCTCCCATACCCTTTCTGATGCTCCATTAATTTTGGTTGGATTTTTGTAAATTCAACTTCAATTTCGTATTCAGCATATAGTATAGATTGAACTTTGATTATGGTCTCAGAACAAAGAAAATTAGCCAACGTTATGGGGGGCAAAACCGCTAGAGCATGTGATAATTGTATAAGAAAAAGGGCTCGTTGGTATTGCCCTGCTGACGATGCATTTCTTTGCCAGGTTTGCGATGGTTCTGTTCATTCGGCCAATCCTTTGGCTAGCAGACATGAAAGGGTTCGTCTCAAAACTTCATCTTTGAAGCCCTCCAAAGAAGTCTCTTTAGAAATTTCCGCGCCATCTTGGCACCGTGGTTTCACCAAAAAGGCACGTACACCGAGGGGTGGAAAGTATGCAAAATCAATTTTCGAAAAGCCGGCGAGGAACCCTCTTCACCTTGTTCCTGAAATTTGCTACGATGAGATGGAAACATCTCACGACGAAAACGAAGAGCAACTTCTTTACAGGGTCCCTATATTTGATCCCTTTGTTGCCGAATTGTGCACCACTGCAAATTCAAATGTTGGGAGTGACGAAAATTTGGTAGGGAATGGATCTAAGGCTATTAATTATGATTGCAGTAGTAGTAATGATTTAAATAATCAGTTTCATGGATCCCTTCCATCAGAGATGGAACTTGATGAGTTTGCTGCCGATGTTGAGAGCTTATTAGGTAAAGGGCTCGACGGCGAATCGTTTGATATTGAAGGGTTGGGACTTTGTGATTGCAAAGTGGAGAATCCTTTGGGGAGTAGTGGAAGAGAAGTGAAGGTTGAAGATGAAGTGATTATGGCGGATCATCATAGTCTAAGTCAGCAAATTGATGGAGAAATTGATATGAGCAGAGAAACTTTTGAGCTGAGCTTTGACTATGATTCTCCATTAAGTTGTGATGATCAGGAGGATAATAAAGAAAACGTTGAAAGGGTCTTAATAGTAAAGGATGATGAGATGAGCGAGGATTGCAAAGCGGACGGGGGGGCGAACGGAAATAGAAAGCTTTTATTGAGGCTTGATTACGATGGAGTGATATCGGCTTGGAGCGACCAGAGGCCTCCATGGACAACTGGGGAAAGGCCTGCAGAATTGGATTCCTATGACTATTACTGCTGGCCTCATCATCATAATTGCATGGTATGTTTTAATCTAATCTAATTAAACAATTAAGCATCATACATAATACATACTAAATAATAACATTTAATTTGGTGATTCGTGCATACTGCATGGCTCGATCGGGGTACTAATACTATGCATTTTCGTTGCTCATTTTGAATTGAAGAAATTAAACAATTTATCAATTGAAACTATTCTTAATTCTTGGAACATCATAATCATAATCATAATCATAATAGAAGCAGCAGCAAATTAAAATCATGCAAGTCAATAAATCTAACATCGATCTCGATCTTATATGCATGGTTAATTTAGCATGTTTAACGATGTTAAGTCACAAGAAACAGTATAAAGTTGGGAGAAGATACGGAGCAACAAAATGCATGCTTGGGACAAAAATACAACTGCTCCATCCCTTAATTTGGCACCTTGTAGTTATGTATATGTTGTACTAGTCTCTTTTTTGGAGCTCTGCAAATACTTTTCGCTGTATCATTATTATTTTTAAAAACTTGAACTGTTCAGATATGCTTATTGGATAAAAAAAGAAAAGAAAAGTTGGCTTACTCTTTTACTGCAAAAAAAAAAAAAAAAAAAAAAAAGAAGTGGGGGCGTGGGGGTCGATTAATTAGAGATTTAAAATTAATTAATTACGCATGCAGGGTACTTGTGGGAGTACATTAATTCAGAATCCATATGGTGATGGAGTGGGAATAATTGGACATCCAGGAATATTGGACGGAGGGAGAGAAGCAAGAGTGTCGAGGTACAGAGAAAAACGGCGAACCAGATTGTTTTCCAAGAAAATAAGGTACGAGGTCCGGAAATTGAATGCTGAAAAGAGGCCAAGAATGAAAGGGAGGTTCGTTAAGAGGTCTAATTTCTCAGCTATGCACGCCAATTAACTTATATGCATTGCCAATGCCCGGTCATTAATTTGAAAATTAATTGGTAAATAAATGAGAATATATATATATATATATATATATTTTTGGCACAAAAATTTTACTTTTGAGAAAGTTGTAACTGATCGACTACGATGATGTTAATTACTTCTTTCTCTCTATCTCTTTTATTTGCTTATTTTTCTGTTTTCAGGCTTTGACTCAATTACCAAAACCATGAAAGGAAATTACAAGCCGTTTTTACACTTGTGCGTGATACAGCTAAATTATTAACATCATTTTAATTATGTTGTAAATTTTGTAATTTTGATGCTCACTTATGAATATTACTTTTCAAAAAAAAGAAAATTTTTGGCTGTAAAAGTGATTATATAAGTAGTCTGATGTGAAAAGGGTTTTATAGGTTAATTGTCATTTTAATGCACAATAAAAATGGTAAAAAAATTAGAATTAGCATTAGAGAATTAATTGGACGTTTCATATATAAAACTCGAAACTGTTTAATAGGAGTTTTCGTGGACGGTACATATGCACATGGTTGGGTAATTTATGTGTGTATCTGCCAAAAAAAGAAAAAAAGAGTTATTGGAGTAGTGAAGATAATTAACCAAATATATATAGTCAATAAGGTATTTGAAAACTGAATTCGGAGGCATAAAAATATGTATTTTTAATTGGGAAATTAAACATATGATATGACGAGAAATAATCAATCATTAAAAATAAAAGTTTGGTTTAATTTTGTGTCCCTCCATCAATTAATTTTGTCCATCATTCCATCCCCAGCAGTCTCATAACCTTGCAAAGTAGAGGATATAGTAAAGATGTTTTCAAAGAATCAAGAAACGTGAAAAAAAAAAAAACCCAATCAAAACCCTAAATAGTTGGAAACAGTGGCGGAACCATAAACTTTTGTGAGGGGGTGCTCACTTGTACAAGAAAAAAAATTCAAACAACTAAAATATATATATATATATTTCATAAATATTTAATTATAATAATTAATCACCAAAAATATACAAAATAAATAAAAGAGACATGAAAAATAATGGGCTTGTTGAGCCGGCCCAGATACTAGCATACAAAATACAACGTAGGACCACCAAACATAAAGTAAACCACAAAACTCATATATTATCAACACCCCATCGTAGTTGGGTTGGTCAAATCATAAAATATACAAAGCCCACCCAAAATCTTCCCCAAATCAAATCTCAGCCATCTGATACAATTACCAACAATCACAAAAGTCCTGACCCGCAAATGTCCAGTTATTCAAACTTTTCATCTTCTCCGCTTTTCATCTTCTCCGCTCGCCTCTGCTCCTTGGCGGCACCGGTGCGCAACTGGTGAGACGTAAGACAATACCTCTTCTCTCCGGGAAGAAGAGGGGGCGATAGTTCCGCCACTGGTTGGAAAAACATAAACTAAAATTGCAAGTTCAGAAAGTGGAGGAAACTGGAAACCAAACCAAATATAATTTTATATATATTAAGAAGACGAAAATATTTATTCTTTGTATAATGAAGAAAAGATCGAGGAAGAAGTAATTTTGCAAGTATCGAATTAAATAAGCAGTATATAGATAGAGAGAGTGATTATTGAATTATATATCATACGCTTCATGCATAATAAAAGAAGATTGTTTCTTTTAGGTGAGTCAGAGTCCGTGGCAAGTGAATATTAATCGTGAAACAGAACTTGGGCCAAGAAGTGCCTTCGTAAATCCAGAAGCCCAATTGACTTAAACCAAAGTTTGGAGTTTGGATGCAACAATTATTTAGGAGGACAAAATGCTAAACATGGTCGAGATATCCATCCAAGAATGAAAAGCGCAGCATTAATAAGATCAAGATGTGATGTTTGGTGATCCAACCATTTTCGATCTCTTTTTTTGTTTGTTTGTTTGTTTATTATTTAGGGTTTTATTTCCCTCTCCAATTTACTCCATAATTAATATACATGGAAAAACAATTAATTTTACTTGATCTCATCATTTACTCACTCTCGAGATATATGGGATACACATTTTCAAACTAAAATCTTTAAATATTCCTTCATTTTCAATGGCAATCAGTAATCATGCATGGGTGTTGGGTGAAGTATAATCAAAAATTACTACTTTAATTGAGAATATTAATGATATATAGAATTTGTCTCTGTGGATCGATCTTATGATGCAGCTGAACTAGTTCCCATGCATCCATCCATCCGTAATGGAGAAAAATTAAGATATACTTTCCTACTTGTGAAATTTCTTGAACTTTTTTATGATGATCGAGGCACATTATTCAAATTAAAAAAGATAGGATTATTGCTTCTCTTTTGATATTGGAATGGATGCCAGCACAGTCACGGATATATCCTCTAAAATTATTTATTCAACAAGCAGTTGTTTAATATTTAATAAAGATGTATGTCTGTATGTATGTCGCTTATGCGGCGAAACTTCTTCGTTTTTATGCCCAATTCCAATTGTTTTTAATTATATATTGCGCCAAGAGTCATTAAAATTCATGAATGATCTAAGACTGAGTCATTAACCAAAGGAGATACCCTTATTGGTTGTATTACGTTAATGGGGAAAAGAATTTCTGTAATAATTAATTAAAAGAGCTATTACTTGGGTCTTAATCGCAATCAAGCAACGCAACCTTCCAAATAATCAAAGGTTAGCTATTAATAATATAATAATATGGGATTAATTGCAACTTGAAAATGTTAACTCGGAGATGCACTACTACCTACTTATATATGCAACTAACCTACAGCGTTAATTAAGTTCCCATTTACTATTTAATTAATACTTTAAACATTTGTAAGTACGTAGGTCATTAAATTAATTAAAATAATGTAAATCCCAACCTAGCTAGAAGAAAATTCTCAATTATTTTGCAATATATAATATGTATGGTCCATCCAAGTCATAAAACCAGTTTGTACCCATATATATAGTCAATATATATCTTGCTATACATATTGGAGAAAAGGGATGCACTCACTATTTATATTTGTTTAGTGAAGTCATCAAATTAATTAAGGGAAGATTGGATGGATGCATATATATATATATGGCTCAATCTCTTTCTTTCTTTCTTTCTTAATTAATTAATTAATTAATTAATTAATTAATTAATTAATGGGGATGCTATGCCAGATTGCCAACCAATAATATAATGAGGTCTTGAATCTTGATGTTATAGTATGCTTAGTTAAATAAGCAACCATTTGATTTGACTAAATAAATAATAGAACATTCACAAATACTTTAATGTTTGTACAAAATTATAAGGATCTGATTTATGCGGCAAAACTAGTACGTTTGCAAATCGGCCCCTTTGATAATTATTGCTTTTAATTTAAACAAGTAGTTAAGTAGTAGCTATCAAAGATGGAAATAACAAATACGTACGCACACAAATTAATTAATGTAGAATTAATGGATGATGGCATGGCTGGTCAATATTCAAGCAACTTGTTCCATTTGCTATCTGCAATTTTTCTAAATATCCAATTAATTGACCATATCATGATAGATTCATTCATTCAGTCATTATGAATCTGAAAGAATATTCTACATATCCGATTCATGTAAATAAAGACGCAATGCATGACGGAATTCCGCAGGTAACAGCGATTCAATTAATTAGCATCCTCCCATCCCCTACCTCCACAAACAATTCATTATTTGTAACAGATCGATGGATCGAGTTTATTTTTGATTAATTACTACTGATTTGCATGTATATATATATAAAGGGGCAAAGTAAAAAAAAAAAAAACACATAACTACTAATTAATTCAATTTGGATGGATTCAATATATAGCTCCCATTCATGAAGTACATACCTTTTCTGTTGGGAGCAATTAAGCTGCCATTAGATTTAGAGCCACATTTCGATGCTTAATTAATTAAAGGAAGAGTTTACGTGCACAATTAATTAATAATATTTATCTGAGTATATCATTACCGTTTTACTAATTGATGAAAAATACAGTAAGATGGAATTAATTAATATTGCCTTTAATCAACCCTTAATTAGTCCAAATAATCAAAGCTTAATTTATATCACGGAAAGGGATTGAAAGTGTATCTCGGGAATGTATTTTATATATATATGCGGCAAAACAACTTCGTTTACATACATGGGCTTTAATAATTTTGTTAAACAAGTAATTAAGTCATTGCCAAACACGTAAGATCATACAGTATATTGTTTTAATAATTAAAGCACTCATTAATTAATACTAGTTTAATTGGGATAACCTCATGATCAAGTTGGATCTCCAAATAAGCACTGGGGTCTCCACGTAACCATTAATTATTGCCATGCTTCCACGGGTCTCCATACAATGAATCTTCAATTTTTCGATTAAAAACATAGTAATTAACTTTTTAATTCCAATAATATCATTACTATAGTCTGAAAATTAATAACTTGAGAAGAATAATTGTTTGATACGTATATGATGGCATCATGGCGTGTGGCGGGCACAAGGCTAATCGTCATATTCCACTCCGACAAAAAGGCATAAATTAATTCAGATAATATTTAAGAAATTCAAGTGGGTGATTAAGAAAACAATTTGTGTTCATCAACGTATTTTTATTTGGATATATTTATAAGATTGACCAAGTGTGCAATTTTGAATTCCAGATGAATTTTTAGAGACAAGTAGAACAACAAGCTAGATTCAGGAATATACATCCACTCACAAATCAGAATCCTTTTCTTGGAAAATAAACAAAACAATTAAATAATCGTACGTAACATGTCAAATGTTTTGTATATAAAATTGTGGTATCCCAATATATACCACCCGTGTCTGCTGACTTTGGCTAAGTCCAAAACAAAATTAAACTGTGTATTTATGGGAATAAATTAATTCCGTTATTGCTGTAATTAGGATTAAAAGATTAAGTAATTTGGTTGATGAGGTGTAAATTATGTGGCAAATTGTGTGTGTTCTTTAGAATTAATTTCAAGTATTGCCACACGAATTATTGATCGTGACTTACTTCCAAAATTGTATCTTTGATTAAATCAAGGCCGACCATGAGCTTATCTCAACATATTTTGCTTTGGTACAATTAAAGTAGCAAAACTTATTTATTGATTATTATTGCCACTTTCTAGACCACTACTTGTATAAGTCATTTTAATTAACACCATAAAATGTAAATAAAAAGGTTTAAAAGAAAAAAAAAAAGTAAAAGTGGTAATTAAGAAGAGAAAGAAAACATTGGGAACTTTTACTAAAATGTACATCGATCGATCTCTTAGCTCAAATTGTCAAGTTCCTAGTTTATTTAAGTAGTGAGTAAAGAAATGAATGGAAATCTTGAAATAGAAAAAGCATTTTTTATTGCAAATTACAATACATACATTAGTAATCCATCCTTCAATTTCAATATAAGATTTTGATATATATTCTCCCTCTTATAAAGAAAACTATGACTAATTAAGTTGGAAATCTAAAACATATATATATACATGCATGGTATAGAATTACTTCTCTCTTTATTCCTTTTTTTTTTTTTTTAAGTTTTCTCTTTGGAGGGCTTTTTTTTCTTACTTCAATGTTTAAATCCCAAACAGAAGCAATATCTTCCCTTCTTTTTCTTTTTCATTGGATCACACGACTTTATAAATACTTATTAAATACAAGGTAATATATTAATGAATTAATTTCAAGGAAATTATATATGGTTTTAATTAATTAAGGAGGGGAGGCAATTCTCAAACTCTCAATCCGCAGGCAATTATATAAGATTAGTCCCATTTACTTCACCACTAATTACATGACGCCTCAACTGATCACGAAATTAATTAATATAATTCATGAGCATCAAAGAAGTCAAGAACTGTAGCCGTGGCGGCCTTGCCTCATGAGTCATGACCACCTCTTCGTTTCAGCATGGGGCATTTAATCATACAAAATTGACTACAGGATTTAAAATAAAATTAAAAAAAAAAAATCCTTAAACCTCGCTAATCTTTAAGGTCAAGCAGGAAACACCATCAAAAACATAATATATAGATCACTGGGGACATTATGGCATTTCTCCAACAAACTGTTGGTCCTAATTGCGTCACTGTCCAAAAACTAGCAACACCCTTAATTTGTAGACAATAATAAAAGTATATATCGTGTTTTTGTTGTACTATTTTCTTAGTTGAATATATATATATATATTACAAAAAAGAAAAGAAAAGAAAAGAAAAAGAAGAGGGCAGCTCTCCGTAGCAAGAATGAGCTACTCTTTCAACTTTAAAAAAATGGGAAAACTTTTATGTGCAGGTTGGGAATTGGGAGGTTTCTTGACTCTTTGAAGCATTGAATCTAGCTGGCTGGCTTAGATATCCCCATCCCCGTCATCATCATCAGATCGATGAAGTACTGAATGTATATAAGGGCATCAGATTATCTATTGGATGAATAAATAAACAAATACACTTTTTGATCATTGGTATCTCTCAAGCTTTTATCGTCATCTGTGGAGTCATCAACTCAATATTTTAATCCCAGTATTGTGGGCTTATTTTATCCAACCAAAACATACTACGTACAACTCCATCCGATTCCGCCCAGACCCAGAGAGTATATTTGTTCAGTTGGCAATTATTGTACCAATTTGATGACCGACCAACTAAGAAGCTAACATCACTGCCCACACATGCAACTATATATATATATATATTAATTCTTATATATTCAACTTGATTAAGCAAAAACGTAATACTACTATTTACTATACTATGTGAATTAAGGAAAAGAATATGCCAATTTGACACATAAATTACAAAACATTTAATTAGGCAGCACAATCATGAATATGGCCCCTTCCCTTCTAGCCAAAACAAGTAACAGGCCAAAAAATCAGGACACAAAACCCAAAAAAAAAAAAAACAGAAGAAGGAATCAAGCAATGGGAAGCCCTAAAATGAATGAATCATGGGATGGGACACGCCCATGCCATGGCATAGTGGCATGATGGAGTCACCACAGCTTTCAGCCTGAAACTTGGCAAGCTCCAAGCTCCATGGGCAGCTGCATGAATAGCAGATGTCAAGGATACCGCATGAGGTTCACGTGCACCACCATGCCCCCATTACCTCACTTCTTTGGCTCCTTTTTACACAAAACAAAACCGCTCTTCTGCTCTACTCTCCTCAGTCCTCAGTCCTCAGTCCTCACTACAGTCTACAGATCGAGTACGGCCAATCCATTTCTTTGGCACCATTCCTTTCCGCTGTTGTCTGTACTGATCAGTACGTACCTTCCCTAAAAGGAACAAATTTATGTTTGCAGGACTGCTTTGAACATTTTTGTCCGTCCATATTCTACTTGTCTCCAAAATTAAGGATGGGAACCACCACAAATCACAAATGTTCATGTTTGCTTCATATTTCCATCGATTTAATGGTTATTCATAATTAGTCTAACCAAATTTCATGCTTCGACTTCAAACGTGTATGAATGTCAAAATTTAATCTATTCAGTCAGACAAAATTCAAAAAAATTATCCCGTCAAGTGGTTTGATTGATTATTTTTTTTTTATCGATTATGGAATAATAAATTCCTGTTTATATGCATGAACATATTTGGATTACAACGATATATTACATGAAAAAACTACATACAGGAAGATAATGCTTAAATCATGCAGAAGTTATATGGATCATAATATCCAGCCAATTAAAACAACAAATTACTGCAAAAACATTGACCATGTGGGCAAAATCTTGATCTCGATTGTTTGGAGTTTAGAAAAGATCTAGGGGTTGTATTAATGCTTAATTGACTTTCAACATATATAATTTATGATGGTTTTCCCAATCAAAATATATATATATATATTGGTTGGTCTATGTATGCAGTAGTGTTGTTAAATGTTGACTTGGTGAGAAGTTGTTAATTTGGATGGAGGAGTCTAATTGAACCAATTTTTGAGACTTGGCGGTATCTAAATTGAGACAAATGATTATGAGAAGGCTTAATGACATGATCGATGACCAAGTTGGGAAGGCAACAATAAAATCAATCCTTGATATATCTTTTTCTTTTTGGTGAAAATTGAAAACTAGCTAAGAGTGATGAATGAGAGAGCAATAATACTAACATATTTATATTTGGTGATTAACATATGTTTGGCTTAATTTGGCACCCCCTCTATTTGCTAAAATATACATACATATTACGATCATGATGGCCATTGAAGGAAGTCACAACTCCCTTACTCCCAAACTCCAACTTAGCTAATTAGCTAGCTAGCTAGCTATGTCCCTAACATTAATGCAAAACTTGCAAAATTAAGCTCATAAGCTTTGACTTTAAAGTCTACACTTAAAAAACAAAAGAGAGGACTTAATTAAAAACGAAAAGGAAACTATGCTGTAAAAGACCAGCCAAAAAAGTTCTGGTTCTACTCTCTCTCTCTCTCTCTCTCTCTGCTAATCGGAATTCAATTCAGAAGCAACCTCCCCCTTCCTGCAGTTGACGACGAGGACGACAGGTGGGAGTGACTCACTGGTTTAAACCCAAGAGTCAAGTCCAACAACAAATCAGCATCCTCCTCACCACCCACGTGGGTCTCGGACTCCCACTTCACAAACCCCCGGTTCACCAGAGTGGGCTCCACGGTTTCTACTGACACCGAGTCATGACTATCTGCCCTTGCCCTTTTCATCTTCAACTCCTCATCATCAACTTCAACTTCAACAACAACGTCGCCAGGATCAGTCCGATCCAACTCCCATCCGGTGATGCTAAACTTAGTTGGCGGCAGCAGCTCATTCGTCACCATCATCTGAAGAGGAAGCCGACCCACTGAGTCTTTCCCACCCGAACCACACCGCTTGAAACGGTTCCGGGTCGTCCTCACCCGATGAATGTTAAGCCCACTTGAGTTTTTGCTGAGGTGACGTATGTCGCACCCCTTGAGGGGCATGATGGGATGCCCCTCGCCGGCGGCGGCAGCATCATCATCGGTGGACACTTGCATGATGGTAGCTCCATCAAGAACTGCTTCCACCGCCGTTTGACAGCGTTGCCAATTTCCTGACCACAACAACCCAACTGATCCGTATATGGGATTAATGATCCTCCCGCAGGCTTCATATAGCAGTGACCTAAATATCTCTGCGTTCAAAATGTATGCAAATATATATATATTAGTACAGTACAACCAATTTAGAATTTTTTATTTTTTTTTTTTAAAAAAAGGGGGTGTTTATACATGTATAGTCTAATATAATATCGTTTTGAACTCTGTGGGTAGAAATAACGTACCGGCACGGAGGTGATCAGGACCAGCATTGATGAGGTTGATGAGCCCAGCACGACCATAAAACTTGGCAAGAAAAACAGTAGCGTTGCCCTGAGCCTCAGGAGTTTTGATCCATTGAAGGCAAGGCCTGAGAACGCAGTCATCGCTGCAACCTTTTCGGAGAACTCTGCAGCCGTTGCAGCTCATTCTCATAATCAGCTCAAAGCTTTAATTGTTTAGCCAAAAGGGAAAAATGGAAATTATGGGGAGGGGAAGGGAAGGGAAGGGAAGGGAAGCGAAGGGGATTAGTTGCAAAAAAGAAGCAGTGAAAAATGGGAGGAGAGAAAGGGGTATTTATCTTTGAAGGGTAGCAGCAGCAGCAAAGGCAAACTGGCAAAGCAGCAAGTAGCAAGCGGTTTTCTTTCCTCCAATAGCGTACCAAAACTATAACTATTTCTTCGGCTTTAGTGAATAAAAAAAATGGGTGCAACTTCAACTTGGTTGTGTGAGTTGTGAATTGTGATGCTCCTTTCCTTCCAATTAAAATACTCCGACTACTTTGGGCATTTTCATCATGCCTAGCTAACATTATTGGTAACTACTTGTTCATTATATAATAATTAATATACTCGTCACTCCTCAATCAAACTTTTGGTACAAACTAACTCTTGCTTGCTATTTATATATTTTATCAGAATTTGGATTCAATTCGTGGTTTGCAGCATGCCGCACTTTTTTCCTATTTATATATATATATATATACTCAATTGTTAGAATTAACCATTTTATTTGTTTAGTATAGATAGTTTAAGGATATAGTGTAGCAAATTAAAGGTAGTGTGAATATATATATATATATTTGGTTAAACCAATTAAGAGCTTTAATTTGGTCTCTAATTGATTATTTGTCCTTAAATCGTGATACCAACAACAAAGAAAGATTTGTTCACACACACGCAAGTATACTTGCATGTAAATCTACAATTAATGTTGAATATTTTTTTTTATATGAAATCCATCCGATCCAATACGTAAAAGTAGTTTGATTATTAGGTTAATCAATCAATCAGTGCTTTTCTTAACATTAATATGTTTAGAAGATCAGCTCAAGTTGCTCTTCCAACTTTATAGACCTCATGAATATGATATAATACATATATATATATATATATAAAAGTGCAAAAAAAAAAAAAAAAACCCAACAAAAGAATAAATAAAAAAAGGTTTGACCGTAATTGAAATAGAATCTGGTGGAGGCAGGCAGGGTGGAACCTCGGAACATGAGGAGGAGGAGTAATGGAGGTGTAAGATTGATGTATGAAATTAAGATTCCGTTTATTCCAAAACAGGTTACAGGTGTTAAAAGTGGTGCGTGATAAGCACGTGAATAAGGCTCTGAACACCGTGCGGTTCGCCACATATGACACGAAAAATACCGTCTCAATGTTCTCATCCATCACGCCCCCGTGGTCCCATCCCACAGCTCCTCCCGGTTTTCAGGAAGTTTTTTAGTTCCTTCAAAACCAAAATAACCGTACCCTTTTTTTCACTTTGATTTTTTTACCCAAATGAAGCAAAAAAACAACAAAGACCCCTTGTTTAGGAAGACTGTGAATGGCACCCTCACCCTCACCGTGGGCGCCTCCTAACCTGTTGATTCAGCCTCTGGTTTTACCTTCAATCCTCTTCCTAAATCCTAAATCCTAAATCCTAAATCCTAATCCTAATCCACAACGTTGGAGTTTTGTTTGGTTTTGATATTGTTTTGAGTCTTTGATTAAAGACCTCCTAATGACCTTCCAATTATGCATAAGTAGAAATTTGAGGCTACATTTGTTGGGAGGATTTTATTATTATTATGTGACGTATTAAAATGATGGGAGTTGAAACTATTTATTTATTTATGATGCCATTTAGTAACTTAAATAAATGGTACATAGTTTTTTGAAAATTAGGTATTGGAGAATTACGTGTCTCAGTCATGATTTAGGTGAAATTAATGTTTGATAATATATCCTACATAGCATACATAAGCAAATTAACGTTTTCACCATGAGAATTATGGCAATTTTCTACTTTGACCAACACAAAAATTAAATGATGCAACGAGCAGCTAGGAGGCAATATTTATATATATAAATAAATGAAGGCACAAATGAAATGGAGTTGGGCGGAGTTGAAGAAGCTGGCGGAATCTTAATTAGAAGATTGTAGTATTAGCACGCAAGTTATTAGTGAAGATAAGAATAAGATGGTTACGCTTCAACAGAAATAATAATAATAATAATAATAATAGTGACCCATAACAAAAAAGTTTTGCTTAATAATGCAAACATTTCTACTAATTATAATATCTGATTAATGAGGTCAACCGCACGGTTTTGGCTCACTCCATTTATCAGGATAATATATGACACAAGACAGCCTCTGAGGTTGGAGACAATTCTGGATTGCTTAATTCTCTCTATTAATTATTACTACTCTTTTCCTGTTCTTAGCTGTATTCGTTTTTCATCTTTTTATCTATTTTTCCCTGCAAAAGGGATTTGATCGTTCACTTGTAGCTCTCTACCACAAATTATGATGATCATTATAAAAGGGACGATTTTTGTTTATGTTCCTGATGAATCCTGCTGCCTGGATAGAGCCGATGATATCCCAGAATGGGCTCTGTCATCAACAATAGTAGTAATGTTGTCTTTTGTTCAAGGCCCGGCTATCATGTACATACATACGTGCAATGATCAGTGATGTAGTAAACATTGGGCTTTAATCATTGCACTGGACTATATATCTTTATTTATAGTGAGATTGGGCTAAAACAATCCCCAACACCATTTGAAACATATAGTAAAATGTTGAATGCCTACTAATGAATAGAAAAATAATACCTCATGTTTAACTAATATTTCCCTTCTACTTCATAAGTATGAAATAATAATAGCTTGAAATTAATGATGAAGCAACCAAATCCCAAAAATAAATAAATAATAATAATAATAAAACAAGTGAAGTGCGTGCCGCCTATTCAATAAATCATTGAGAAGAAACGCATAATTGTCTTATTACTTGAAAATATATGCTACCAAAGATATATAATAATTGCTTCATACAAAGATACAACTTAATTGGTATTTTTTAAAAGGTTCTTTGTGTATGAAGTATGAACTGAATTGAGTTTTGAATTGGGATTGGAATTTTTATTATTATTATTATTATTTAAGAATAAATGGGACGTAGGAATCGATGAAAACAAGAGAAATGAATGAGTGGAGGTGGACAGAATTTGATTCCAAATCCAAAACGCTAGAAAACAAAACATCCCCGCTTGCCCACTAATCAATCCAGTTTTCCCTACAGCCTTTTCTTCTTCTTTTTTAAAATTAAGTTTGTTCCGCCGCAAAATACGTGCCATTTTCTCACATCGATTTCTCTGCTATATTTCTTAATTACTACTCTCATATATTTCCAACTCCATTAATTGATTTAAGTAATTCCCAGCAGCAAGTGTGCGTGTGTGTGTGTGAGAGTCAAAGTAAGCAAGCAGTCATAGTAGTAGTACTTGTTGAGGAGCAGCAGCAACAGCCAACAGTGTCCAAACTACTACCAGAGAGTAGAGAGTAGAGACTAGAGTCAACAGTAGTTTATTATTGATGGCATGCCCAAAATACCCCCTGACATTATCCTCCTTTAACTCTGTTCTTATTTGATTATATATATAATGCCTAAAATATACAAAAGACTAAAGGACCTCAACATTTTCAACTATCATCCTTCATCCCATCCTTACACTCAATTTGTTATTATTGTTATTTAATCTTATTTCTTAATTTGTACTTTTTTTGTTGAAAACAAAACTGGAATCAGTGTCTCTCTCTCTCTCTTTCTCTCTCTCTCGTGCTGGTACGGATCGAGCAATCTTCTCAATGTAGCAGTAAGATCCTATTCCTCTCTACTCTCAAAGTTGCAATTCAACAATCGATACAAACAAATTTCCAAATCAACAATTAATATGTACCCTTTTTTTTGTTTTGTTTATCAATACGTTGTTGTTTGACCAACAAAGAATTACTAATAATTTGCATATCTCTGCCTCATAAAACTTAAATGATGGATCGATAATGGATCTTTATATATAAATACATAGGAAATCTGTATTTCGTAATGGAGTATTTATTATTCAATTAAGGTTTAGTAAACATTCCAATTAAACCATATTAATGATTAATCCCAAAAACAACTCACCAACAGCTTTCATTACTATATCTTCAAAATATTATCATTCGCCCAAGTAAAGTAAAGTAAAGTGGGCCTGCGACTGCGGATTAATCGTCTTTGAATTTAATTGAACGCCAAAAAAAAAAAAAAAAAAGAGCTGTACCAGTACTACCACTGCTGAGCTTGACTTGTCGGTAGATACTCAAATATCCTCATGGCTCATGGCATCACCAAAATTTAATGTTTCATTGCTGCCTAAGAAATTGCCATTTTTAATGTCATGTCAACAGCGCTAACCTCAGAACTAGAACAATCCTAAAGGATTAATTGAAGAGTCTGTTTTCATGACACACACATTAATGCATTGTGCATGCCAATTGCCACCACATGAGAAATGTTCTTCTTCTTCTTCTTCTCTTCTTTAAAATTGTCAATTCTTTGCAATTCTCTCGTTCGTACGTACCATGGAGTTTATGCATCATTCTCTGCCTTTACTGCATGCACCAAATATACTATCATCTCTTCCCTTTTTTCCCACGGAGCAATCAACCTTAAATGCATCTATATGTGCGCTCATGATCATTTAGGAACAACTTCTTTGATTTTGATGATGCGTCATGCATAAGACTTAAAAGAGGAGGAGGACTTTACCGTGAAATAGAACATTCGGGTAAAAAAAAAAAAGAAAAAAAAAAAAAGAGTAGAAGTAGGGTTTGCCAATTTTGGAAAAATAGAGTAGAAGATAAAACAAAAAGCAAGTGTTACTAAAAGTGTGTCAACAACAATGCGCTTTACGCAATTCTCCAAATTTGTAAAAACCGCTCTCAACACTCTAAAAAGGCAAACAATTATGGTTTACTCAAAACCCATAAAGTTTCAATCTTTCCAAGACAATGATAGAACCAACCATACATCACTTAAAAGCTGAAAAGTTGTAATGATTTTTCGTCAAAATAGTCAAAACCGAAACAACACACAAGTATCTAGTATGATTTGCCCAATTTTACACGAAACTCACATCTCTCTGACTCTCTCTATATAGAATAGATTCTATCGTTTCCATCTTCCTCTTCCTCTCCATCAATGTTCAATGTATGAATAAAATTAATATATAGTTGACCAAAGCAAATTAAACAAAATTACAAAAAAAAAAACAAAAATAAAAATCATACGTTTCTGCAGCTCAACAACAAATATTCCAATATTATAAGAGATGCAAAAATATAAAATCTCGACTTGTATATACATCAAGATCCTCCATTAATTTCTCCTTCATGTCCAGGAGCGACTTCCCACCAAAACAAAACAAGGAAAACATTTTTTCAAGCACCAAAATACACACGGTTTTACCCATTTTAATATCACTACCAAGTCTAAAACAATCCCAATTACATATATGTTAATTCTTAACCATTATGAGAAAAACGTGGGTATTTTGGATGAAATCTAACCCAAAAAAATAAAATAAAAATAAAAATTGAACCTAAATTCGAAAAAGAAATAAAAACATGAGATTCTTGAATCTACTTGTTGTGAAGAGGATCTGGGCAACTGGGAACCCTTCTTTTACTGTCTTGAAAAGTAGCATTTTGATGAGAAGTGGCATTAATACTGTTGAGATCAGAAATTCTTTTGTTCAAGTACTTACGAAAAACCTGGGTTTGATTTACGTTGGGTTTCATAGCCCGATCGTTTTGTTTCTCCAATGCCACTCTCCTTTCCGGAAATATCCGTATGGCCCCAGCTCTATTTTCACTCAGCACCACCCATACGAGGATGAGCAAAACCACCAGAGCTGATGATGTTTTTCCACCGGGAAATGACATCACCGGAGAACCCACATAAATAAATATATTGGAGTACTGGAAATCTGAATCTGAGTCTTGTACCGGCGGCAACGGGGGACTTGTGATGCTGGTGTGTCGTCTTTGGAGAGAACAAATTAAATGGTGTGAGACAGCGCCACTCTCTCTTTCGTGTACAGAGCTAAAGCCTAAACTACACACACTTGAAGTCTTGACCTTGAGTAGGAATTGACGGCTTTGTGTTTTACTTTTACATAGAGAGAATGGTCATGCATGGATGGAGATGGAGATGGAGATGGAGATGGAGATGGACCCACATGATGATCGCATATTATCATATACACCAAACTAGCAGTTGCAGTGTGGGACTGTGTGTTTACAATATAGTAATACTTGTACTACTATCAATAATCTCTTCAAATCTGAGAATTAATAATTGAGAGCAATTCAACCCACTTTACTTTGGTCGTCCATCTAACATTTAACTACCGTCATGCCATTCCGTGAGGCACAAATTATAATTAATGCCCTCAAATTTAGAAAATTTTTAACAAATAAATAAAAAAAATCATCAAGGCATGAAATGCATATGTTTACATAAAATTTGATTAGAATAAATGCATCGTCTGTTATTGTTGCATTTTTTTTTTTTATTATTGTTGCATATTTGGTGCTAAATTAAACCAACTTGCATATATAAATATGAAGTGTGTATATACACACCAAATCTAGCTATCAAAACTTTCATAATTTTTTAAATATATAGGCAAATGTAGAAGAAGTTAAACTAGTTTGTGATCTTGAAGGCCTGAAAATCCGTAGTTATGGATGGATCTACTAATACGAAGATGTATATATAGGTAGGTGGTATAGGGGTTTGAACATAATTATTCATTGATAGTAGAGAGTCAAATGGTGATACCATCCTTCTCAATGAGTTGTAAAATAAAATTCTAATTAATTAAACATTTGGCCAATCAATGTGACAACTCCAAGTACCTAAAATTAAATTCGGACGACTTGGTGAATAATAATGTAACCAGAAGCATTAATTAATATATATTAATTAAGTCCATTTTATTTCTAAGTACGTACCAAACAACTACGTACCTTTATAGGCTTATCTTATAGAGTAATTAAAGATTACATGTATATATTATTATATAATGGAGTTGATGGAGTCCCGTTGCTACATACTACTTGGTGCTATCCAGTGTTTTAAAACTCGGATCGGGAAGCGAACCGGTCGACCTACTGGTTTAAGGGTCAACTGGTCGGATCGGTCGGATCGATTTTAAAAACCGGATATCATAAATATATTTAATAAAATTATATTAGATAAATATCAATGTATCTCACCCTCCATCTCAAAATTAAACAACAAAACAAATTACAAATATAACATTCAATTAAATTTAATAATAAAATAAAATAAATTATTTATTCTTTATCAAACAAAATGAAATTCTAATGAAGTTAGCTAAACACCATAAATAAATTGTTCAAATTTGTTTTTTTATAAATAATAATTATTTCTTTGATGAAATTGTATTTACTTTGATTTGATCTCTTGATGAAAAAAAATAGTATGGCAAAGGGAAACAAGCATAGTAACTTAATGAATATTTTACTCCTTGTTATTGTGACAATTAATAAAAGTGATAAAATATGCATTATGGAATAAAACATTATTTCGTTTTTGTAACTTAATCGCAATTTTTTTTATTTGTATAGTTTAAAGTTTAAACATTGGTAAAGGTAGGTGTTTATTGTTGTTTATTTTACTTTTTTACTAATTAATAATATTAATAATTATTTTGTTTGAAACCCAATAAGCAACAAAATATTGAGATTTCAAATCCCATTTAGTTGAAAATATAGTTCTGATTCAATGTATTCAAATTCAAAAAACCGTGAATTAAAAGCATTTATGAAAAGATAATGATAATAAAATTCGAATTAAAATCACAATCTTAATCAAATTTGAAGAAAAGCATTTATGGTAAGATAAATGCTAATTTTACTCCTCTCATTTATCTCCTTTCCTATCAAAACAGATCTAACTTATCATCTTCTATGATATTTTATCCCTTCCTAAAAGATATGTTCTAAAATTGGGTATTTTGAGAAGTTTCATTCGCGCCATTGTATCTTCAGATTTGTTAAGAAAGCTTGACAGCATGAAATTTGAAAGTTGGTGGTATAATATGTTTTACATATTATTTCAACATCCATAGATGCCAGAAAGGAAAATAGAGAGAGACAAAGACACGAGGAAAGCCAAACACACTGGTGTGAAGATCTGCAAGCATATGTAAGCTTCCATTGAAGATCTGTTAAGCATAAGCCATAAGTGAGGTTGTAAGCTTCAGAAGATTTGCGGTCAAAGGTCAAACGTGAGGTAAAAAAAAATCCGGTTTTTTCCGGTTCCCGATTTTTCCGGTTAAACCCGGATTTTGACCGGTTCTTCAACATCCGAATTTTTTAATCAACTCGGACCGGATAGGGTAACGGTTCCCGATCCGACCGGTTGAACCGGCCGGTCCGGTCCGAGTTTGATAACACTGGTGGTATCAAATTAAGAAGGAATGAGACAGAGATTTGCAACAAGACGAGATTAAGATGGCGAGGCCGAGTAGGTTGGCCAACCGGGAATCCCGCTAAGATTTTAATGAACAATTTTGCATTAATTACAATGACCATTTACGCTTACACTTGTACAATTAAACTTTGCATACCAATTCATAAGTATTTGGTTAATCTTTATATAGATGCAGCACAAGAATAGGACGGTGGAATGTGGTATATTAATTTGTAATATGGTCAAGAATTTAATTTGTACCAAATGCAAGAAATGTTATCATGGCGATACAATTAATTATAATTTGTATGGTTTTTGGTTGTTCTCATGGATACATTTGGTTTTCCCATTGTGTCTTTTTCTTCTTTTGTAGGTATAAAGTTTGGAATTTGTTGATAAAACCATAAATTAATTATCAACAGCAAGGCCAATGAGTGTAAGTTGTATTATGCACCAGAATTTGTAAGAATTGAATATATTCAATTCTGAATCCATTAATCTCTTTGTGCTACACTACAAAGGGAACATCCAGATTAACAATTAAAGACCTAAACTTTGAGAAACCATGTCATATATATGTTGGTAGTTTGGGCAAAATTTAAATTTCGAGGTCATTATGTAAGTGCCTAAAGTTCCAAATAATTCATTGGTCAAATTGTGATTGATCTGGAGGTGGAGGAATACAATAATTCACGTGCCTAGCTAGCTATCAACCTTTCATCAGATTTTGAACTAAAATAAATAACAATTGTAAATAAACTAGATCTAGTTGAACTCAAAATCTCAAACCAGTGAATGCTGGTTGTGTGTTTTTTTTTTTTATAATAATTTGGGTTTATATATGTTGGATTTTGTCCCGAAAGAAGTTATTTTATTGAAGGGAACATTTTGTGTATGTCTGTTCCTAAAGAAGCACCAACAAACAAAAATAGGACCAAATTTTTTGGTCATCTCATAAGAAACTATATCTGCATCTCAGAAGTTGTGGACGCATCACGCATGCATGCATGCATTAAAAAGGTTAAAAACCCTTTTTAGCTTTTTATACCTTAGATTTGTTGGTCTCTTGGTGTCTTTTACGATTATTAACAGCCGCATTAAATCTCTACTGTGTCCTTTACCGTTTCATTTTACCCTTTTCTTCTTGGCCTAATGGCATTGTCCAATAATATATGTTGCCCCATCCATATCCCCACTTGTCTTGCCATTTTCTCTTTGTCCTCTGCCACCCCATTGCACTTTCTTTCACTCCATGTATTATTATTGGCTTATTGCATGCGATCGGACTGAAAAAACATGCATGTTGGAGTCCATATATATATATATGAATACTTTAATGTGTAACATTAATTTTCAAACTAATCGATCCCCTATTTACATCAACATGCAATTAAGTTGAATTTTTTAATTACTAGTATTATTAATTATTGCACATTAACATTAGGCATTAATTCCTTTCAGTAAGTACTAAGTAGGACTACTTATGATTGTGTCAAATGTAAATTCAAAATTAGATAAAGAGAGGATAGTTTTTAATTGTCATAGGTTTTCCATGCATGAGCATCCTAGCTTGTTTTTAATTACCATGTTAGAATTGTGTCGGTGTGTACCCATCACCCATCCTTCCTTTTAATTATGCCAATACTTAATCAGTGTATGGAGAATCCCATTCACATTTGAAAGTGTAAACTCCATTTATTTCTCCAAAAGGCGTAAATTCCGGACACCCAAACCGGGCTACGCTAGACCTGCCCTGTGCTTGCACGTGACAGTTAAATCGCGGGATGCAACTGCTCTAATTCAAAGGTGGGGTACGTTTGTTGGAAACATTTCAAATTAAATAGATCCATCTTTACACTGCTATTCTGCTTATCCGTCCAGTACGTAAATGAGTCCAACATGGAATTATGCACATCTACAAACCCAAGTCAGGAAATGGAATAACCTATTTAATTAAAAACAAAGCAGGGTGGGGTGTTCCATCGAACAATTATCTAGTTATATAAACAGTGCAACTTCACAGACTTTAGGGCACAGAAGATATTAAAGAGGAATTAAGAGATTATATACTGGATGCTAAAATCACACAACGGCAACTTCTACAACATGAAAATTCCAATACTAAAAATATTCCAAAGATCCGAGTAAGTACCAACCCAAAAATGCTGATTTTCAATCAAAATTCCTAATCAACGATACCAACAATTAATCATCTGACGGGACAACATATATATATATATATATATATATATGGTCTGGATATTCTAAAATTTCATGTTTGTAGCTTCAGGGCATACCAACACTTATATGAGATTTTTCCAGCACATTAGCTTCAAATATGCAGAGAGTTATGTTTTGAGCTGGGAAATCAGAGGTAAAGAAAGACTATTACATTATACAACAAACCTCCTAAACATTATAAAAATAAAAAATAAAAAAAGAAGGGTCCAGCGATAGTTTCACAGGCAAAATTTATGCATAGCCAGTCATGCCAACATTTGAGCTAGCACGATTTGGTTTGTGAGATGGGTGATGATTAGTGGCCTTGGTGAAGTAGATGTAGTAATACACATTGAGGATCATTGTTGCAACCACAAAAACAGCTCCTGCGATGAAAACACCTTTCCTTAATGTTTCACAAGACAAATTTTGCGCATATATCATGTCCCTGTACTTGGTGTGATAAGCATTATTCTTTGCGCCTGCCACTATACACGCTTCTGCAACCACAAATGTCATCCTGCAATATTAAGTGAGGATAGTATTTAGTTCACAGTTCAGTGCTAGAAGAATCTACCATATGCTGCACCTGTCTGCGCGAGGCATCTATAAATTGTCGACTGCAAACTTCCTATACGACAGATTTTGGCAATACAGCAGCAATTTGTGAGCTAATCTAAGCAGCAAGTGTTCTAAATTAAGCACTATCATGCAACTGGTAATGCGCCGTCTAAGAGGCACACACACACACTCTTTTGTCCTATAATTCTTCCAATTTATTTTTTTTTTTTCTATTAAGCAATTTTCTTAAACAATAAAAAGTGCAGGCAGCAATCAGAATCTCACAATGAAGAAACAAAATAGATGATGGCCCAAGCGCGATTTCCACCAGGTGCTAAAGGCCTTCCGAAGCACATGCACTTTGTGACCCCCATAAGTAGGGATTCGCTTGAAAGGAGGAACAAGAAAGAACCCACTCCATATCCAGTCGCAACATCTGAGCTATAAACACAATATGTGCGATTTGTAGTTTCATCTTTAATGAAAGTACCCTGCATTTGCATTGCAACAAGGCAGCAACTAGATCATTTCTCACATACTTAAACACTATAGAAATTAAGGCCAGTCAGAGTCAGCAACTTTAAACTATACATTCAAATGAGTTTTCAGAATATTAAATAACAATCAGCAAGTCTTTTCCAAAAAAATGGAAAACAGCCAAGCACAAAATCAGCGCAGTTTACCTACCGCTCCTATATATACAACTCTGGAAATGGCAATATATATGGTCTTTAATTTGAGTATGCAGAAATTCACAGGAAGCATCTCACAGATCAAATGGATACGGTAACTTGAAATTTTCAATTAATGCTACACACTCACACTCACATCTATGTATCTCCTTGAACAATAAATATATCCTGAAGTGATCTTCTGAAGTCAACTAGATCCTCATTCAGAATGGAATGGAGACTTTGGTAATTCAGAATGGCATGAACTAACTTACATTTCTTCTGTTAACTTATTAGTGCTTCTACATGCCTTTTACAAGTACACAGTGCATTAGCTATATATATGTACGGATGTACCATAATCTTTGTTAGTCAGATTATTTCTAGTTTTCTAAAAAATTCAGGGATCTAAATGGAGAATTAAAATATATATGTCTCATATTAGAATGCTTTTGCAGAGAGAGAAAGAGCACCTCCTCCTCCTCCTCCTCTCCACACACACACACACACACTCACAACTGGGTAAAGTCATTAGTAGTACATTTAAAGATGTTGAATTGGTCCACCCATTACAACATGGCAGTGCAACCTTTCCTTGGTATCTATGAATTGGTCAAGGGAACACAGAGGTATTACTGTCAGTATTGATGATACTAGGCTTGAACACAGAGGTTACTATAGCATATGACAAACATAACAAGTACATGCTATGAACCTACTTGCTTTGATAACAAAAGGGCAGTTCTTATTTCACACAATGAGTTGTTTATGAATCTTTATTTATATCCTTTAAGGAATATATTTGAAGGACCAAAGACAAACTTAAAGATGTAAACAAAAACTTGTAAACTAGGAACTCTTAAGACTTGACTGCAATTTCCCTGTGCTCTGCACACTTCATAAAGCATGAAAGAATCTAACATTCTTTATAAGAAGTGAATATTTCCCTTTTGAGAGCACTTAATTTGGATTGATATTTTTGTACTAGCAACAGCATTAGTTGCCCATCGCTTCTCCCAGCCCAAAATAGAAGAATAAAAGAAATGAAAAGAAACAAGAAGGCAACCAGCTTTATTATATAAACGAAAGCTACAAAAGTAAACTTTCACGAGGCAAAAACTAACAACAAGCACACAAATGAGCAATTCGATTATAAGATTTCCTGGACTTACAAATTTCAGCATATGTGATTTTGTCTTTACGCCTTCAAGCATGTACAGATTACCAAGAAGAAGTAAATAAAGTCCATAATGCCGCTTACATCATGAAGAAATATTCATTTTTTTCACTTGCCAGTTTCCAAAACAAGAAGGCAAAAATGACATAATTCTCGTAACAGAAGTAGCGGCAGCAACTCATAAGAAAATGAACTTACCATTGACAAAGTAATCATATATCATTCTAAAATCTAACCTGCCTTTGGATTACAAAAGCTTCAGCTTTACAAATTATGAATACATTTTGATTACAACTTGGGCTCTGGCGAAGTCTAACTTGTCAAAACTACCAATAACAGCAAACTACTTGACCAAGCAAATAAATACACCATTTCAGCTGGGAACTTGTCAAGTATAATAATTACATAATTCACATCCACACAATTCACAATGATAACTTCAAACTTCTTCCTACTAAATCCAATAGAAACACATAAAAAGCACATCCCAGAATTGGTAAGCTAAAAAAAGATCAGATCTTGAAGCAGAATGTGCCCAATAAACGTGCAAACCAAACATAAAATTAAGTAAAACAACATTCTAACACAATCCAAAAAAAAAAAAAAAACCAGTTCAATTCAACTTCAATAACCTACTTTACATGTGTGTGCAAAAGCATTACAAAGCGTGCGGAAGAAAGAGAAAAAGGAAATATTTTTACAGTGCTTCTTCGGCGTTCAGCTGCAATGGCAAATCCAAAAGCCACCAAGCTCAAAATGATCACTAATAAATGGACTAATGACGACCCCTTTCCTTCCATTAATTGTTGGGATTTTTGTGAGTTGAATTGAGAAGTGAAGCAGAAAGAGATTTATGTGTGAACGGAGAGCGGAAGAGTGAGTGGAAGATTTGGTTGCTGCTGTTCCTTGTTTTTATGTTAAATGTTTGTACATTCTCACTCGCACTCGCAACTGAATGGGAAAAGTGGGGGAAAAAAAAAGAAAAAGAAAAAAGAGTGGGAAAAGTGGAAGTGATTAAAAGCAAATTTTGTGAGGAGGGCGATGGAATCTGAAGCTCACGCGATTTCCAAAGGAGTTGGGAACACTCGATGGTCAAAGGGGTGGCAGTAACGTCAACGCAGGCCGGGTTTTGACTGCCGTAATAATGCCCCGGGATGAGTGATGCGCTCAAAGCTAATTAATTTTTTTAGATTAATTGTTTCAAAAAGAGTTTTTCTTATAAAATCTGATATGCATATTTATGGATATCAGATAGAAAATAAAATAAATCATTATTAGCCATTTCATTATTCAAAGGAATCCAATTTACCTTTTTTCTCTTTTTTTAGCTTTTTGGGTTACATGTACAATAGCCGAAGAAAAAGAATTTTTACTTTTTCCACAGAACACGGCATGATGCGAGTTGTCTTCAATTACAAATCATTATAATCTGGTGGGCCGATTTCTATTGACATGTTGGGATATGGGTTTATTTTTCATGGCCCATATCTGGATTTATGTTAATTTAGTAGTGCAAAATTTATCGTGGTAAATTGTTTTAATCAATTTCTTTGGGCTAATAGTTGACAGTGAATTTACCCAGATTCAGTAGAATATATAATGTTTGGCCTCTTCAAAAACCATTACCTTTAACTTTATCTGATCAAGAATTATTAAAGAGCTCCTAAATGGGAGCCCATTAGAAAGTGGTTCAGTAAATCTTACCCCTAACAGCACAACTTTTATTGACCACATACAGTATTATCGATGAAACGAGATGGATTTTGTGGTTTGGATTTCCAAGAAATATATATTTCACCATTTTCCGTGTTTTACTCATCAATGCCCATAATGGTGTTCTTTCTTTCAATCCCAGGTTAATTCTTTTAAGGAGCTCCAGGAATCCAAGAACCAAGAAGGGCAAGCATTGGCACTCTCAGTTGATTCTTTGATTGCATAAAAAAACACAAAAAAGGATTTGTTTAGTTTAGAGCATATATAATGCGAGAACATTCAACTAAAATTGTGATATGCATATATTGAGAGAAAATCAAGTGATGCGCCAATTGGCAAAAGTTTGATGAAATTGCACTAGTACTAGTAGTGTCCAATGAAAGACGATCGACTACTCTAGTCAACAACATAGTATACTACGTACCAACATAGCTTAGCCAGAAAATTGAAGATCAAATAGCTGCAAGTTGACGGAGACGGAGAGGTGTAGCACTAGTCCTTGAAATCTTTCATATCCCAAATGTCATCGTCCCAGAAAACATCTGAGCAAAATGCATGACAAGCTTCGGCACTACTCATCAACTCCACGTCCCAATATGGAGACCAGCAAGTCCCCCATGACATTTGCTCAACCACTGCGCACAACAAGCATGGCACCTCATCCCACACCACTACGCGAACCTCCTCCTCCTCTGCATTCATAATTTCAGCAAATTCCCCTCTATCATCATTATCCCACTTCTCCTCTATCATCATTACCTTACCAAATCCTTCTTTCCGCTTGCCAATTCTTGTCTTGGCCTTTTTCTTTGTTGCAGCTGCAGCTGGGACGGTCTTCAACATTTCAGTAGTCCTTCCTGTCAAACCTTTTTCCTGCCTTTTCATCTTATTAATTTTCTTGAGGGAACGAATTTTTGGATCTCCAATAGTTATTGTACGTATATAATCTAAAAAGAGATGCTTTGCTAAATCACGGGCTTTGAATTTGCTGAGAATATAGGTACAGAGAGAGGTTGCATGAAGTTTGGGAAATAGTTTCTGTGGTGACGACTGACGAGATGGGAAGCTGCAGATTCCAATAATCACGTGTCATCTATTTGTCCTCTAGTCCTTCTGAGATATTTTGACATAAGAGAAACGGATGCATTGACTCTGTACATTAGTTGAGAGTGTTGATACACAAATACTGCACATATACAAACTGAATGCGAATCACACTACTAACTAACTAGTATTTAATCTTGAAACGTTGAAATTAGTGGTCAGGCTAGCATCGTACGTGATCAACAAGAGAGTTATACATCAATGTTTCCTAATTAAATGGTTCTTGATGGAAGCATATACACGCTAATCAATCTCGCAGAGGCCATCCAAATGCAGGCTGGTGATGGTCATACACTAATACTGCCAAACTGCCAATCTGCCATGATGATGATGTTCAAAAACTAACTATTTCGTAATATTAGAACTGCTGAGCAGTGGCGCGATGCAATGGTAATTGTAAAACTGTATTGTAGCGGTGGGTTGAATATTGGGTGGGCAAACAAGCATCAGAAAATGAGGCGGCTTTCATCTTCTTGATTCAGTCAAACTCAAAGGGTGTCTGTCTGTCACGTTGGGGTGGGCGAGGAGAGGACTGACCAAGACCAAGACCAAAGCTTTTCTTCTGTTTTTTTTTTTTTTGTTGCGGCTTTATTGGGACAGAATAAAACTACTAATAAGACCCTGATGAATGAGGCAGGTCTTGCTTTATGCCTACAAATTATTAAAGGGGCGGTTTACATATCTTTTGGTTTCCACGCCTACCTCCTCACTCTCACATTCAGATTGACCTTTTGTACATTTCCAAAGGCATAAATATTGTAGACAGTCAGAGTCAGAGAGACCAACTCATGACAATGCCGCAGCCCAAAACTTCACATCACACAACTTAAAAATAAAAATCATGTCATGGGCGGAAAATACGTATTCTTGGAAACAATAATGCATTCCATCCATCCATTGATCCATATACTATTTTGTTTGAAAACTTGACCACATGCAAATGCAAGTTTGATCCATTAGTACCAGTATTCAGTAGAATTGTTTATGTCATGAGATTTGGCATTTTCCCCTCTTCAAAATTGCAACTTTGTTACCTAATTTTAGCAATGAAACCAAATTTTGGGTACAACAATACTAATACTGTTTATGTCTTTTGGATACAACAATACAATAAAATGTACTATATGATGCAAATGTACTTTAACAAACGTCCTGGTTGCACAAATTTTGGGGATTCATAAGCTTGAATTGGACATATTTTGGGCCTAAGAAATTCCTCCAAGCTCACATTCCTAATAAGGCTTAAACTTCCATTCACTGTTGTGTACTTGTAAATGATTCATGCCGTCTAAAGTCCTCGTGAACAAATTGTTAAGAGTTTAGAACGTAAAAACTAATCCAACATATTTATTTTCGTCCCTCGTTAATTCCTTAGCTCTCTCAATGTTTAATCATATGCATTGGATAATTTTTACATTCGCTTTAGGTTATTAAATCATTTGCAAGAAGAATTTGACCGGTTAATGGTTGTTACGCATAAAACTGTGGATCCTGCGTTACATAAACCTCGTCACTCAATAAACTTCTTTAATTTTTTTTTTCCGTGGATTTAATCTTTAATCTTTCCGTGGATTTACTAGAAAACAAAATTTCCCTTCTTGTACTGATGAAAGAATACAAAACAAAGATTCCCTTGCTATGGTTTACTAAGAAATACCCTTTCAAATGCTTATTGGTGAGGGTCCTTTTCTGAATCTCTACGGTTTTTCTTCAACGCTACAAACACTCTTATTTTTGATAAAAGGGCTTCTGAAAAAGCAAGCCACACACAATATAATGAATTTCCTAAGAAAGACAGATACTTTCAATAAGAGAAAAAAAAAAAAAAGAGAGAGAGGGAGTGTTGGTTTTGGTGTTGGTGTTGAAAGATTCTATGTATTTGGTATATTCATTATAAAAAGAAGACGGCCACGGCCAACCCTGTGATTCCTTAAGGAGATTGGAGAAGGGATGATGTATAACATTATCTAGTAGCCTTTTGTTCTTTGTATTTGGGAGCTTTTTTTTATTTAATGCGAATTTTTTAGTGTTTAGACAAATCCCAAAACAGGAAAATCATGTCCATTTGGTCAAAATTTCTAGAAAGTTGGGAGATCAAACATACGAGTATTATGCCAAACCCAAACCGCATCAAAATAAGTACTCCCTTTCTTTAGTTAATTTCACACTTATTAAGAAAACTTATCTTATTTACCCTTATTTAATTTCTTATGGAAAAATGGACAAAGTCTCTAATTAATATCATTATATCATAAAGATAAATGGAACAAAGGGTAAACTTGGTACTATATAGATTTTTTATATTGAAATCTGTAAAATGACACTTATTTAAAACAGAAAAAGTTATTCGAAACGACATTTATAAAAGAACGGAGGGATTATCTTTTACACTATGTCGTTAACAGCGCTTCTTATTAATTACTGCTACTTTCCAATTTTGCAATTGATGAAATCAATACCAAAGTCAAAAGATGAGTATTCAAAACCTTGATGCCACTCAAAAGATGCTCCAAGCTCATATGGACAAGCTGCGTATATACCAATTAGCAAGATTTAGCAAGATTTAGCAAGATTTAGCAGGAATAGAATAAAGGATATGATTACAATTAGTTAATGCAATTTAACATTTGGCTAATTGTCTTTTTATCATTAATAAGATGGAGTTGTGGATTTTACCATATCTGTTAGTGAAACCAACTCAATCACAGCATCAAAATTAAAAATATTTGTAGACTTGGAGCCCTTTTGGAATTTTGCCAATTGAATAATACAACTTCCCATGCTTTCACGGCTGTTTTAAGCACCAAGCTAGGAGACGACCAAGGGGATGGAGATCTCGACATATCGATTTATCTGAATCATCATCATCCAATTCCAGCCCGCTTTGTGCTTTTAACTTCTCTTTTGAGACTCGGGCTTTGAAAAGATCAATTTGGATTTAGAAGCTTTAGGCAAAAAGCATAATAATCATAGTGACCAAAGGCTTAACCACCATATTTCGCGTGGTAAAGAAGCAAAAGCATCGACATAATCAGCATCTTCAGACATCATACCAAATCAAACAATATCATTTTCATGGACCACAATACGCATACCAAATGACAAAAAAAACAAGAATAAGAACAATCAAGAATTTGTCGCCGAAAGGATTTATATTTATATTAAATATTTACAAAGTAAATTGACTACATAGATAAACTCAATAACACCCACAAGATTTTTTTTACAAATTTCTCATCAGAAAGCCGCCCTTGAAAATTCTCAAAACGACCACAAAATGGACAAGGAATTTTTTATAAGAAAATTCAACCCCCACAACCACCCCCCCCCCCCCCCTCTCATCTCAATACTTACACATTATGTATGACAAGAGGGCTCTACCCCTCTATCTCACCCATAAAATTACTCCTAAAGATGTCTCCTTTTTTTTGGTTAATAACTCACATCATCATCATACTAATTACAAAACCAAACACTTTTTTTTAACTCATTACATATATACTTACAAGAGAGACCCTTTTCAAACATATTTACACTACACAAAAAGGATCGCACTTTTTTACTTCCCCAATTTTGAAGTGTCATGAAATTCTTCAAAACCTCCTCTTCTGCTGCTAATCAAAAGTTGGTATTGCTGCAACTTTGCTCTAATATATACTCATTGCTCCTCTCTTCTTCTTCTTTTTTTTTTTTTTAAAATTCTCGATTTGGGATGAATTGCATTTGATCAGGGACCCCTCTTTTTCAGGCCAGAGCAGGGATGCTGCAATTCCTGCGATCCCTATCAAGGCAATCAAACCCCTCAACTCGCACAGCCGGTTTGTTACCAAAATTCGCCCTAACACACCCTCCACCCTTCCTGGCGGATGACGATGGGGACGAAGCCAAACCGGAGGGAATTGGTATCGCCCTTGGCGAAACTGGGGCTGCCTTCTCATCTCCAAATCGAGCGTCCTGAATTAATGGGTTAGATACTCTGCTCGGCGGTGACCCACTGAAAAATGGGGGCGACGATGCTGCCTGTGTACACGAGGATTGCTCCGAACCATAACCACCCTGCCATAACAATAACAAAATCACTCCCAGAATTAGTAAGCAAAAAATAAAACAAAAGTCACCAAATATTTCTGGCAACCAAAGCACAACAAATACCTAACTTAATACTAATAACTTTCAATTTTTTTTAAAAAAAAGTCATTAATCCTTCACGATCAAACCAACCACCAACCACTTGAAGAAAACTAAAAACAACAAAATTCAAACATCCCACGCCAGATAAATGATCTACTAAAACAAGGCCGCTTTGGCTGAGGGGACCAATACGGAAAATTTAGCATTTTTTTTCTTTTAACTCTGAAACATGTTTTCTAGAAAATGTTAAAGCAAGAAAAGAATCCTCCACTACCCAACCACCAGCCACCATATGAGAAAAACACTCGAATCACACAAGCAAAATTCACCAAAATTCCAATAAAGCACATACCTTTGCGAGGATGAGATCCAACAACTCAGCTCCAGCTTTTGCATCACAAACCTCCTGTTGATGACTGTTCAAAATCCCACAACGAAAGCAAAACCCATCACTAAGCAAAAAATCAAACTTTTGGAGAAAGAAGAAACAAAGAAAATTGACATACCAAATAAGACATAATAAAGACATATAGGGGAAAAAAAGGTACCTAACATGCCATCGCAGGGGCCTGTAAGGCTCAGCCATAGCATGGGGATTAAAGGATCCAATCCTCCTTGGCTTCGGGCAAACCACAGTATCCCTATCCCTTCCATGACCAAAATCTTGAACACAACGTGGGACAGAGATAACAACAGAAGCCCTCAGCTCCTCACAGGTAGCAAAAGCGTTTTGCTTCATTTTTTTATTTTTTTTGTGCCCTCCCCTTTGGATGTGTATAAATAACGCCTCACCTGTGAAGGAAAAATATAAGATATCACTTAGAGATATAATAAAAAGGTTTTCAAGACAAACACATAGAGGTTTAAGATCAAGAAGAAGAGAACCAACTCCATAGGGAACTTTTGACAATAACAATTATGACTAAAACCATGAAATAAATACTAATATTATTTTACGAGATTATAGTGGATCTGGTCAAAGAGTGTTAAAAATATTGATGGCTGAACAGCTGGCTGAACCTTTTTTTTTTTTTCATTCTTAACTTCTGGATAAAAACACAAAACATGGCAATTTTAGGAGATCGTGTAAATCTGGACTTTTCGATAAATTCAAAGCAAACTAAATATTCAGATCCCTTTGTAAAAATTACTATACTCATTCCAATTCCTTCCCATCCCTTTAAAAAAAATAACTTTTTGAGGCTCCTATGGATTTGGCCTCGTTAAACAAGAGCAAAACAAAAATAGAATCCTAATGGGAGCTGCAAGATCAAAACTTTTGTTCTCACAACACAAACTGTATACATAAAAAATAACCGCTCAAAATTTGACGGCAAAATCAGTTTCTGAAGAAGTGAATTAGTTCACAGATCTGTAAAAAAGTTTCACCGGTAAAATATTTCTGGAAGTGGTGAATCGAAAGAGCTGACTTAAAACAGTGCTACAAAATCAAATCTTTACAGATCCCACGAATTACCTATCTTGTTCTCATCAAAACCAGAGTTGACCAAGAACCCACAAGCAAAGTAAGACACTTTCACTAAAAGGGTCTTCAAGTTTCAAAAGAAATCATTAAAATTACACCAAAGCATACAAAAATTAGACTATTATGAAGCTTGAGCTAGAAAAGTTTCAAACTTAAGCTGAAAAAACGAAACCACAATTGAGATCTGAAGATACAAAGACGGATTTGAGGGCTGGATAAATTTGGTACCTGAGCGAGCTGTACAAGATGAAAATGCAAAAAGGGTTCCTCCTCCCCTTTTGTAATAGAAGGAATTTTCAAACGAGGGAAAACAGAGGAGAGAGAGGCAAAGGAAGAGAACGAGTCTTCTTGTCTTGGACAAGAGAGAAGAAGGTTCCTCAAGGAGGCAGTCTATCAGATTTATACACATGTGTGATGTGCATCACTGGAACTAACCATTTTTATTTTTTTTACTATTTTATTATTTTCAAAGTCATGTGGCATGTGGGTGTGGGAGGCAACTACTACACACCCTCATTAAAGTATTCTAAATAAATAAATAATTTCAATTTGTTTAGGGTCATATTTGTTTGAAATTTTGTTGCAATATAGGATGAGTCCTTCAAATTTTATGTAATTGGTGAATTTCCACTAATCTTTTTGTAGTTTGCTTTTTGGAAAAGAATCTCGTCAATTGTGTTTTGTTCAAAATGTGAGATTAACTAGCTTGATGATTGTAATAACTTGTAAAGATTTAGTGTTGACTAACCATCATGGAATCGAAATTCTTTATTCTAATACATATAGAATTAGGGCACGTGTTGCGTAAAACAAAATAGTATGATAAGTTAACTTTATCGACATTTTTTTTTCAACTCATAAGTTGTTTGATTATAAGTACTAGTGAATCGTTATACATAAATGCATAAAATTAGACAATCGTGTTGCGAATTAAGATATATAAGTTGAACTTAACTATCTATTAAGAAGTGAGTAAATAGATATAAAGGCGTTTGCGGTATGCGAAAATATATATATATTGTTTTTATCTATTTCAAACATCAATTTATAATATCCACTCTACTTTATTCGTTTTTATTACACTGTTTTTGTCTTCTAACAAATGATTTTGTAACTCTCAATAATTATGATCAAAATTCATTGCTTAATTGTTAAGTGTTGACTTGGAAGTTATACTATGTGTTTTAAATATTTTCACCCTAATATTTATGTTAGTCACTAAAAAGTTTTTTTGTCAAAATATTGGCATATATCTAGTTCCTTGTTCACATAGTTTTATTTTCTTCCCTTAATAATATAAATTAATGAGGAATAGAAAGTAAATCAATGTTGATCAAGTAACGAGAGATAAAGAATTAAAAGTTATAAAATAGTAACACTAATAGTCATTCTTAGTTCCTATTATGCATATTAGAAAAAAAGTTGAATGAAAGTAAGTGTACATATATTTTATTTCACGGTTAGAATTTTGAGATTACATTATTTTTTCACATCAAGTACAAAACTTTCTTACCAATGTGTTTGTTTACATTAAATGAGAATTCAATAATTGAAATTATTGAGATAACAATATTGAGAGTAATTTATATTTATTCAAGACTTAGTTGTATCAACTTTTGGTTATATAGTAAAGGAATCATGATAGTTAACCAAACTACCACCTAAATACTATATTTTGTATGGGAGAGAGAAAAGTTATGAAACATATTGGGAATTGACTATTTAGGTAACACGAAAACTTATATGAATATCGGGTTTATATATATATAAAACGTGTTTCATATGTGAAACAAATAATTGATTACCGTTAAATTTTATTTCACATATGAAACGAGTAATTAATCATTATTAAAATTATTGAAATCGCAAGTAACTCACCGTTGTATATATGAACTAGTTTTATTGGAAACCAACTCATTTAGTAAACATTAGTAATAGGTGAGCAAGTATTGAAAACAAATAGGGAGACTATGAAAATTATACAAAGTTTATAGGAGCTGAAGCTAAATTAACCATTAATTTGGCCTTGTAAATTTGTAATCATGTTCACGCAGGCGGTGCGGTGCCTCCTGCGGGAGATCTCATCGGCATTCGCACCCACTCCGGAATCGTTTATTTTTTTGTATTAATTTAAAAAAAAATCTCAACATATCCAACGCAAGACGGGACACGACTGGGTCTAAATTTCAAGCGGCTGAAATGGAGCGAAACTCAGTACGCGCCACAAGAACGTGACACGTGGAGGATTAGTATGTGATTTATTTTTCACGCACCGAATTCAAAGGTCGGCATATATTGGACCATGGCTCAGCTTCACCAGATTTTAAACGAAGCTAGTTAACAATGTTACCCATACATGATACTCCCCTATGCTATGCCATCACTAATTTCTATACATTCCTTGGTTTTATCACCCCCAATTAGATATTTTTTTGCCTATAAAATATCAACTTTCTTTCATTGATTTTCTTTCCTTATATATATATTTTTTTGTTTTTTGGGTGTTAAGAGGTAGGGTGGTCACGGGTCTGAGGGTGATACCCAGGCTAGTCCACCTAGAGATTTAGGGTATATTTGGATGGTGAAAAAGTTGTTATTTATTTCACAATCGTAAAATGATTTGATTGTTTTATTTAATTTTTTTATTAAAATTTTTAAAATACAAAATAATGCTACAGTATTTCTTCTTGCTACAATAATTTTTATAAATAAAATATTAAATTTGAATTTTAAATTTTAATAATAAACAATTCTTTCAAACACAATTTCTATCAAAATAAACTAATAAAATACTAATTTAAATTTAAATTACAAATTTTTATTAATAAAAAAATCTTCAATATAAATCCCAACAAAATGAAATTATTCATTCCAAACACTCTCAAAATATTCTTTTCTCATAACAAATCCCAAGAAAAAAATTTTCATGATATAATAAAAAAATAACTCATCCAAACGGAGCCTTAGTGTGTTTGAAATCTATTTGTTTATTAATCGAATTTAAAATTTTGTTATTATTCGTGTAAGAGCTTTGGCCAAACTTTAATCGAATCAAAACGAGTAGGAATTTGTTTGTAAATACACCACTAGTATAAAAGGATACAATTTAGTTAATTTAATATATTGTGTTAATTTACTTAAAGGTCCAAGTTTAATTGACATTCATATCAAATTATTTATATTATTTAATAGTCTTATTTAGTATATTTATATTATTTAAATAATATAACCAATATTTTAAATGAACTCTTAACGAATTATTCACGAACTTAAACAAATTTTCACACACTTGTTTATTTATTAATTAAAATTACAGTTACGTTCGTATTCGTTTATTTATTAAATAAACAAATTTGAATTGAGATTTAACCAAGTCGGGATCGATCGTTCGTATTTGCTCCTTCGGTTCTTGTTCATGAATGTACTTATTCATTCTCACCACGAATGTGGTAAATCAAATAATTGAGTGAAATCGTAGGTTTGATTATCATTTAAAAGTCAATCTTTAACCAATTTTGTAGCATGATATTGTAATCGAATCTATTGATTTACAATAATGAAATTAATTGATTTATTTCAACTTCAAAAGTCAAGAAAATTAATTGTTATAAGTGAAATTAACATGGTCAGGTGAATGCGATACAAATATTTAGTTGTGGAATCATAGGCAAACATTCTAATGAATCTTTTGTTACATTTTGTGTTTCATCTTATAGATTCTAATTAAATAAATGCAACATATATCTATATTTTTATAATAACTTAAAAACAAAGTGAAAGATTCAAAATGAACTACTTTATCTATATTTTTTATAAGTAAATTTATGAATTTACATTACAGTCCTAGGCGTAAATGACATACATCGAATTAAAAAAAGACAAAATAATGAGTTATATATATCAGTTTTTAATTAAACCCTAGACATTTGGGCCTCTTTTGTATAATTTTAACTTTTTTTTGGATTCTGTTCTAGGACTTAGGCATGAATAATAGGAGTGGATTGCGTATGCAGCGTGATTCAGAAGTGAGAGGCAGCAACAGCATGATTTGTGGTGTATGGTAGTACTTTTTGGCACATGACATGACCACGCTTCCCAACATTTTCCATTCGTTTTTCTCACGAAATGTTTATGGTCCGTTTGCCTTGCCCCCAAGTTGTTATGGTTTGAAGTTTGAACTCAAGTCGTTTACTTTTTTTTTCATTTTTTTTTGTTTAAATTTGTTGAAAAAACTGTCAAAATAGTCATTTACATAGTAAAAAAAAAAATTTATTTTGTCATTCACATTAAAAATGATGCATTTTAGTCATTGATATTTAAAAAATGCACTAAATTAGCCACTCAACGAAACTTTGTTAACTTTTTTAACAAATAAAACACACGTTTACATCACGGACCACTTAATAAAACGGTAAAAATAGAAAATTATTTTACTCTTCACACAAAACACTTTATTACAATCGATTTATTGATCATCCGCTGACTTTTACCAGTAGACTCCTTTTCCATTAACAGTGGACTATAAATAAATTATGAAAGAGTTTGTTTGAAAAATAAATCGATTTTCCAATTTTATCCATTTATTAAGTAATACATTATGTGAATTTGCATTCTTTATGTTAACAAAGTGTGTTTTTTCCGTTAAAAAAGTTAATAAATTTTGGTTAGTGACTAATTTGGTGCATTTTTAAAATGTGGGTGACTAAAATACATCATTTTTAATGTAAGTGACAAAATAATTTTTTTTGTACAGTGTGAGTGACTATTTAGGCAATTCTTCCAAATTTTTTTTAGCATTAAGCATATTGAAACATGGAAGAAATGAATCACAAGTTGGCAAAAAGAAATCATAACTAGCAATATGTAGTTGCACAAGAAATTATTAACAGTAGTACTCTTTTGCTTTCGTTGTTTTTTTAACGAAATCTATAATTACAATAAGTAGTTGCACAAGGTTTTGCGTTTTTTTCATAGGCAGGTATGTTGCCCTATTTAAGTTGTTCTTCCCAATTTTGTTTGTTAAATCATTTTAAAAATGAGCAGTAAAATTCTTTCATGTATGCATCAATAGATATATGGGCTTGTGATGCAAAGGGAAATGTATTGGCAGCTTCACTAAGATTGGAAGCATGCATATTGAAGTAACTTGCAAGATACAAACAAGGATGGATAACTTTTTCCTTTTCTAATTCATCAAATATATGCATTTTAGCAAGAGTTAGATTATTAATTAATTGGGATTCACTAATCTTCTATTTCCTTCATACTATTTATTAATGGAATTTATCTTTTCCATTTTTTTTGTGTGTGTGTGTGTATGTGTGTCACATGTATATGATCACATGGCATCATAATTATTATGGGAAATTTTTAAATCCTCAACTCAAAAATTGATGAGTTGCCTATGTGAAAAAAAGGGTTCTATAGTACATTTTTAAACAAAGCAAAATTGTCATTGATAACACAACCAAAGAAGGAAAGAATGCAGATTCCTCTTATACATCATATGTATTATTAGATCCAATGCATGTAGGGACCGATGGAGAAAAGGTGCTATTTGGTTTAAAACAAAAGTTTGAATGAGAATTAATTAATACGATGCTGATTGTTAGCGTCAAACAATTTACCATCTTTTCACAATTGCACCCATTTGACTATTATTGTACATTGTGGCCCAATTGCCAACTTGCACGATGACGCCATGACGGTTCTCAACATTTAGTGTGACAACTTTCATCCAACGTCAAAATTAATAACTTCTTAATTAATAAGTGTGACAACTTTCATCAAAAAAAATAAAAATAAATGTGACAACTTTCATCCAACGTCAAAATTAATAATTTCTTAATTAATAATATCATGAGTTAGGGAGAATAAAAGTCTAAAAATTATCGGACCAACAGGCAACGCAATATATTATGGTCTATTCTCCTCTAAAATCTAATCATATATGAAATTCGCGTATGAATTTTAATTTATTGTAGAAAAAACAAAAAATTAGCGTATAAAAGATAAAAATTTAACGTATCAAGTATCAAATATCACCGTGTAACATATAAAAATTAGCGCATTAGCGTATAAAATATAATTCGTGTATCACGTCTCATATATGAAACAACATCACAAAAGTTTTTGCGACATATTACAAATATACAGATTAATAAGTATTATACCCACTTAAGATTTGCATCCTACATAAAGTTGAAAAAATAACCAATTTATTAATAATCTTAAAAATTTCTTTGATATAAAAAGGACAAGATTAAATGTGAGGTCAAATGATACAATTAACAAAAAAAGTACTTAGTTACGTTGAGAAAGAATAGTCAAACGATAGTAATTATAGGAGTGAGAAATAAAATGAAATCGGGTGAGGATCTAAAAAGGAGCCCACCAACACATAAAAGGTGGATCCGAAAGAACATGTTCCGCTGCCTTTCTTCCTGGAAAGTTCACATTACAATTTGCTGAAAACAACAGCTACCCTATTCAATTCTTCACTTATTCATTGCTATTTGCTCATCGTAGCTAATATACAAAGAAAGAGAAATGCATAAATTAAAACAAGTTAATTAATTTGTTTGGGACTTGGTGTGGACCTCTTTGTGTTTGTGGGATTTCAATGTTTAACGTCTTTTTCAGCAGCTTAAATGCTTGATTTGGTCTATAGAATATGAGATTGGGTTATGTGTCAAAAATTATTTTATTTTAATTTGTTCAATGTTCAAAATGATATAATTTAATTAAAATTATGGACTAAAATTATAAATATTACTAACATCACTTTATAATTATTAGCCCTTAATCAAGATGAGACTAGATCCTCTATCCAATATTTATACTGTCTTATTCTGTCTAACATTCAAAACGACGTAGTTTCATAAAAATAGGGACTAAATATATAAATATTATTAAAATTAATTTACAATTATTAGATCTTAACTCAGAGATTAGTCAACCCTAAGACGTAGTTTTAATTAAGACATAATAAGACAGACAAAATCTTGGACAGAAGATCTCGTGTCAATCAAGATACGAGTGAACCCTACGTGTCAATTTTAATTTTGAAGATGATAAAACATGTAATTTTAGAAAGAGGATATATATCATCATTTCCCCCAACACATCATTTGGATAAAGTTTAATTTGTTTACTCTGTTTTTTCTATGGTTATTTTACCAATTATTTCTATGGCACAAGTTTTGCCTTGCTACAACGTACTGTTGACTATTGAGAGATAAATTAATAGTATCATAATTAACTACCACTATTACATCATTTTTCTGCCATTATTTTATGCATTTGTGAGGCATATAATTATATATGAGCAGCCATTTTAGCAAAGTTGCAATGACAAATTAAAGAAAAAGCACAAGTTAAAAGGCTACTCTTGAACAAGTGATACCCTACCCAACAGAGATGAAACACAATAGAGAAATGTGCAGATGGACAGAGATGTTCAAGTATTTGTAATTAATGACTTTAAACGGGGAAATCATTAATTAATTTCAATTTTTTTTAGTAATAATTGTGTAATTGAGTTTTTCTCTTTTCTTTTAAATTTTTGGCAGAGCAAGGAAAAAGTAAAACAAATATTAGTTGCACATTCTGTTTGGTAACTAATGTGGCACGTTTAGAAGTCTTCGTTTTGTAACTTAAAAACTCAAAGAGGAAAATGAACAAAATTCTTAAAAGAGCATTTGCTGCTGTTTGGTCTTTTTTTTTTCCCCGGAAAACTTATAGCAACTCGAACCAAGAATATATAGATAGCAAGTTTACATCAATTGCTTTTTCACAGTCTATATAAATAATAAATTCCTTTTTATATAATTGAAACCGTTTATATTATATATTAATTTAATTGAATTAATATTAATGAAAGAAAGTGAGCCAAATCGTCTTGTTTATCTAGGACACTATGCAATAATCTACTTGTAGAATATGCCTAAATGATACTAAATAATTTGATTTTCTTACCTTCAAGGGTTGTACCCGTACCTCAGAATGAATATCTTTTAACCGTACGTGTTGCAAGTTAAAAAGTCTAATTGGCCACAATTTTTAACCCTCAAGATCAAGTAGAAAGTTTGGACGAGGTATTTTTGAATTATATCATGAATTTTTTTTTTTTTGAGATTAGTTATGAGAAAAGTATATTTTAGGGGTGTTTGGAATAAATCATTTTGTTTTGTTGGGATTTGTATGGAAGATTTTTTTATTAATAAAAGTTTGAAATTTAAATTTGAATTAATATTTTATTAATTTATTTTGATGGGAATTGTGTTAGAAAGAATTATTTATTATTAAAATTTAAAATTTAAATTCAAATTTAATATTTTATTTATAAAAAATACTCTAGCAAAAATAATTATTGTAGCATTGATTTTGTTTTTAAAATTTTTGATGAAAAAATTAAACAAAACAAACAACTCATTTTACAATTGTGAAATAAATCACAAAATTCATTCTTCCAAACAGAGCCTTAAAGTCACCATATATATATACATATATATATATTAATTTTAACAACTTATATATGTGACTTGGTGTGGGAGCGGTTGAATATTAATTTCCTCTGAGATCAGTTTGATTCTGAATTATCTGTTTTCTTTTTTCATAAAAGAAATGTATAGCAGCAGCAATTTTTAGCGTTGGACATAAATTTTATAATATATATATATATATATATGTTAATTAGCCGTTAGGTTATGAAAATTTAGAAGTTGTTAATTATTACTAACAAAAAAAAAAAACACGTTGTTGAGTTTATTAGGAATATATTCATTAACCAATGAACAAGAAAGCAGGAAAAGAATGAATAATTAATTGTAAGTGAATTACACGTAATAAAATGAGATTAATTAAGTTTTTGGTGCAAATTAAAAACGAGTCAATGATATATTGCATTATCGTCTCAACTCTCAATCTAAAGCTTTTTGTGATTAGGTTGATACGACGTGTTGTCTTTGCCTTCTTTTTTTTTTCCTTAATTAAATAACATACATTTCTTTTTCTTTTTGGAGCATACACACATATGTATGTTAATCAACAAGTAACAAGATCACTTTAGGCAGCTGGAAAAAAGAAAAAAAAAAAAAGAGATTATGCATGACTTATAGCTAGCTGTGCCTCATTTTGCGTAGAGACCAAATTAACCAACTCACTGTGTCTTTTAGTCAGGACATTATTATTCACTCAGTCTCATCATCATATATTTATTTATATATATAAACTAACTCATAATTATTGGTTGATTTGGAAGTGACTAATTGTAACAAAAACTATGCAGTAGGTACGTAGTTGAACAAAGAATTAAGATTTAGTTTGCTTAATAATTACAAAAGTTTTTCGTTAAATTTATATATTGGTCTTTAATTAGCATTTCCTCCTTATTTTGAATTTTGAAACTTATTATATATAATCCCTTTTTACTAGTTAGGTTCACATGCATTTGATATACAGAAATCATCCATAATTAAAAAAATCGCACGAGATTATTAGAAGTGTAGGGTTGATCTCTAGGTTTAGAAATTAGAAGTGACGGGCATGTCTAATAGAAAGGGGATTAAAAGAAAAGAAAGAAAGAGAGGGTAAGTACATACAAATGCCTTCTTAGCTTCATAATTGGGTCACATGGAACATAATTAATTAAGTTACTTGATGTGATTCTTATAATCACTAAACTGCTTTTTACCTTAAAGAAGAAGTACTAGTTCATAACTATTCTTATTTAATGTTGGGAATGCCATTGGACAATTCGTACTAAAGTAGTAAACAATATATATACTTTTAATATTAAGACAGAAGCCATATTTGTACTAATTAACCAAAAATATATATTAGGAGTAATTTTTTCCCTTTTGTGAAAGAAAACTTAATTAAAACACAGGTTCATTTACATTTATGAATAAAGATTAGTATTCTTAGACGGAAAGGGGTTGAACAAAAATGAATCTAGTCCTATCACATCACTCTTTGGCAAATTAAATAAATATAAATACAACGAGGAAGCTACCTCCTTAGTCCTTACCATTCTCATTTGTAATTTTGTATTGATGTTCCTTTCATTGAATCTGCCATTGACAATTTAAGAGGCTTTCCAAATTTTTAACCTTTTCCCCTTAATTGATTTTCGGAATGGAGCATAAATTAATTTATTTATATGAAATGAACTTGTTTCTTTGATTTGATGAATAAGAAACCAAATTAAGAAAAATCCACGACCTATTCACAAATTAGTTAATCAAAACTCAAAAGAAAGGGAATTGAAAAACGAAACGTCCAAGAAGCAAAGTACCAAAGTGGTATAGCTTGACATATAGTAGTATAATTTTGGTTTAGCAAAACATGAAATGAATTAATTCATCACATGACGTGACTCTAGTGCCCTTTGTTCTGCTCATTTGTCTCTTTCTTCTTCATTTGAAAAGTCGACTTAATTTTCCTCCAATTTAGTTGATGAAAAGCAAATATTTACTAGGTGGAATTAATGGATATGTAATTTTAAATATTAGACAGAATAAAATACGATAATATTGGACGGATGATCTGATATCAAATTAATGAGCACAAGATAAAGATATGGGATCATCTGTCAAATATTATTCTGTCTTATATTAAAATTATGGGGTGACTCATTTGAGTCCAGATCCTCTGTCTAATATTTATCCAGTCCTATTCTGTCTAAGCTTTAAAACTACGTAGTTTCATTAAAAGTAGGGACTAAATGCATAAATATCATTAAAATTACTTTAAAATTATTAGACCCTAACCAAGAGATTAGTGAACCCTACGACGTAGTTTTAATTAGGACAGAATAAGACAGACAAAATCTTGGACAGAAGATCCCGTGTCGACTCATTTGAGCTGAAATCTCTTGTCCAATATTATCTCTATTTTATCATATCCAAGATTAAACTATGTCGTATACTTCACTCATTCCTTGATGTAAAGTAATTTTAGTGATATTTATGTTTTTAGTCTCTTAGTTTTAGTTAAACTACGCCGTTTTAGACATTGGACAGAATAGAATAGAAATAATCTTGGATAGAGGATCTGATCTCGAGTCATTTATTGATTAGTGTCTATTAATTGTAGAGTAATTTTAGTGATATTTATAGTTTTAGTCACTAATTTTAGTAAAACTTCGTTTTGAATATTAAACCGAATAGAGTAGGATAGTATTGGATAGAGTATATGATTTCCAACATAAAAGAGTTTTAAGTTTTAACAAATACTACTTCCTCTACAAATACTGAAAAAAGACGTCTTCAACTGAACTCAATCATCCCTCCATTTGCGTAACCAAATTAAAGCACTTCTTAATTAATTCATCCATTTTATATATATTTTTTAAAGGAGATCCAGTACGAGACAAAACCTTTTTCTTTCTTCTTCCTTTTCATTTTTCATTTTTCCATCAATACGATGCCAAAGTTGCAACTACTAATCTTTAATTATTAATTTGGTGTAAAAAGGGGGTGCTATTCGAGCATCAAAACAATTTTTTTTTATTAATTAATTTGGTGTATTTTACAACCCTAATTACTCATAATTAAACACCATACAAAGAGGTTCAACCAGTTGGGCTTTTTGAGTTGGCGGCCACAACCCACAAGGCTCAATTTAAGTAATATGCGTGTTCCAATCTTGCAATTTTTATAGAATTTAATTCTGCATGCAAAAACAAATCCAACGAGGAATTTGAATAGCCAAAATGAAATGATAATCAAACAAGTTTGAAAATGATCATTTCCTTAATTTGTCATTGCGAAATTCTAACAATGTCGACCTTCTCATCTTGCATTGAATTCCAAAAGAAAATCACCAGCAAGTAAAGCGTACAAGGAATTTGGAACTCGGTGATCGTACTTGCACTAATTAAGATAAGATAAGATAAGATGACCCAAAATGAAAATAATAAGCAAACAATTTTCAAATACATTTCCTTTCTCACCACTAATCACCTTTTTTTTTTTTAAACACACACACTCACATGCATCTTTCAGGAATCGAACTCTAGACTTGTAAGTCGGGAAGCTAACTCCCTAACCACTGGGCTAGCCCAATGAGTTCACCACTCAATCACCTTAATTTAACACGACTGACGTTTTTCCCATTCAACGCACTTACATTGTTGATGTTTGAGATGATAATTAAATAGCTAGCACCTTCACATGCAAAATAATGGGGCAAACAATCAAACCCATTGTTAGTTTTAAGTTTGAAATACAAAATTGGGACTTGTATTGTATCTCATAATAGTGAACCCGTCTCACAAGAGAGGTCAGATAATGTGTCCAATATTATCATGTTCTATCTCGTCACAATTTTACTAAAATTAGGAACTAAAAGCAAAAATATTACTAAAATTAGTTCACAATTAATAGACTTTAACTGAGTTGGGATCTTCTATCCAAGATTATCTCTATATTATCATGTTCAAGATTAAACTACATCCCATTTTGACAACATAAGACAGGATAAGACAACATAATCTTGGAAAGAAAATCCCATTTCGAGACCTACATATTAATGAATTAGAATATCCTCCAGCTGGAAATGAAAACATAAACCTCAAATTTCCATTTAATTATCCTCACTTGAGAGTGCAATATTCCAATCCCTACAACTTGGACCAAAACAAGCTTTTTTGAGAGAATCAACAAAATTACCCAGTTGAATCCAAATGGAAGCCAGCTGATGCTAGAAGAAACTACATTATAAAGATAGTGAAAATGCAAACAACACAGCAAGATTCTAAATGTTATGAATATTGTTTTTTACATCTATTTCCCAAATTGACAACATCGTTAACAAAAACGGAGAATTCACGAAGATGAAGAGTCAGGTGATTCTGCTGCTGCTCTTTTCTTTGCAAAATATTCTTCAGCACGAGCTAGATTCTTGGCAACTGATGGCTTCACCCACTTCTTTCTGCCGGGGAGGACAGTTAAAGAGCATCCCGAAGCTTCCAGCTTCTCTTTAGCTGATGCCGAAAAGGCGCGCGCTTTGAAGCTTAGCTTCATGTTCAGCTCTCCATCTCCTAATATCTGAAACAAACATCTGTCTGTATAAGCATATACTAAAACATGTGTGCTCCCTTGCATAAGCCAATACTAAAAGTAAAAATGCTATTGTAGTTCCCATTACTTGTTGTATATGAACTGGCCGACACTTTCATGCCTTCACTAACAATATACGTATGAAAATCAATCAGTAAAGATTGATTCTTAAAACAACAAAGGATCCTCATTTGCCACTATCTAACATCCAAAAGAACAAGGTAAACTACAACGATATGGTAGTATCTTAAGGTTGCTCAACTTTTTCATTATTCCCAATAAGAAAAGAAGATGAAACTATTAAAGAGTCACACTTATATCACACATGTACTACAGTTTAAATGAACGAGTCATTCTATGCATGTTAATTAAGAAGAATAATGGTGCCAATGGGAACATACAAGTCATAAAACATTCTGTTTCTCTCCCTCTCCCTCAATTTGTGATATCATTATTTGCTAAAGAATGTTACAGGTTGAAGTTAAGGAAGGCATAATACTACAGCAAGAGTATTTACAGATACAGGTATTTGTGAAATGCTAAACGACCAAATTGAGGTATTCAGGCACTCCCATTACCTTTAAAGGAAGTCTCCTTTCTCTTCCAGATGGGTTAATCAAACCCTTCTTCTTCAAGGACTCCAGGGATACCTCTTCTCCCTCTTGAAATCCTGCATCTTCTATGTCTTTCAGATTAACTGGGACATATTTTGGCAATCCCTTACGCATACCTTTAGAGTAGATAAAAAATACAAACTTCAGAAAACAGAGAAGAAAAGTACTAAATAGCTCATCCAAAAATAACCTGCCAAAGTTAAATAACTCACTCAAAAATGATGCAACCTTGTTTAGCTTCTGTTTGGATCTTAACTTTAAAGTACAACATACTCACACAGTTGAAATTCCCAGTTTCATTTGCAGCAACATATGGAAATACTTCAGATAACTGTTGCAATCAAGTTTCCATTTCCCAATCCAACAGAAAAAACACCACCGACAAACTGTGCTCATTTACCAATTGAACCTATCTGGTTATGAATCATCCAAAACTTTAGCATGATTTAGAATCTAATTTTTGTAGCATGCAACCCAAAACACCCTGACACTCAAAATATTAGGCACATTAGGCTAATTTATATCAATCAGTAGAAACACAAGATCACGATTTCATAATTGAGCTAAGTCATTGTCAAAACACATATAACCGTATTAACACAGAAACCAAACATATATAAGTGCAATTTGGTGCTTAAAAGAAAACTCATTTTCACGAATACATACTACGCAAATTCATCCAAATATGTTCACCTCAGCCATGATCTCTTGCGAAAGTAAAATGAAACTAAATTCACATAATCATCCCAAAGTTTCCAACTTTTTGCACAAGTATTAAATAAAATCCCCAAAAAACTCCAAACCACCATATAACACAAGGCAACAGCATGGAATTTCAATTCTTCTTTATATGAAAAAGAATCAAGGAAACTGAATCAATCACCTCCAGCAATCCCTCTAAGCTTAGGAATTCTTCGGTATAATGGCATTTGACCGCCTTCAAACCCCTTTCGAACTCCAGGACCAGACCTTGACTTTTGGCCCCTCATTCCAAATCCACAACTGCCCCCTTGCCCAGCAGAATGACCCCTACCCTTTCTTTTTCTATTCTTCGTTGCCCCAGGTTGAGGACCCAAGTTGTTTAGTCTAAACCGGACATTTTGCACTGCGGAAGCGACTCGAATTGAAGAAGACGCTGAATTAGCTTGGCTCAGTACTATGCAAGGTACTCTTTGCTTAGTAGCATTTTTATGCACAATTCTAATACTCGATGGAAAAACAAAACTTGTTGGCTTCAAAAGCTTCGCATTGCCCTGGAATACGATTTAAGATTAACTAATGAGCAAAAATAAGAACAAGGGATTCTGAATTTTTTTTTGAATTTTCAAGAGATTGATAAAAATACAAACTTTGACAAAAAAAAGAAAAGTCAAACATGTAAGAGGAGAGTGAAATGTTTACCTTGAATGGAGAAGAGGACTGTGAAGGATTGTTGGAGTTCTTGTTGGGGTGGGGGAGGAGAGGGAGAGGGAGAGGACAGTAGCCATGGAAGTGATGAAGGTTTGCGTTCTCGCCACTTATCTGACCATGATGTTTTTCAAAACGGATAGGGGTCACCTCTGTAAATTGAAAAACTTTAGCCAATTTGTAGTTTGACCCTTTTGAATATCCTGTAATATAAAGGGCACCCAATTAATTGCATTGTGTAGGACTCTGTCTTGATTTTGATCCATTAAGATTCTTTGCTCAAATGTTGTAGAAATTCGTGTGATTGAGTTGTAAGAATTTTGAGACTGAAGAATGTTAATTAAAGAAATCATTCATGATTGCTTCTCAAGCTGGGATTAAGCAACTTTTGCATTCTTAGCAAAAGCAAAAATATTTTTGTTCATCTAAGTTTGGGTTGGACATAGATATTTGTTCCTCGATCAATTGTATACACTTAGCCGACATTTATATTGTTATTGTGTTATCTTATTTTTGGCTAACTTGCCATTGCCATTAACATGAAAGGAGGACATGAGAAGTTAAGCTGTGTAGTGTGCATATGCTAAATACAAGAGCATGTTAATTAGAAATGAATACAAGTATGAATATGGTAGATAATTAGAGATATCCACCTTTGAAGAACATGCTAAAAAGATGATTTAAGGAGGAGACCAATGCTTGGCAGCTTCAATGTGCCTAAAAGCGCAAAGGCTACGCAAAGTAAAAAAAAAAAGCAGAAAAACATCATGATGCAAAATTCAGTGCCTCATTTATCCTTCAAATTAATCTTCTGCAACAACAGAGTTAACTTTGCCCCAAAAATTGAAACTAAAATACATTGCTATGTTAACCAAATACGTACTGTCCACTTAATTAGTTGGTTTCTTTTTTTTTTTTTTTTGGGTTCTTTATTAATTCTGGATGTATCTACAGTTCTTCAACCAGAGATATATGGGAGCTTCAGCTTATGAGGGTTATTTTGTTCAGCACTTGTTGAGATGACAGAGACCGGTTTATTGATTGGCAAGGTGTGGTTGCAATCTCCAATATCTTTTCCTTCATCTGCCGGCATGTTCTTGTGAAAGTCTGCTTCATTGCTTTTTCCCCAGAGAAGAATATACATACCAACAATAACTACAATGGATCCCAGAATGCTGTTCAAAACGGATACTCAAATCATTAATCAATAATAAACATTGTTGTGCTTCTTTAGCTGGACAGTAAGTCATCATTCAATCCTTTTTTACTTCAGTTTTTACAAATGTTTTTTTTTTGTCTATTTATGTCTACTCATTAGAAACAATGGTAATGATGAACCAAATAAAAATTATTCTGGGATGTCTAGAAATTAAGTTTCATTATGAAATTCAACAAAATATCTGGAAATTAAACTTGGAAAAAGAGATTTTACCTTCCAAGATTTATCTGTTCATGAAGTAAGAAGACATCAAAGATGGCAACAAAGATTTGTATGAAGGGGCCAAATGCTGATGTGAAAACAGGTCCTCTTTGTTTGACACACCATGACATGATCACGTAGCATACACCTGATCCCACTATACCCTAATTGCATTAATTGACACAAATTAAGTTGCTCTTTTAGTTCTTACAATTCAAGAATTAATAGTAATAAAACAAGCTAGAGGGCTATATCAAAGTCTTTAACTATATATCAAAACAGCAAATAATGTTGATGAAAAACATGAGCTTATTGTACTTACGGAGTATGCCACACTAGTAATCTGTAATGTTCCTTTGGGGATCCATGATGACATGTTTCTGTCAATGGTGATGCATAATATGGCTGATTGGATCGCGCCAAAGAAGCTCATTATTGCTGTGCTAGAATACTGAAACGGGAAGTATTTTCCTATCTGAGCTTGTATGATAAACCATGAAGCCCACATGAGGCTGCCTACAGACAGAAATATGGAACCAATAGCCCAGTTTTCTGTGCCATGCTTTTCTAATTTCCCAAGCATTGCGTCTGCTGATTTAGGTGCATTAATCACTGCCATTCCTTTGTACAGAATCAGCACTAAGGCTCCTCCAACACAAACCAGTGTGCCTAACAACTTAACTCTTCCACTTCTTTTTCTCAAGTTCAATATTTCCTGCCTGCAGTGTTTTTTATCATTACAATTAATATATATGCAGAAACATTCATATATATAGCGCAGTGATAGCTAAGATGCTTAATAGTTTAACTTACCGAAATGGAAGGGCTAAAGCAAATGTAATTACAGGCACAACATTGATGAATGCACAAGTATATGTTGCTGATGTATACTTAAGCCCAACAAGGAAGAAATATTGAGTAAGTGTGGCCCTGCAAACAATTTAGTGCAAAAATGATCATTGTTTTCATTACACGGATCCGAAATTTAGCAATAAGATCCTATATGTTGTCTGCGCAAAATCAACATATGATGCAACTACCACGCACCCACAGCACAACATGTAACACAAGTGGCTGTCACTAACCCTAGTAATGCACTGAAAAATAGACCACATACAAGGCCGCCAGTGAGATTGTCCCAACAATTCCTGCAATATTAAGAATACAATAAGTTATGTGGTTGTTCATGTTTAGGACTAAGCACGCTTAAAATTTTAATTTGAAGCAAACTTGAATATATAGGATCGAGTTTTCTTAAGCCCGAACTAGCAAGAGAAAAGCAATATGAGTAGGTACGTACCTTTCCCAAAAACAGGCAATGGGAGTCAAGAAAATTGCAGCGATGGATTGCCTGTAAGTGATAATGAGTAAGTGGTTCATTCCCTGGCTGAGGGCCTTCTTGAAAAGTATGTTAACAACGGCTAAAGAAAAATCAACAACCAGCATTGCAACCACTGGTTTCCATTGATCAACACAATCCCTTTTAGCCAACATCAATCTAAGCCACATTATGTTGTCCCCTGCCTGCTCTAACTTAATTCTGGTCAATGTTAAGTAGACACATTAGCTTCTAAGTGGAACTTATATAATGGAGTTCCCTGGAATAATGCGAATATAAAATGAATTTCTCAAAATCGAATCGAATCATCAAGAAATAACAACAGTGAACTTCCAATACTAATATTTGACAAAACGTTTTGTTAGGATCATTCGCATTGAAGAGACAAATTGGTCAAACAATGGAACTCACTCATCATATTCCACAGATCATGGATGATCTTCATGACCTCATAGATTTCAGGCATTTGTTCACGTTTAGTTCTTCCTTTTTATAAAATGATTGGCCAGGCAGATTCTCAAGTCTCAACCCCGCGGAAGTCTTGGTGCATTGATTAACTATTTTATATCAAAGTGGGGGTATATATATTTTTAAAAGTAATTTAGAAATGACAAATCGATCGCGTAACTTTTGTTATGCATGGCATCTAATACTAACTTCTTTTGGAAATGGAGACCTGTAATCTCTGCTTCTGCACATTTTTTTTTGGAAAGGGAAGAAGGAACATTGTGTCTAATCTCTCAAAAGCTAACACTGGACTCTACAGTGTATCCGTGTTATATGTAGAAGGGTGAAAAATTCTGTAAGAATAAATAAACAAATATCCAATAATTGTCACGTATTACTCCCTCAATTCTTTAATAAGTGTCATTTTAACTAACATTTTTTGTTCTCAAATAAGTGTTATTTTATAAATATCAATGCAAAATGTTTAAAAATGTTCTAATTTTATCATTTATCCATTTATCTATGTAATGTTATTTAGAAGAACAGAGAGAAAGTTATGGTTATAAATATGAGTAAATAAGATAATTATTCATTTTCTTAATTAGTGTGACCATCTTTAAAACGACACTTATTATAAAATCGTAGGGAGTAATTTGCTTGCTTTTGAACTATATAAGCTCTCTTAGTTAACTTGAGTAAGACTACAATATTGTGCATAAAAATGGAATCTCGTCATGAGCAGACAAGAACAATAACATGTTATTGTTATTGTCTCGTGAAAATCTTAAAAAAAAAACATGTTAGAAAGCATAATGGTTTGCTTGTCAAGTCATTAGTAATTTCACTAAAATCATGGAAAAAAAACTGGTAAAGAAGTTCCAATTGATCGATTCTGGACTAAGGTATGGTGCAAATTTTTCCAACGTGAAAAATGAAAATATTAGGGAATAGGGGAGTGGGAACTGGCCGCCAAACCTTCTCATCTTACTTTATATCATCTAAACTCTAAAGAATGGAAGAGAATGAAGTTGCAAAAAACACTCACAGCAATTTGTGATCAACCCGCAAAGACGAAATAAATTGGCATTTTACTTAGCAAATAAAAGAACAAGACACATATATTATGAAGTAAGATATTCTAAGAGTGGCGTTTTTTTTTTTTCCTTTATCAAAGAACAAAGCAACTAATAATATTCGCTAATTAATAATTAGAATGGCATTTCCAAGATGGTTGACAGAATATTCTAATGAAAGCATAAAGTAACCGATCGATGGTTGTGCATAAGAGGTTACTTACATATATAATTTTTTTTTTATGCATACTGATTGACGCTCCATCTTTTCGTTTCCTAATTAAATTAATGTGTTGTATGGAAATTAATAGATATTATTGTAAAAATAAAAAATTTAAAAGTTAGAAAAAACTCTATTTTTGTGAGTTATATATATCTTTTTTTTTTTTTTAAAAAGTGATTTCTAAATGCATACTTTTAACAATCATTTTGTCTTATATTTTTTTGATTCAATATGAAGTATATAAACTAATACATTATGAGAAATACAAAGAAAACTTTCAATTTTTATGAATTGTAACCTTAATTTTTTAGGGGGAAAAAAGTGATTTTTACAAAATATTTTGTGCATGTTTTTAAAATTCTAATATAGGTAAATGTCATGTATATACTACGATAAATTTAAGTTAAGACTTTGGTAAAGTACTATCTATATATATATATATACACACCTAAACAAATGACATAGCTTATAATACACTTTAAGGGAAAATGAGTTTGAGAATTAATCCTAAAACATTTTAAAGTTTACACAAATGTTATCAACTAAAATGTTGGCCGGTCGTGCATGGTGTAAAACATTGTTTCTGGCGAAGTAGGTGAAGGGATATGTTTGGGCTAAAACGCTTTAACTTTGTGAAAATTATGAACTTTCTTTCTGGGTTTTGAAAACTTCAACATTATAATGGGCCTCAACACAACTTCCTATTAAGTAATTGGCATCATCGACTCTTCAAAAACCAAAATTATCAAAATCCCAAATTTAATGAGAATAACGCAAAATTAGAGCAATAAATAAAAGAAAGAAATTGATAAAGCGCAATTTCTTCTACTTTGTTTCTTCTAGCTATCTTATTCTGAAAAATTATATTGGAAGAGAGCATAAAATTCGGTGCTTGAATATATATTTTTATTCATTCAAACATCAAGCTGTATATAAATTATTAGCTGTATTTATTTAATGGCCCTTTAGTCTATTTAGTTTTCAGTGTAATCCCTAGCCCTAGCTATATATACTCTTTATTGTATTCTGATTTATTTTAATGCACGTCAATAAGAAACCCTAGCATATTTTTCTCTATGTTATCATGGTATCAGAGCCACCATTCATAGCTTCTCTTTACTTGATTGAAGTTAGGGTTACTGTAGCGGTGGTGTTACTGTTCCAGCGGCACTGTAGCCGTACTGTTCGGGGTACTGTAGCGGGATACTGTTCGGGTACTGTAGCGGGATACTGTTCGGGTACTGTTTGGGTATTTTGAATCTGTTGATTTCGGTTTAGTGGTGTTTTTGCTTACGTTTGTTTGTCTGGATTCTGTTGATTTTGGGCATTTCGAATCTGTTGATTTCGATTTTGAGAGTTTTATTTTTTTGTGCCTCTGTCATCATGGTTAGTCGTAAGGATGATTCACTTCAGTCGATTAGTGTTCAATTGGATGGTCCAAACTATACGTATTGGAGCTACGTTATGAAGAATTTCTTGCGTGGAAAATCTATGTGGAACTATGTTACAGGTGTGCGAATTAAACCTACAGACGATAAGGCGACCGATTATGCAGCCTTGATCGATATTTGGGAGTCTGATAATTCGAAAATTATTACGTGGATTAACAATTCTGTTACCCACTCTATTGGTGTTCAGTTAGCCAAGTATGAGACGGCTAAAGAGGTTTGGGATCATCTGACTAGATTGTACACACAATCTAATTTCGCCAAGCAGTATCAGTTGGAGGCAGATATTCGCGCACTTCAGCAGAATGATATGAGCGTTCAGGAGTTTTATTCTGCCATGTCTAATCTCTGGGATCAGTTGGCTCTCACCGAGTCTGCAGAGCTGCGAAAATTTGAACCATATCTGGCTCGTAGGGAAGAACAATGCTTGGTACAGTTTTTGATGGCTCTTCGAAATGATTTTGAGGGATTGCGTGGCACTATTCTACATTGTTCTCCTCTTCCGTCTGTTGATTCTGTGTTTCATGAACTTTTAGCAGAGGAGATTCGGCTTAAGTCTAAAGCCAATACGGGGTCTGTCCTACCTCCACCTCCGGCCGTCTTTGCTGCTCCACAACAGTCTCCGCCTGGCACCCAAAACAGACCAGCTCCTAAGGTATCTCAGGATGAATGTGCTTTCTGCAAACAGAAGGGTCATTGGAAGGCTCAGTGTCCAAAATTGTTGAGTAAAGGTAAACAGCACCAACAGCGACCACCTCAACAACAATGCCCACCACAGACTGCTCCATGGACGTATCGTCCACCTCAATCTAATAATGCAGTTGCTGCCCCATCCTTGGATCCACAAATGATGGAGCAGTTTAAGCAGTTCCTTGCTTCATAGCCTCATGCCATGTCTGCCTTCTCTCCTAAAGGTTTGTCTGATAATTCTGGTAAATCGTCTCCTTTATGGATCTTAGACTCAGGCTCTTCTCATCATATGTCTCTTGATATTGATTCTTTTGTGTCTGTTAATTCTGCTCCATCTTTGTCTGTCATAACCGCTGATGGTACTCCAATGCCATTGGCAGGAATTGGCTCTGTTCACACATCTCGTTTATCTCTTTCAAACATATACCATATTCCTAGTCTAACTTTAAATCTTGCATCTGTTGGTCAATTGTGTGATTCTGACCTCTTAGTTTTTTTTACCTCTACCAATTGTTTTGTTCAGGACCTGCGATCTCAGAAGATGATTGGGATAGGCCATAGGGAAGGGGGACTCTATGTTTTGGATGAGCTAAAAATATCATATATTGCTGCCTCTAGTGTGGATTTGTCATCTTTTCGTTTGAGTCGTTCGTCTTCTGATTTTTATCTTTGGCATTCTCGTTTAGGTCATGTTTCTAGGTCTCGTTTAAAGTTTTTGGTGTCTACAGGAGTTTTAGGTCATTTAGACAGTCATGATATTTCTGATTGTAGTGGTTGTAAACTGGCTAAATTTTCAGCCTTGCCTTTTAATAAAAGTATTTCTTTTTCCATTGCGCCATTTGATCTTGTGCATTCTGATGTGTGGGGACCCTCTCCTGTATCAATCAAAGGAGGATCTAGATATTATGTATCTTTTATTAATGATTTCACTCGTTATACTTGGGTTTATCTTATGAAACGCAGGTCTGATTTCCTTACCATATTCAGTAACTTTCGAGCTCTTGTGAAAACCCAACACTCATCTGTCATTAAATATTTTCGGTGTGATTTGGGGGGTGAATACACTTCTAATATTTTTTCTCAGTTACTTGCTTATGATGGGACTATCCATCAAACTTCGTGTACAGACACTCCTCAACAAAATGGTGTTGCTGAGAGAAAACATCGTCATCTTGTTGAAACAACTCGTTCGTTTTTGTTGTCAGCCGAAGTTCCTAGTATGTTTTGGGGGGAAGCAGTACTTACCGCTGCTCATGTGATCAACAGAATTCCAATTTCTCATAATTCAGGTTTGTCCCCGTTTGAAAAATTGTATGGTCATTCACCTGATTATTCCTCGTTGCGCGTCTTCGGTTGTACTTGCTTTGTTCTTCGACCACACACTGAGCGTAATAAATTGTCTTCTCGGTCCGCCTTATGTGTTTTTTTGGGATATGGTGCTGGTCAAAAGGGATATCGTTGTTTTGATCCAGTTAGTCAAAAATTGTATGTCTCGCGTCATGTTGTGTTTTTAGAGCATATTCCATTCTTCTCTGTTCCTGCTAGTTCACATCATATGACACAGTCAAATCTGGTTCGCATTGATCCTTTCGATACCGACCCTGATGAAGCTCTATATGATACTTTGGTTCAAGAGGTATCCACCTCCCATGTCCCTGTTCCTACGACCACCCAATTATCGGATGAGATTGCGGATAATCCTCCTCTGCGTCAGTCAACTCGCACTCGTAAGTCGACTAAACTCCTCGACTTTGAGTACTCCTCTTATTCTACTTCATTTGCTTCTTTTGTTGCCTCTATTCATCGACTTTCTGAGCCTTTGTCCTATAGAGAGGCAGTTCGTGATCCTCTTTGGCAGGCTGCTATGGCTGAGGAACTTACTGCTCTCCATCAGACTCATACATGGGATTTGGTTTCCCTGCCATCCGGAAAACATACCATTGGTTCTCGTTGGGTTTACAAGATTAAAACCAAATCAGATGGATCCATTGAGCGATACAAAGCCCGGCTTGTTGCTAAAGGCTATTCTCAGGAGTATGGCATAGATTATGAAGAAACGTTTGCCCCTGTTGCAAAAATGACGACTGTTCGCACTCTGATCGCAGTTGCTTCCGTTTGCAGATGGAGAATATCTCAGATGGATGTCAAGAATGCCTTCTTGAATGGTGATCTTCATGAAGAAGTTTATATGACGCCTCCTCCTGGTGTCGCTCATCAGCCTGGTGAAGTTTGCAAGCTTCGCAAAGCTCTTTATGGTCTCAAACAAGCACCACGTGCTTGGTTTGAGAAGTTTTCTCTGGTGATCACTTCGCTTGGCTTCCTTCCTAGTCACTATGATTCGGCTTTATTTGTCAAGGGTACAACAGCAGGTCGTATTCTATTATCCTTATATGTTGATGACATGATTATTACGGGTGATGATTATGATGGTATTGAATCTTTGAAGTCTGAGTTGGCACGTTGCTTCGCTATGAAAGACTTGTGTATGCTACGTTATTTTTTGGGAATTGAGGTTGCCTATTCTCCAAAAGGGTATCTCTTATCTCAATCAAAATATATAGCTGATTTGTTTGAGCGTGCTCGACTTACTGACAACAGGACTGTTGATACTCCCCTTGAGACTAATGTTAGATACTCTCCGTCAGATGGCACTCCTTTGGCGGATTCCGGTCTCTATCGTACTCTTGTAGGCAGCCTGGCTTATCTTACTGTGACTCGCCCAGACATTGCGCATGCTGTTCATGTGGTTAGTCAGTTTGTCACTGCCCCTACTACAGTTCATTGGGCTGCTGTTCTTCGTATTCTCAGGTACCTTCGGGGCACTCAGTTTCATAGTCTCTTGTTTCCTTCTACATCTTCGTTAGAGTTGCGTGCTTACTCTGATGCGGATTGGGCTGGTGATCCTACGGACTTCAAGTCGACCACTGGATTTTGTATTTTCCTCGGTGACTCACTTATTTCATGGAAGAGCAAGAAACAAGATGTCATCTCTCGGTCTTCTACAGAAGCTGAGTATCGTGCCATGGCCTCGACTACCTGTGAAATTGTTTGGTTACGTCGGTTGCTTGCTGATATGGGTATTTCTCTTTGTCACCCTACTCCGCTACATTGTGATAATCAGAGTGCTATTCAGATTGCACGAAATTCAGTCTTTCATGAACGAACCAAACATATCGAGATTGATTGTCATGTCACTCGCCACCACCTACAGATCGGCACCATCACATTGCCATTCGTTCCTTCTTCTTTGCAGATTGCTGATATGTTTACAAAAGCACACTCGGCTTCGCGATTTCGTTTCCTATCTGACAAACTCTCAATGCATATCGCTGTAGCATCGTGAGTTTGAGGGGGGATATTAGCTGTATTTATTTAATGGTCCTTTAGTCTATTTAGTTTTCAGTGTAATCCCTACCCCTAGCTATATATACTCTTTATTGTATTCTGATTTATTTTAATGCACGTCAATAAGAAACCCTAACATCTTTTTCTCTATGTTATCATAAATGTGTTTTCTTAGCTATATAATTCAAACATGAAGGTGTGAAGCGGGTTCACATATGTAATGGAAAGTTGATGACAATGTTAGAAATTTTGAATTATGATTTTAACTATAATTAATTATCCGTTTTATACATAAACCACGTCTTATATATAAAATAGTTCAAAGTAGTTTTTGAGTATATATATATATATATATATATGTTTGTGTGTGTGTGCATATATTTACCATTTAGTCAAGTATTTCAAGAACCCTCAATTCTCTTTCAATTAATCATAGGATTCATAATAGGACAACAACCACTCTAGTCTCTAGCTATTCTAAGAGCAGCTAGATATTGTCGTCATTTTCTTTTTTTCATTTGCACCATTTGATCGAATTCTTTATCCCTGTACAGCAAATCCTTAACGAAAGAGATTCATTATATATATTTATCCCAGATATGGAAAACACGACTTCAATGATAAACAGGAAAAAATCAAAGCTACTGTATTTAAAATTCATACCAAGTGGCCCAAGCCAGGCTTCCTGTATATGTATATATGTATCATAATCTCTACTATGCATGCATGCATGCATGCTTGCTCTACTAAAAAACATATCACTTAATTATGGACTAATATACAGTACATATATATGCAACGGTACTCCTCTTTCAGTATATAGGTGTCCACAGCCACAGGCACTTTAATTTGTTCAATATTGAATTACTTTACTGATCACCTTATCATTATTATTCCAAACTAAAAAATAAAATACAATGTCAGACACGGTGGCTGTTCAAAATCTTCACTGCATAAATTGATTTTCCACTGTGAATTTGAGAAATTAGGTACGTACAAAGTTTAAACCATCTGATTTTAATTAGGTTATGGTTTTTGCATGATAAAGATCAACTGACATAAACAGTACTATAGAGGAAGATTATGAGTAATTAGCTAATATATAATTGTATATAAATGCCTGCACTCTTATTTACTTTTGTTGAATCCTTAACTGGAATTGTGAAGACCGGCCTGTAAATGGAAAATCTCATCATAGCTACATGTACAAAAGCTTTTGAAACGTCAAGATCATGTAATTTGCACACACACTCACACACTCACACACACTTTTTTGTATTTTTTATCTACACCAAATATACCGAGCAGAGATGCTCCTAGTAGGCTTCTACAACACATGCGCTTGACATATCATTGGATTTGAGACTATAGTAGAGACCTAGCTAGCTTAGGGCAATAAACCTAGAGAGCCACACACACACACACACACACTTTGTAAGAATTAATGCATAAAACATTAATAACTTTAAGCCCTGCAATGTCCCTCTCAATCTCTCTCCCGCTCAATCCTAACCAAATGACAATAACCCTCCCCACCCCCCCCACCTGCTCAATCTTCTCCAAACACTCCTTTTTAAAGTCACGAGACTCTCTCTCTGAGTGAGAAAGAAAGAGAGAGAGATCTATGTCTCAAGAGAGGTGGCAGAAGGAGTAGTAGAACTCAGAGAGAACTTTTTAATTTAAATCCCTTTCCTTCATCATCACTCAACACCAACAACAACAACAACAACAACAACAACAACAACTTTCTCTCTACAAACATTTCAGTCCCAAACTGAAGTCTTATAATTCGCCAAGTTTTAGTTATTATCCCTTCATCTGAAGAATTTAAACCTCACATTATCTGTCTTTCTCTGTCGGTGCCATGTAGGTCTCAAACACACACACACACACACACACACACACAAACAGCTTCCTCTTCTTATCTTCTTCTTCTTATAACGCTAGCTCTCTATTCTATTCTAACCCCATTTCAATATCAATTTTTCTTTCCAGGAGATCAGAAGAAAACCCGTTAGACCTCAACAACTTACCAGAGGATTGTAGTAAAGATGGTAAACAAGTCTTAGAAGACACCTCTTCATATGCTGGTACATCACTTTGTCTATAGTGCTATTTACTGTCACACACACAACCACATAATCAACTTTTCCTCCACCATAATCAAAAAACAAGAGAAGGGGGAGAAAAAAAATCTCGAAATGAATTTTGAAAAAGAGTAAACGAAAAGAATCAGCAAACATCGTCTCTCCTTTTCCATATATTTCAATTTTTTATTTTTATTTTAAAGATCATCAATTGGGCTTTCTAGAACATTTCTATCTTCTCTTTGTGTGTAAAGACTAAAGACCAAAGACCCAAATTTTCTTACTTTTAAAAAGTCCGGTTTGTTTTACTACTATATGAATTTGTTGCTTCTATTTATTGATGATTCGGAAAATTGGCAAAACCCTTTATTCCTTGTATTTTGTTTTTGTTTATTGATTCTTGCCGATTGATTGAAGCCCTAGGTGGAATTTTCTTTTTCTTTGTTGTTGGTCCAAATATTATTGATTTTATTAGTAGCGGTGTATTTTAGGGTTGTGATGTTATGGAACAAAAGTATTGTCCCGTCAAGGTTTCTTGAAATGGTATTTTTGCAGCAGGCTATAGGAAAAAGAAAAGCGGCGCTAAGGATGGTAAAGAAGAGTGTGGGAAGGTCTACGAATGTAGGTTTTGCTCCCTCAAGTTCTGCAAGTCTCAAGCTCTTGGGGGACACATGAACCGCCACCGTCAGGGCAAGTCTTTTCAATTTATTCGATTCGATGTTTAAACTATATAAAAATAGAAGAAGAGTCCGTTATATTAAATCCTTCCAACCAAGAGTTTTTGGTAGAGACTAAGAATTTTAGCGAGCGAAGTCACAAGTCAGTGGAATATAATATCTGTTCCTCCAACGATTCTTCCATGTAGCGTAGTCATGTCAATCTTGTTTTTCCTTCACGAGAAAACAAAATTTGGTTGTTTTTGCTGAAATTCTTGGTGGGGTTTTGATATTTTAACTGATCATTCAGCTTTTGATTTGATATTTGATTTGATGCGTGTGTTTGTGTTGTATTTTGTGATGCCCAGAAAGGGAGACAGAAACACTGAATCGGGCTCGTCAGTTGGTCTTCAACAACGATTCCATATTAGGACATGGACCTCATCCCCACCACCACCACCTAGGGTATGTATGCACTATGCTATTCTTGCTACTCTCTTCTTTCTTTGTAGTACTCCTTACCTTTATGTTTTTGTTTTTTTCTTTTATTCGACACACGAATATCCTGATTAAAGTTACAAGTTTTGAGAGAAGCAACATTTGTTTTAGCACCAAAACATCATAGGAAATAAAAGTACATTCGAATCCATATGAAGTTTTACAAATGTAGGTTAATATTGGATCAAGATTAATTGCCTGTTTGAAATGATCCATTAAGTCTACAAGTCACATTTTGCATTGGTAGCAAGGTTATCTTTTCTTCCATTTCACTTTTCTATGAAGTATTTTTGCCTTAAAAGAAAAAAAAAATTGCATCACTCAATGAACTACTTTCATTTCAATCTTTAAAAGAATGCCAAGCTCATTTTAACAAGCTCTGCTGCAGTATTGTGAAATTAATTACTAATTATGAACTGCACATGAACCATTATATAGCAGCGGCCAGCCAATTCCACAGGGAGGATATCATCATCAAACTGGCAATATAACCGATCCAACAATGCCATTCCGATCAGTCTACCCAACAAGAATATTTTCAGGCTCCTCCACCACAAGCCTCCTACCATCACCATCACCACAGCCACAACCATACATGTACTCATCCCCGTCTCGTCTCGTCCCATTTCCATCCCACTATTCGGCAGCAGCGAATCATGATTACTTTCTTGGCCATGTTGTCCCTTCAAACGCTAGTCCTAGTTTAGTAACAAGTGGGCAAGCAGAAAATAGTAGTGCTAACAACTATACTTGCATTGGTGCACCAGTAATAGGACCTCATGGATTTAGCAGCATTAATTATGGAAGCAATGCAGTAGGAGGTGATGATGGTGGTGGTAGTAGTAGAGAAATGTCACTGTACAATCATAATCATGATCACGAAGGAGGATTGAGTTGGGGTCGGAGCTGCACGGCTGCAGGGTCGACTACGCAGCAGAAACGTTTGGATCCTTCATCGATCAATCGGTTTCAAGATGGATTCTAGTTATATTTATTATCAATATTTTGTTTTTTTGTTTTTTTTTTTTTGTAAGAAAAAGAAAACCCTTTTGTTTGTCTAAGTGAGAATGGAGGCATTGATCGAAGAGCTGACAACCCACTCAGAGAGAGAGAGAGGTGGGGCAAGAAGGCAATTAAGAGGAGAATCCCAACAACACTGACAAATGGAGGGGTTGGGCAAAGAGAGAAGTTTTGGTTTTTCTACACGTTTGGAAACAGTTTTCTTTGAGAGTTGGGGATTCATACTACTCAAAGGTACGTTAGTTTGGCTTGAAACTGATGAGGGGTGGGATTGGATGATTGAGAGACGGTGTTTTGGGACAAAAGTAGTACGAATTTTTGTGTGGAGTGGAACTAGAACTAGATTTGAGGAGAATGCTCGTGCACATGAGACAGGGACTTGGATTTCAACTGAAAGAACAAAACCCTTTTACTATTTCTGCACCACAATTTACTTCTATATTTTGCTTGATTTGTACTCTCTCTCTCTCTCTCAACACAGACACACACTTATGCCCTTAGCATTCATTTTGTGTATTTGTGCATGTATAGTGGCTTTCACTGCAAATCTGCTTCTTCTTGAGAAATGGTAGCAGTTGTTGGACAATGAGAAGTACTAACATGCATGATGATGTAGTCCCTTATCAGAAGAATATTATCCAGATATCTGCAATTACCTTATCATCACAATATTATCCGGTTATGTACAATTTAAGTTTCTAATATTCTTTTTATTACACAAAGTTATGCCTTTGGACCAGTGTTTTAAAACTCGGACCGGAATGCGAACCGGTAGAGCTACTGGGTTAGGGGTCAATTGGTCGGATCGGTTGAACCGGTGTCAAGAACCATAAATATATTTAATATAAATGTATTAATTAAATATTAACATATCTAATATTTTATGTCAAAATAAAATAACCAAATTATAAAAAAATAATATTCAATTAAGTTCTTAGTTTTACATCAAAAAAAAAAATCATAGATCGTATTGTTTAATAATGCTAATAATTATTTTGTTTATAATATAATAAAATTTTATTAAAATACGTGAAATATATTAAAGTATTAATTAATTAATATCAAATCGATCATATTAAAATAAGTTAGAAAGTGGAGTTCTCAATACAAAATTTATTTATTTCAAAACTTAAAGTTGTGAATTAAAAAAATTAATGACATGTTATACTTTGAATTTAATTTTGTGTGATATAAAATAATAATTAAATAAAAAACAATAAATATGATATGATAAAATTTAAAATTCATATTTATTTAAATTGTATGAATGTGATTGATTGAAAATATTAATGAAAACATAATTTCCATATTCATTCAAATATTGTAATATGGTGAATTGGAAGTATTTATGACAATTAGAATTTATTAAAAATCTTAAAATATGGTAAATTGAAAGCTTTTATGATAATTGAAAGATATTAAAAATCTTGAATATGGTAAATTAAACTATTTATGACGAATGTATTCAAATTTTAAAATATGGTAAATTAAAGTATTTATGATAATTGAATATATTCAAATTTTAATATATTAAAATGTAGTAAATTTGAATCATTAATGATAATTGGGATGCATTGATGGAAAAATATTTACTACTATTAATTAGCTTTAAGTGTAAGTGTAAGTATGAATAGAAAGGAAGGAAGGAAGGAGAAGGAAGGAAAAAAAAACAAAAAGGAAAGGAAAGGAAGGAAAAAAAGGAAGGAAAGGAAGGAAGGCAAAATAAAAAAAAAGGAAGGAAACCGGTGAAGGAAGGGAAGGAAGGGAAAAAAAAAAAACCGAGTTCCAACCGGTTCCCGGTTTTTCCGGTTGAACCCGATTTTTGACCGAGTTTGACCGATTTTCTAAACACCGGTTTTTTACATCAATTCGGACCGGACCCTTGGCCGGTTCCCGGTCGAACCGTCCGGTCCGGTGCGGGTTTGATAACACTGCTTTGGACCATACTATATCGACAACAACAACAACAAATTAAGCCCTTAAATATATCCCACTATGTGGTTATAAATTACTACAATTTTTAAGACTTTTCTCATCAACAATTTCAAAGAAGAGTTGAGAAATTTTGGTATATAATTTTCATTTTACCACCTTTATCTTTCAAAGAATTTCTTGTTACGTATGATTAAATAAATTGAAAGTCGATCATACTTTTCCCAGCATAATATTCATTTATTTTGTCAATGAATTAAGTATTGTATTTCTTTGTAGTCAAAGTTGATGTTTTAAACCTATTTCATTTCCAAAGCATAAATCACTGGGGAAAGAAAAACCTTCGAAGGGGAGCAAGATAATTGTGATAAGCAAATTCGAACTACATATTATGGAATATATTATTTGTGCGTGCAATATTTGTAAATATATAGTGAAGAAATGTTATGGCATGCCCATGCTACTCTTATATTTTATGACACGGGATCTTCTGTCTAAAATTTTGTTTGTCTTATTTTGTCCTAATTAAAATTACTTCGTAGGGTTCACTAATCTCTTGGTTAGGGTTGTAAAGTAATTTTAATGATATTTATGCATTTAGTCCCTACTTTTAATGAAACTACGTAGTTTTAAACGTTAGACAGAATAGGACTGGATAAATATTGGATAGAGGATTTGGACTCATATTTTATTGTGTTCTTTCTAACTGTCATCAAATTTAAGATTTCTCTTTATTTGCGGATCAATTAAAGTCCAGTTAAACAAGCCAAACATATCAGAGTAGTACTAAAAGGAGTTACTTCAGATCATCCAAGAATTTTGCCACATTAATTTAATCATCACGGTTGTTTAATTACCAAGTAATTCAGCTACAACTTAAGGTATCACTTTGCAGTTTTGAGTAATTCACACTTAATTAGTTGGAGAATATATAGTTTGAGCAAGGAATTCCCATTTCCCAACCAAGAAGAATGAAAAATTAGAAGACAACTGGAATATATATATATATTGTTCTAATTTCCATTTCCACATATTCCCAAGGTATATATACGTACAATATATATATATATATGCACCATAATGAATACTGAATACATATATATGGAAGTAGTTTAAGACTCAATTCTACTTAAAAATATGTTTAAGACTCATACTGAATACATATATATATATATATATATATTGTAAACTGTTTAAAAAAAAACATCCATCTTTACAAGTACTTCCAACAACCTTCATTATCTTCCTAAAATAATTATCAAGGTTGTGAAGAAAAATGGCACCTCTACTCTACTGATAAAAAAATATATATATATGATTACATCATGAGAGCTAGCATTGTGGCTAAGAAAGTCAAACCCTTGTCTAACAAATTAAAATAAGTTAAAATAATGATTAAACAATTAAGACAAGATCATCACAGGAACAACTGACTCAATTCGATCTATTTTCTTATATATGATCATCTTCATGTGTTTTGATGAAAACAAAATCAATCCCACTAGTAGTGGAGAAAAAACATATACTATATGATCGATGTGTTCAGTCACTCCAGCCTCCAGGCCTAGCTAGCTCGTAATTTGAAGTTTGAACCGCGTGCAGTGATGAGACTTGAGTGGTTGGCTATTGAGGTAACCAAACAGTACGTTAACACACGGCTAGACGGGAGACATTTGTGGACCAATAATTTTCGGCCAAAAGCTGCACATATAAAGTGTGTGTGTGTGTGTTTTTTTTTTCTGAATTTCTGCATGAGAATACATCATTCAGTGGTTCATGAGCTATCTGATAGTGCCAAAGCAAAGCTAGGATCTAATTAAGCAGTCGACTCTGCTTCAACCCATATCGAAGTTGCACTCTAATTGGCAGGTCAAACTCTCAAGGAGCTGTGCGCACGCAGACATATATAGTGAACCCTGATAGATGTCCTAGCCCTATTTTACCCTGTGCTAGCTACATTAAGCTGGAATACACAGTCTACATCATCACTACTTAACCACAACCAATCAAGAAATTGTGGTAATTAAATTAGAAATTAAATGATCATGTAGGTGATCAAGAACTAGTGCTCGTTATAACACTTTATTACCAATTAAGAAAAACAAAAGGGATTGACTAGAAAAAACAGTTGGTGTCTGGTTGATCTTCCTTTCTTTCTCTCTCTCTTTATATTTAAATCTTACCTTTTTTATTTTTATGTTTGGATTACTTCTTGGGAGATCATTTATAATTTGTGATAAAAAGTGGTCAAATTGATTGGTAATTTTGCTTGTAATTGATAGTTTATTGCCGAAACAAAGTGTTGTTGCACACACACATATGCATGTAATTAACAAATTTTTAATTAAGTGATTGATTTATCATGATATTAATTATATTTTCTTGATAGTATATAGTATTGAAAAATTAGCACTAATGTTACTTCTTTAGATGCCATTCTTTTAATTTGCATATGTATGTATATATACACTTTGAGAACTAACTGATTTTAATTGGCTAGCTAGTTTAATTTGGATTTTGAATAAATAGAAGTAACATTGTTTTGTCCAATAGTTGTTTGACATGGTTATATACTTAAAACCAACAGGGGATTGGATTGTAAAGTTAGGGAAGGGGGGGGGGGGGGGGGGGGGGGGGGGGGCGGCCTAATAGTGTTGGTTTTTTTTTTTTACTCATTACTGTTGCACTACAAGAGAGCTACAGATGCACTATGCGTTCAATCTCTCTCACAGCGCTGAGATCCCGAGATTTTGTTTTAAAGTAAGGTACAAAACTGTTGATTGACAAACATATCTTTCTCTTGAGATTGTGAACCCTACCCAGTACCCACCCACCGTAATAACCACTTGTGCAACAAGCCAACAACAAATGAAATTGGTCAGAAACTACACTAACAATTAAAAAAGTTGCATCTTCTCTCTCATTCTCCCTATATATACTGAATTAAATAATTAAACTGACTTGAAAGAAAGTGCAGATTGCAAAAATATTGGCAGCAAAAGTCGACGGCTACCCCGCTATATATGAGCTATCAAACACTAATAACATATGTAGACTCTCACTCTGCTCATTCATACAACAAAAACAACAACAATTCCTAAATATATACTCCGTATTAGGGATGTTTAAAGCTGCTGCATCCTGCATGGAGGGGCATGGGCGCATGGCATGGCATGCCATGGCTGATGGCTTCATCCCTTTAAGCCTTTAAGCTTTAACTATAAAGCAGTAGTAACATTTGTTCGCGTTCCTTTCCTCTCTAGATTCTCACATTTATTATACCCTCTTCAGTCTTAACAGCCTTTGCAGCATTTTCTTATTCCCGTTCACACATTGTACTGGGCTTTATCAGTATATTAATATTACATGCATATATAATACCAATAAACAAATTATATGCATATATAATTAAGTTTAAATTTGAGTTACTTTTCTCCCTTGAAAAAAATTAATATTGGCATATATATTCTTCAAAATGCTTCATCAATTAATAAACCCTAATCAATCATATAAACACATTAATTAATTGTACTGATGGAATCATGTTAATTAGCTCATGAGATTAGGTTCAACGAAACTTCCCAAACTGCTTTGTCCAAAACACTAAATTAATTGCACAATGGACACATTTGCAATAAGGATTTTCTCAGAGTACAGGGTGGTGTGACAAAATAGAACATGATATTCCATTTTTCGTACCACCCCAAGAACCAAGAAGAAAACAAAATTATATGTGCATATATATTTTTTTTCTGTGAAACTTAACCAATATTTCTCGTGCTATAACATCTCTCTGTGTGTCTCAGACAGAGTGTAAGTAAAATTTTCTTACTTTGATTGCTTTATTTCAAGTTCGTACAGGGAACTAATGTTTGGTTCAGCGATGCATGACACTGAGATGAATGTCTAATGTCTTGTTGGGTATTGCATTGATATACAGTCACGTTCGTACATTTCTTTAAAGAAAACAGGAAAATTACGACAGCAATGTCCAAGGGATCAAGAATCCCAAGTGTTAATAGCAACAGTACTATAGACTATATATAGTTATATATCAAAGCATCCCAAGCATTGGTTTGGTTGCACTACCGCATATATAATATTTCCACTTGAAACTTAATCTACAACTGTCCATGGGGCTTGGGGGTGTCCCTTATTGTCTCCCATCTTCTTGCAATTGATGTGAGCTAAACCCAAAGTATAATTGACATAACATATCAAACTTTTGTCTACAAATTTGATATAAATCACTTTCAAAGAGAAAAAAATAATCGTCCCTAAAATGGAAATGATAGTGAAGGCTGAGGGGAACGTGTGGTTTATTATTGGATGGAGAAGTTTTTGGAGTAATAATATCGATTTAATTATATATATATATATATATATATATACGTTGTCATCCAAGGTACAAGGGTAGGATATACTATAGATTAATTTCAACCTGGTCATCGTGCATGGCTGCTTCATTTTCAACACAACCAGTCATTTGGTCGCCACTTTAACCATCATGTCCAATATTACTACAGTCTACAAACTCCCACCTACCATTCACCTCTTTGATGATAGAGCTCTTTGCCTCTTTCCTCTCAATATATTTGCTAAGTTTATCAAAACAACTCCAAATCATTCCACCACGTAACAAATTAAAAATCCTCCTTCTTTATCATTAAGCCATTAACAAATTATCATCACCATCTTTTTGTAAATCCCTTTTTCTTATTCTTTTTTTGACCCATAGGAGGTATGTAAGTAACAAAGGGATGAAAAGATTTTGTATATATAGCCACCGGGTAAGGATTTGTGTATTAATGTTGTACCTCTAAGGCTCACCAAATATAATCAAAGCAAAATTTTGTTTCTACTAGGAAAGAACACAATATATAGAAGTTGAAGAAAGATGGCTAATTGTTTTCCTAAAAAAAACAAAAAAATGAAAGCAGGAGATCTTCATTTTGACCAATGAAAAAATGTCCGTCCGTATTAAAACGTAATTCAAGACGAAAACGACTGTTCATTTCAATAATATCAATTTAGTTTGAAAACAGATCTCATTCAGCACGGCTTTGGAGTCCCACAACAATAAACATAAATGCATGTTATGAATCATCATCACTTATTACTTTTTTTTTTTCAAGAAAAAAAACCCTCTCCTCTAGTCCTCTTACATGTATATATTGATCATATATATTTTGTTTCTCCTGCGCTGCCGAGTCTATATTGTTACATCTCTTTCAATAGGAAGATGTGTGTGTTGATGAACTATCATACAAGAGGAAGAGGATTGTCCTTTATGTTGAAGACGTGGGGGGTTTAAAATTGCACGAGAATAATGGTAATGGATGAAAATTGATATGAAATGAGGGTAGACAAGCATAACTGTCCGAATGCTGCCTAGCAGTGCCCCAAGTGGATGGAGCATGACTGACTAGTCCAAACATGCACTATATATAGAGCCTTGAGGAAAGCACCGTCATATTCAATCAATTGTGTTATTGTTATATATATATTTGAGTGATGATGATGAGAAGAATGGGCGTGTGGTGGGATGGATGCAATATGCATGATTGCATGCCTTTGTTCCTTCCCTTGTCATCTTATGTACACATTGGACTTTTGTACATAAGATGACAAGGGACTTATTATATATATATATATATATATAACAAGTCGAATATGTATATCTAATAAGTCCAATATGGACTTATTTTTTTATATATATACACACACACATATATATATATATATATATATATAAAAGAGTCCGAGGAGAAGTGGGTATATAACTCGTTGTTTCAAGGTTTTTGTTTACAAATCTTGTAGATCTGTTAACTTGCAGGATAATTTTAAACTTAAACATGATTCCCGTTGTTTTAACAACATGGATTCACAGCCGAATTGAGAAATTGAAAGGCTAAATGGACCATTGTTGAGGGTACCAGATTACATCTGGTATGGTAACAGGCTAAAGTATGGAGTTTATACAGCAACTTACCATATCTACATAATCTCTATCCAGAAGCTTTGAAACAAATGGTTATATCCTATGGATCCCGATGGTGATGTGCCAACCGGAGGGATTTTACATCTGAGAATTTTAACCACTTTTTATTCTGTTAGTTATTTTCCAGATCTGAACTTTCCCAACTATTTTGCTTTAATTATGTCTTCAATTTTCAAAACTTTTTCTAAAGGAGTTTCCAACTCTTCTTCAAACGCTTCTTCAAGCTTTTCAAACAATGTTGTCTTTAAAGAAGAGGTAAACATAGAAAATATTGAGCAATCAATTAACAATTAGAAAATTCTTTCCACAAAACCTAGTTTTTCAGTCTCTCCCTCTCTCTTAGAAGATTTCTCTTCAAGTTCTCTCTTCCTTCTCTCTTATTCTTCTATTCTTCTTATTCTTTTATACCATAACAAGGAAACCTTAACAAGGATACCTTTGCTGGAAACATTGATTAGGAGTCGCATGTGTAAGACTCTTAATGCATAAACTTGTAATCTATTTTGTTTGAATAATATGTTTTTGTTTCATAATTGGTTCTCTCTGATCTGACTATCTAACTTTTAATTTCTATTCTTTACTTTTAATGTTCTGTTATTTCATTTACAGTTTATAACTTACAGATATGATATTAACAATTCAGTGGCAGTTCGTCTGCAACACACTTTCCATTATACAGTTTTAATTTTTATCTCCGGGGCCTAACTCTCTCTCTCTCTCTCTCTATATATATATATATATATAATATAAGTCCAATATGTACATAATATGAATGGTGTGAAAAAAAGAGAAAGTAAGAAATTTTGAAAAATGTGCAATTTTTGTGAGTTATAGTACACATTTTTTAGCCAAAATGGCAAGTTTCAAAAGTTGGTCATCGTTGGCTATTTTTATGCCAATTTTGCACGCATATCAAATGATGATGTGCTATCTTATGATTAGTTTGAAAAATGGAAAGCTAAAATTTTTGAAAAATAATCAATTTTTGTGAGTTATAGTAAACGTTTTTTTGGCCAAAATGATAAGTTTAAAAAATTGGTCTTTGTTGGCCGTTTTTGTACTTATTTTGCATTGATATTAAACGACAATGAGCTACCTAGTGAATAGTGTGAAAAAAAGAGAAAGATAAATTTTTTGAAAATTGACTAATTTTTGTAAGTCATAGAACACATTTTTTTTTGCAAAAATGGCAAGTTTAAAAAATTGGTCGTCGTTGACTATTTTTTGTGCCTATTTTTCACCCATATCAAATGACAATTTGCTATCTAATTAATTATGTGAAAAAAATAAAGTTAGAAATTTGTAAAAATGTCCAATTTTTGTGAGTGTTAGTACACTTTTTTTTTTGAAAAAATAGCAAGTTTTAAAATTGATCGTTGTCGACTGATTTTGCGTCTGTTTTGCACTAATATAAAATGACGATGTGATTTCTAATGAATGGTGTTAAAAAAAGGAAGTTAGAAATTTTGAAAAATGACCAATTTTTGTGAGTTGTAGCACACGTTTTTTGGCCTAAATGGGAAGTTTAAAAAATTAGTCGTCGTTGGCTGTTTTGGTCCTTGTTTTGCATTTATATCAAATGACGATGTGCTATCTAATGAATCGTGTGAAAAAAAGGAAAAGTTAGAAATTTTGAAAAATGAGCAATTGTTGTGAGTTATTCGCACGTTTTTTTTGGCCAAAATGGCAAGTTTCAAAAGTTGATCATCGTTAGCTATTTTTGTGCCAAATTTGCATGCATATCAAATGATGATGTGCTATCTTATGATTAGTTTGAAAAAAAAGGAAAACTAAAAATTTTGAAAAATGACCAATTTTTGTGAGTTATAGCACACGGTTTTTTGGCCAAAATAGTAAGTTAAAAAAATTGGTCATCGTTGGCTATCTTAGTGCTTATTTTACATTGATATCAAATGACGATGAGCTATCTTGTGAATGGTATATAAAAAGAGAGAGATAGAAATTTTGAAAATTGACCAATTTTTTTTGAGTCATAGAATACGTTTTTTTTGGCCAAAATAACAAGTTTAAAAAATAGGTTATCGTGACTATTTTTTGTGCCTATTTTTCATTCATATCAAATGACAATGAGCTATCTAATTATTTGTGTGAAAAAAAGAAAGTTAGAAATTTGTAAAAATGACCAATTTGGTGAGTTATAGCACATGTTTATTGGCCAAAATTGTAAGTTTAAAAAATTAGTCGTCGTTGGCCGTTTTGGTACCTGTTTTGCATTCATATCAAAGAACAATGTGCTATCTAATGAATCTTGTGAAAAAAGGGAAAGTTAGAAATTTTGAAAAATGACCAATTTTTGTGAGTTATAGCATACGTTTTTTTGGCAAAAATAGCAAGTTTCAGAAATTGGTCATTGTAGACCGATTTTGTGTCTGTTTTGCACTTATATCAAGTGATGATGTGCTATATAATGAATGGTGTTAAAAAAAGGGAAGTTAGAAATTTTTAAAGATGACCAATTTTTGTGAGTTATAACACACATTTTTTTGGCCAAAATGGTAAGTTTAAAAAATTGGTCGCCGTTGGCCGTTTTGGTGCCTATTTTACATTCATATCAACTGACGATGTGCTATCTAATTAATTGTGTGAAAAAAGAAAAGTTAGAAATTTTAAAAAATGACCAATTTTTGTGAATTATATCGAACATTTTTTGGTAAAAATTGCAAGTTTCAAAAATTTGTTGTCGTTGTTAATTTTTGTGCCTATTTTGGCATATGCTATCCAATTAATGGGTGTGGAAAAAAATAGAAAGTTAAATTTTTTGAAAATGAGCAATTTTTGTGAGTTATAGCACACGATTTTCGGCCAAAATTGTCAAGTTTCAAACATTGATCGTCAATGACTACTTTTGTGCAAGTTTTGCACGCACATCAAATAACGATATGCTATATTATGAATGGGTTTACAAAAGGGAAAGTTAGTAATTTTGAAAAATGACAAGCTTTTGTGAGTTATAGCACACGTTTTTTTGGACAAAATGGTAAGTTTAAAAAATTGATTGTTGTTGGCCATTTTTTAGCTTATTTTGTATTGATATATATCAAATGATGATGTGCTATCTAATGAATGGTGTAAAAAATGGAAAAATAGAAATTTTAAAAAATAACCAATTTTGTGCGTTATAGCACACATTTTTTGGACCACTTGCTGCTGATGTTAGGCAAGTCTAGTCAAAATTGCATCTTCCCTTTGTGCTTAGTGATCATAGATTAGTTATGGGAATTTTGTGATTCACTTATATATACCACTTGCTGCTGATGTTAGGCAAGTTGGTCAAAAATTGCATTTTCCCTTTGTGCTTAGTGATCATAAATTTATCATGGGAATTTTTGTGAAGGAGACTTTGGCTCTCCTTCTTCAATACTAACTCTAGATTAGCAATAGTAACGGAGGAAGTACTCCTTATTTACATTCTGAAAATCAAGATAAGTGCTTTAATGTAAGGGAGGAGTCCTCCCTATTTATAGCTTTCCAAATGTACTAATGGTGTGGGTACATCCGCCATTAACTTTTTGTAATTTTTTATTATCAATAAAATTGGGAGTGGCGCCCCCCCGCATATGGGATGATTAGCCAAAAAAAAAAAAAAAAAGACAAATTTTTGTGAGTTATATAGCACACATTTTTTTCTTCCAAAATGACAAGTTTCAAAAATTTGTCGTTGTTGGCGTCTTTTGTCCATGTTTTGCACTTATATCAAGTAACAAGGTGTTGTCTAATGAATGGTGTGAAAAAAAGGAAAGTTAGTAATTTTGAAAAATGACAAATTTTTATGAGTTATAGCACACGTTTTTTTTGCCAAAATAGCACGTTTCAAAAATTGGTAGTCGCTGGCTATTTTTGTGCTTGTTTTGCACTCATATCAAACGAAAATATACTATCTAATGAATGGTGTGAAAAAGGGAAAGTAAGAAATTCTGAAAAATCACAAATTATTTTGAGTTGTTGCACACGTTTTTTTGGCAAAAATGGCAAGTTTCAAAAATTTGGCGTGGTTGGCTATTTTGGTGCCTTTTTTACACTCATATCAAATGACAATATGCTATCGAATGAATGGTGTGAAAGAAAGGGAAAGTAAAAAATTTTGAAAAATGAGCAATTTTTGTGAGTTATAGCACACGCTTTTTTGGCCAAAATTGTCAAGTTTCAAAAATTGGTCGTCAATGACTGGTTTTGTGCAAGTTTTACACGCATATCAAACGACGATATGCTATATTATGAATGGGTTTAAAATAAAGGGAAAGTTAGTAATTTTGAAAAATGAAAACTTTTTGTGAGTTATAGCACACGTTTTTTTGGCCAAAATGGTAAGTTTAAAAAATGATCAATTTTTATGAGTTATAGCACACCTTTTTTTGGCCAAAATGGTTTGTTTTAAAAAATTTTCATCATTGGCTATTTTTGTGCCTGTTTTGCACTCATATCAAATGACAATATGCTATCTAATGAATGGAGTGAAAAAAAGGAAAAGTAAGAAATTTTGAAAAATGAGCAATTTTTATGAGTTATAGCACACGTTGTTTTGGCCAAAATGGCAAGTTTCAAAAGTTGGTTGTCATTGGCTATTTTTGTGCCAATTTTGCACGCATATCAAATGACAATGTGCTATCTTATGATTAATTTGAAAAAAGGGAAAGTTATATTTTTAAAAAAAATAACCAATTTTTGTGAGTTATAGTACACGTTTTTTTTTGGCCAAAATGTTCATTTTAAAAAATAGGTTGTCATTGGCCGTTTTTGTGCTTAATTTTCATTGATATCAAATAACGATGGGCTATCTAGTGAATAATGTGAAAAAAGAGAAAGATAGAAATTTTGAAAATTGACCAATTTTTGTGAATCATAGAACACATTTTTTTCGCCAAAATGGCAAGTTTTAAAAAATGGTCATCGTTGATTGTTTTTTGTGCCTATTTTTCACTCATATCAAATGACAACGTGCTATCTAATTATTGTTTGGGAAAAAAAAGAAAGTTAGAAATTTGTAAAAATGCCCAATTTTTGTGAGTTATAGAACACGTTTTTTTTTGGAAAAAATAGCAAGTTTCAAAAATTGGTCATTGTTGACCGATTATGTGTCTGTTTTTCACTTATATCAAATGACGATATGCTATCTAATGAATAGTGTTAAAAAAGAGAAGTTAGAAGTTTTGAAAATTGACAAATTTTGTTAGTTATAACACACATTTTTTTGGGCAAAATGGTAAGTTTAAAAAATTGGTCGTCGTATATGCTATATAATGAATGGTTTTGAAAAAGTGAGATTTAAAATATTTAAAAAATGACAAATTTTTGTGAGTTATAGCACACATTTTTTTTGCCAAAATGGTAAGTTTAAAAAATTGGTCGCCGTTGGTCATTTTTGAGCTTATTTTGCATTGATATCAAATGATGATTAGATATTTAATGAATGGTGTGAAAAAAGAGAAAGTTAAAAATTTTGAAAAATGACAAATTTTTGTGAGTCATAGCAAACGTTTTTTTGGTAAAAATGCCAAGTTTAAAAAATTTGTCGTCGTTGGCCGTTTTTGTGCCTGTTTTGCACTCATATCTAATGACATATGCTATCTAATGAATGGTGTGAAAAAAAAATAAGAAGTTAGAAAATTTTAAATATGAGCAGTTTTTGTGAGTTAAAGTACACGTTTTTTTGGTCGAAGTAGTCAAGTTTCAAAAATTAGTCGTCAATGACTGTTATTACGCAAGTTTTGCACCATATCGAATGACAATATGCCATATTATGAATGTGTTTTAAAAAGGGAAAATTAGTAATTTTGAAAAATGACAAATTTTTGTGAGTTATAGCACACATTTTTTTGCCAAAAGGGCAAGTTTAAAAAATTGGTCGTTGTTGGCTATTTTTACACCAATTTAGAACGCATATCAAATGATGATGTGCTATCTTATGATTGGTTTGAAAAAAAGGAAAAGTTAAAATTTTGAAAAATGACCAATTTTTGTGAGTTATAACACACGTTTTTTTGGACATAATGGTAAGTTTAAAAAATTGGTCTCCGTTGGCCATTTTGGTGCTTATTTTTCATTAGTATCAAACGACGATGAGCAATCTTGTGAATGGTGTGAATAAAAATAAAAAGTTAGAAAATTTTAAAATTGACCAATTTTTGTATGTCATAGCACACGTTTTTTAGCCAAAATGCCAAGAATAAAAAATTGGTCGTCGTTGACTATTTTTTGTGACTATTTTCTCTAATATCAAATGAGAATGTGCTATCTAATTAATTGTGTTAAAAAAAGAAAGCTAGAAATTTGTAAAAATGGCAAATGTTTTTGAGTTATAACACACGTTTTTTTGTGCAAAAATAGACAGTTTCAAAAATTGGTCGTTGTTGGCCGATTTTGTGTCTGTTTTGCACTTATATCTAATGACGATATGCTATATAATGAATGATGTTAAAAAAAAGAAAAGTTAAAAAAGACCAATTTTTGTGAGTTATAGCACACGTTTTGTTGCCAAAATGTTAAGTTTGAAAAATTTGTCTTTGTTGGCTGTTTTTGTGTATGTTTTGCACTCATATCATATGATTATATGCTATCTAATGTATCCTGTGGAGAAAAGAGAAAGTTAGAAATTTTGAAAAATGATCAATTTTTGTGAGTTATAGCACATGTTTTTTGGCCAAAATGGAAAGTTTTAAAAATTAGTTGTAGTTGGCCGTTTTTTTGCCTATTTTGCATTCATAACAAATGACGATGTGTTGTCTAATGAATGTTGTGAAAAAAGAGAAATTTAGAAATTTTTAAAAATGATCAATTATTTTGAGTTATAGCACACGTTGTTTTGGAAAAAATGGCAAGTTTCAAAAATTTGTTGTCTTTGGCCATTTTTTGGCTAAATTTGAACTCATATCAAATGACGATATGCTATCTAAGGAATGGTCTGAAATTAATAAAAAGTTAGAAATTTTGAAAAATGAGCAATTTTTGTGAGTTATAACACACATTCTTTTGGTCAAAATGGCAACTTTAAAAAATTTGTGGTCGATGCCATTTTTTGTGCAAGTTTTGTGCGCATATCAAATGACGATATGCTATATTATGAATGGTTTTAAAAAAGTGAGATTTAAAATATTTGAAAAATGACAAATTTTTGTGAGTTATAGCACACGTTTTTTTTGCCAAAATAGTAAGTTTAAAAAATTGGTCGCCGTTTGCCATTTTTGAGCTTATTTTGCATTGATATCAAATGATGATTAGCTATTTAATGAATGGTGTGAAAAAAGGGAAAGTTAGAAAATTTGAAAAATAATTGATTTTTGTGAGTTATAGCACACGTTTTTTCATGCCAAAGTGGCATGTTTAAAAAATTGGTCATCGTTGGCCATTTTTGTGCCCATTTTTCATTCATATCAAATGACGATGTACTATCTAATTAATTGTGTGAAAAAATAGGAAAGTTAAAAATTTTAGAAAATGACCAATTTTTATGAGTCATAGCAAACTTTTTTTGGAAAAAATGTCAAGTTTAAAAAATTTGTCCTCGTTGGCCATTTTTGTGCCTGCTTTTCACTCATATCAAATGACATATGCTATCTAATGAATGGAGTGAAAAAAATGGAAAGTTAGAAATTTTTAAATATAAATAGTTTTTGTGAGTTATAGTACACGTTATTTTGGTCGAAATTGTCATGTTTCAAAATTTGGTCGTCAACGACTGTTTCTATGTAAGTTTTGCACGCATATCGAATGACAATATGCCATATTATGAATGTGTTTTAAAAAGGGAAAATTATTAATTTTGAAAAATGACAAATTTTTGTGAGTTATAGCACACATTTTTTTTTGCCAGAAGGGTAAGTTTAAAAAATTGGTCGTTGTTGCTTATTTTTACACCAATTTAGAACGCATATCAAATGATGATGTGCTATCTTATGATTGGTTTGAAAATAATAAAAAGTTAAAATTTTTGAAAAATGACCAATTTTTGTGAGTTATAGCACACGATTTTTTTGGCCATAATGGTAAGTTTAAAAAATCGGTCGTCGTTGGCCGTTTTGGTGCTCAATTGTCATTAAGATCAAACAACGATAAGCAATCTTGTGAATGGTGTGAAAAAAATAAAAAGTTAGAAATTTTTAAAATTAACAAATTTTTGTATGTCATAGCACACGTTTTTTTGGCCAAAATGGCAAGAATAAAAAATTGGTCGTCGTTGGCTATTTTTTGTTCCTATTTTTCACTAATATCAAATGACAATGTGCTATCTAATTAATTGTGTTAAAAAAAGAAAGCTAGAAATTTGTAAAAATGGCAAATTTTTTTGAGTTATAACACACGTTTTTTGTGCAAAAATAGCCAGTTTTAAAAATTGGTCGTTGTTGGCCGATTTTGTGTCTGTTTTGCACTTATATCTAATGGCGATATGCTATATAATGAATGATGGTAAAAAAAAGAAAAGTTAAAAATGACCAATTTTTGTGAGTTATAGCACACGTTTTGTTGCCAAAATGTTAGGTTTCAAAAATTTGTCTTTGTTGGCTGTTTTTGTGTATGTTTTGCACTCATATCATATGATTATATGCTATCTAATGAATTCTGTGGAAAAAAGAGAAAGTTAGAAATTTTGAAAAATGATCAATTTTTGTGAGTTATAGCACATGTTTTTTTGGCCAAAATAGAAAGTTTTAAAAATTAGTCATTGTTGGCCGTTTTTGGCCTATTTTGCATTTATAATAAATGACGATGTGTTGTCTAATGAATGGTGTGAAAAAATAGAAAGTTGAAAATTTTTAAAAATGACCAATTATTTTGAGTTTATAGCACACGTTGTTTTGGAAAAAATGGGAAGTTACAAAAATTTGTTGTCGTTGGCCATTTTTTGGCCAAATTTGAACTCATATCAAATGACGATATGCTATCTAAGGAATGGTGTGAAAAAAAAGTTAGAAATTTTGAAAAATGAGCAATTTTTGTGAGTTATAACAAACGTTTTTTTTGGCCAAAATGGAAACTTTAAAAAATTTGTGGTCGATGCCATTTTTTGTGCAAGTTTTGCGCGCATATCAAATGACGATATGCTATATTATGAATTGTTTTAAAAAAGTGAGATTTAAAATATTTGAAAAATGACAAATTTTTGAGAGTTATAGCACACGTTTGTTTTTGCCAAAATGGTTAGTTTAAAAAATTGGTCGCCGTTGGCCATTTTTGAGCTTATTTTGCATTGATATCAAATGATGATTAGCTATTTAATGAATGGTGTAAAAAAGGGAAAATTAGAAAATTTGAAAAATAATCGATTTTTGTGAGTTATAGAACACGTTTTTTCATGACAAAGATTGGTCGTCGTTGGCCATTTTTGTGCCCATTTTTCATTCATATCAAATGACGATGTGCTATCTAAATAATTGTGTTAAAAAATAGGAAAGTTAAAATTTTTTGAAAATGACCAATTTTTGTGAGTTATAGCAAATGTTTTTTTGGAAAAAATGTCAAGCTTAAAAAATTTGATGTCGTTGGCCGTTTTTGTGCCTGCTCTGCACTCATATCAATTGACATATACTATCTAATGAATGGTGTGAAAAAAATGAAAAGTTAAAAATTTTTAAATATGAGCAGTTTTTGTGAGGTATAACGGCTGTATTATGAATGTGTTTTAAAAATGGAAAATTAGTAATTTTGAAAATTGACAAATTTTTGTGAGTAGTAGCACATGTTTTTTGCCTAAAGAGCAAGTTTAAAAAATTAATCGTTGTGGCTATTTTTACACCAATTTAGAACGCATATCATATGATGATGTGCTATCTTATGATTGGTTTAAAAAAAAGAATAAAATTTTGAAAAATGACCAATTTTTGTTAGTTATAGCACACGTTAATTTTTTTTGCCAAAATGTTAAGTTAAAAAAATTGGTCGTCGCTGGCCGTTTTGGTGCTTATTTTTTATTAATATCAAATGACGACGAGCAATCTTGTGAATTGGTCGTCGTTGACGATATGCTATATAATACACGTTGTTTTGGTCGAAATTGTCATGTTTCAAGAATTGGTCGTCAACGACTGTTTCTATGCAAGTTTTGCTCGCATATCGAATGACAATATGCCATATTATGAATGTGTTTTAAAAAGGGAAAATTATTTGAAAAATGACAAATTTTTGTGAGTTATAGCATTCGTTTTTTTGCCAAAAGGACAAGTTTAGAAAATAGGTCGTTGAACGCATATCAAATGATGATGTGCTCTCTTATGATTGGTTTGAAAAAAAGGAAAATTTAAAAATTTTGAAAAATGACCAATTTCTGTGAGTTATAGCACACGATTTTTTGGCCATAATGGTAAGTTTAAAAAATCGGTCGTCGTTGGCCGTTTTGGTGCTCCTTTGTCATTAAGATCAAACCACGATGAGCAATCTTGTGAATGGTGTGAAAAAAAATAAAAAAATAAATTTTTTTAAAATTGACCAATTTTTGTATGTCATAGCACACGTTTTTTTGGCCAAAATGGCAAGAATAAAAAATTGGTCGTCGTTGACTGATTTTTGTGCCTATTTTTCTCTAATATCAAATGACAATGTGCTATCTAATTATTTGTGTTAAAAAAAGAATGCTAGAAATTTGTAAAAATGGCAAATGTTATTGAGTTATAACACACGTTTTTTTGTGCAAACATAGACAGTTTCAAAAATTGGTCATTGTTGGCCGATTTTGTGTCTGTTTTGCACTTATATCTAATGACGATATGCTATATAATAAATGATGTTAAAAAAAAAAGTTAAAATGACCAATTTTTGTGAGTCATAGCACATGTTTTGTTGCAAAAATAGCCAGTTTCAAAAATTTGTCTTTGTTGGCCGTTTTTGTGTATGTTTTGCACTCATATCATATGATTATATGCTATCTAATGAATTCTTTGGAAAAAAGAGAAAGTTAGAAATTTTGAAAAATGATTAATTTTTGTGAGTTATAGCACACGTTTTTTTGGTCAAAATGGAAAGTTTTAAAAATTAGTCGTCGTTGGTCATTTTTTTGCCTATTTTGCATTCATAATAAATGACGATGTGTTGTCTAATGAATGGTGTGAAAAAAAAGAGAAATTCGGATTTTTTTAAAAATGATCAATTATTTTGAGTTATAGCACACGTTGTTTTGGAAAAAATTTTTCAAAAATTTGTTGTCGTTGGCCATTTTTTGGCCAAATTTGAACTCATATCAATAACGATATGCTATCTAATGAATGCTGTGAAAAAAATAGAAAGTTAAAAATTTTTAAAAATGAGCAATTTTTGTGAGTAATAACACACGTTTTTTTGGCCAAACTGGCAACGTTAAAAAATTTGTTTTCAATGCCATTTTTTGTGCAAGTTTTGCGCGCATATCAAATGACGATATGCTATATTATGAATGGTTTTAAAAAATTGAGATTTAAAAAATTGAGATTTAAAATATTTGAAAAATGACAAATTTTTGTGAGTTATAGCACACGTTTTTTTTGCCAAAATGGTAAGTTTAAAAAATTGGTCGCCGTTGGCCATTTTTCAAGCTATTTTGCATTGTTATCAAATTATGATTAGCTATTTAATGAATAGTGTGAAAAAAGGGAAAGTTATAAATTTAGAAAAATAATAGATTATTTATGAGTTATAGCAAACGTTTTTCTTGCCAAAGTGGCATGTTTAAAAAATTGGTCGTCGTTGGCCATTTTTGTGTCCATTTTTCATTCATATCAAATGACGATGTGCTATCTAATTAATTGTGTGACAAAATAGGAAAGTTAAAAATTTTGGAAAATGACCAATTTTTGTGAGTCATAGCAAACGTTTTTTTGGAAAAAATGCCAAGTTTAAAAAATTTGTCGTCGTTGGCCGTTTTTGTGCATGCTTTGCACTCATATCAAATGACATATGCTATCTAATGAATGGAGTGAAAAAAATGGAAAGTTAGAAATTTTCAAATATGAATAGTTTTTATGAGTTATAGTACACGTTGTTTTGGTCGAAATTGTCATGTTTCAAAAATTGGTCGTCAACGACTGTTTCTATGCAAGTTTTGCACGCATATCGAATGACAATATGCCATATTATGAATGTATTTTAAAAAAGGAAAATTATTAATTTTTAAAAATGACAAATTTTTGTGAGTTATAGCACACGTTTTTTTTGCCAAAAGGGCAAGTTTAAAAAATTGGTTGTTGTTGTCTATTTTTGCACCAATTTAGAACACCTATCAAATGATGATGTGCTATCTTACGATTGGTTTGAAAAAAAAAGAAAAGTTAAAAATTTTGAAAAATGACCAATATTTGTGAGTTATAACACACGATTTTTTGGCCATAATGGTAAGTTTAAAAAATCGGTTGTTGTTGGCCGTTTTAGTGCTCCTTTTTCATTAATATCAAACCACGATGAGCAATCTTGTGAATGGTGTGAAAAAAAATAAAAATTTAGAAATTTTTAAAATTGACCAATTTTTGTAAGTCATAGCACACGTTTTTTTGGCCAAAATGGCAAGAATAAAAAATTGGTCGTCGTTTACAATTTTTTATGCCTATTTTTCTCTAATATCAAATGACAATGTGCTATCTAATTAATTGTGTTAAAAAAAGAAAGCTAGAAATTTGTAAAAATGGCAAATGTTTTTGAGTTATAACACACGTTTTTTTGGCCAAACTGGCAACTTTAAAAAATTTGTGGTCGATGCCGTTTTTTGTGCAAGTTTTGCGCGCATATCAAATGACGATATGCTATATTATGAATGGTTTTAAAAAATTGAGATTTAAAATATTTGAAAAATGACAAATTTTTGTGAGTTATAGCACACGTTTTTTTTGGCAAAATGGTAAGTTTAAAAAATTGGTCGCCGTTGGCCATTTTTTAAGTTATTTTGAATTGTTATGAAATGAAGATTAGCTATTTAATGAATGGTGTGAAAAAGGGAAAGATATAAATTTTGAAAAATAATAGATTTTTATGAGTTATAGCACATGTTTTTCTTGCCAAAGTGGCATGTTTAAAAAATTGGTCGTCGTTGGCCATTTTTGTGCCCATTTTTCATTCATATCAAATGACGATGTGCTATCTAATTAATTGTGTGACAAAATAGGAAAGTTAAAAATTTTGGAAAATGACCAATTTTTGTGAGTCATAGCAAACGTTTTTTTAGAAAAAATGCCAAGTTTAAAAAATTTATCATCGTTGGCCGTTTTTGTGCCTGCTTTGCACTCATATCAAATTACATATGCTATCTAATGAATGGAGTGAAAAAAATGGAAAGTTAGAAATATTTACATATGAGCAGTTTTTGTGAGTTATAGTACTCGTTGTTTTGGTCGAAATTGTCATGTTTCAAGAATTGGTCGTCAACGACTGTTTCTATGCAAGTTTTGCACGCATATCGAATGACAATATGCCATATTATGAATGTGTTTTAAAAAGGAAAAATTATTAATTTTGAAAAATAACAAATTTTTGTGAGTTATACCACACGTTTTTTTGCCAAAAGGACAAGTTTAAAAAATTGGTCGTTGTTGTCTATTTTTACGCCAATTTAGAACGCATATCAAATGATGATGTGCTATCTTACGATTGGTTTAAAAAAAAAGAAAAGTTAAAAATTTTGAAAAATGACCAATTTTTGTGAGTTATAGCAAACGATTTTTTGGCCATAATGGTAAGTTTAAAAAATCGGTCGTCGTTGGCCGTTTTGGTGCTTCTTTGTCATTAAGATCAAACAACGATGAGCAATCTTGTGAAAGGTGTGAAAAAAAAATAAAAAGTTAGAAATTTTTAAAATTGAACAATTTTTGTATGCCGAAGCTGCAGTCATCCCTTCGCCACCACAGCTAAAGCGGAGGCAAAGAATCGAAACCCATATCACCGAATGGTTTCACTTTTAGCGCTACAGTGAGATCGGGACCCCTGGTTGTGAGTCTGCCACCACAGCTCGCCGGAGTTCAGATCGTAATGGGCTTAAATCACAGCGGAAGAGGAACTTGAATCGGGTTTCAATGGCTAGATCTGCCGCTAGCCATAAAGATCGGGCCCATCGACTTGTCCCTTACCTTAAGAAGCTCACAGCAGGAAAATCTGTTCGTGGACGGGACTTGGCCGGAATGGGACTCTTCTCTTGGCCGACTTGGCCGCCGCACTTACTGGAAGCTGGTACCTCTCCTTTGCCGGAAAATTCCAGCCCTGCAGGTTGCTCGAGGAACGAATTCCGGCCTTTTTTTGGCCGGAAATTTTTTTTTCTGATGGGTGGTTCATTTAATTCTGATTTTTTGCTCTATTCTTGAACTTCTGCTGTTGTTTGTTGTGATGTTTGCTGTGGGTGGAGCTCACAGCCGGCGGCAAGCTCACTGCCCCAGCAGCTCAAAATACTCGATTTTGGTTGGTTGCCTTATCATCGAATGGAATCCCACCTACAGATTTCCAATTACAGATTCTGTGAATATTGCTTTGCTAGTACTGATGGATTTTCTTCTTCTTCAATTATTTTGAATGTGATTTCTCGTTTCTCTTCATTGATTTGCTTGATATTGTGGTATGCTGCTTTGAATTGATTTATTGGATGTTTTTGTGCTACTGGACTTGCATACCAGTGCACACGTGAACTTTATGCTGTTCTGAATTGTCCTCATGAAGGGCTGTGTTTTGTGCTGCTGAGTTTGAATTCAAGTACTTTAGTCAGTAATATCGTGATTCAAGTACTTTAGTCAGTAATATCGCGGTTCAGATGCTTACTTGTATATGATTGCTGAGACTATACATTTGCTAACATGAGCAATATAAAATTGTGGAATTCATGTGCTTTGAATGGATGATGCAAACATGGCCTGGAACTTGGATACATGTACACCAGTTTTGAAACTGAAAATTGCATTTATTTGGTGAACACACTGGAATTATGGTCCTTTGATCCGGATGATGCCAAGGAAAGCTGATGATCCATAAGGCTCAAGCCACACGGAACCATGACAGCTTGCTCTTTTTGTTTTGCTTTATCTTGATGCTTATTGGCCTGTTATCAGAACCACATCTCATATGCGTTAGTTGTAGTATTGTTGATCCTCGATATCTTAAGGAAAAGGTTTATAGGGTCAGAGTGATTGGGAATGTTGCACGGAATAGCATATGAGAGTCTGGGGAGTAAAACTAGGAATGGTTTTGTTTTTGATATCTACGAAGACAACTATTGGAAAGGGCCTGAAATGATGTTCTTAGTAATATCAATGAAGAGTGGACTAGAGATAGAACCCAGACAGTGGGTCAACATGGAACTAGCAGCTAAAGATAGAAATTAGCGGATTTTGGATGCTGTAAAGTCTATGCTCCATAGCTATAGTATTAATTGTCTTCTGCCCCCATTATTAGAAAAGGAGGAAAAGGACAAGTTTAAAAAATTGGTCGTTGTTGTCTATTTTTACACCAATTTAGAACACATATCAAATGATGATGTGCTATCTTACGATTGGTTTGAAAAAAAAGGAAAAGTTAAAAATTTTGAAAAATGACCAATTTTTGTGAGTTATAGCACACGATTTTTTGGCCATAATGGCAAGTTTAAAAAATCGGTCGTCGTTGGCCGTTTTGGTGCTCCTTTTTCATTAAGATCAAACCACGATGAGCAATCTTGTGAATGGTGTGAAAAAAAATAAAAAGTTAGAAATTTTTAAAATTGACCAATTTTTGTATGCCACAGCACACGTTTTTTTGGCCAAAATGGCAAGAATAAAAAATTGGTCGTCGTTGACTATTTTTGTGCCGATTTTTCTCTAATATCAAATGACAATGTGCTATCTAATTAATAGTGTTAAAAAAAGAAAGCTAGAAATTTGTAAAAATGGCAAATGTTTTTGAGTTATAATACTCGTTTTTTTGTGCAAACATAGACAGTTTCAAAAATTGGTCGTTGTTGGCCGATTTTGTGTCTGTTTTGCACTTATATCTAATGACGATATGCTATATAATGAATGATGTTAAAAAAAGAAAAGTTAAAAATGACCAATTTTTGTGAGTCATAGCACATGTTTTGTTGCAAAAATAGCCAGTTTCAAAAAATTTGTCTTTGTTGGCCGTTTTTGTGTATGTTTTGCACTCATATCATATGATTATATGCTATCTAATGAATTCTTTGGATAAAAGAGAAAGTTAGAAATTTTGAAAAATGATCAATTTTTGTGAGTTATAGCACACGTTTTTTGGTCAAAATGGAAAGTTTAAAAAATTAGTCGTCGTTGGTCGTTTTTTTGCCTATTTTGCATTCATAATAAATGACGATGTGTTGTCTAATGAATGGTGTGAAAAAAAGAGAAATTTGGAAATTTTTAAAAATGACCAATTATTTTGAGTTATAGCACACGTTGTTTTGGAAAAAATGGCAAGTTTCAAAAATTTGTTGTCGTTGGCCATTTTTTGGCCAAATTTGAACTCATATCAAATAACGATATGCTATCTAAGGAATGGTGTGAATTTTTTTTTAAAAATGAGCAATTTTTGTGAGTAATAACACACGTTTTTTTGGCCAAACTGGCAACTTTAAAAAATTTGTGGTCGATGCCATTTTTTGTGCAAGTTTTGCGCGCATATCAAATGACGATATGCTATATTATGAATGGTTTTAAAAAATTGAGATTTAAAATATTTGAAAAATGACAAATTTTTGTGAGTTATAGCACACGTTTTTTTTGCCAAAATGGTAAGTTTAAAAAATTGGTCGCCGTTGGCCATTTTTTAAGTTATTTTGCATTTTTATCAAATGATGATTAGCTATTTAATGAATGGTGTGAAAAAAGGGAAAGTTATAAATTTTGAAAAAAAATAGATTTTTATGAGTTATAGCACAAGTTTTTCTTGCCAAAGTGGCATGTTTAAAAAATTTGGTTGTCGTTGGCCATTTTTGTGCCCATTTTTCATTCATATCAAATGACGATGTGCTATCTAATTAATTGTGTGACAAAATAGGAAAGTTAAAAATTTTGGAAAATGACCAATTTTTGTGAGTCATAACAAACGTTTTTTTGGAAAAAATGCCAAGTTTAAAAAATTTGTCGTCCGTTGGCCGTTTTTGTGCCTGCTTGCACTCATATCAAATACATATGCTATCTAATGAAGGAGTGAAAAAAAATGGAAAGTTAGAAATTTTCAAATATGAATAGTTTTTGTGAGTTATAGTACACGTTGTTTTGGTCGAAATTGTCATGTTTCAAGAATTAGTCGTCAACGACTGTTTCTATGCAAGTTTTGCACGCATATCGAATGACAATATGCCATATTATGAATGTGTTTTAAAAAAGGAAAATTATTAATTTTGAAAAATGACAAATTTTTGTGAGTTATAGCACATGTTTTTTTTGCCAAAAGGGCAAGTTTAAATAATTGGTCATTGTTGTCTATTTTTACACCAATTTAGAACGCATATCAAATGATGATGTGCTATCATACGATTGGTTTGAAAAAAAAGGAAAAGTTAAAAATTTTGAAAAATGACCAATTATTGTGAGTATAGCACACGATTTTTTGGCCAGAATAGTAAGTTTAAAAAATCGGTCGTCGTTGGCCGTTTTGGTGCTTCTTTGTCATTAAGATCAAACCACGATGAGCAATATTGTGAAAGGTGTGAAAAAAAATAAAAAGTTAGAAATTTTTAAAATTGACCAATTTTTGTATGCCACAGCACACGTTTTTTTGGCCAAAATGGCAAGAATAAAAAATTGGTCGTCGTTGACTATTTTGTGTGCCTATTTTTCTCTAATATCAAATGACAATGTGCTATCTAATTAATTGTGTTAAAAAAAGAATGCTAGAAATTTGTAAAAATGGCAAATGTTATTGAGTTATAATACACGTTTTTTTGTGCAAACATAGAAAGTTTCAAAAATTGGTCGTTGTTGGCCGATTTTGTGTCTGTTTTGCACTTATATCTAATGACGATATGCTATATAATGAATGATGTTAAAAAAAGAAAAGTTAAAAATGACCAATTTTTGTGAGTCATAGCACATGTTTTGTTGCAAAAATAGCCAGTTTCAAAAATTTGTCTTTGTTGGCCGTTTTTGTGTATGCTTTGCACTCATATCATATGATTATATGCTATCTAATGAATTCTTTGGAAAAAAGAGAAAGTTAGAAATTTTGAAAAATGATCAATTTTTGTGAGTTATAGCACACGTTTTTTTGGTCAAAATGGAAAGTTTTAAAAATTAGTCGTCGTTGATCGTTTTTTTGCCTATTTTGCATTCATAATAAATGACGATGTGCTGTCTAATGAATGGTGTGAAAAAAGAGAAATTTGGAAATTTTTAAAAATGACCAATTATTTTGAGTTATAGCACACGTTTTTTGTGCAAAAATAGCCAGTTTCAAAAATTGGTCGTTGTTGGCCGATTTTGTGTCTGTTTTGCACTTATATCTAATGACGATATGCTATATAATGAATGATGTTAAAAAAAAGAAAAGTTAAAAATGACCAATCTTTGTGAGTTATAGCAAATGTTTTGTTGCAAAAATAGCCAGTTTCAAAAAATTTGTCTTTGTTGGCCGTTTTTGTATATGTTTTGCACTCATATCTTATGATTATATGCTATCTAATGAATTCTTTGGAAAAAAGAGAAAGTTAGAAATTTTGAAAAATGATCAATTTTCGTGAGTTATAGCACACGTTTTTTGGTCAAAATGGAAAGTTTTAAAAATTAGTCGTCGTTGGTCGTTTTTTTGCCTATTTTGCATTCATAATAAATGACGATGTGTTGTCTAATGAATGGTGTGAAAAAAAGAGAAATTTGGAAATTTTTAAAAATGACCAATTATTTTGAGTTATAGCACACGTTGTTTTGGAAAAAATGGCAAGTTTCAAAAATTTGTTGTCGTTGGCCATTTTTTGGCCAAATTTGAACTCATATCAAATAACGATATGCTATCTAAAGAATGGTGTGAAAAAATAGAAAGTTAAAAATTTTTAAAAATGAGCAATATTTGTGAGTAATAACACACGTTTTTTTGGCCAAACTGGCAACTTTAAAAAATTTGTGGTCGATGCCATTTTTTGTGCAAGTTTTGCGCGCATATCAAATGACGATATGCTATATTATGAATGGTTTTAAAAAATTGAGATTTAAAATATTTGAAAAATGACAAATTTTTGTGAGTTATAGCACACGTTTTTTTTGCCAAAATGGTAAGTTTAAAAAATTGGTCGCCGTTGGCCATTTTTTAAGTTATTTTGCATTGTTATCAAATGATGATTAGCTATTTAATGAATGGTGTGAAAAAAGGGAAAGTTATAAATTTAGAAAAATAATAGATTTTTATGAGTTATAGCACACGTTTTTCTTGCCAAAGTGGCATGTTTAAAAAATTGGTCGTCGTTGGCCATTTTTGTGCCCATTTTTCATTCATATCAAATGACGATGTGCTATCTAATTAATTGTGTGACAAAATAGGAAAGTTAAAAATTTTGGAAAATGGCCAATTTTTGTGAGTCATAGCAAACGTTTTTTTGGAAAAAATGCCAAGTTTGAAAAATTTGTCGTCGTTGGCCGTTTTTGTGCCTGCTTTGCACTCATATCAAATGACATATGCTATCTAATGAATGGAGTGAAAAAAAATGGAAAGTTAGAAATTTTCAAACATGAATAGTTTTTGTGAGTTATAGTACACGTTGTTTTGGTCGAAATTGTCATGTTTCAAAAATTGGTCGTCAACGACTGTTTCTATGCAAGTTTTGCACGCATATCGAATGAAAATATGCCATATTATAAATGTGTTTTAAAAAAGGAAAATTATTAATTTTGAAAAATGACAAATTTTTGTGAGTTATAGCACACGTTTTTTTTGCCAAAAGGGCAAGTTTAAAAAATTGGTCGTTGTTGTCTATTTTTACACCAATTTAGAACACATATCAAATGATGATGTGCTATCTTACGATTGGTTTTAAAAAAAAGGAAAAGTTAAAAGTTTTGAAAAATGACCAATTTTTGTGAGTTATAGCACACGATTTTTTGGCCATAATGGTAAGTTTAAAAAATCGGTCGTCGTTGGCCGTTTTGGTGCTCCTTTTTCATTAAGATCAAACCACGATGAGCAATCTTGTGAATGGTGTGAAAAAAAATAAAAAGTTAGAAATTTTTAAAATTGACCAATTTTTGTATGCCACAGCACACGTTTTTTTGGCCAAAATGGCAAGAATAAAAAATTGGTCGTCGTTGACTATTTTGTGCCGATTTTTCTCTAATATCAAATGACAATGTGTTATCTAATTAATTGTGTTAAAAAAAGAAAGCTAGAAATTTGTAAAAATGGCAAATGTTTTTGAGTTATAATACACGTTTTTTTGTGCAAACATAGACAGTTTCAAAAATTTGTCGTTTTTGGCTGATTTTGTGTCTGTTTTGCACTTATATCTAATGACGATATGCTATATAATGAATGATGTTAAAAAAAAGAAAAGTTAAAAATGACCAATTTTTGTGAGTCATAGCACATGTTTTGTTGCAAAAATAGCCAGTTTCAAAAAATTTGTCTTTGTTGGCCGTTTTTGTGTATGATTTGCACTCATATCATATGATTATATGCTATCTAATGAATTCTTTGGAAAAAAGAGAAAGTTAGAAATTTTGAAAAATGATCAATTTTTGTGAGTTATAGCACACGTTTTGTGGTCAAAATGGAAAGTTTTAAAAATTAGTCGTCGTTGGTCGTTTTTTTGCCTATTTTGCAGTCATAATAAATGACGATGTGTTGTCTAATGAATGGTGTGAAAAAAAGAGAAATTTGGAAATTTTTAAAAATGACCAATTATTTTGAGTTATAGCACACGTTTTTTGTGCAAAAATAGCCAGTTTCAAAAATTGGTCGTTGTTGGCCGATTTTGTGTCTGTTTTGCACTTATATCTAACGACGATATGCTATATAATGAATGATGTTAAAAAAAGAAAAGTTAAAAATGACCAATCTTTGTGAGTTATAGCAAATGTTTTGTTGCAAAAATAGCCAGTTTCAAAAAATTTGTCTTTGTTGGCCGTTTTTGTGTATGTTTTGCACTCATATCTTATGATTATATGCTATCTAATGAATTCTTTGGAAAAAAGAGAAAGTTAGAAATTTTGAAAAATGATCAATTTTTGTGAGTTATAGCACACGTTTTTTGGCCAAAATGGAAAGTTTTAAAAATTTGTCGTTGTTGGCCGTTTTTGTGCCTATTTTGCATTCATAATAAATGACGATGTGTTGTCTAATGAATGGTGTGAAAAAAAGAGAAATTTAAAAATTTTTAAAAATGACCAATTATTTTGTCCTATAGCACACGTTGTTTTGGAAAAAATGGCAAGTTTCAAAAAAATTTTGTCGTTGGCCATTTTTTTGCAAATTTGAACTCATATCAAATGACGATATGCTATCTAAGGAATGGTGTGAAAAAAAGTTAGAAATTTTGAAAAATGAGCAATTTTTGTGAGTTATAACAAACGTTTTTTTGGCCAAAATGTAAACTTTAAAAAATTTGTGGTCGATGTCATTTTTTGTGCAAGTTTTGCGCGCATATCAAATGACGATATGCTATTATGAATGGTTTTAAAAAATTGAGATTTAAAATATTTGAAAAATGACAAATTTTTGTGAGTTATAGCACACGTTTTTTTTGCCAAAATGGTATGTTTAAAAAATTGGTCGCCGTTGGCCATTTTTTAAGTTATTTTGCATTGTTATCAAATGATGATTAGCTATTTAATGAATGGTGTGAAAAAAGGGAAAGTTATAAATTTTGAAAAATAATAGATTTTTATGAGTTATAGCACACGTTTTTCTTGCCAAAGTGGCATGTTTAAAAAATTGGTCGTCGTTGGCCATTTTTGTACCTATTTTTCATTCATATCAAATGACGATGTGCTATCTAATTAATTGTGTGACAAAATAGGAAAGTTAAAAATTTTGGAAAATGACCAATTTTTGTGAGTCATAGCAAACATTTTTTTGGAAAAAATGCCAAGTTTAAAAAATTTGTTATCATTGGCCGTTTTTGTGCCTGCTTTGCACTCATATCAAATGACATATGCTATCTAATGAATGGTGTGAAAAAATGGAAAGTTATAAATTTTTAAATATGAGCAGTTTTTGTGAGTTATAGTACACGTATTTTTGTTCAAAATTGTCAAGTTTAAAAAATTAGTCGTGAACGACTGTTCGTATGCAAGTTTTGCACGCATATCGAATGACAATATGCTCTATTATGAATGGATTTAAAAAAGGGAAAATTAGTAATTTTGAAAAATGACAAATTTTTGTGAGTTATAGCACACGATTTTTTTGGCCAAAATGGAAAGTTTTAAAAATTAGTCGTCGTTGGCCGTTTTTGTGTCTATTTTGCATTCATAATAAGTAACGATGTGTTGTCTAATGAATGGTATGAAAAAAAGCAAAATTTGCAAATTTTTTAAAATGACTAATTATTTTGAGTTATAGCACACGTTGTTTTGGAAAAAATGGCAACTTTCAAAAATTTGTTGTCGTTGGCCATTTTTTGGCCAAATTTGAACTCATATCAATTGACGATATGATATCTAAGGAATGGTGTGAAAAAAATAGAAAGTTAAAAATTTTGAAAAATGAGCTATTTTTGTGAGTTATAACACACATTTTTTTGGCCAAAATGGCAACTTTCAAAAATTTGTCGTCGATGCCATTTTTTGTGCAAGTTTTGCGGGCATATCAAATGAGGATCTGCTATATTATGAATGGTTTTAACAAAGTGAGATTTAAATATTTGAAAATTGACAAATTTTTGTGAGTTATAGCACACGTTTTTTTTGCCAAAATGGTAAGTTTAAAAAATTGGTCGCTGTTGGCCATTTTTGAGCTTATTTTAAATTGATATCAAATGATGATTAGCTATTTAATGAATTATGTGAAAAAAGGAAAAGTTAGAAATTTTGAAAGATAATAGATTTTTGTGAGTTATAGCACATGTTTTTTATGCTAAAGTGGCATGTTTAAAAAATTGGTTGTCGTTGGCCATTTTTTTGCCCATTTTTTATTCATATCAAATGGCGAAATGACCAATTTTTGTGTGAAAATATAGGAAAGTTAAAAATTTTGAAAAATGACCAATTTTTGTGAGTTATAGCAAACGTTTTTTTGGAAAAAATGCTAAGTTTCAAAAATTTGTCGTCGTTGGCCGTTTTTGTGCCTGTTTTGCACTCATATAAAATGACATATGCTATCTAATGAATGGTGTTAAAAAATGAAAAGTTAGAAATTTTTAAATATGAGCACTTTTTGTGAGTTATAGTACACTTTTTTTTATCAAAATTGTTAAGTTTAAAAAATTTGTCGTCAATGGCTGTTTTTGTGTATGTTTTGCACGCATATCAAATGACGATATGCTATATTATGAATGGGTTTAAAAAAGGGAAAGTTAGTTATTTTGAAAATTGACAAATTTTTGTGAGTTATAAAATACGTTTTTTGCCAAAATGGTAAGTTTAAAAGGTTTGTCGTCGTTGGCCGTTTTTGTGCGTATTTTGCATTGATATCAAATGACAATAAGCCATCTAGTGAATGGTGTCGAAAAAAAGATAAAGTTAGAAATTTTAAAATTTGACAAATTTTTGTGAGTTATAGCACCCGTTTGTTTGGCTAAAATGGCAAGTTTAAAAAATTGGTCATCGTTGACAATTTTTTGTGCCTATTTTTGACTAATATCAAATGACAATGTGCTATCTATTTAATTGTGTGAAAAAAGTTAGAAATTTGTAAAAATGGCCAATTTTTTTAGTTATAGCACACGTTTTTTTTTTGCCAAAATGATAATTTTAAAAAATTTGTTAGCGTTGACTATTTTTTTGCCTGTTTGCATTCATATCAAAGGACGGTGTGCTATCTAAGTTAGAAATTTTAAAAAATTGACAATTTTTGTGAGTTATAACACACTTTGTTTTGCATTCTTATCAAAGGACGTTGAATTGATATAACTCACTCAAATGACGATATGCTATCTAAGGAATTGTGTGAAAAAAATAGAAAGTTAGAAATTTTTGAAAAATGAGCAGTTTTTGTGAGTAATAACACACGTTTTTTTGGCCAAAATGGCAACTTTAAAAAATTTGTGGTCGGTGCCATTTTTTGTGCAAGTTTTGCGCGCATATCAAATGACGATATGCTATATTATGAATGGTTTTAAAAAAGTGAGATTTAAAATATTTGAAAAATGACAAATTTTTGTGAGTTATAGCACACGTTTTTTTTGCCAAAATGGTAAGTTTAAAAAATTGGTCGCCGTTGGCCATTTTTGAGCTTATTTTGCATTGATATCAAATGATGATTAGTTAGCTATTTAATGAATGGTGTGAAAAAGGGAAAGTTATAAATTTTGAAAAATAATCAATTTTTCTGAGTCATAGCACACGTTTTTTCTTGCCAAAGTGGCATGTTTAAAAAATTCGTCGTCGTCGGCCATTTTTGTGCCCATTTTTCAATAATATCAAATGATAATATGCTATCCAATGAATGGTGTGAAAAAAATGAGAAATTTGCAAAATTTTAAAATTGACCAATTTTTTGAGTTACATAACACGTATTTTTTTATCCTAAATTTGTTTAAAAAATTCATCGTTGTTTGCCATTTTGTGCTTTTTTTCACTCATATCAAACGACGATGTGTTGTCTATATATGGTGTTGAAAAAAGGAAAGTTATTAATTTTGAAAAATGACAAATTTTTGCAAGTCATAGCACACATTTTTTAGGCCTGTTTTGGAAAGTTTTTGTGCCTGTTTTGCATTCATATCAAAGGACGGTGTGCTATCTAAGTTAGAAATTTTGAAAAATGGGCAATTTTTGTGAGTTATAACACCCATTGTTTTGGCCAAAATGGCTTGTGTCAAACATTTGTCGTCGTTGGCTGTTTTTGTGCCTATTTTGCACTCATATCAAATGACAATATGCTATCTAACAAATGGTGTGAAAAAAAGTGAAAGTAAGAAACTTTTAAAAATGAGCAATTTTTGTGAGTTATAGCACACGTTTTCGGGCCAAAATGACAATTTTAAAAAAGTGGTCCTCGTTGACCCGATATTTGTGCTTATTTTTCACTCATATAAAATGACAATATGCTATCTAATTAATTGTGTGAAAAAAGGAAAGTTAGAAATTTGTAAAAATGACTTATTTTTGTGAGTTGTAGCACAAGTTTTTTGGCCCAAAATAGCAAGTTTAAAAAATTTATCGTTGTGTCTCCGATTTTGTGCCTGTTTTAAACTTATTTAAAATGACGATGTGCTATCTAATGAATAGTGTTAAAAAAAGGCAAGTTAGAAATTTTTAAAATGACCAATTTTTAAGAGTTATAACACACGTTTTTTTGTCAAAAATAGTATGATTAAAACATTGGTCGTCCTTGACTGTTTTGGTGCCTGATTTTGCATTCATATCAAAGGAAGAGGTACTATCTAATGAATCGTGTAAATAAAGGGAAAATTAGAAATTTTGAAAAATGGCCAAATTTAGTGAGTTATAGCACAAGTTTTTGAGCAAAAATAGCAAGTTTAAAAAATTGATCGCTGTTGGCCATTTTTTTCCCTGTTTTGCACTCATATCAAGTAACTATAATGATATATGCTATCTAATGAATGGTGTTAAAAAAAATGAAAAGTTAGAAATTTTTAAATATGAATAATTTTTGTGAGTTATAGTACATGTTTTTTTATCAAAATTGTCAAGTTTAAAAAATTTGTCGTCAATGACTGTTTTTGTGCAAGTTTTGCACGCATATCAAATGACGATATGCTATATTATGAATGGGTTTAAAAAAGGAAAAGTTAGTTATTTTGAAAAATGACCAATTTTTGTTAGTAATAGCATATGTTTTTTTGGCTAAAATGGTAAGTTTAAAAAATTGGTAGTCGTTGGCCGTTTTGGTTCTTGTTTTGCATTAATATCAAAGGAAGATAAGCTATCTAATGAATCGTGTGAAAAAAAGAAAAAGTTAGAAATTTTAAACAATGACCAATTTTTGTGAGTTATAGTAAACCTTTTTTTGGCAAAAATGGCAAGTTTAAAAATATGTTCGTCGTTGGCCATTTTTTGTGCCTATTTTTCTCTCAAATCAAATGACAATGTGCTATCTAATTAATTGTGTGAAAAAAAAGGAAAGTTAGAAATTTGTAAAAATGACCAATTTTTGTGAGTTATAGCATACGTTTTCTTTGCCAAAATGGTATGATTAAAAAATTGGTCGTCATTGATCATTTTGGTGCCTATTTTTGCACTTATTTCAAAGGACGATGTACTATCTAATAAATCGTGTGAAAAAAAGGAAAGTTAGAAATTTTTAAAAATGACCAATTTTTGTTAGTAATAGCATATGTTTTTTTGGCTAAAATTGTAAGTTTAAAAAATTGGTCATTGTTGGCCGTTTTGATTCCTGTTTTGCATTAATATCAAAGGACGATCAGCTATCTAATGAATCGTGTGAAAAAAAGAAAAAGTTAGAAATTTTGAACAATGACCAATTTTTGTGAGTTATAGGTAGTAAACATTTTTTTGGTAAAAATGGCAAGTTTAAAAATATGTTCGTCGTTGACCATTTTTTGTGCCTATTTTTCTCTCAAATCAAATGACAATGTTCTATCTAATTAATTGTGTGAAAAAAAGGAAATTTAGAAATTGTAAAAATGACCAATTTTTGTGAGTTATAGCACACGTTTTCTTGGCCAAAATGGTATGATTAAAAAATTGGTCGTCGTTGACCGTTTTGGTGCCCGTTTTTGCATTCATATCAAAGGATTATGTACTATCTAATGAATCGTGTGAAAAAAAGGAAAGTTAGAAATTTTTAAAAATGACCAATTTTTGTGAGTTATAGCACACGTGTTCTGGGCAAAAATAGTAAGTTTCAAAAATTGGTCATTTTTGGCCATTTTTGTCCCTGTTTTGCACTCATATCAAGTAACGATGTGTTGTCTAATGAATGGTGTGAAAAAAAAATTAGTAATTTTGAAAAACTACAAATTTTTGTAAGTTATTGCAAATTTTTGACCAAAATGGTAAGTTTAAAAAATTCGTCATTCTTGGCTGTTGTGTTGCCTGTTTTGCATTCATATCAAATGACGATGTGCTATCTAATTAATTGTGAGAGAAAATAAGAAAGTTAAAAATTTTGGAAAATGGCCAATTTTTGTGAGTTATAGCAAACGTTTTGAAAATGCCAAGTTTCAAAAATTTATCGTCATTGGCCGTTTTTGTGCCTGCTTTGCACTCATATCAAATGACATATGCTATCTAATGAATGGTGTAAAAAAATGGAAAGTTAGAAATTTTTAAATATTAGCAATTTTTGTGAGTTATTGTACACGTTTTTTTGGTTAAAATTGTCAAGTTTCAAAAATTGGTCATCAACAACTGTTTTTATGCAAGTTTTGCACGCATATCGAATGTCGATATGCCATATTATGAATGTGTTTTAAAAAGGGAAAATTAGTAATTTTGAAAAATAATAAATTTTTGTGAGTTATAGCGCACGTTTTTTTGGCCAAAAGGGCAAGTTTAAAAAATTGGTCGTTGTTGGCTATTTTTGCACCAATTTAGAACGCATATCAAATGATGATGTGCTATATTATGATAGGTTTAAAAAAGGGAAAGTTAAAAATTTTGAAAAATGACCAATTTTTGTGAGTTATAGCACCCGTTTTTTTTGCCAAAATGGTAAGTTTAAAAAATTGGTTGTCATTGGTCGTTTTGGTACTTATTTTTAATTAATATCAAATGACAATGAGCAATCTTGTGAATGGTGTGAAAAAAATGAGAAAGTTAGAAATTTTTAAAATTGACCAATTTTTGTATGTCATAGCACACGTTTTTTTGGCAAAAATGGCAAGAATAAAAAATTGGTTGTCGTTTACTATTTTTTGTGCTTATTTTTCACTCATATCAAATGACAATGTGCTATCTAATTAAATGTGTTAAAAAAATAAAGTTAGAAATTTGTAAAAATGGCAAATTTGTTTGAGTTATAGCGCGCGCACGTTTTTTGTGCAAAAATAGTATGTTTCAAAAATTGGTCGTTGTTGGCCGATTTTGTGTCTATTTTGCACTTATATCCATTGACGATATGCTATCTAATGAATGGTGTTAAAAAAAAGGAAAGTTAGAAATTTTTAAAAATGACCAATTTTTGTGAGTAATATCATATGTTTTTTTTTTGCCAAAATGGTATGTTTAAAAATTGGTCGTGGTTGACCAATTTTGTGGCTGTTTTCCATTTATATAAAATGACAATGTGCTATTTAATGAATCGATTGAAAAAAAAAGTAAAAGTTAGAATATTTTAAAAATGACCCTTTTTTTGAGTTATAACACACATATTTTTGGCAAAAATGGCTTGTTTCAAAAATTTGTCATCGTTGGCAATTTTGGTGCCTGTTTTGCATTCATATCAAATGCCATGTGCTATCTAATGAATCGTGTGAAAAAAGGTTAAGTTAGAAATTTTTAAAAATAGCACACGCTTTGTTGCCAAAATGTTAAGTTTCAAAATTTTGTCTTCGTTGGACCTTTTTGTGTATGTTTTTCGCTCATATCAAATGATTATATGCTATCTAATGAATTCCGTGAAAAAAAAAGAGAAAGTTAAAAATTTTGAAAAATGGCCAATTTTTTTGAGTTATAGCACACGTGTTTTGGCCAAAATAGAAGGTTTTAGAAATTGGTTGTCGTTGGCCGTTTTTGTGCCTATTTTGCATTCATAACAAATGACGATGTGTTGTCTAATGAATAGTTTTAAAAAATGAGAAATTTTAAAAAATTTAAAAATGACCAATTACTTTGAGTTATAGCACACGTTTTTTTTTTTTGCAAAAATGGCAAGTTTCAAAAATTTGTTGTCGTTTGCCATTTTTTGGCCAAATTTGAACTCATATCAAATGACGATATGCTATCTAATAAATGGTGTGAAAAAAATAGAAAGTCAGAAATTTTAAAAAATGAGTAATTTTTGTGATTTATGACACACGTTTTTGGGCCAAAATGGCAACTTTAAAAAATTTGTCGTCGATGCCATTTTTTGTGCAAATTTTGCGCGCATATCAAATTACGATATGCTAAATTATAAATGGTTTTAAAAAAGAGAGATTTAAAATATTTGAAAAATGACAATTTTTTGTTAGTTTTATCACACATTTTTTTGCCAAAATAGTAAGTTTAAAAAATTGATCGTCGTTGGCCATTTTTGAGCTTATTTTGCATTGATATCAAATGATGATCAGCTATTTAATGAATGGTGTGAATAAAGGGAAAGTTGGACATTTTGAAAAATAATCGATTTTTTTTAGTTATAGCACATGTTGTTTTTTGCCGAAGTGGCATGTTTAAACAATTGGTCGTCGTTGGCCATTTTTGTGCCCATTTTTCAATCATATCAAATGACAATGTTCTATCCAATGAATGGTATAAAAAAATCAGAAATTTACAAAATTTTAAAATTGACCAATTTTTTTGAGTTATATAGCACACGTTGTTTTTGCTAAAATGGCAAGTTTCAAAAATTTGTCGTTGTTTGCCATTTTTGTGCTTGTTTTGCACTCATATGAAATGACGATGTGTTGTCTAATGAATGGTGTTGAAAAAGGAAAGTTATTAATTTTAAAAAATGACAAATTTTTGCGAGTTATAGCACACGTTTTTTGGGCAAAAATGGCAAGTTTCAAATACTCATTGTCATTGTCTGTTTTTATGCTAGTTTTTCACTCATTTCATATGATGTGCTATCTAATGAATGGTTTGAAAAATAAGAAAATTCGGAAATTTATAAAAATGACCAATTTTTGTGAGTTATAGCACACGTTTTTTTGGCCAAAATGGAAAATTTAAAAAATTAGTTATCGTTTACCATTTTTGCACCTGTTTTGCACTCATATCAAATGACAATATGCTATCTAATGAATATGTGAAGAAAAAGGAAAGTAAGAAATTTTGAAAAATGAGATATTTTAGTAGTTATAACACACGTTTTTTGACAAAATAGGCAAGTTTCAAAATTTGGCCATCACTGGCTATTTTTGTGCCATTGAAGCATATCAAATGATGATGTGCTATCTTATGATTGGTTTAAGAAAAATGAAAAGTTAAAATTTTTTGAAAAATGACCAATTTTTGTGAGTTATAACACGTTTTTTGGTCAAAATGGTAAGTTTTAAAAATTAATCGTCGTTGGCCATTTTTGTGCTTATTTTGCATTGATGTCAAATGACGATGAGCTATCTAATGAATGGTATGAAAAAAAGAGAAAGTTAGAAATTTTGAAAATTGACCAATTTTTGTTAGCACACGTTTTTTTGAAAAAAATGACAAGTTTCAAAAATTCGTCGTTGTTGGTTGTTTTTTTGCCAGTGTTGCACTCATATCAAATGACAATATTATATCTAATGAATGGGGTGAAAAAAGAAAGAGAAAGTTAGAATTTTTTGAAAATTGACCAATTTTTTTGAGTTATGGCACACGTTTTTTTGGCAAAATGTCAAGTTTCAAAAATTCGTCGTCATTGGTTGTTTTTGTGCTGGTTTTGCACTCATATCAAATGATGATGTGCTATCTAATGAATGGTGTTAAAAAAAGGCAAGTTAGAAAATATCAAAAATGACAAATTTTTGTGAGTTAAGCACACGTTTTTTTGGCCAAAATGATATGTTTAAAAAATTGGTCATTGTTGAATGATATGAAAAAAAGGAAAAGTAAGTGATACGATCCTAGAACAATGAAGAATTTAAGAACATAAACGCAATGATCAATTTGAGGATTACATTTTAAGAAACAATGAGGCAACCCGAAATTCAATTGATGAATTAAAAACTTACCGATCAAATTCACGTAACGAACATCCCAAGAAAACCTGTCCCTTAGAACCTTCGTTATCAAATTACCCCAACCTATCAAATCCTGGATTGATTGGAATTATCGTTCTTCGCAAAGAACAAAAGAAAGCTTTTTCAAAACTCTCAAAATAGGTTTTTAACAAAATATCATAATTTGATTAAATACGTAATGAGTTTTGCCTGTTATAGTAGGCTCACAAAACCTAAATTAATCATAAGCCATGGTTCAAGACAATCTCTTGAATTCTGAACCAATCTAGCCAACGAATTCCAATTTCTAACCTATAGGCTCTTTAAAATAGTTGGGTTTGCAGCCTAAAAGAAATAACAGTAAATAAATTCAAAAATAGAAAATAAGCTAAAAATTCGGCGCAATAGTTTTTCCGCACGTCGCGACGTCAGCGAGCGTCTATGGACGTCGCGACGTTGGTGGTCGCACGTCACGACGTTGGCAATTCTTCTTGAAATTCCTTTTTCACTTTTCCACGTCGCGACGTTGGACTCCATGGACTTCGCGACGTAAAGCGTTCTTATGCTCCTTGTCCATTCTTTTCAGTACTTCTTCCCTCTAATGCTACATTTTGATCAACCACGTCATTGTATTCCATTTGGGACACTCTCGAGCATGAAATGAATGTTATATCCTCTTCACGAGCTTCATGATGAACTACTTCACGATCAAAAAGGTCTTCAATCAACTAGTGTAGTGTTGTCCTCATTCGGTTAGTCCTAGAACGAGTCAATAGGCCCCTAATTCTTTGCAATGGATCATCCACATGACTCCTCGGTAGTGTTTCCTCATCAGTAAGAAATTTTGAAAAATAAGCAATTTTTTGTGAGTTATAGCACAAGTTTTTTTGGCCAAAATGGCAAATTTTAAAAAATGGTCGTTGTTGGCTATTTTTGAGCCAATTTTGCACGCATATCAAATGATAATATGCTGTCATCCACATGACTCGGTAGTGTTTCCTCATCAGTAAGAAATTTTGAAAAATGAGCAATTTTTTGTGAGTTCTAGCACAAGTTTTTTTGACCAAAATTGTAAGTTTAAAAAATTGGTCGTCGTTGGCCATTTTTGTACTTATTTTGCAATGATATCAAATGACGATGAGCAATCTAGTGAATAATGTGAAAAAAAGAGAAAGATAGAAATTTTAAAAAATTGACCAATTTTTGTGCCTATTTTTAGCCAAAATTGCAAGTTTAAAAAAATGGTCATCGTTGACTCTTTTTTGTGCCTATTTTTCACTCATATCAAATGGCAATGTTCTATCTAATTATTTGTTTGGAAAAAAAATAAAGTTAGAAATTTGTAAAAATGCCCAATTTTTATGAGTTATAGAACACGTTTTTTTGGCAAATATAGCAAGTTTCAAAAATTGGTCGTTATTGGCCGATTTTGTGTCTGTTTTGCACTTATATCAAATGACAATGTGTTATCTAATGAATGTTGTTAAAAAGGAAAGTCATAAATTTTGAAAATTGATAAATTTTGTCAGTTATAGCACACATTTTTTTGACCAAAATGGTAAGTTTAAAAAATTGGTCGTCGTTGGCTGTTTTGGTCCCTGTTTTGCATTTATATCAAATAACGATGTGCTATCTAATGAATCGTGTGAAAAAAAAGGAAAAATAGAAATTTTGAAAAATGACTAACTTTTCTAAGTTATATAGCGCACACAATTTTTTAGACACAATGGTAAATTTAAAAAATTGGACATCGTTGACCTTTTTTTGTGCCTATTTTTCACTCATATCAAATGATAATGTAATATCTAATTAATTGTGTGAAAAAAGGGAAAGAAAAAAATTTAAGAAAATGACCAATTTTGTGGGTTATAGCACATGTTTTTCGGCAAAAATTGTAAGTTTAAAAAATTTGTCGTCGTTAGCCGTTTTGGTGCTTGTTTTGCATTCATATCAAAGGACGATGTGCTATCTAATGAATCGTGTGAAAAAAGGAAAGTTAAAATTTTTGAAAAATGACCAGTTTTTGTTAGTTATAGCACACGTATTTTTGGTAAAAATAGCAAGTTTCAGAAATTGGTCGTTGTTGGCCGATTTTGTATCTGTTTTGTACTTATATCAAATGATGATGTACTATACAATGAATTGTGTCAAAATGGTAAGTTTAAAAAATTGGTCATCGTTGGCTGTTTTGGTGCCTTTTTTGCATTCATATAAAATGATGATGTACTATCTAATTAATTGTGTGAAAAAAATGAAAGTTAGAAATTTTGGAAAATGACCAATTTTTGTAAGTTGTAGCACACGTTTTTTTGGCAAAACTGACAAGTTTCAAAACTTCGTCATCATTGGCTGTTTTTCTACCAGTTTTGCACCCATATCAAATTACGATGTGATATTTAATGAATAGTGTTAAAAAAAGAGAATCTGGAAATTTTGAAAAATGACTAATTTTTGTGTGTTATAGCACACGTTTTTTTGGCAAAAATTGTAAGTTGAAAAAATTGGTCTTTGTTTGCCGTTTTGGTTCCTGTTTTGCATTCATATCAAATGACGATGTGCTATCTAATTAATTGTGTGCAAAAAAAGAAAGTTCTAAATTTTGAAAAATGATCAATTTTTGTGAGTTATAGCACACGTTTTATTTTTGCAAAAAATGGCAAATTTCAAAAACATTTCGTTGTTTGCCATCTTTGTGCTTGTTTTGCACTCATATCAAATGACATATGCTATTTAATGAATGGTGTGAAAAAAATGAAAAGTTTGAACTTTTAAAAAATGAGCCATTTTTGTGAGTTATAACACACGTTTTTTGTCAAATTTGTCAGGTTTCAAAAATTGGGCGTCAATGACTGTTTTTGTGCAAGTTTTTCACTGATATCAAATGACGATATATTATATTATGAATAGGTTAAAAAAGGGAAAGTAATTTTTTAAATTGACAAATTTTTGTGAGTGATAGCACACGTTTTTTTGGCCAAAATAGTAAATTTAAAAAATTAATCGTCGTTGGCCATTTTTTAGCTTATTTTGCATTGATATCAAATGAGGATGAGCTATCTATTGAATGGTATAAAAAATGGGAAGTTACAAATTTTAAAAAATAACCAATTTTTGTGAGTTATTGCACGCATTTTTAACCAAAATTGTGAGTTATTTCATTTTTCACTCATATCAAATGAAAATGTGATATCTAATGTATGTTATGAAAAAAGGAAAAGTTAATTTTTTCGAAAAATGACCAATTTTTGTGAGTTATATAGCACACGTTTTTTTGCCAAAATGGCAAGTTTTAAAAATTCAACGTTGTTTGCCATTTTTGTCCCCATTTTGTACTCATATCAAGTAACGATATGTTGTCTAATGAATGGTTTGAAAAATAAGAAAAGTTGGAAATTTTTAAAAATCACCAATTTTTGTGAGATATAGCACACGTTTTTTGGCCAAAATGGCTTGTTTAAAAAATTTGTCGTCGTTGGCTGTTTTTGTGCATGTTATGCACTTATATCATTTGACAATTTGCTATCTAATGAATGGTGTAAAAAAAGGGAAAGTAAGAAATTTTGAAAAATGAGTAATTTTTTGTGAGTTATATCACAAGTTTTTTTTGGCCAAAATTGCAAGTTTCAAAAATTGGTCGTCGGTGGCCAATTTTGTGCTTATTTTGCAATGATATCAAATAACGATGAGCTCTCTAGTGAATGATGTTAAAAAAGAGAAAGTTAAAAAATTTGAAAAATAACCAATTTTTATGAGTCATAGCACACGTTTTTTAGGCCAAAAAGGCAAGTTTAAAAAATTGGACGTCGTTGACTATTTTTGTGCCTATTTTTCACTCATATCAAATGACAATGTTTTATCTAATTAATTGTGTGAAAAAAAGAAAAGTTAGAAATCTGTAAAAATGACCAATTTTTGCGAGTTATAGCACGCATTTTTTGCCCAAAATAGCAAGTTTCAAAAATTGGTCATTGATATCCAATTTTGTGTCTATTTTGCACTTATATCAAATGACGATGTGCTATCTAATGAATAGTATTTAAAAAAGGCAAGTCAGATTTTTTTTAAAAATGACCAATTTTGTGAGTTATAGCACACATTTTTTTGGCCAAAATGGTAAATTTAAAAAATTGGTCATCCCTGACCGTTTTGGTGCCTGTTTTGTATTCATATCAAATAAGGATATGCTATCTAATGAATCTTATGAAAAAATAGAAAGTTAGAAATTCTGAAAAATGAGCAATGTTTTTCTGGCAAAAATGGTAACTTTAAAAAATTGGTCGTCGTTGGCCGTTTTGTACTTATTTTGTATTAATATCAAATGACGATGAACTATCTAATGAATGGTGTGAAAAAAAAGAGAAAGTTAAAAAATTTTAATATTGAACAATTTTTGTGAGTCATAGCACACGTTTTTTTGGCCAGATAGGCAACTTTAAAAAATTGGTCATCGTTGACTATTTTTTGTGCCTATTTTTCACTCATATCAAATGACAATGTGCTATCCAATTAATTGTGTGAAAAAATTAAAGTTAGAAATTTGTAAAAATTTCTAACTTTAGCCAATTTTTTTGAGTTATAGCACACGTTTTTTTGGCCAAAATAACAAGTTTGAAAAATTGGTCATTGTTGGCCAATTTTGTGTCTGTTTATTACTTATATAAAGTGAAGATGTTCTATCTAATGAATGGAGTTAAAAAAAGGAAAATTAAAAATTTTTAAAATGACCTATTATTGTGGGTAATAGCATATGTGTTTTTGGCCAAAATGGTAAGTTTAAAAAATTAGTCGTGGTATGCCGTTTTGGTGGCTGTTTTGAATTCAATTCAAATGACAATGTGCTATCTAATGAATCTTGTAAAAAAGGAAAAATTACAAAATTTTGAAAAATAACCAATCTTTGTGAGCTATAACATACGTGGTTTTTGCCAAAATAGCAAGTTTAAAAAATTGGTGGTCGTTGACCTTTTTTGTGCCAATTTTTCACTCATATCAAATGACAATGTGCTATCTAATTAATTGTGTGATTAAGGAAAGTTAGATATCTGTAAAAAAGACCAATTTTTGTGAATTATAGCACACATTTTTTTTTGCCAAAATAGCAAGTTTCAAAAATTCATTGTTGGCCAATTTTGTGTCTATTTTGCACTTATATCAACTGACGACGTGCTATCTAATTAATGGTGTTAAAAAAAGGCAAGTTAGAAATTTTAAAACATGACCAATTTTTGTGAGTTATAGCACACGTTTTTTTGGCCTAAATGGTAAGTTTAAAAAATTGGTCATCGTTGGCCGTTTTGGTGCCTGTTTTGCATTCATATCAAAGAACGATGTGTTATCTAATGAATCGTGTGAAAACAAGGAAAAGTTAGAAATTTTGAAAAATGAGCAATTTTTGTGAGTTATAACACACGTTGTTTTGGCCAAAATGGCTTGGTTCAAAAATTTGTCGTCGTTGGCTGTCTTTGTGCCTATTTTGCACTCATATCAAATGGCAATATGCTATCTAATGAATGGTGTGAAAAAAATGAAAGTAAGAAACTTTTAAAAATGAGCAATATTTGTGAGTTATAGCACAGGTTTTTTTTGGCCAAAATGACAATTTTAAAAAATTGGTCCTCATTAACCGATATTTGTGCTTATTTTTTACTCATATAAAATGATAATATGCTATCGAATTAATTTTCTGAAGAAAGGAAAGTTAGAAATTTGTAAAAATGACCAATTTTTGTGAGTTGTAGCACACGTTTTTTAGCCAAAATTGTATGATTAAAAAATTGGTCGTCGTTGACTGTTTTGGTGCATGATTTTGCATTTATATCAAAAGACGATGTACTATTTAATGAATCGTGTTAAAAAAGGGAAAGTTAGAAATTTTAAAAAATGACCAATTTTTGTGAGCTATAGCACACGTTTTTGGGCAAAAATAGCAAGTTTCAAAAATTGGTCGTTGTTGGCCATTTTTGTCCCTATTTTGCACTCATATCAAGTAACTATGTGTTGTCTAATGAATGTAGTGAAAAAAAGAAAAGTTAAAAATTTTGAAAAATGACAAATTTTCATGAGAAGCACACGTTTTTCTGGCAAAAATGGCAAGTTTAAAAAATTCGTCGTTGTTGGTTGTTTTGGTGCCTATTTTTCATTCATATCAAATGACGATGTGTTATCTAATTAATTTTGTGAAAAATAGGGAAATTAAAAATTTTTAAAAATGACCAATTTTTATGAGATATAGCAAACGTTTTTTGGAAAAAATGCCAAGTTTCAGAAATTTGTCGTGTTTGGCTGGTTTTGCACTCATATCAAATGACATATACTATCTAATAAATGGTGTGATAAAAATGGAAAGTTAGAAAATTTTAAATATGAGCAGTTTTTGTGAGTTATAGTACGCGATTTTTATCAAAATTGTCAATTTTAAAAATTTGTCATCAATGACTGTTTTTGTGCAAGTTTTGCACGCATATCAAATGACGATATGCTATATTATGAATGGGTTTAAAAAGGGAAAGTTAGTTATTTCGAAAAATGACAAATTTTTGTGAGTTATAGCACACGTGTTTTGCCAAAATGGTAAGTTTAAAAACTTGGTCATCGTTGGCCTTTTTTGTGCGTATTTTGCATTGATATCAAATGACGATAAGTTATCTAGTGAATTGTGTGAAAAAAGAGAAAGTTAAAAATTTTAAAATTTGACCAATTTTTGTGAATTATAGCACCCATTTTTTTTGCCAAAATGGCAAGTTTAAAAAATTGGTCATCGTTGACTATTTTTCATGCCTATTTTTCACTAATATTAAATGACAATGTGCTATCTATTTAATTGTGTGAAAAAAAAAGTTTAAAATTTGTAAAAATGGCCAATTTTTTAGTTATTGCACACGTTTTTTTTTGGAAAAAATAGCAAGTATCAAAAATTGGTCATTGTTGGCTGATTTTGTGTCTGTTTTGCACTTATATCCAATGATGATGTGCTATCTAATAGATGGTGTTAAAAAAAGAAAATTTAGAAATTTTTTAAAATGACCAATTTTTGTTAGTAATAGCATATATTTTTTGGCCAAAATGGTAAATTTAAAAAATTGGAAGTTGTTAGCCGTTTTGGTGCCTGTTTTGCATTAATATTAAAGGACGATTAGCTATCTAATGAATCGTGTGAAAAAAAGAAAAAGTTAGAAATTTTGAACAATGACCAATTTTTGTGAGTTATAGTAAATGTTTTTTTTTTGGCAAAAATGGCAAAATTAAAAAAATGGTCGTCGTTGACCAGATTTTGTGCCTATGTTTCTCTCAAATCAAATGACAATGTGCTATCTAATGAATGGTTTTAAAACAAGGCAAGTTAAATATTTTGAAAAATGACCAATTTTTGTGAGTTATAACACACGTTTTTTTGACCAAATCGGTAAGTTTAAAAAAATGATCATCGTTGGCAATCTTGGTGCCTATTTTGCATTCATTTCAAAGGATGATTAGCTATCTAATGAATCATGTGAAAAAAAAGGAAAAGTTAGAAATTTTGAAAAATGAGCAATTTTTGTGAGTTATAGCACACGTTGTTTTGACCAAAATGGTTTGTTTAAAACAATTGTCGTCGTTTTCCATTTTTGTACTTATTTTTCTTTAATATCAAATGATGATAAGCTATCTAGTGAATGGTGTGAAAAAAAGAGAAAGTCAGAAATTTTGAAAATTGACCAATTTTTGTGAATTATAGCACACGTTTTTTATGCCAAAATGGCAAGTTTAAAAAATTGATCGTCGTTGACTATTTTTTGTGCCTATTTTTAACTAATATCAAATGACAATGTACTATCTAATTATTTGTGTGAAAAAAAGAAAGTTAGAAATTTGTAAAAATGGCCAATTTTTTGAGTTATAGCACACGTTTTTTTAACAAATATTGCAAGTATCAAAAAATAGTCGTTGTTGGCCGATTTTGTGTCTATTTTGCACTTATATCCAATGACGATGTGCTATTTAATGAATGGTGTTAAAAAAAGGAAATTTAGAAAATTTTAAAAATGACCAATTTTTGTGAGTAATAGCATATATTTTTTGACCAAAATGGTAAGTTTAAAAAATTGGTCGTCATTAGCCATTTTGGTGCATGTTTTGCGTTAATATTAAAGGACGATCTGTTATCTAATGAATTGTGTAAACGTTTTTTTGGCCAAAATGGCAAGTTTAAAAAATTGGTCGTCATTGACCTTTTTTGTGCCCATTTTCACTCATATCAATTGACAATGTGGTATCTAATTAATTGTGTGGAAAAAAAGGAAAAATAGAAATTTTTAAATATGACCAATTTTTGTGAGCTATTGCACATGTTTTTTTTTGCCAAAATAGTATTTTTAAAAAATTGGTCCTCGTTGACTGTTTTTTGTGCCTAATGTTCACTCATATCAAATGACAAAGTGCTATCTAATTAATTGTGCGAAAACAAGAAAAGTTAGAAATTTGTAAAAATGACTAATTATAGTGAGTTATAGGACACGTTTTTTTGGACAAAATAGCAAGTTTCAAAAATTGGTCGCTGTTGGGCGATTTTTTCTGTTTTGAACTTATATCAAATGACGATGTGTTATCTAAAGAAATGTGTAAAAAAAGTCAAGTTAGCAAATTTTAAAAATTACCAATTTTTGTGAGTTATAGCACACGTTTTTTTGGCCAAAATGGTAAGTTTAAAAAAATAGGTCGTTGTTGGCCATTTTGGTGCCTATTTTGCATTCATATCAAAGGACGATGTTCTATCTAATGAATCGTGGAATGATGTGTTGTTTAATGAATGGTATAAAAAAAGGAAAGTTAGTAATTATGGAAAATGACCAATTTTTGTGAGTTATAGCACAAGTTTTTTATGCCAAAATAGTAAGTTTCAAAAATTCGTCGTCGTTGACCGTTTTGGTGCGTGCTTTTCATTCATATGAAATAACAATGTGCTATATAATTAATTGTGTCAAAATAAGGAAAGTTACAAATTTTGAAAAATCACCAATTTTTGTGAGTTATAGTACACGTATTTTGGAAAAAATGGCAAGTTTCAAAAAAATTTCGTCGTTGGCCATTTTTGTGCCTATTTTGCACTCATATCAAATGACATATGGTATCTAATGAATGGTGTGGAAAAAATAAAAAGTTAGAAATTTTGAAAAATGAGCAATTTTTGTTAGTTATAGCACACGTTTTTAGCCAAAATTGTCAAGTTTTAAAAATTGGTCGTCAATGACTGTTTTTTGTGCAAGTTTTGCACGCATATCAAATGACGAAATGCTATATTATGAATGGGTATAAAAAAGGGAAATTTAGTAATTTTGAAAAATGACAAGTTTTTGTGAGTTATAGCAAACATTTTTTGACCAAAATGGTAAGTTTAAAAAATTTGTCGTCGTTAGCCATTTTTTAGCTTATTTTGCGTTGATGTCAAATGATGATGACCTATCTAACGAATGGTGTGAAAAAATGGAAAGTTAGAAATTTTAAAAAATAACCAATTTTTATAAGTTATAGCACACGTTTTTTTAGCCAAAATGGCAAGTTTAAAAAATTGGTCGTAGTTGATCATTTTTTGTGAATATATTTTTCACTCATATCAAATGACAATGTGCTATCTAATTAATTGTGTGGGAAAAAAAGAAAAGTTAGAAATTTGTAAAAATGACCAATTTTTGTCAGTTATAGCACACATTTTTTTGGCCTAAATATCATGTTTCAAAAATTGGTCATTGTTGACCGATTTTGTGTTTGTTTTGTACTTATATCAAATGACAATGTGTTATCTAATGAATTGTGTTAAAAAAAGGCAATTTAAAAATTTTTAGAAATGACAAATTTTTATGAGTTATTGCACACAATTTTTAGCCAAAATGATAAGTTTAAAAAAATGCTTGTCATTGGCTGTTTTGGTGCGTCATTTTCATTCATATCAAAGAACGGTATGCTATCTAATGAATCGTGGGAAAAATGGAAAATTTGGAAATTTTTAAAAATTACCCATTTTGTGAGTTATAGGACACGTTTTTTTGGCCAAAATGTCTTGTTTTAAAAATTGGCCGTCGCTGGCCGATTTTGTGTCTGTTTTGCACTCAAACCAAATGACAATATGTTATCTAATGAATGGTGTGAAAAAAATAGAAAGTAAGAAATTTTGAAAAATGAGCAATTTTTGTGAGTTATAGCACACGTTTTTTTGGCCAAAATGGCAAGTTTAAGAAATTAATCATCGTTGACATTTATTTGTGCCTATTTTTTCACTTATATCAAATGACAATGTTCTATCTAATTAATTGTGTGAAAACAAGGAAAGTTAGAAATTTGTAAAAATAACCAATTTTAGTGAGTTATAGGACAAGTTTTTTTTGCCAAAATAACAAGTTACAAAAATTGTTCATTGTTAGCCAATTTTGTGTCTGTTTTGAACTTATATCAAATGACGATGTTCTATCTAATGAATGGTATAAAAAAAAGGCAAGTTAGAAATTTTTAAAAATTACCAAATTTTGTGAGTAGCACACGTTTTTTTTGTCAAAATGGTAAGTTTAAAAAATTGGTCGTCGTTAGCCGTTTTGGTGCATGTTTTGCATTTATATCAAAACACAATGTTCTATCTAATGAATTGAATGAAAAAATGGAAAGTTGGAAATTTTGAAAAATGACCAATTTTTTTGAGTTATAGCACACGTTTTTTTGGCAAAAATAACAAGTTTCAAAAATTGGTCATTGTTGGCCATTTTTGTTACTGTTTTGCACTCATATCAAGTAACGATGTGTTGTCTAATGAATGGTGTGAAAAAAAATGAAAGTTAGTAATTTTGAAAAATGACCAATTTTTGTGAGTTGTTGCATAGTTTTTTTTGGCAAAAATGGTAAGTTTTAAAAATTCTTCGTCATTAACTGTTTTGGTGGCCTGGTTTGCATTCATATCAAATGACACGATGTGTTATCTAATTAATTGTGTAAAAATAAAGAAAGTTAAAAATTTTGAAAAATGAGTAATTTTTGTGAGTTATAGCACACGGGTTTTTTGCCAAAGTGGCAAATTCAAAAAATTGGTCATCGTGGGCCATTTTTGTGCAAGTTCTGCATGCATATCAAATGAAATTTTTTTTATCTAATGAATGATGTGAAAAAATAGAAAGTTTAAAATTTTGAAAAATGACCAATTTTTGTGAGTTATATAACACACGATTTTTTAGCCAAAATGGCAAATTTCAAAAATTAGTCTTTGTTGGCCATTTTTGTGCTTGTTTTGAACTCATATCAACTAACGATGTGTTGTCTAATGAATGGTGAGAAAAAATAAATTAGTAATTTTGAAAAATCACAAATTTTTGTTAGTTATAACACACATTTTTTGGCCAAAATAGCAAGTTTCAAAAATTGGTCGTTGTTGGCCGACTATGTGTCTGTTTTGCACTTATATCGAATGACGATGTGCTATCTAATGAATGGTATTAAAAAATAAAAAGTTAGAAATTTTTAAAAATGACCAATTTTTGTCAGTTAAGCACACGTTTTTTTCGACAAAATGGTAAGTTTAAAAAATTGGTCGTCATTGGCCGTTTTTTTGCCTGTTTTGCATTCATATCAAATGACAATATGCTATTTAATGAATCATGTGAAAAAGATGGATAGTTAAAAATTTTAAAAAATTAACAATTTTTGTGAAAGCACATATTTTGTTGGCAAAAATGGCAAGTTTAAAAAACTTGTCGTCGTTGGCCGTTTTTTGTGCTTATTTTGCATTTATGTCAAATGATGATGAGCTATCTAATGAATGATGTGAAAAAAGGGAAATTTTGAAATTTTGAAAAATAACTAAATTTTGTGAGTTATAACACACATTTTTTGGCCAAAATGGCATGTTTAAAAAATTAGTCGTCGCTGACCATTTTTGTACCCGTTTTCTACTCAAATGTAATGACAATGGGCTATCTAATTAATGCTGTGAAAAAAAAGGGAATGTTAAAATTTGTAAAAATGACCAATTTTTGTGAGTTATATATAGCACACATTTTTTTTGCCAAAATAGCAAGTTTCAAAAATTGGTCGTTGTTGGTCGATTTTGTGTATGCTTTGCACTTATATAAAATGATGATGTGCTATCTAATGAATGGTGTTAAGAAAAGAAAAGTTATAAATTTTTAAAAATGACTAATTTTTGTGAGTTATAGCGCACAAATTTTTTTGGCCAAAATGGCAACTTTCAAAAATTCGTCATCGTTGGTTGTTTTTGTGCCAATTTTCTACTCACATCAAATGAAGATATATTATCTAATGAATGGTTTGAAAAATAGGGAAAGTTAAAAATTTATAAAAATGACCAATTTTCGTGAATTATAGCACACGTTTTTCTATGACAAAATGGAAAGTTTCAAAAATTGGTCGTCCTTGGCAATTTTTGTACAAGTTTTGCACTCATATCAAATGACGATGTGTTATATGATGAATAGTGTGAAAAAAAAATGGAAGGTTAGAAATTTTGAAAAATGACCAATTTTTGTGAGTTAAAGCACAAGTTTTTTTGGCCAAAATGGCAACTTTAAAAAATTGGTCATCGTTGGCCGTTTTTGTGCCTGTTTTGCACGTATATCAAATGACACGATGTTCTATCTAATGAATAGTGTTGAACAAAGGAAAGTTAGAAGTTTTGAAAAAATGACCAATTTTTGTGAGTTATAGCACAATTTTTTTTTTCCAAAATGGCAACTTTCAAAAATTCGTCATCATTGGTTCTTTTTTTTTCAATTTTGCACTCATATTAAACGACGATATGCTACTCAATGAATGGTTTGAAAATTAGGGAAAGTTAAAGTTTTAAAAAATGACCAATTTTTGTGAGTTATAGCACTTGTCTTTTTTATGACAAAATAGCAAATTTCAAAAAGTGACCGTCGTTGGCTATTTTTGTACCAGTTTTGCACTTATATCAAATAACGATGTGTTATCTAATGAATGGTTTGAAATTTAGGGAAAGTTAAACAAATTTAAAAATGACCAATTTTTATCAGTTATAACACAAGTTTTTTTGGCCAAAATGGCTACTTTTAAAAATTGGTCATCGTTGGATGTTTTTGTGCCTGTTGCAAACTCATATCAAATGATTATGTCCAGTCTAATGAATGGTGTGAAAAGAAAAAAGGAAACTTAGAAATTTTGAAAAATGGCTAATTTTTGTGAGTCATAGCACACATTTTTTTTAAACATCGCTATATATGTATATATATATATATATATGTTGGGTAAAATACGGTGTTGGATATACCCAACCACACCGTTACATAATAAAAGCTATAAATTTGGAGTACTGCTCTATTGCATTATTTCTTTTGAATAAGGCGTGGAAGATAAGAAAAGAACTGCTTTAGCTAGAGTAGTGCCTCCCTTATCTCTAGTCCAAAAAAAGAAGTGTCGAAGTAATTGTCTAAACGAATGTTCTCCATAATTGGTTTATCAATGTCGCAGGTGTTGACACAGTGGTTGCTCATGATCCACATTTTCAGATTATCCCAAGTTCACCATTGCATCCATTAGTGCCCATAGAAGCCAAACTCATGCTCTCGAGCCCGGGAGCCTCTCAAGTCAAAACTCCTGGACAACCTAGTTTCTTCTTCGCCATTGTCCGCCTTTCCAAAAGATAATAAGAAGAAAATAGCCGCCTCTCGCTTCTGTCCTGACATGCCAAGGATCAATAACCTCCACTTTTCCTATACAACACAGCACAGCTCCTCTCATCATTCTTCCCCTACACTTTTCCTCCTTTAGTAATAATGGGGGCAGAAGACAATTAAAACTATAGCTATGGAACATAGACTTTACAGCATTCAAAATCTACCAAGTTCTATCTTCAGCTACTAGTACCATGTTGAACCAGTGTCCGAGTTTTATATCTAGTCCAGGCTTTATTGATATTACTGAGAACACATCATTTTAGCCCTTTTCCAATAGTTGTCTGCGTAGATATCAAACAAAATCATTCCTAGTTGGCAAAAATAGCACACGTATTTTTGCCAAAAATAGCAAGTTTTAGAAATTGGTTGTTGTAGACCGATTTTGTGCTAGTTTTGCACTCATATCAAATGACGATGTGCTATCTAATGAATTGTTTGAAAAATAGGAAAAATTAGAAATTTTGAAAAATGACCAATTTTTGTGAGTTATAGCACACGTTTTTTATGACAAAAAGGCAAGTTTAAAAAATTGACTCTCGTTGGCCATTTTTTTATTGATTTTGCACTCATATCAAATGACGATGTTCTATATAATTAATCGTGTGAAAAAAATGAGAAAGTTAAAAATTTTTAAAAATGACGAATTTTTGTGAGTTATAGCACACGTTTTTTGGCCAAAATGAAAGTTTCAAAACTTGGTCTTCGTTGGCCGTTTTTGTGCCTATTTTGCACTCATATCAAATGACAATGTGCTATCTAATAAATTGTGTGAAAAAAAAAAGAGAAAGTTAGAAATTTGTAAAAATGACCAATTTTTGTGAACTACACACGTTTTTTTGGCCAAAATAGCAAGTTTCAAAAATTGGTCGTCATCGACCGTTTTTGTGTCTATTTTGCACTCATATCAAATGACGATGTGCTATCTAATGAATTGTGCCAATAGTAGGGAAAGTTATAAATTTTAAAAAATGACTACTTTTTTTAGTTATAGCACACGTTTTTTTGCCAAAATGGCAAGTTTAAAAAATTTGTTGTCTTTGACAATTTTTTTGTCAATTTTGCACTCATATCAAATCACGATTTGCTATCTAATGAATTGTGTGAAAAAAGGTAAAATTAGAAATTTTTAAAAATGACCATTTTTTGGTGTTATAGCACGCGTTTTTTTTTTACCAAGATGGTAAGTTTCAAAAATTGGTCGTCGTTAGCCGTCTTTGTACTTGATTTGCACTCATATCAAATGATGATGTGCTATCTAATGATTTGTGTGAAAAAAAAAGGGAAGTTAGAAATTTTAAAAAATGACCAATTTTTGTGACCTATGGCGCGCACATTTTTTTTGGCCAAATTGGCAAGTTTTAAAAATTGGTCATCGTTGGCCGTTTTTGTGGCTATTTTGCATTCATAACAAATGACGATGTGTTATCAAATGAATGGTGTAAAAAAATGGAAATTTAAAATTTTTTAAAAATAACAAATTTTTGTGGGTTATAACACACATTTTTTTGCCAAAATGACAAGTTCAAAAATTGGTCATCATTGGTCGTTTATGTGCCAATTTTTCACTCATATCAAATGACAATGTGCAATTTAATGAATGGTGCAAAAAAATGAAAGTTAGAAATTTTTAAAAATGACCAATTTTTGAGAATTATAGCAAAAGTTTGTTTGGCCAAGATGGCAAGTTTCAAAATTTGGTTATCTTTGACCGTTTTTGTGCATGTTTTACACTCATATCAAATGACGATATGCTATCTAATAAATTGTGTGCAAAAAATGGAAAGTTAGAAATTTTTAAATATGACCATTTTTTTGGAGTTATAGCACATGTTTTTTTTTTTTTGCCAAAATGGCAAGTTTTAAAAATTAGTCTTCATCGGCCATTTTTGTGTCCGTTTTACACTTATATCAAATGACGATGCGCTATTTATTTAATGGTGTGAAAAAAGGGAAAGTTAGAAATTTTGAAAAGTGACCAATTTTTGTGAGTTATTGTACACGTTTTTTTGGCCTAAATAGCAAGTTTCAAAAATTTATCGTCATTGGCCATTTTGTGCCTATTTTGCACTCATATCAAATAAAAATATGTTATCTAATGAATGGTGTGAAAAAATGGCAATTTCAAAATTTTTAAAAATGACCTTTTTTGTAAGTTACAGTACATGTTTTTTTTTTTTTTTGCTAAAATGGCAAGTTTCAAAAATTGGTCATCGTTGGCCGTTTTTGGGCCAATTTTGCACGCATATCAAATAATGGTGTGCTATCCAATGAATGGTTTGAAAAAGGGAAAGTTAGAAATTTTGAAAACTGACCAATTTTTGTGAGTTATTTTTTTTGCAAAAATGGCAAGTTTCAAAAATGGGTCATCGTTGATCATTTTTGTGCTTATTTTGCACTCATATCAAATGACAATGTGCTATCTATTTAATGATGTGAAAAAAAAAAGAAAGTAAAAAAATTTTAAAAATGACCAATTTTTGTAAATTACAGCACACGTTTTTTTGGTAAAAGTGGCAAGTTTTAAAAATTTGTCATCGTTGGCCATTTTTGTGCCTATTTTGCACTCATATCAAATGACGACGTGCTATCTATTTAATGGTGTGAAAAAAAGGAAAGTTAAAAATTTTGATAAATGACCCCGATTTTTGTGAATTACTGTACACGTTTTTTTTTTTGACAAAAATGGGAAGTTTCAAAAATTTGTCGTCGTTGGCCATTTTTGTGACTATTTTGAACTCATATCAAATGACAATATGTTATCTAATGAATTGTGTGAAAAAAAAAAGTTAAAAATTTTGACAATTCAAATCGGATCCTTGAGCACTCAACAGAGAGCAGGTAAATAGGAATTACCAACAAGATTTTAAGTAAATTTATGTACACACTAAAGTTCCCAATTGTTTAAGATGCGAAATTGAATGCATATGCTTCAAATATCTGTCATGAAAGTAAGAACAGCATCAGCTTGTGCATCGATTCTTTTTTATTTTACGGTCCGTTTCATCTTGTGGCCACCTCTTTTTACCACACAGTCATTTAGGCTTCCCGATCCCTTCACTTATCATCAATTCAATCACCTATTGGAAATCACAAGAGCTGTTTGGTTGTGTCAACTCTTTGCTTGCTCAAGCTTCGAGCTGCTAGACTTGATATTTACTAACTCAGCAGCAGCACGAGCAGCAGCTGATGCACGCTCTGCAGCAGCGATAGCAGCTCGAGCTTTATCCAGTACATCAGGCGATTGCTGTCCTGCATCTTTTGTTTCCATATTTGGTCCCATGTTGTGATCCTTAAAAGATGGTTTAGTATTGTTGACAGCCAACAGGGATGAGCTGCTGGCTGAGGTGGGAGATTGATTGGAATGGCCACGTCGAACATTTGAAGATGGGATAGAATGCTCCAAAACAGGTGGATTTTTGCGAGCATCTGAGTTAGAAGTAGACGGCGTGGGTGCAGCTATTTGCTTTGGTCCATTCTACAATTAACATCACAAAACCGTGAGAGCAAAATTAAGGTAGAGGACCAAAAACAATAAAAGAAAGAAGAAAAACTAAAACTATATAAGATCACTAGAGGATGAAAAGCTACTTATTCAGTTCATATGCAACAGAGTCAGGTAACAATTTTCACTATTATAAGAATGACTGGTGTCATAGGCTAACATCAGCAAACCATCCTTCACTTTCCTTGGTGTAGCCCCAGAGGGAGACTCCCGAGTTAAACATACTAGCTCATTGACAAGAAGGGATAACAGCCAGATGGGTACCAGGGATCATATAAAACTTTCGCTTTGGTCTCTATGAGTAGATAAGAATCAAAGTTAGTTTGCAGTCTTCCCAAACCAGATCACAGTGATTGGTAATATGCTCTTATAATTAGCTATTAGCCTCATTGTACGGGTCCATTTAATGTTTTACATCCCTCGATTTTCATTTAACTTGATTATTTTCGAGTATTGCAAATAATTCACTCTTGAAATTACCAGAGAAGAATCCTAAAATGAAGAGAGAGAGAGAGAGAGAGAGAGAAGTTATGTTCTTACTTAAATTATCTGAATGCTTAAACAAAATAGACATAAAAATATCAAACTTTTTTCCTTGAAATTTTGCCTTCTTATCTTAGCATCAATCCCAGCATTCTGCTTCCTTAAGCCTATCCTCTAGGGACTTGGCCAACTGTTTACTAATCTGAATTCATTTGTCTCTATCCCTATCTGAGTCAGGAAATGGTCATATTTGAGCTCCATTTCATAGTTCCGTGAAGAACATAGACTTCCCCCTTCTCTGATCCCACCCCACTCCAGCACAACCAGCACAACCAGAGCATGCTCAAGAAAGTAACTGGCAGCAGCCAGTAACACAGAAAAATAATTAGACAGTACCAGAAGATCCTCAGGTTTTTTGCCCAATTCTGCCTCAGTTTTCGAAGAATCCCAACTTATGCTGTATTCTCGTGCTATTTCCTTCAAAATGCTCAGCTTTCCTTCTGCAGATGGTGTAATAGCCGAAAGTTTCTCAATAATCTGACAATACAGAAAAGTAGAACAGAACATCTTAATGTTAAAGGAAAAACCTCCAAATAAAGAGACATAATGCAAGAATGAGAGACAGGCCAATAACTGTACGGTTGACACTAGTATCTGGTCGAAGCTCAGAAGCAGCAGAAATGAAATCCTTCCCATATTTTGCAGCAAATAAATTCCTGACATGCAACAGATCTGGTAAATCTGAACACCTTGGAGCTGAAAAGATAATGCTGGCCACTGCTTCCCGTAATTCAGAAGGGCATTCCCTGTTTCATGGAAGAGAGAACCATAAAATTGCAACATGCATAACATGCCTTTTATTACGCAATTTAAGCAGGATATGCATCAGGAAAAGATGTCAAAACTAAGAAAGAAGCAAAGCTAATCACTGCAATCTTCTACCAGATAGCAGCTATAACTAAAACTTATCATCTGGAGCAAACAAATAAATATTGAGAAACAATAATAAAATTCATTCTATTGGCCATGAGCAAACCCTAAGTCAAATTGTTTTGTTGCAGTCTCTAACAATCATCTCTCAACTAACAGTATTTCATGGTTCCTTGTGCATGGAATTACAGTCATGGCTAATATTTGTTTCCAAAGTTTTATATTCAGAATGGCATTTCCCAGGACATTCTCAATTGTGAAGAGGTGTTGCCCCATGTAAAACTGAATATTGCAATCAATCATATCCCCTTGAGTTGTAATTAGGTGCCAGAGCCACTGCACATGTTGCTTCTCCACAGATTTTTGGTGCTAAAATAGATATGAAACAAGCAATAGCAAGTTAAGCAACAATTGTAGGAGTAGCTTAAATGTTTTAAAGGCATAACAAAGAAACAAAGTGTTCAAGTGCAAGCTTCCGCTCCACTTAAATTACAGAGAACTCCTTGTACGGAGAAATCTACACACATCATTTAGAAGGGAGAGGACAAAAAACATTCTCGTATATGAGGGCGGTCAGGATGTCACCGAGAACCTTTGTATGAAATAAATCTAACCTAGACACTGAATCACTAGATTGAAAGCTAAAATACAGATATGACAACAACATACCAGATGTTTATCAAAAGAAACAATCCTTGAAGAAAGCAGTACGAAAGACAAATAAATTTCAATAGATTACTCATTGCTATAACAAATTGCAGTAATCACAAGTGAGATTTACTCTTCTTCTTGATAATTCACATGCTAACAACATTTGCTGATAACCTTACTTTTGGCTTTCAAGAATTGGCACACGGGCAAGAACAAATTCACAAAACAGCTCCAAAATCTCATATGCAGCCCAGATATTTTGCTCCCTAATAACATGCTCCACCTGACCAACAAACACAGCCAGAAAACATTACCATCATAGTGACAGTTTCATGTTACAATCAATCAAAAGGTAATGACAATAAAATTTCACCCTTATTCGAGCAATTGCTTCTTGGCCAGCCTGCAGAAATTGGGCTATCTCCTTTCGCATAATCTTGAGCTGTCCATCTCTCTTATTTTGCAGCAATTTAATGCGTGAGACGGCCAATGTCAAACATGTTTTACTACAAAAACACAAATCAAGATCAAATTTTTAGAACAATGCAGAAAGATTTATTCACAACGAAATCATGAATCTGATATCTACATACAGAAAACCTCCAAAGCTCAATAAATATAGCTGTTCATAAATTTATAAGCACAAAGGACATAAATTCATTCCACACCATACCCAAAGTTCATAAATTTATAAGCACAAAGGACATTAAATTTTCTATGTCACATCAAATTATCAATCAAGCTTCATCAAAATGCATTGCACATGCACATCATCCCAGATACTATTGAATTAAGCAAAACGAGTATGATTTCAAGCTTTATAAGCAAAGTTATGGTTATTTCAGGAAAAAAAAAAAAGGCCCATATAAAGAAAAGACAAAATTTTTACAAACAAGAAAATTATGACAAGCTAAAAACTTGTTCAATTCTTCTATTAACTCAAGAGGGTCAACAAATAATTAAGAAAAACGGGAGAGATTAAAGTTGGGACGGGAGCACACCATTTTTGGCCAAGGAGTCCTCTGTTGAAGAGCTGATTCAATAACGACATGGGTAAAAGACTTGAAGCAGATCTATGATATGGGTTTAGCTTATTGATTGGTTTATGAAAGCGCGAATTCAATCAATAAGGAAATTCTTGAACGCTCTTTCTTGATCATTCATCGCATTTAATTACAGAGAGGTTCGTGTCGATGTTTCATCAGTGTTTTTCTCCGTAGCAAAAAACAAAAAATCTACGTTTGGGTCCTTGATATTTTGTTTTATTGTGATTCTAAGCTTGAGGTTTTGGAAATTACAGATTCTAATAATAATAATAATAACCATTTGAAACTTGGATAACTAGTTGAAATAATTCAATGGGAATGTTCTATTCTTTGGTGCACTAATTTTTTTATGGATCAAATTAACAATTTCACCATCATATTATAGCATTTTTTTTAAAAACGTAATGAAAAAGAATAATTAACAAATTCACGTATATATTGTAATTTCGCTTGGTGAAATCTCATTATTACTCAACATATATGTATTTACATTGATTTACAATGAATAAATTAGTGAAAAAATAATAATAAATAAACTTCACGTGAAATCATAATATCGACTAACAATATTTGTATTCTCTATTATTACTGTTCTTTTTTAGACATGGGATCTTCTGTCCAAAATTTTGTCTGTCTTATTCTGTCTTAATTAAAAATAGGTCGTAGGGTTCACTCATATCTTGGTTAGGGTCTAATAATTTTAAAGTAATTTTAATGATATTTATGCATTTAGTCCCTACTTTTAATAAAACTACGTAGTTTTAAACGTTAGACAGAATAGAATTGGATAAATATTGGACGGAGTATCTGGACTCTCTTTTTTAAGTATTTGTACTCTCTATTATTTGGATTTGGTTTGATGTTGATGAAGTTGGGAAAAGATTTGAAGTGACTCGCTTCTACCAACTTGTCAAATATGAGATTGGTTGCATCATTTTATAAGCAAGTTGTATAGTTTCATTAGTTTGAAAAGAAAACCGGTTTGTGACATAAATTAAACTTGTATTTATCCATTCTTTTGATAAACTTTTTTTTTCCCAATTTAATAGAAATATGAAACTAATGAATTATGATTAAAAATTCAAGTTTTTAAAACTTGTTATTTTCTTGGTCTATAGTTTTAGATTTTGAGCAAACAAATCACGATTTAAAAAAAAAAAATTATACATTCATGCTTCTAACACCTTATTTCTTGTTCCCAATTTAATGAGAAATATATATATTAAGCGAATTACAGAAAAAAAAATGGAGTTCTTCTATAAATCACAATTTTAATGAGTATATATATATAAGAGCAATGTGAATCACATATCCACTAAATCATGATTTCCTAATGCAAAATTTTAACATTTAAGCTTTCGTTAAGCTGACTATTGGACTTTTTAAAGTATCAAATTCGCATTTCCCAAATACATCATTTTGTGTGTTTCACTTTGAAACAATCCAATCCTTCAGTATAGGAAACAAATGGTACTTTTGACTGACTCATATAGGCTGCAGCAAAACAGTTGCAAAAGCCCACAAACTCCAGAAATAATGAATTGAAGTTGGCATGAAGTTGAGTTGATAGTAAAACATATAGATGGATGGAACTAATTCTTTAAACAGCATCGATAATCAAGCCATGATGTTATGTCATCAAGAACCTCTAAAATTCTATCATCAGGTTCCCCTTCCAAAATGCAGTGATAACCACCATCATAGAGCTTCAGAGTTTTGTCCTTGCTAGAAGCCTTCTCATACAGAAACCTGCTAACTCGAGGATCGGTAACTTTATCTGCTGCTCCATGAAGAATGAGCATTGGAGATGCCACCTGCAATATTGTTAAGAAACTCAATTTTGAAACATTGACTGCATTCTTGGCTCCCATCCCATATGATAATGAGCTAGCAGCTCCATTAAGAAATCTGCACTCACCTTATCCACTTGTGACTCTATATACTTTGTTGCATTTAGGAGTTCCACGGCTGTCTTTAATCGCGTTTGATCAGAGTAGCAGATTACGTTATAGTCAGCCTGCCAATTAAACAAGGAAATGATAAGGGGATTTTCAGCAAGTACTGTCATCAAGCGCAAAAATTTTTAACCTGCTACAAGAGACTTTGGAAGCCTACATCAATACTGCACTGAATTCAGGGGGAAACCATAGTTATTATTCAGCCTCAAAAATTTTTATGAACTGCCTTTTTTCTCAGAATACAGTTATCAGGCAAGTACTTTTTCAGAAGGCTAGAGGAGTCTTTATTTAGATGTATCAAGAATAAATGACATTCTTAATGCTAGAAAAAGAGAACAAACCATTTTCCTTTTCTTCGACTCTCTGAATGCTAGCTCCGCTAAATCTTTCTGGGGAACAAGCTTTGCTTTTGGCATGACATTGGATAGAAGAATCAATATTTTCTGAAGGGGAACTGGAGGAGTCATGTCCTCTGCAATCTTAGTAGCAGCTCAAGGTCAGTAAATAATTCTGTAGGAAAATCAAAATGTCTATTGTTTTAGATGCAAATTTTGACTATGCTAGCGCTTTTCAAAGAATGCACATTGTTATCAAAGAAGAGCAACATTGTCTCAGGCTCCGAGTCACATTTTGAAATAGTTTAGCAAACTCCACATAACAGCAATCCATTCACTATTGTTGTCTGATGATATGTATGGACGCATTAACCAGCTGGTTTCTAAATTTTTATCGTAGCAGTTATACGAGCAGATACGGATTAAAGATGCGCATGTATTTGCGGGAGTTGAAACTTGAGATTGGCCCTCAGAAATTAGTCCAAGAGTATAATTATTGAAGAAGATCTTGTTAAGTTGCAAGCGATTGAGCAAGAAGGTTTAGAGTATATTACTTTACACATTGGGGCAACAAGAATTATGCCATCCCATTCATCCTGATCCTTCAGTAGAGCTTTAAGGGCAATTGCTCCTCCCATTGACTGACCAAATATAAAGCGCGGCAGCCCAACTATCTCTGGCCTTCCTGCCACATTGTTAAATCATGGACTTAACAATGGTTTCATCAACATGGAAATTGAACAGCATAATGGAAGAAATCAGTAATCACAACAAAGTCTGCCTAGTGCAACCTCTGTTAGTGACAAGCACCAGACCAATTAATAGTGTGTCAGATAAATTTGTAGACCAGTCATCATTTCTAAATCAATAGAAGAGACAGGTAAAAGATGCACTTGAAAGAGTCTCAGTTTCTTTGACTATCCTTCAGATTAGGATTAAAATACAAGCAAATTAAAGGTCATACCTTTCATTATTTTGTACTGTTCAATTACATTATCCACAACTCCGTCAAAGGTAGGAACATAACCGTGCAATCCTTCAGAGAGACCAAAACCTGGATGATCGATGGCATAAACACCATAGCCAGAAGCAGCAATGTGCCTGGCTATACCTGAGACATCAAATTTCTAATAGATGAGATGCCATATAAAGTTTCAAACATAATACACACAAAAATGCAGGACACAGAGGGGAAAAGAAGACACAAATCATTCTCAAATTTTCTGTTTTCAGCTCAAACTGAATTTGGAAGTAGAATAACAACTCACAACAATAGATTTGTAGAGAAGATACTAGTACGAACCTTCAAAGAAGAAAGTGCAAGTATCACCGTATCCATGACAAAAACACAAAGCACCTTTAATTCGTTCCCCGGGCTTTGGCAACCAACTTCTACAGAAAATTTCTTGGCCATTGGCATTTATTTCATACCACTGAAAAATCCATAAAACAGTTATTTCAGTATTGAAGAAGTTCAATAACAGACTTACAAAGTATGCCAATTATGCCTTCGTGAACAAGAAGGACACAGCCTGCAAAGTAATTTTAACTTGTATTGATTTAGCATGTTCATAGTTAAGAACTGGTCTCACCCCCACTACTATTTCAAAAAAAAGCCATGATTCCTAGTGTTGTAAAAATGCAGGCTTTGTTTATTGTTGTTTGTAAGTTACAATCATTTCAATTGAAGTGCATCAGAGAAGTAAAATGCCACCACTGAAGATTCACTTAATTTATCTAGAAATGAAACAACTAAGTCACCAAATTTGACTACAATTCTTAGGCATGAATTTAATTACATTTCCATCTATAATCATTCCGAAAGCAGCATATAATTACTAACCTCATCTGTTCTGATCCCATTTGGAGCCATCTAGCAACCAAGTTCAAAAATCGTTAGTACAACTAGAAAAAACTACTTGAGAGAATCCTATGACGCAAAGAGACAAAAGTGGGAATGAAAGAAATCAAACCTTAAACAAGACATGATCAAGCTGTTGCTGAAGATTACTGAAAGCCAATCTGACCCTTCTGCGAGCTGGGGCAAAATCCAAATTCTGGGAAGCAATTTTACTCAACTCATCACTAATACCTTCAATGTTTGGCTTCTTTTTCTGGGCCAGTACGATCACAGTCTGCCTTGTTCTTGAAGTGGAAATATTTGGCCTGAAAATAATTGATGAACGATGACTTTGGTCAACTGGGGAGAATGTTGGTAAGACCAATTGGCTGAAGGGTGAAGTGAGAGGAAATGCCATGTTCGATCACAGTGGAAAAGAGCACAAGAAAAAGAGTCTTAAAGAGTAAACTATGGAGGGAGAAGTGAAAACAGTTAGTGACCATTAAGGTCTCCAACTGTATGTGCAACCACTGGCCATTGATTGTCTTTTCTTTAAAAACTGTGAATAAATAAACTGTGCTGAAATCATGGATCTACAGATTCTACACAAACATTAACTAAAGTAGTGTGATTTAGGAAAAGCGGATCTCTGTTGAATATCCTATTATTTTATTTTATTTAATGTTATTAAAATTAACAATTAGAAGTATAGAATCTAACTTTACAACGTAATTTTAATTTAAAATATGATAAAATAAGATAATATTGAAGCGAGAATGAACGCTAGCAAACGCCCTCGCCCCTGTGTTTTCAATTTGCGTCATCATTTGTGTCTTCAAGCAGTTTCGTTGACCTTTCTTAAATTTGTTTTAATTTTTTTTTTGATATTCTCGCCTCAAATCACCCGTCCCCTAGCCAGGTGAGGATGTAAACCGCCGGATGTGCACGCAATGGGTATTAATCTCACGGTAGCCTCCCCATCCGAAGTGTTGACGATGCTCCTCCGAGGAATTCCGACCCCACACCGCCTCACTCCTGAGCACAGCCAACATAATCGTTCTCCATTGCATATGTGCCCCGGGAAGACTTAGAGCATTTCACAAATATCCCTTCTCCACCCATTTATCTATAAATAGGTGGAGATTGCTTCAAACCCACTTATGATACCATACTTGTAATTTGGCAACATTACAAATATTATCCACCAAGACTTCTTTTTTGTTGCAAATATTATTTCGTAATTAATTCCGGGGATAACGACTTGAACTTCCCGCCTTTTTCTCTGTTTGATCGTCCCAGACGACTTCCCCACCTTCGCCCCCTCCATTGTAAGTTTTGCTTTTAAAAGTGGCAAAATCTCTAAGCCTACAAAAATAGCTAAAATTGCTTTCAACTTGACCTCCAAACCACCTCACACACTCCTCCAACACCATATTTTTACGCTCTTGAAATCATGTAACACTGCAAACCACCTCAAACAGATCCACGCCCAGATAATAACTCACGGCCTTGACCCCAACAACCAATATACAATCCCAACATTCCTCTCCAAGTGTTATGTTCTGAAGCAAAACTCACATGCCAACAAATTGTTCGATCAAATTACAAACCGAAATGCATCAGTTTATAATGCAATGTTGAAAGGTTATCTACAAAATGACATGTTCCGCGAAGCAGTATTGCTGTTTAAGAATATGATGTGTGAGGATGCGAGGCCTAATTGTTACACATTTCCAATGGTGCTAAAATCTTGTGTAAAGTTAAAGGCTCTAACGGAGTGCGAGGAGGTGCATTCTTTGGTGTTGAAAATTGGGTTTAAGTCGAACACTTACGTGGGTTCAACTTTGATTGACATGTACTCCAGTGTGGAACGAGTTAGTTGCGCCTTTAGAGCGTTTGGTGAGTTGGTTTTGAGGAATGTTGTTACTTGGACTTCCATGATAAATGGCTTTGTTACAAATGGTGATTTGGTTTCGGCAAGGAGGCTCTTTGACTTAGCGCCAGAGCGAGATGTTGTGTTGTGGAATACTATGGTGATGGGATACATTGAACGCGGGGATATGAAGGAGGCTAGGAAGCTTTTTGATGTCATGCCGTATAAGGACTTGATATCTTGGAATACTTTGTTAAATGGTTATGCAAGCAATGGAGACGTTGAAGGGTGTGAAGACCTCTTTGAGAAGATGCCGCAGAGAAATATCTTTTCTTGGAATGGGTTGATTGGAGGATATGCCCATAACGGACGTTTTGTTGAAGTTCTTCATGCATTCAAGAGGATGCTAAATGAATCTAACGTGCAGCCAACTGATGCCACACTTGTGAATGTGTTGTCCGCTTGTGCTAGGTTAGGTGCGCTTGATATGGGTAAATGGGTTCATGTATATGCCGAGAGTAATGGATACAAGGATAATGTTTATGTTTGTAATGCTTTAATTGAATTATATGCAAAGTGTGGAATGATAGAAAGTGCGATCGATGTTTTTAGGAACCTGGGTAGAAAAGATTTGATATCTTGGAATACTGTCATTAACGGCTTGGCAGTACATGGGCATGGATCTGATGCCTTAAAACTGTTTAGTGAGATGAAACTTGCTGGGGAAAGACCGGATGGAATCACTTACATATCCGTATTATGTGCTTGTGCTCATATGGGGCTGGTTGATGATGGATTTGCGTACTTTCAGTCGATGATTGATGAACATGCAATTGCGCCTCAAATTCAGCATTATGGTTGCATTGTAGATCTGCTGGGTCGTGCTGGACTTCTGGAGCAAGCTGTGGATTTTGTCAATAAAATGCCATTAAAAGCAGATGCCGTAATTTGGACCACTTTACTTGGTGCTTGTAGGGTTCACAAGAATGTTGAGTTTGCTGAACTCGCTCTTAAAAAACTTATTCAGATGGAGCCACAAAACCCGTCAAATTATGTGATGCTAGGAAACATATATGGGGCTGTTAAAAGATGGGAAGATGTTGCCCGGCTTAAAGTTGCAGAGAGGGACACTGGATCTAGGAAATTGCCAGGTTGCAGCTTAATTGAAGTTGAGGATGGGGTGGTTGAGTTCTATTCATTTGATGAGAGGCATTCTAGGGCAGATGAGATATATGCTGCCTTGAGAGGTATAATGAAAATGTTACCATTATACGGATATGATCAAGAACTTGCAGAGCTCAGCCAGGACATTTAGAGAAGTACTTCAAGAAATTTAGAAATAAGTTCCTGTTTCGTGGTTGATATATAATTTGATGCTGTTAACAAGAAGCAGGTGACAATACCACTGTGAGTGCTCTTGTTAATCACCAAAATGAAGGGGATATTTCGGACGCCCTTGTGCACTTCTAAATCAGAAATGCAACAACCAGCTAGTCAATATGGAAAAGTCGTTTTCCAATTTCTGTATTATTAATAGAATGATGAACAGTTGAGATGTGCTAAAGACATGTTTTTTGTTATAATGCTATTCTTTGCCAAGGATATCAAACCCCCTCATTTTATGTTCTTAAGTTTTGAGGTATTATTCAAAAAGGATGCAGTGGTGCTAGACAACATGATTTTCTTGACAAAGATTTGCTACATTCTGACATTTTTTTGCATGTCAAAATAAGGTCATAACATTCGTGGATGAGTTACATATGGAAATTGGAATGACTTTAAGAACACTTGTAGTACTCAAGAACTATCAACAAAGAAATAATAGTTTGGGAGCAGAACTTTTCAAACCCAAACTTAAACTGAAATTGTTAGCCAGAAAGTGATAAAAGATCAAACTTGAGACAGAAAAGTTTGTATAAGTTCTAGTGAAACTGAGACGTGGAAGGGTCGTATGTTGATGAGAGAGTGCAATTTCCGACCAAAGAGTAGTCGGGAAAGATCGGTGCAACATTAACTTGCACGCTTGGCAGTTCTGCTTGTGCACGAAGATTTCAAAGGACAGCAATCTCTGCTTGGATTTTGGCTAGTTGGCATTGAGATTCGTAGATTTGTTGATTCAATTGAGTGATGATTCCAACACAGCCATAAACGGGGTATTTGATTCGGCAATATGCCTCGTAATACATGGAATTTGCAGCTTCAGCTCGTTGATCCACTGGAACTTGCTGTTTAATTTACGAATCAGCAAGCAGAAAACAGAAGATTTGTCATTTTCCTCGTGGTATCATCTTTCACTACTGCTCATGACTGATTCAATTGATCATTCCGTTTTAAAAACATCATGCTACATTACTAGAATAAACATGTAAGATGATATATATTATCATCTTTCCGACATAGATTTTGTGAACGTAACAACATCTTTGAGTATTATTTGGAGGAAAATAAGTAGAAATTAAGGATGCAATGTGAAGGGCATACATACTTCAATATTCATCACATCTTTCTAAACAAATATTAGCCAAAATCTTTTCTTTCTCAACCCAAAAGATTGCCACAATCTCCAGGATATATGTATTCATTCTAAAAATGAAGCACCAATAAATGCGATGGAGAATGCATTTTAATTTCTTTCATTTTTAAAAGATGATCGATGCTTTAGAAGGAAAGTTACCAGTTGAGCTACCATGTTCAGAGATGCACAAACATGGTAAGAAATCGAGTTGAGATTTTCTGTTTAAGATTATCTTTCTCTTATCATATTCAAGATTAAACTAGTTTTAGAGTTGGTCTAATGATTGTAAAGTGATTTTAATGTTCTTTATAATTTTAATCCCTAATTTTAGTTAAGTTACGTAATTTTGAATATTGAACAAAATATGACACATAATCTTGAAGAGAGTATATTGATGTCTAACAAATCAAGCCTCCGATTTTTTGCATTATATTCCATGCATTTCAATTGAACCAAATTAAATGGCAAGGACCTCTTTATTTAGGATGAGATATAGTCTGAATCGCTGAAGCCCACAGTTTTTGAACCCACTGATTGAAGGCCTCTGATACATAATAAGATTGGGCTTGTTCTTTAGTCCTCTATGATGGGAAATGAGACATTTGACTAGGAGCAAAATCACCAATGAAATTTCTTGGCATCTTTTTCTTTGGGGGTTTGGATGAATTTGAAATCAAAGAGTTAAAAGAAGGATTAAACAATTCTATGATTATATTAATGAATGGTTGAAAATTCAGCTAATTGAAGTGTGCATGAATGTCCCATTTATAATTTCTTTGTTTCTTGATTTAAATAAATTTTTATCATTGTGAATAACATATATATATATATATATATATATGTATGGCTCTTAAGTCACTAAAACAATGGCAATCGATCAGTGCCTAAACTCAGAGTCAAAGGCCATTTGAACTACTTAATAAGAAATTTCACACACACACACACACACACACATATATATATATATATATATATATATGATGTACTCTAAAGGGCCCCCAAACAAATAAAAACCAAAGCTGCACATTGTTTATTAACCTACCAAGTCATATTTTAATTATCCAAAGGTATTATGTATGTTTGTCCAATTGCATTTGTCAAATTAATGTATAATCCTAATTAAACAAATTAAATTTATTGATGACATTTCATCATCAATAGCATAGAAAGGCGGCTTTAAAACAAGTAAATCCAACAATAAACTTGTCGTCTTATATATTTGCCAAGTGGAGCCTAATATTTAATTAACTAGTGTTAATTATTTATCAACTTATCTAGTTCGTGATCATATACATATATATATATATGTGGACATTTATTCATAATAATACACGTACAATTTACTGTAATTATTTTGTTTAAACATCTCTTTCACCATACACTTGTGATGGAGACAAGGGTCAAAACAAGTTGAAAGGGACAAGATCTGTGATAAAATTATAAGTTTGTGTGTGAGTGTGTGTGTATATATATATATATATATATATATAGTTGCTGCAAAAGATCACTAGCTAGCTAGATGACAAGTAGATTTTGCCCTGAGCTAAAAAGTCAACTAATAATGTGGTGGAATAATAGTTGCAAAAGCTTCTCACCACTGCAAAATGCCACAACTCTATTCTTGTTATTTGTGTTGCAAGTTGGAATTCAAAGAGTTTTCTTGTCTTTTTTTTTTTTCTTTTCCTTTTCTAATTTGAAGTGACAAAGAATGTGGATAACGTTCATTTTCATTATCTGTTGAACCCCCAAATCCTTTTTTCTTGGAAAATTAAATGAAATATATATATATAGAGATTATGTGCAACGGTCCTTCCTAGGGAAAATTAATTTATAAGGTTAGAAGAAGGCGAAATTTCTTTTGCTGGAAGATGGATTGTGATGATACATACAAGTTTCTTTTTTTTTTTTCATGTTTTAATAATTAATACAAGTTTCATCCATGTTAACTTTAACGGGCATTGATACGTTCAACCAAATATTCCATATGCTAAGAAATTAGTCAACCAATTCAAGGAATTATCAAATTCATGATCAAATTGTTACATTAGACATATATGCATGGTTAGGACTTAGGAGCTGAGATTGGGTTTGGATTTACATATATATAGTGTTGGCATGCAGTAAACTTCCAAACCATTTTACATTAATTCGGTCAAAGAAAATTAAAAACAGAAAAACGAATTTTAGCTCAGATATAATTAAATGCCAGTAATGAGGTTTTATTTAACGTACGAAACTACGAACGATTCATTGTGATCTTGGTCACCCAAAAAAAAAGGGTATATCGATGTTGTAGCATATGTAATTTAGCTTCAATTAAGGCTGCTGTTCGTATATTTTGTGATTTGTAATTGTTATGGTGAGATGTTTATGGTAATGGTCGGCAAATTAATTAGCACCGACTTCAATTTTTCTTATTCCTCATTTCACAAGCTTCTGCTTAAAAATTCAATACCCTTTTATTCCAATGCATCATCATTAATGTTAAGTCAAAGCTAATTAACTCTCTCCCCACTGAACATAAACCCGTAAATATTGACATGGATCAGTTTATTACTTAGTTTGTTTGTATACATAAATTAATTAATGTGAGATTAAATGTTTATTTACAACTGGCAGGCATTAATTGTTTGTTTTGACAACGAATTAAGATAAACATCAAATCAAACAACATTTTGATGTAACTAACGAATTGTAGAATGTAGATGCATATATATGGGTGAAACAAATGCATAAATGATAAACCATATCATATCTAGTTGATATGTATGTTTAATTAAGGACAAATTAATATATATATTTGGACCATTGGATGGGTCCCTACATTGCATCACAACCCTACATAGCTAATTGCATACATATATAATATGTTATCCTAGAGTTATATAAAATGCATTTATATTTTGGATTATGATAAGGAAAAGAATAAGATTAGGACATACCAAAAACTCATTAATTAAATTAGCCACACATACACTTATTATATATTGATCAGTAAAGACCAAAATATATGCTTCATTAATTAACAATGACTTACATTTCCAAGTTCCAACCAATAAGACATTAGTGTAACTAAGTTTTGTTTGGTTTGACCCAAATACACAAATTAACAAAAATGTTTGTGTCACGACATGATATTATTAAAAAGTATGTTGATTGGATACTTCGCCATTTTAATTAGTACTCTATTAATGTTTGTTTAATAGCCAGTTTTTGTAGCATTTATATATATATATAGAGGCTATCTAGGTGCAACTTTCTTGTTTAATTTTGCCACCTATCACAAGAGACAACAATTCCAGAGACAAATTTAATATTATCACAACCAATATGCAACGTCTAAAACTGTATTGTCTTCCAAAGAGTACTGAATTTAATGGAAGCTAAAGAAAACTTGAAACTGAATAATATTTTTTTGAAATTGATTTCTCTTTTTGACGTGAGAAGAGAGCTCAACACTTCTTATAAGCATTGTTACATAAGAAAATAATACAATGAAGAAAATAACATAATGAAGGAAATAATACAATGAAGTAAATAGTACAATGAATGTAAAGATAGGATTCAATCAATCCTTAATTGTGTGAGTGCATGGAAAGATAAAGATAGGATTCCAATCAATCAATCCTTGATGGTAATCAACCATTAATTGTGAGATAAGATTGCAATCAATCAATTTCATAATTACGGGATCTCACATATCTTGAATGATAGAGATAATTGCTCTTCTTCTGACTTATCTCCATGGAAACATCCTTATTACTCCACAATATCCTCTTCTTGCTCTAATTGTGGAGATGATTATGGGGATGATGGTTGAGTTATTTTAATATTTCCCCGCAAACTCTGCCGGGATTGGAGGCAAAGTTTGGGCCTCTGAATTTTGCTTGCTTGTTGTTGTTGAATATCTCCCCGCAAACTGGGGTTGGAGGCAAAATTTGAGCATCTGAATTTTGCTTGCTTGTTGTTGTTGATGAATATCTCCCCACAAACTGGGGTTGGAGGCAAAATTTGAGCTTCTGAATTTTGTTTGTTGTTGTTGTTGAATATTTTCCCGCAAATTCTGTCGGGATTGGAGGCAAAATTTGAGCCTCTGAATTTTGTTTGTTTGTTGTTGTTGTTGTTGAATCTTTCCCCGCAAACTTTATCGGGGTTAGAGGCAAAATTTGGGCCTCTGAATTTTGCTTGTTGTTGTTGATGATGTTGTTGATTCATCCATTTCACCTGTGAGATGTTCGAGGCAAAAACTTGCTTTTGCCATAGTGGTAATGGTTTTTTTTTTTTTTTGAGAGTGGTGAAGTTGCTAACATTGTGAGGGAGGATTCATTACGTGAGACAGAAGTTGCTCACAAGTGGCTCTGATACCATAAAGAAAACTGGAAACTGAATAATATTTTTTTGAAATTGATTTCTCTTTTTGACGTGAGAAGAGAGCTCAACACTTCTTATAAGCATTGTTACATAAGAAAATAATACAATGAAGAAAATAACATAATGAAGGAAATACTACAATGAAGTAAATAGTACAATGAATGTAAAGATAGGATTCAATCAATCCTTAATTGTGTGAGTGCATGGAAAGATAAAGATAGGATTCCAATCAATCAATCCTTGATGGTAATCAACCATTAATTGTGAGATAAGATTGCAATCAATCAATTTCATAATTACGGGATCTCACATATCTTGAATGATAGAGATAATTGCTCTTCTTCTGACTTATCTCCATGGAAACATCCTTATTACTCCACAATATCCTCTTCTTGCTCTAATTGTGGAGATGATTATGGGGATGATGGTTGAGTTATTTTAATAGAAGCTAGCTAGACAAACAGTTAGCTCAGTCAGTCGTATTTGGAGCATATATATATATATATGCTTCTAGTAATTAATCCTTAATTAATCATCATTTGTGGAAAATACTATATATTGGTACAACAATTTTAATAACATTAATTGTAAACTTAATTATTTTTTATAGATAATGCAGAGATACTGAAGACCGGCTTTAATTTTGAAAAGATATATATCTTTAAACTCAAAAGGAACTGCAATATAAATAATAAAAATGTGGGTTCTATTCCTTTATCCTTTATATTTGTTAGGTTAATTTTATACGAATATATTACAAGTTAATAATTACAAGCTTCTAAATTAAAGGTAGAACACAGATAGAGAAGATCCCAGATGAGCAGTTTTTGTTGAAATCCTAGTCTTAGTATATATCATGCATGGGAATAAAATCTCAAACGTATTTTCAGATGCACGAATTTTAGAACTTAAGTAAATTTTTAACGAACTAAATCAGCTTTCTAAAAAAATTTTAAGCTTTACTTTTGTGTATTATATACATATATATTTATGGCTTTTCATGAGTTTTCGTTCTTTTTGTAATTAATTAATTAATTAATTCCCATGCGTGTGTTATAAGTGTGTATTACAATGATTGCAAATCTTATCATAGGATAATTATAATTGAAATCTCTGGGATCGATTAGGAACATCAAATCAAAGAAAGAAACATTATACAATTCGAGCTCGTACTGGAAAATACTGCTTTTTAACTTCACTTCTCAACTCATCCACAGAGATATCTTTGATGTGAATTATTTCCCCACATGAAATGACTGCAACAATCAAGAAAAGAGAAAGAGGATATAGTTTTTTTTTTTCCGTAACTTGCTTTGGTATGGATATAAATTATAATGTGCTTTCAAGTCCAAGCATGCGTGCGCTTATATGCTTTGACAATGTTGAATGATTGATGATTGTTTCGAAGATAGAAAATAATGGAGTGCCATCTTTAACTCTTTCAAATCAAAACCCCACACCTTTTCTTCGTTAGGAAAAGAAATGGCCGGTTTAGAAAATTTTTAGAATTCTCATGGAAAAAATGTACCAATTATAATGTCACACATGACCAAATTGTATATATCTCTCTGGTAATCGAAGCTTCAAATTTTGTTGCAAGACAAAATTAACCACGTTTTGTTTAATTAAAGAGTACGTGCTACTACGTAGAGATGGTTGTCATTGTTTTTTTCCCCCTCATTTAGACCTTTTAGCATGCAATTGAGTTTGGCCAAATTTTTCTAGTTCCTTTTTTAAGTCTAAAAACCTTTAGCCAATTCATGTTCATACGCTATATCCAGACTAGGAATTCAAAATTGTGTAATGGAAACTCACTTTAGTCTTTAGCCCTCCAAAATTTGGTCATGAATTTGTTAAAATTTGAATGGGAAATGATTGATGGTTGACAAATTAAATGAAGGCCCCCACCAAATCTAAGAGCAACCCACCTTCCAGTAATTTCTAGTAGTGCATCACTTATTCACTTGGTCCTTTTTTTTGTCAAAAGATAAACCTCAAGAAAAGGCTTAAAAAAGCTAGCATCTCTTACATTCATGTGGTGATATTCTATTAGTTCCTGTCCCATCATCATTATAATCACAAATTCCTCAAAAATTCACTGCTTTAATTTCTGTCATGATCTTGAAAGATTTCATCCCATTCTTACTATCTTTGAATGAATGAAAGTAAAGCTTGGTAGTTGATACACAACGCAAGGCAGGGAGATTGAAACTCTATCATGATTAGATAGTTTGATGATAATATATACTTAAAAATAAAATAAAATAAAAAGCTTTTCAAAGTTCACTTTTTTTCATCATTTTCTTCTTCATGATTGAACTTGATCTTTTTGGCTTCCCATTTTTCAGCACCACATGAATCTGAGTGGCTAAACATGGAATTGTTGACTTCTGCATAGGCCCAAACATTTGACAAAAATATATGGAACCATGAATGGAATTGAAGTAGTAGTTAGTAGGAAGTACTGTTATCATTTTCATAATTCATACTATAGCAAGCAATTGCTATATAGGTGGACAACGAGCTGGAGTTCACATTAACACAAAATGTTGTGAATGATCGCATTTATACAAGAGATCATACAATGCATGTATGAGACCTTTATTTTCTTTCCAAAGTGTACTATTACTCATATAAAAGTTAATATCCATCAAGATCAATCCCTTGGCCTTATAGTAGTATTAAAAAAAAAAAAAAAAACAATGGGATTCTCTGTTCAAAATTATCGTGTCATATCATGTCCAAAATTAAAATTAAGTCGTAGAATTCATTCATTTTTTGGTTAGGATCTAACCATTGTAAAGTTATTTTAGTGATAGTTATGCTTTTAATTTCTAATTTTAATTAAATTACGTCATTTTAAATGTTGAACAAATTAAATAGAAAATGATAATATTACACATAGGAATCAAAGCTCAAGTATTTGGTTTATGTACTTTTCATATTAGGTAAAGAGAGCATGAAGTTATTAAGTTGATTGACATTTGATAAGTTTCCCAGTCACGTCAATTCAATCATATATACAAGTTTCAAATATAGCTTCTCCCATTTCAACAATTGTGACTATAATTTGACTATAATCCATCTTAAAAAGCATCATTGATTGTGAAATTCGGGCATTAAATCCAAAGCCGTGCAGCAAATAATTAAGCAGCAGGATAATCATACAGTGTCGTATGAGTTGATTAAGAAACTCGATCATGCAATGGATATATATGGTACCAGTAAAGTTAGAAGATTGATGGAGGCCAAGATTAATAATTTATGTATATTTATTTTTATGCATTTAGCTAGGAACATATATATAACAGGGCTGCTACAAAATAATGAAACAAAAGTAGGAATTGCAATACGTAGTGATCATGACATTTAATTAATTAGCATGTTTGAATTCTAGAAATTAAAAGCAAAAATGTGTGCCAAAAACCTTGTTCGCAGTTTGTGTGTGTATTAATTGGTCCTCCTTTATTTTTCTATAATTCCAAACAATAACACAATAAGCAAAACAAACTTTTGTGCAAAAGCTAACTTATAATAAATATGCATATCTACAAATCTATCTTGATGTTGTCTTTATCGTTTTTGTTTCCTGTGGCTGAGAGTCGTTTTTTGTCCAATTTTTGTAGGTTTAATATATACTTTACCTTCTTGAAATGACCCTAAAGAACAGAAACTTCATCAATTTGAGCCGAAGACCAAGCAAAGACATTATTAATGCTGAGATTCGAAAATTAATAATGCTTGTCTTTGCGGTCTCTTATATTTTGACCAAACATGTTTTGCAATGTTTAAATCTGCATCAGAACAGAAGTTGCCCAAACACAAATTTTATAGTTATTGTATGTTACAGAAACACATGGCAAGCAAGAGAACAAAGAGACATGGGTGATGGGTCTAACGTTTGTAAGGCTTTCCACAATGTCGACAAAAATCAGGAGCTAAACTGTTCCAATCAAGGGTCGCCTTGGATCGATGTAAACAAAAATATTTAATTACAAAACAAAATTGCATATGTATATATATATTTTTTAATATATTCATGAACTTTAAACATACATACATACATACATACATTTAAAAGAATGCATTTAATTTCCTAATTAATAATTTCTTCACTGAAATTATCTTACAAGTTTTAATAAGAGATTGTGCTCATTATAATGTAATTAATTAATTTTTTTTCAAATTTTAAAATTGAAATACACACAATTTACATTGAATTGAATACTTGTCCTTCAAAGTATACAGACTTGGGATTTTTTTTTTTTTGTCAAATATTATTCTTTCTTATTGTGTCTAATATTCAAAACAACGTAATTTCATTAAAATTAGGGATTAAAAGTATAAAATATTACTAAATTCACTTTACGATTAATTATTAGAACCTAACCAAGAGATATATAAGTAAACCGTACTAGTAGGTAGTTTTAATCTAAAACAGGTAATTTATCTTGGGCTGTTGATTCCATTTCAGATTTTAATATAAAAATATAATCAGACAAAAACGAGGAAGAAATAAAAATTGGAAACAGGAAGAAGCAAGAAGCATGAAGGACTGAGTGTTGGTTTCCCAAATGTATCACAAGCAATGCAGCAGAATCACGCTTACTGTCGTAATCTCCAAGAGAGAGAGCTATATAGCCTGAATCTAAGCACCAATGAGGAGTGGGTCAATCCCCACGCCTCGGTGCATCCCTCTGACCACCACGGCACCATTTCAATTCTAATCCGCACTAATTGTTCTTTCCTTTGTGCTGTCAAGGTGCCATGCATCAGGGAACATCATCAGGGGGGAAATAAAGTATTGGCAATTTGGCATGACTCCATGAAAAAAGTCCAATATTCTTTTCGAATTTTTTAGCTGGAATGCTGTGAAAATTTTGCTGGACAAATTAATACCATGCAAAGATATATGTATTTATTCATGCCTTAATTTTATGAGAAATTAATACGATTTATAGTCTTGCTGAATTTGTAAGAATATTAATTAATTACGATGAGAAACCTTTAATTTTCAGTCTTAGGAATTAATATATATGACGATGGGTTGATCTTAAAAATCAATTACAGACGTTCAAAACTAACTGGAAAAACAAGATGAAAATGAATCAAAAGTTGAGAGATTGATGAATATTTAAAATAGATTAGTAGTTTAATTGGTCAATATTAATAATTATTAGACGTCGTGTCATATCCTAACAAATAAATGCAAAATTTGTATAACTAATACGTATTGATGTGGTAATAAATTGAACTTTCAACTAATTTGAATGTATTAGGATCATTAATTGGATCGATTATTGAATTTTCGACAGTCCAAAGTCTAACTTATGGATGAATGAATGGGTTGAATAGAACTAGTATATTCTCAAGTATGATAAGTAAAACTTCTAGATAAATTTTAACCAAGTATAGTATATAACAAGTCAATTTTGTTGAGAGGAGCGTACGTAAAAATCAAAATTTTTACCGTTTCCATCAAGTTCATGTTTGAATATTAAATTAATAATAGTCATCATTCTTCATTCTTCATTCTTGTAGGTGGAGACCGTAAGACAATTAATCCCTTGAATATTGTTGAAACAAATTTCATTTTAGGACGGATTCCTTGGATCCTTCTTGAAGGAAAAAAAAAACAATAATACTAATCAACCAAAATTTTGACAATAATAGCTATAATTTTTTTTTTTGAAAATTAAAAATTACAAACTAGAAAGTGTTAAAGATTTGTTTGAAGAACAAGAACATAGGAAACGCCATAAGATGCGGTTGAAAAGGAATTAAACTGTAAAGTCGATGAAGAAGAGTTAAGTCTATATGTTTTTATCATTCAGGTTCATCAAGGCACATTTCTTGGTAGCTGAACGTGAATTGTTACTTCCATCCCACGTTTATATGATAAAAAACATTTTCAAACCTCTTTGCATAATATTTTCTTAACTTACGTACGTTCACATGTATTATTATTATAAAGGGCGTACATGACAATTAAATACACTAATTAATCTGAGCTAAAGAAAGAAGTACTGAGAAACCTTCAAGAAATTAATTATACAGTTTAATTACAAAGAGGAGTATACATTGGAAATAACAAAACTAGCTAAGACATTAATTATAAGAACATTACTTGAAAATTTCCTTAATTACTGTTTCATGCATCTTTTGTTTAAACCATCGACCAGAATATAACCACAACGAGTGTGTGTGTGAGTGTGTCTATATATATGTCAACTGCACGCAATTGAAAAAAATTTTCAAAATCGAATTGAATTTTTTTTACTACTATTCATCATTGTGGTGATTGATACATAGAGCATTATAATCATAATGGCGAGTATGGACCGTGCTGGCTGGCACTAGTATTATCCCAAAAGAAAATTAATTTGAAAAAAAAAAACCGTCATTTTTTAAAAAACTTTCTTTCCATTTCCTTGGGGATGGAAATTAACAATGTATACATCGATCTTCAAGTTTTGAATACATTTGTAATTGCGGATTGCTTGTTTGGATAACGTAATTGGCTTATTATTTCGTCGGCGGTGACTCCAATTATATATGTTCCGAATTGCTGTGTAGTAGCCAACAAATGTGGGAATCCAGAATTTCATATTAACATTATTATTACAGTTCAATTCACTTGTAAATTGTCACCAAGTTTCGCAGTGAATTGAAGAAACAAATAACCCAAAGATATTTATGAAACATTATACAGACAACAAAACTAATTTATTAAATTCATTAAGACGGAGACAATAGGGTTGTGAATTTTTCTTTTTAAATTTAAAGAGAATTGTAAGTTTGTCTTTCGATCAATCTTTTATGGTCTTTTTAAAAGTTTTGATCACTTGTTTTTTTCCCTGTGGTGGCACTTCTCAATTTGGCAAAATGGATTAAGGATGTTTGAAGAAAAGATTCGTCAATGGCTTTGGACACATCTTCAAGTCAATTTTATTTTGTAGGAGTCGGTTGTCGGCATCCATATATACATAAAACAAATAACTAACCATTTTTTTTAATCTCTCATTCATTATTTTCATCGATGCATGGTTGACTCCACCTATCTCTTTTCATGGAATTTAATCTCAATATATAAGTATTCATTTCTAAACAATTAGATTAAATTATTTTACCATTAATTAAGCCCAACATTAACTAACACTAAAGCTTGCAAATTAGTTATACCATGAGCTAATTATATATATAGGAAATTAATTAATCTTTAAATTGCTTATATATCCTGGTGTCATGCATGTTGAATAGCAAAAGCTTTAGTTTCGGAGTTTGGTTTGAACCATTATAACCATTATCTTTTAATTTACTTCTTACAAAGTTGAAAGAATATATGGTTAGTCGTTAGTACGATCTTTAGCCGAAAGTATAGACTGGAAATATCAAAGAGGATGAAACTTCTCTCTCTCTCATGAGTCTCATCATATATATATATATATATAGTCAAGCATACAAATCTTAGAATAGAAAAGAAAGAAGATGATGGCATATGCATTAATTTGAAAGAGAAAGATATACACGTAAACAGGGCAGGGCGTATAACGTGCATCACGGATCGATCGATGAACCTCAACTCACTATGACCATTTCTGTTTTCCTTTTGAAATTCTTGAACATAAAAAATGAAATCTATGACTATATATAAATATGCAAAGAACAAACCATAACAAATATTACAATTCTTAGCTCCCCGGCCCCTTGGAAAGGAAACAGAGAACAAAAATGCATGGCACGAGTTAGACTATAAGGTATCAAAGAAAAATCAATTTTGGTAGGATGATACTGTTAATTAAAGCTTCAAACCAAATATGATGGAGATTTGTTGTACATGTTGCATCAAGGAATAATTACTTTGTATGGACAAAGCGCGGTCTAATAGACTTGTCGAAACCGTACCTTTTAAACCGAAAGGAGGAAAGAATGAATCAAAACAAAGCTTTAATTTGAATTTTCGTAACTCTCCTTAAATTTTGCATGAATTCGGTTACCAAAAGCATACTACAACTAGAAAAGACATTTGTCATGCTTTGTTTCCTCAAATTATTACACTGTCTAAGAGATGTCCCTTGATGTTGTTACAATCCGAGGGAGATTAGGGATACAAATACTATTGATTTTAATGCTTGTATAATTACTAGTATTCCACAAGACAAATTAATTAAGATGATTTTAATTGGAACTTACAATTGGTAGCTATTATTAAATGTAATTAATGTTGAGGAAGAATTTTATGATCAGAATCATAGTACAAGTAATTAATACGGTTGTAAGGAATAATAGCATGCTTACGTCTTCACGTATTACTTCAATTTCCTTGCAATTATTATTAATCACCATAGAGTTGCGATCCTCTTTTCAAGATCTTTCGTGTCTTATCCTGTTTTGAATTAAAACTACGTCGTATGGTTTACTAATATTTTGGTTAGAGTCTAATAATTGTAAAATAATTTTAGTGATATTTATACTTTTAGTCCCTAGTTTTAGTAAAATTACGTCGTTTTGAACATTAGACACAATGAGACAGAATAATATTGAACAGAAGATCTGATCTCATTGGCTGAGGATTTTTTTTTTTTTTCAGTAAATACATAGCATTTTGCTATACAAAATAGCTAGCTTAAAAGATATATTTTGAATTTGTCCTAGATCACAATAAAAACTTAAATCATTTAATAACATTATTACTTCAAATTCATGTAATTCGTTTTCTTAAAAACTGAAAATCCAATTCCCACCTTTTATGGACTCTCTCATGTGTGTGGGAGTGTGTGTTTGCTTTCTTTACAATTAGTCAGTTTGAGGCCCTCTTCTTCGTTCCAACAACTCCCAATGCATTTCCAACATTTTCGAAGTAACATACATGTACCGGTTAAAAGAGAATCATTATATTCTTGTTTTCTGAAATATACCTACATATTACCTTGCCACACCCTGATCATCACATTGATTTATTTAGTCGGTTAAACTAATGTTTCAATGTTTAATGTTTGTTGTGAAGCTAACCAGTAAAGCCTTGACATTTATTTAATCATGATACTATTAATCGAAGTACTATATAACCAGAATTTAAAATGTAATCAATCTATTGAATATAAGAACATATATAATGTGTGCATGTTTTTGCATTAAGCTGAAATAAAATAAAATTAAAAAAAAAACACACACACACACGAAGTGTTTACATTTTCACAAAAACTAATTTTGTTCACTTTTAGGATCGTATCAAAAATGATGTGACATGCATGCATTATTCTATTAATCTATAATACCAATTAGTCCAATTACACATTCTTATAGAGTATGGAGTCTAATTAATTTTATATATGGAATGAAAAAAGTATGCATGTCATTAAAATTAACGGTAATAGTTAGTGTTTAGTGCGTATCCCAACTATAGCTTGCAAAGTTTTTTGAGGGTCGCTCACAGGACACAGATCTTGGCAGCAGTTGTGTCTAAATGCATCAAATTGCCATGAAACTATTTTAAATGCGTATATATGGGTAGCTCTATTTTGCATGCCTACTTAATTTTTTTATTTTTTTTGTTCTGTTCATTTTACACCCTTAATCCAGTATGGGAAGCTCTATTTTAAAATCTTAAAAGAGTTTGAAGGAATTATTGCTTTAATTCTATAGCTTTCCATTTTGTAAGGTTTAGAATATCTCTTAAATACATAAATAAAAAAAAAAACCATTTCAAATGAGACATATAAATTCCTACATGCAAGTTTAAAAGGGAAGATTAATTAATGATATTTTTATCATCATCTTTACTCTTTAGGTTGTCTAAATTATTAAAAAAAAATAATAAGAATAAGAAAAACTTGAAATAGTGATATGCATATAAGTAACATAAAGAAATGATAACAGTGTTGTTAGAGAGTAATAAAGTAGAGAGAGTTGAATAAAAATAGTAAATTAATTATGTAAGAAGTAGAGTACCACTACTACAGAAATAACTTTCTAAAACGGTTATTATTAATTATTTAAAACGGGTTTTTGATTTTCCAAACCGTTTTTAGATATGGGCGTTCTAGAAAGTCCTACTTTTTTTAAAACGGTTTAAGAAACCGTTCTTAATAGTTGTTTTTTTACAACGTTTGTATTGAACCGTTGTAAAAAAGATAACACTTTTTCCACCGATTTTATATACAAAAAAATTGTATCTTTTTTTCACAACCAGATTTGGGGGAATCGTTTATTGTCCAGAAAGATTTTCAATTTCAAACCCTGTTACTATTCATCATCTTCCTCCACTTGAAGATGCTGGTAGAATACGCCATCCACAATCATACATGGAAAATCCCCGATTTCAAACCTTGGCGATCACAACCGAATAGTCTCAAGTCTCATATACATCGTCATACAGTATTTGAAATTATATTGGAGGTGGGAAAATTCATTTGGAGAAAGGTAAGTGCAAAATTTAACATAAACTCTGGGAAAATTCATCTTGGAGGTGGGAAAATTCATTTGGAGAAAGGTAAGTGCAAAATTTAACATAAACTCTGGGAAAATTCATCTTGGAGGTGGGAAAATTCAAGAGTCATTGTCTCCCTCGAAGTCCCTACCACCCCTACTACTGGCCTTCGATCAAATATGCTTGAAAACTGCCCGATATATAACATAACTCTGCACAAGCTCACCTCATGCCTTAACTGCAATCCAGAAGAAAAAATGTTTAAAAACTGAACAAAAAATCAATGAAAAGTATGCAAACAAATCAGTGTTAGTACTAACATTAGGAATAGCATAATTAGATGAACAAGGCAATATTTCTTCTTTGATAGCTCTGTACTCGTTCATTTTCCACTTTGTTTTTCTTCCTGTTGGAGTTTTTCTTCACGTGGGAATAGCGCGCATATTGGGGTTGGGGGTTAAAGCAGAGACAGATACAAGGATAACATGTCATCTGTCTAATATTTATTCTATGTTATTTGGTCTAACGTTCAAAATTACGTAGTTTTATTAAAAGTAAGGACTAAATGCATAAATATCACTAAAATTACTTATATCACTAAAATTAATTTACAATTATTAGACTCTAATCAAGATATTAGTGAACCCTACGACATAGTTTCAATTAAGACATAATAATCCAGACAAAATCTACGAAAGAAGATACCGTGTAGATCCAAGGGGTCGGCGGCCCCAAGATTTGAAAATTTGTATTACGTCCTTCTAAAAAATTTAAAATTTCAATTGAATTCTTAAAAAAATTGAATTTTGCGCCCAAAAATTAAAATATAACTTCTACTAACAGTATTACGTAATTTTGGCCCTAAACCATAATTTTTGGATCCACCAATGGGTACGAGAGCTTTTATATTCTGAATTCTGGCTTCTACGATAACTCAAGAAGAGTCCAACCCGTTGATACTTCTACTACCCAACACCAACGCACAAGAATATCCCAATCCCACCGTCAGGCTAGGCATCATCTCCACTCCCCCAGTTCCTTCAACCTTTCTTCATTTCTGACTCTTCTCTTCCTTGTTCTTTTTCTTCTTCTTCTTCTTCTTTTCCCATTCATTTCCTTATTCAATCCCATTTCCCATTATCCATTTCCCATCCCACACTACTCCTCCTCCTCAGCTCCTATATAAATAGACCATCGTTATATTTATAGTATTCATCAATTCCCTCCTCTCATTTCTTGTACGTGCATGATGATGATGAACGAGTAGTAAAGGGAAAGAAGATCAGCCCCCCAATATTAATTCTTCATCATCCAAGTTCCAACCCCCGCCAGTATTCTTCATCAGTTCCGGAGAAGGAAATGTGAAGAAACAAAAACATATCAACGTCATCTTCTTCTTCTTCATCCTCCCTTTCATCTTCATCGTTACTTTTCATTCACAAACAGCACAGTGACAAATAAATTTGTTTTCAAAACAAAACTCAAACGCATAGTGAGAGCATATATGTATACAATAGAACTTTTTTTTTTTTTTCTGTTCGTCATTCCTTTTTAACCAGTCCTAATATTGATCCCTTTAGCTGCTAATAAACCGTACATAAACAAAACGATAAGCCAAACCAAACCGGCTGGCTCTGGCTAGTCCATTTCCACTACTCCGCTACGTACTATTACTATAGAGAGTACTACGATCCTCTAAGCTAATTCGCTTGAATTTCCTCTCTCTCACGCAGTCACGCACTGAAGTATTCTGTGTCTCTCATGTTTTCCGTATGTTTTATGTACATAAAAATACACTACGCTCACGCCTCCTTATTAGCCTATCAAAAACCTTAATTTCACATATCATCATCAATATTTCCGATTTTTCCCCTTATGATCAGAAGATTATCAACGACGATAATGTTACCAACAACTAATTATAACACTAATACTACTCAACAACTTTCCTCTCTTTTTCCACTCTTCAAGCTCAGAAAATTTTTATTTTCCTCCTCGTCCTCGTTATCATCATCGACGAAAATCCACACAGCAGACGCAGTCTCCTCCGCCATTCACCGCCAAGGCAAAATGAAAAAGCTTGTGGTCATAATGGGCCCCACCGGCTCGGGGAAATCCAAGCTTTCCATTGACTTGGCCACCCGTTTCTTCCCCAACTCAGAGATTATCAACTCGGATAAAATCCAAGTTTACCGCGGTTTGGACATAGCCACGAATAAAATCTCAATGCACGACCGCCGGGGGGTCCCTCATCACTTCCTCGGCGACCTTGACCCGGACACCGAGTTCACCCCTTCCGAGTTTCGCTCCCTCGCAGCCAAAACCATTGCCCAGATCATCTGTAGAAGGAGAGTGCCGCTGCTCGTCGGGGGGTCCAACTCATTTATCCATGCCCTGCTGGCAAAGCGGTTCAATCCCGACAAGGACGTTTTCGAGGAGTCGAGCTCGGTTAGCGCGATCAGCACGGAGCTTCGTTACAACTGCTGCTTCATCTGGGTGGACGTCTCCCTGCCCGTGCTGAACCAGTACCTGGACGAGCGAGTCGACGACATGCTGGACACGGGGATGTACGAGGAGCTATCGCAGTACTTTGCGACGGAGGGATTCGCGGAGTCGGACTCAGTGAGTCGAACCGGGCTGAGGAAGGCCATTGGGGTGCCAGAGATGGAGAGATACTTCAAAAAGAAGGGAAGCAGTTGGAGGGGTGCGGATTCGGAGGTGGAGGGTGGTGGTGACACGGAGGAGAGATTGTTGTCATACGAAGGGGCAGTGAACGCGATCAAGGATAACACGTGTAAGCTGGCGAAGAGACAATTGGGGAAGATCAGACGGCTGAGAGATGCGGGGTGGGACCTGCACAAGATAGACGCCACGGAGGCATTTAGGGCGGCGATGATGACGTCAAAAACCGGGAAGAGGGCGTCTGAAATCTGGGAAAGAACGGTGGTGGAACCAAGCGCGAAGATTGTGAAGCGGTTCTTGATGGAGTAGGTTTTACAGCTGTTCCCACCTCTCTCTTCTCTCTCATGTTTGTTAACATTTCTTTTAATTTTTTTGTTTATTTTTTTAAATTTTAAAAGAAATTTTGTGTAGAGTTTTTTTTTTTTTGGCATAATTGGATGGATTGGGGGGAATTGTTCTTTGATTATGGGCGACGAATTTTGTTGTTTTAGCATTATGAATCAGGATGCCTTTTTAATTTGATGACACATACAACATTGTGGGTTTTGGACCTTTCGGTGGGTGGTGTTGGCCCCTCGCCGGTGGTGGAGTTTTTTATTTGTCTTTTAATTTTCTGTTTTACAAAATTTCTAAAACAGAATAATAATATTTATATATAATATAGAGAAGGAAAACATGAATGAATCACAAGAGTAGCTCACTCGATCTCACCCATTTGTCTTTTTTGTCTTTATATATATATATATATATAATCCAAATCAACAGTACTAGTGTACTAGTGTGCTAGTGTGCTAGTGTGCTAGTGTACACTGTGTACTAGTTTTGGTTTTGGAGTTAGAAAACTAATGATTCACACCATCAGCTGATCAGCATGCATTTGCAAAAATGAAGTTGAATAATTTGTTTTTGGTTGAGAAATGAATGAAATTGTTGTATGGATTGTTTTTCAAAATTGAGAGTGTTTAATTGGAGATTGGAGGTCTGAAAAGGGTTTAAACAAACTTAACTTAACTTAAAGGATGATATGATGATTTGGGATATTTAATTAGGAGCAGCATCACACTAGCAATCACAGCATGCATTTGACTATCAGACTTTGTGAGTTGTGACATAAATATTTATAAGGGAATTCAAGGGAATGCATTCTTGAATTGTATGTGATCTGCATATGCCACTTTGCACAACCATACAAAACTTGCCTTTTTCATTATTTCCTTGTCCTAGTAAGTGTGCCCTATTCCATTAACTACAAAAATTATTAACTTAAAAACAAACTCTGCTTCTTCCATTTCAATCTCACAATCGTTTTAGACATGAAAAGGTCATCACAGCAACATCCAGTCTTTTCTCAAAATATGATCATTTTTAAAAAAATTTCTAAGAATAGGATTGTTTTCAAACCATATTCTAATTATAGTAACTTCGCATTCACCCAATGCGAAGTCATTGAAATATGGAAAAAATTAAAAATAAAAAAAAATTATTAAAACAAAATTTGAACTCACACTTGTAAAAAATATTTAAAGTAATTACATATAAAATAATTTAGAAAAATTTTGAACTCTTTAAAATAAATCCGAAAAAAAGTTCATTGAAAAAAATTATAATTACGCAATCATGAATATTATATTACGCAACTCATAAATTTATAGGATTCAGCAAAATAGCAACAATATTTCCGTAAAATATTTAAAGATATTCATGAGTTGCGTTAATTATAATTTTTTTTCAATGACCTTTCTTTTTGGATTTATTTTAAAGAGGTCAAATTTTTCTAAATTATTTTATATGTAATTACTTTAAATATTTTTTACAAGTGTGAGTTCAAATTTTTCCTAAATTAATTACTTTAAATATTTTTTTACAACTGTTAGTTGCGGCATTATAATTTTTTCCAATGATATTTTTATAACAAAATAAAATAACAACATAATCAAATGTAATCAAATAATTAATGCCAATTATGTTTGTAAAAAAAAATTTCCTTGCAAATAATTTTTTACTTATTTAGAAAAAATTTTATAATTATTTAGAAAAAATTGGCATCTGGATGAAAATTGTTCATCTGGACTTGCTTTCGGACGTAAGTCTGAATGTCAATTTTGTTTTAATAATTTTTTATTTTTTTTCCATATTTTACTGACTTCGCATTCACCGAATGCGAAGTTCCTATAATTAGAATAGAGTTTAAAAACAACCCTATTCTTAGAATTTTTTTTGAAAAGATCCTATTTTGAGAAAACACTCCAGCAACACCACAAGTCGTTTTAATTAATTGTAATTGTTGAAGAAGATGAGCAATTAATTGTATATTTATTGTCCATTTCCACAAAGACTGAAAAATCATTAGTTAGGTTGGGGACATTTGAATGCAACATTGCTACTTACTCTCTCAATTGGACACTAGTACTCTATTTGTGAATAAGCCTAGCTAGGACACACACACACACATTAATGAAAACAATAAACAAACCTCTCCATTCATTCCATGTAATTTACTTCTTCTTTCAAACCTGGTAATTTAATGCTTCGAGGAAGGAAACAATTTCAATCATAAATGTTTCCAATTGGCTATACATACATATGGCCTACGTTCTTTTTTTTTAGCTCCATCCCCTTCCCACCATAACCATTAATCAACTCCAAGTTCCACACCAATCAATCAAGGATTTACACCATCCCTTCCTTCCTGATTAACCTGCCCACACCACACCTTTAAAAGTATATATTAATTAACGATCATGTTATTGAGAAATTAAAGATTAATTAATTTGCATTAATAGTATGTGTGAATTAATAGATTGTGACCATGCATGAAATTAAGTTGATCGATCCAACTTATTTCAATTTATAATTGACATTGGATGAGCGATATAGCATGCATGGTTAAGAATAAAAACTTAATTGTCACTGATGATTCGTTAGAGAGTACTGCAGAAAAGAAATAGTTACTTGTTTAATATTTCATTATCACTTGATAGGTAACTTGATGCATTAATTATGGTGGAATTAAATTAAAGTTAATTAGTTGGGAAACTCTGCAAAAAGACGAATGAGAGATTTATGTAATCTATCTTTTCTTCCACACTCATAATTGTCTTGCCCTGCCTTGTTTATATCTATAATGATTTGGAGTGATGCAGAAACAATGTACCTTCTTTTTAGTTTAGGGTTTTATACATATATAAGAAGGGGACCATTAATAGTGGATATATATATATATATGTACTGATCGATCCAACCATTAATTATTTTTTCAATTAAAAACCTTCAATTCAGCAATGTGATGGGGAAAAAAAACCTTTGAAAATGAATGAATTTAGTTTGGTGATAATGCATGCATGTGAGTCAAGGTAATTAACTTATAATTTCTTTAATTATGTATTAAGTGATGGATGTTTATGTTTCAATTTTAAAAATAGCGAAGAAAATGTTGTCACTCTGTGGATTGGATCGATACTTGGAATTACGTCAAGTTTAATACTTCCCTAACCTCACCTCAAGTGCTGCCAAATCGGAACCATGAACATTTTGTTCATCATGAAATTAATTATATATGTTAAATAAACACATATTTAGTGCATATATATATATATATATGCTGTATGCATGTTAATTAATTTGTCATAGCTAGATAATCTAAGATAATACACTGCGCGAATTCATTCATTAATGTTATTTGTTGACAAGGAGTACCTTAATTAATTATATACTTATGTTTGAATGCTAATTTAGATTCGCTATTGTCTCTAATTATATAAATACTACACCAAGATATTGATTTGTTATTGATGGAATTCTAGCTAGGGCTGAATTATATATATATATATATATATATATATATATATATAAGAGAGATGGATCCAGTGTGAATTAAACTTGACCATATATACAGAGACGGAGCTTTTCATGGGCATGTAGGGGCCATGGCCCCTACAAAAAAAAATAAAAAATTATTATATATATTTAATTGGGCATAAAAATTAAAATGTCCCCTCCAAAAGTTAGAATAAAAAACTAAAAGAAAGTAATACTTTAATATTCTAATCTCATTCCTGGTTCCCTCTAACTTTTACTTTATAAATTTTAACTTTTCTTTTCTTTCTTTATAATTTTGTGATTTTTGTCCATCTTTCTCCAATTCTCCCACTTTCCTCAATTCTCATATTTCTCTTCTCTCGGTTCTGCAGTATAGTTTTAATGCATCATTCGTCTTATTTTGACACTTCCTGTTTCTACGGCTACTTCAGAACGAGCTTTTTCAGCTATGAAATTAGTTAAAACGAGACTTCGCAACAAAATTGAAGATGAGTTTCTTGCTGATAGCTTAGTCGTTCATATTGAGAAAGAGATTGCTGAAAAATTTGATTCTGATTCTATTATCAAAGATTTCAAGTCATTGAAGGAACGTCGAGCAGTACTTTAATGTAAGCATTTTGTTATCTTGTTTCTTTCTAACTCTTTTAGTTAATTGAATATGAATATGATATTGTTTGACATGTTTTTATCTTATACGAAATGTTAGAATTGTTAGGCACTTAGTTGTTTGATTAAGTTTAGTACTAGTTACTATAAAGTATAAACTAATGTTGGCCCCCCTCATAAATTTGTTGAAGCTCCGTCACTGCATATATATGCTCCCTAATTATCAGGGTGCACGCAGATAGGATATGGAAAACTTGAAGCGCAAGAGCAGATGAGATGTACACTTGCTAATCGATCGAGGGGACCTTAATTGATTATATTTCAATTTAAAAGGGCAAAATTCAATTTTTTTTATGGGAATATAATTGAAAATTTTAAAACTTTTGAGAGATTTTAATTAGGGAAATTAATTATCCAATTCTAGATATATTCCGTAGTAAACTAATCCTTCTTAATTTACAAATATATGCTAGTAAAATTCTTAATGAAAGGGGCTGGTTTCTATATATGTACACTATTAAGTTGATGAGTTACTGCATCTGCATGCATGTCGGAGTCGGACCAAAAACATTTAAATCTTCTTCTCCATATTTGGTGCACTGAAAAATATGGTTTTGATTGCTCATTGCTAGCTAGCTTCTCAAAAGTTATAGTAGCAGCAACTTAGTACAGTCTGGGCAATTGTCACATTCATTTCCATATACGTATGGCATGGAAAACCCAATTATTTGTGTCCAAGGTTGTCTACTTTCTGACCTAAAAAAAAAAAACAAATAGAAATATCTTTTAATGGACACTACCCTTTAGTAGGCTTTAGTTCATCCGGTCATTGTCTCTTTACTCCAAAGTTTCGATTTTTTGAGACGCACAATTCCTGAGTCCTTGGGTCATTGCAGTCTTATAGTGCTTTAGACTTGAGAGAGGGACCAAACTATATATATTTCCAAGAAAAGGTCTCTGTCACATTTTCATTCAAGGAATCAAAAACGTCTGTATTAATTCCTCTTAATTGATTTGGTACCCTGCCACTGCCCTGCTGATTTGATTATTTTTTTTCTTAAATAAGGAACCTATGATTGGTTGGTTGTGCAATTCATGAAATGGTGCAAGTATTCATTTGACACCAATCATAGGTAGGTCCCGTATTAATTTCTCTTGCATACTTACATACGTACATAAATACTATACTAGTATTTTCCCAGCTCACAAAGGATGGATGAGGTTTTGGCTTTGGATGGAGACTCATAATGATAATGTACGTCGTAGTTTTGCTTAGATTCTTGTTTCAGCCGGCAGGCAGGCATGCATGCATGCTTCATCTCTTTTGCATTCAATTGCTACATCCCTATTCTCAACAACCTTACTACTTTGGGATTTATGGCCAAACTGCCGAATGTAACCCTTAGATACTGTCTTCATGATTTCATCCACCACATGGTTGCACAACCCTTCCAAAGTCCAAACAAACTAAGCTCCATCGATTCGGATTCAATAATGTCAAAATGCAAAATGTTTTATTCATGCTGTCTGATGAAACAGTGGAAATATATATCAAATATATAGTTGGCTGTAAAACATGGATAATCCCATGGATGACATAGATAGGGCTTTGGATCTTCAATTCTTCACCATTTAGTGTATCACTCCCTATAAATGTGATACGTGTGATTTTGGATAATACTAAAATCCTATAAAGTAGTTAGTGAAGTCCGAGGGATAAGTGTTAAATACACGTATCAAAATCTTATAAAGTGATACAAAAATGAAATAATACACAAAAGTGATAGAGAAGATCCATTGCCGATAGATGGAAAGAGTTTTGGTCTTAAATTTAGTGTTGTAAAATTTCACTAGTGTATAATGACATCGCAAGAGGTAATTTTAATGTGCATTTAATAAGATCATTTGCCATTTGGTTAGTTTCACAAGTATTGAATAAATCTACTTCGGATGGCTTTATTTCTAAGGTGCTATGCACAATCAGCCACCCACGGTTGTACTAATTGTTACACATGTAATTATTTTGGCCATAAATTAATTTTAGTAAATGGACATTAGTTGTCATGGAGACCAGCTGATTGCTCAAGATACAAGTTCTTATGATCAAACAGAAACGATACACATTTTGCTTTATCTCTCCGTGATTGATTCATGACATTGATGACAAGACAAATAGATAAAGATCAAAAGCTCATGATTTTGGTAAATTGATGAATAAAGTTTTTTTAATTGAGATTTAAAAAAAAAAAAAATCAGTGCAGTGACATGCATGGTGCATATATTGTTTTAGTAATTAGAAGCTAATTAAGGAGCATATGGCACCATCATGAACTGGAGAACTTCGAAGAGTCAAAAAAAAAAATGAGTGTGTTTTCCACTCTTTCTAAGTCATATGAAAAGTATAGATTATTAACTTAAAACCTGAAGTTTGAAACATTGTCTTCCTCAATGAGTAACTATGGGAAATGGACCCACTATTGGCGCATGCATCGGCAACATATATATATGTTCATGCCTGCTGCTTCCACAGTGGCTAGCCCAACTTGGAAGTACATGCTTTGTTTGCCCAAGATGGTCTAACAATGTTTGTCTTGACCATTGTTAATAAACTAATGTTTGTCATGTAAAAGATTATACGAGAAAAATAATCCAACTCTTCCAACACAAATTAAACAGACTGTTATGTTGTTCTATACATGACCTAAATAAATGTGTATATACCAACAAAATTCATGCATTCGTGCAATAACAATAGGAAAATTACATACAATAAGACATAAATTTTAACATATAGTTAGACAGACAGACAGACAACCGTCTAAACATTAGTAGAATTGAAACTGACCCTTTTAATTTGGCTCTTACCACATCCACATCCACATCCACCTAAACTTGTACTGGGACTTCCATACAAATATTTTTAACTAAATCATACAATAAATACTGGAATGTATGTATGATCATCCATCTCTAGTGCATGTAAACTAAGAGGTTTACTAATTCTTAACAAATTGTTGAGCTCAAATTAATTAATTAATTAATTAATTAATGCACGCATGTCCATGTGCATATATACACACCCACACCTACTCCATGGTAAACAAAATTAGGAAATGATGATTGAAGAATTGGGAGATCCAACAAGTGTGAAAAGAGTGACAGACAAAGATATCGAAAAGTGAGAATGTATGAGTGCCTTGGAAGCATTTTGTTGTCATTATTAATTATTTACTTATTAATACTAACATATAGCTAGCAGCAGAGCAGTACTACTCCAATTCTTGAACCGTGCTCTGTATAGTAGTAGAACCAAAACGTATAATTCAATGTAGGGCAGCAATTGAATAACGTGCAAAATGATGGTATATTAACATTTTAGCAGCAACCCAAGAAGAGGCATCGTCTCTTCCAAAGAGTACTAGTACTATTAATTAGGAAGAAGATAAGTGCAGTGCGAGTGTGTGAGTGTGTGAGTCAGTCCGCGTGCGGTTAATTTCCTTTTGCGCATGATCCTATACATTTCATGCCACCCTCAAACAGCGGGCTATAGTAGTTTTATATTTTGATGGTGTTTATTTGCACATATTGTGAGGAGAATGGTAGGGCGTTTGATTCATTCGCAGAACAAAAATACTGCCATTAATTGGCCTTTGTTGCTTTGGAATTAATATTGTTTTGACCATTTACGAGGACAGTGAGAACAATGCATGTTTGCCTTTCTGCATGCTTAACATTTTTATATATATCGCCCAAGTGCCTATCTACTTGGACTCTATTTCTTATGCTTAATTTTATTTAACAATTTTGATTTTGTCTCACTTCATGCACAATTATTTGACTTCTTTTCATATACTCCCTTTGTTCTCTAATAAGTGTCGTTTTAAATATAGGCACATTAAATAAGAAAAATGATAAATTCTCTTATTTACCCATATTTATTACTACAACTTTCTCTCTCTTTTTTTACATAATCTTACATAGATAAATGGGATGAAGGGTAAATTTGGAACCTTTTAAACTTTTTACATTGATATTTGTAAAATGACACTTATTTAAGAACAAAAAATGTGAACTAAAACGACACTTATTAGAGAACGGAGGGAGTATATTGCTATAACAATAATTGCATAGTTTAAAATTAACTAATTAATTAGGGAAGGTTTTCTAGATGATTAGTTCAAGAGTGTCTCAAACAAGTATTTTATTCCATGCTCACACTTAGTTCATGACTTCTCAATCCCAAGTGTTTATCATCATTTCATTCACATCATTCGCTCTATTTTTTTCACTAACAATTTTCAGTTTTACGTATCGTTACACCTCGATGATGTACTATGTATACATATCCTTATCTTTATTATGTTTTCTAGCACAGTTCATGATATGTGATTATAAATCACTGAATTTATATCACATGCAATAAATGAAACAGAAATTATACAGCCACATATCTAAAGCTAGCGAATACGGTATATCAATCTTCTATATATATTCATAACAATTAATTGTCTCACAAATTTTCTTAATTCTTATTTAAGGGGGAAAAAAACCTAGTCATAGCATTTTAGCTGGGGTTTTCGGTTGTACAGCTAAATGATTTAGCATTTATTTAAGTAGGATTATTTAGTAATTACAAATAAACTACATAACCCATGCACAACTTTTTCCCTATTTGTGTTGGTAAGATAAAATTTGAAATGTTCTTGGATGTTGCAAATTTGCAATATATATATTTTGGGCTTTTCCCTAGCTAATTGGCAGCCCATTTATAATCTTCTGTTTATTTTCCTTATAACATAGCATTGGGCTATTCTTCCCATTAGCCATTTTTGTTGAACCAATTCATCCAAACCACTGTTAATTAAGGCCCTTCTAAGCAAACTTTATTATTGTAAGCGTCCTTAATTACTTATTACTAGGTATAAGCAAAGAAGAATTTAAATGCAAAATCAACAATGGTTTTTTTGGTTAGAGTTAATTCTTGTCTATTAGTAATTTTGGCTTCCGCCTACATTTAACAGGGAAAAAAAAAGGAGAAGAAGAAGAAAGGCATAATATCAAATATCATAGCTACGTTTTTAAATTCAAATTTGATTTCACTTTCACTGCAAGGGAAAATATCAAAAAATAATTTGTGCATAAAAATTGGAATTAATTCCTACCAAAAATTGATTGTTATTTTTTTTTTTAATTTTTTTTCCTAGAAGTTCTTGAATCTATTAATTGATTTGACTTACAAGATCACCTTGTAAGCAAAACAAATGAAGATATAATGATGGCGAATAAGAAATCTTTTAAATTTGGATGACATATATGGTGTCTGCTGCAAATTTTGGTCGATTGAGTTGCTGTTGCTCATGCATTGAAAAATTAAATTAAGTACGTATTGAGAATGATATAGTTTGCAAATGTTTGTGCTGTATTCTTTACTTCCGAATTAAATTAAGAGAATAAAACATTATTTTCTTTGAATACAAAGTCATATATAGCAGTCAGCCAAAATAATTTATAATTTACTTGGCACATACTTGTGAATAGTTTACTTACTCTTAGCTTAATTTAATTCATGGAGAGGACACCACAAAAGACTATGGAAAAAACAAAAGTAAAAAAATAAAAATTGTTTAGGGGATAGTAAACACGCAACAAAGAATATTACTGTGGCAATTCGGTCTAAATTTCTTACCTTTATTATCGTGCCTTTTGTTTTCTTCTTATTCAATTCAGTAAATTTTAGCTAATAAACGACTTTGATTCTTTCCACATAGCGGATAACTCTTCATTTTTTTTTTCTTAACCATATTCACATTTTAATAAATGTTTAATTTAAAAGATCAAAACAATTATGTTGTGCGTTAACAGTAAAATTATTGCACTACAAAATTTTAAACAGGAATAGATGTATAAAGTGATCATTTATTTATTTATTTCAGCTTGTAATTCTCACTTCTTAGACTGATAACCTATGCTACTATTTTGTTCGAGTCTATAATTTTAAAAATAATATTAATTGAGACATAAATGGCCAATTGATTTAAAGCTACAAATTTCAAGCTTTTGTATTATTCACTATTAACAATTGTGAATACAACTTTATAATATAGAGAGGGAAATATGGTAAGTGCATATATAATCAAGTAATTCAAACTAATATATATTTTAAAATTTTAAAATCCATGACAAAGTGAGGTTGAATTTCTTTTTGACTTCAAAAATTGCTTTGATTTAAGCCAACGATATTTTGGCTACAATTCAACTGTGTTTTAACTTTATTATATAATTAATGTCAATTAAGTTTACTATTATTCCTTTGCTGTCCAGAAAGTCAAATTTCATGTGCAACATCTTAATACTAAAATTATTTTACGTTACATTTTCAGCTTTAATTTGGCCAATTAAAATATTACAAAATACACTTTTTCTCAACTCAAGCTTTCATAATGTTCCAAACAGACCGCCATACTGACCCGACTATCTTTTGTTTTTTTTTTTTTTTCTTTTCAATTTTCATTCAGGTCAAAGTCCACATTCTAGCTCATGCTTGCACAATCCTTTGTGTCATCAGCACCCCGGTTCATTGTTTTGACCATTTCTTTTTCTTTCTCTCTCTCTTTTTTTTTTTTAAAAAAATCTTTTTAAACTATATATACATGGAAATAAATGAATTGGTAACAAATTATTACACTTTTATATTGCTAGCTAGGTTAGCTACATAGAATATAAATATTCATTTATTTAACACTAGAATAAAACTCAAATATTGTACCACAAAAATTAATACATTTTTGTCCTTCACCACCTAATGAAAACTTCAAAATTCAAAAAACCATAAGATTTTAAGCACAAAAATGCATTATATTATTGAAAACCGGAAAAGACACATAATGTACAACATCAATAATTTGGGGACAGAATACTATTAATTTCTAATTCTTACATGAATAGTCGGTCACTCAATCAGTATATATAAAAAGGTTAGCTTGGAACAATTAAGTTCTTCTTTGAATATTTTGGACAGCAATTTAATTAATTAATTAATTTGTTTCCATTGACTTAATGAATCTTGAATCTTTGATGTTAACAGCCCATCTAATTTAAAGTTATCATTTGTAAAACAAGTTGACCAATATTAATTGTAACGAACAAAAAAAAAAAAACATTAATTAGTATAGTTCACCCAATAAACTAAAATTAAAGGAATTGCTTTTTTTGACCCAGTAAACCATATGAATTAAACTAACACTACAAATTCAAACATCCATATAATATATGTACTCATATTTAATTAAAATATTGGTAAAACTATATATTTTCAAAAGAAAAAAGAAATAGTTTAATATATAAATGTAGGTTAACTTGGCAGAGCGGTAATACAGGCTGCAGGCAGCCATCGTACAACTGCTTTCCGCTAAACCCTAGCATCTGAACAGCATATATATATATATATATATATATATATATGTTCATACAAACCAAACCCCTGAAAAATGTCAACGGTCAGATTGGTTGACTAATCCAACAAATATACAAATTTTACCGGCCAAATCCTTCTCCGCTCTCTCTCTCTTTCATCTTTTGGATCTTTCCTCAACTACTTCCTATTTATCATAATACGATCGATCCATACTTTGTCTCTCTCTCTCTCTCTCTATATATATATATATATATATATATATATATTCAACTCAACAAACATCTCTGCTATATATATATCCTGTTCCCTTGTTCTTTAATTAGCTGTCTTTGTTAATTAACTGCTAATTAAGAAGTTGGTTCTTCGATATCATAAATGGTGAATAATCCTGCTGTAAACTTTTTCCTTCAAGGCCCTAAAAGGGTTGTTCTTAATGGTCCGCGTCCATCTCCGTTGAGGGTTAACAAGGATTCCCATTTCATTCAGAAACCATCTTCGGCAACAAAGCTGCAGCAGGAAAATCCCAGTTTGAATCAGCCCAGAAAACAGCCAGTGATTATTTACACGCATTCTCCAAAGATTATTCACACGAAACCTAAGGATTTCATGGCATTGGTGCAAAAGCTCACCGGCTTTATTCGGTCGGACGATCGAGTAGTAGGAAATGATGAATTTCATAGGGATGATCAGGATCCAGCAATATTATCAACTTCTTTTGAAGAAAAGGAATCGAAGAAGAAGAAGAAGAAGAAGAAGAGTAGTTGTGCGAGTAGTAGTATTCATGAACATGAAGATAATGATTCATCTTCGGTTACAAGTAGTGATCATGAGGAGGGCAAGTATGAAAGTGGTGGCATTGCTGCTTTTGAAGTATCCGTCCCAGTTAACAAAGCCTCATACTTAACTGATTTTCCTCTATTTACTCCCAATTCCAATAATACTTTGTTTACTTCACCTCATCAGCCTATTTTGAGATATCCTGATCATATGGTATTCGCATCCCCCAACGTTGCTGCTGGTTCATTGTCGCCATCATTTGTGGAGTTTATGAAGGGTCTCCTAGGCTCCTAGCTGAGTATTAAAGGCGTTAATTCTTAATTTCTGTGTTAACAATACTGCGGAATTAGAAGGAGTTGGTTTGCTGCACCTTACGTACCTTTCCTTCATGTCAAATGTCAATACTCAATAGTTTTTGATTTCTTGTCAGTTTCATTTGTTAGTGCTTTGTGTTCATAAAGTTGTGTGATTAATTAATTAGATGATAATTAGACAATTTTTTACATCAAATTAAGGTACGCAGATGATCAGGATACTTAAATTTACTTATCATCAATTACCTCATCATATCGATCTACTGTCTAGCTCCCATCTAAAACTTCCCATTAATTTGTTTCTCAATTTCATTCTTTCCTAGATCTCCTCCGTTGTGTAATTTATTTTGTATTACTGATGATACATCTTATTGCTTTCGCTTTTGTAAATATGATCTTCTTCCAAATTTAGTACCTTAATTACAACAAACAAGGTGGGAATTAATTAAACATTCGAATACATGTTTATATATATATATATATATATATATATATATATGATCAAATTCATGGAAGCTTATCGAGGTAAAATGATTCAGAATACTAAGATTAAGTACTAAGACAAAAACAAAGATTTTTGAATTTTTTTATAAAAGATTAAATACTAAAAAAGAACACAAGGATATGCATATATAAAATAGTAAAAATAAGTGATTTAACACAAAGAAGGGGGGAGTATGAAAGATAAAATAAAAATATTTTAATTGATGATGAACCAATAAAAGATCTACTGAAGACATACTTGTACATGTTTTTATGTTCTATTTGATGTTTTTAATAATTCAATAATATTGAATATAATTTTTGGTAGGACAATCTATTATCATTCTAGTATTAAATTTTAATATTTTGAACTAAGGTTAAAGAGCAATTACATATCTTATTATATGATTACTTTGTCAGTATTGTAATTAATATAAACTAATGAAATTTTTAAGGCTGTTTACAAGTTACTATGTGTACTTTTGGACAAACCAAAGTTTGGATGGTACACAACTACACATAGAAAAATGTTGTTGAGTACTCTGTTAAATTTATCCTACCCTTTTTTAATCGGGTTACAAGAATGCTAATCATCCCTCAATTAATTCCCAATGGATAAAAACTTTAGAACTTCTAAGTCCAACACAGCGTGCTAATTGTCCCATTCCTACTAACAATATGGGCCTGTTTGAACCATTAAATTTTGGCCTGACCACGAGTTATGTCGGGTGAAGCATAGCAATGGGTCTGAAAATCCATTGGACGTGTTTTTTTCCACGATCCCATCATTTATGGAATTTTCGTGTTTTTTTCCCCTCCTTGTTTTATCAGATGAATTTAGGCCAATTAAGTTTGCTTTATTCCAATCACATTTGTATTTTTATTTGATAAAAAAAAAATATAGTTCTTGTGGTCTCATAACGCAAGAATAGGGAAATCTTTAACAACCCCCTATAAAAACATCAATTTGAATGGCCAGATGATGTTTTTGACACTTGTCAAAATCGGAAATAAAATCAGATTTGAGTTGAGACATTATTCGTTAACAATCAACTTAAAATGGTTTACAATTGAATATCCAATTGATTGAAAACTTCAAATATGATCATGTCAAACATTTGATACACAAATGGATTTGGTTTCAAGAATAAAATAAAATCATGTCAAAGCAAAAAAAAAAAAAAAAAAAAAAAAGAAAGAAAATCCTAATTAGTTTTTTTTGGTTGTTTTATGGGCGGTTCAGAAAAGTTTCCAGGGTGATGAAAGCTGTGAGAAGTCAATGTAGGACTTAATGATTGAAGGGAAATAATAATGTGAAGAAAAAGACAATACGAAAGCCAAATAATGAGCTTTTGTTGTTGGGACCGTAAAGTAGTGAATTTAATTGAATTCATGAATGTGAACTTACGACGACACCATGCCAAAAATGTGCCAATTTTATAAGTTGACAACTTTTGCACGCATTTGAGAGTTTTGACGTTAATTTTGAGCTGTCAAATTATATTTTTCGTAAGCTTAGGCATTCTTCATTTCACACTCTTTTTTCTTTTTCTTCTTCTTCTTCTTTGTAAGAATTGACATTAGAGAATTAATTTGATTCCACGGCTCCTTAATTACATTATCGGATGTGAAAGCTAAGTACGAGTCGACTGATATTTGACGGGCGGACAAAAAACTAGCATAATTCCAAACATAAAACTTAAAACATACTCTTATCTGGATTTTGGTTTTACTCATCTTTAACAACTCTTGGTTATGCTTCCAAGTTACAACAAACAATTTCATTTTCCATTTACTTCAATTATATAAGCTTAGACACCACCAAGGCACACAACAAACTTAAACCATAAATTAAGACTTCCATACCAAAACACGACTTATAATCGCCATTGCACAAAAATTAATTCTTAACCATTATTATTATTATTCAAAATAAAAAAAATACTAATAATACCCAGAATAAAATTATGGAGTAGAATAAAAGAATGAATTATGCTACATACATTTAAAAGACAGAATGATCACCAATATAACACCTATTAAATTTTGTAGCAAAATAAAAGATGATTTTATCTTCTCATACCTGTCATATCTCATCTCAATCTACGTATCATTATTCAAAATAAAAAATTAGTAATATATCAATAAAACTAGCAAAATTAAAAGATTAAGATAATCTTAGAAGCTGTCACTGAAAAAGTAGTTAATGGAACAACAAATTATTTACAGACATTTGTTGATGTGCTTCCTTCCACTAAATTTGGCTAAGCAGTGAATCAACATACAAATTTTTAAAATTGATTAAATACACTTGATAATAATATACTACATTAAAAAAACTGTGTCCCACGTGACGTGGAGTTTCGCAGTTTTTCATCTCTCCAACGTTGACCGAGTTATTATGCGGGATGTAACTCGGAGAGGAGACTCGGAACCCAGCAATCCAATGATTCATCTAGTGTTTTAGTTTCTACTTTGAACAGTCAACAGACCCATCCTCCAGGATAACGGCCGCTGCGTCCCACCACATGTCGCCGTCACTCTCGCTCACCGTTTCAACTGGACTCTTTGCTCTTCTCACGTCACCAACCGTTAGGCCACCGCGCACGTCACCCCTAACGTAAACCTTCTCAACGCCACCGCCGGCCACACCAACCACCTGGCCGGCCGCATTTGAGCTGCTCCCCCATTCCGCATATATCGCAGGAACGTTTCCTGCCATCCTCGTATCATAGGCTCCCAAAACGACGCCGCTGCGCTTGTCGTTCATTCCAGCTGACAAAACCACAGACCTCGACGGCGAGGCAGAAACCGCCGGCAAGTGACGTAATCCACCAAAAACATCGTTGATTTTCTTTTCTTGATCCAAATCCCACAACGAAACTACACTTTCAGAATCATCAAAAGAATCGAAGCCTAAGCTTAATCCTAAACTATCCCACAACTTTACAACATTTTTCCCCGTGGTGAAGTCCGCCCAACCGAACCCTTCACCACCCTCACTTCGGCGATGTCGCCTGAACCTCAACTGACCGTTTTCTGCTTTGTCTCTGTACAAAAGACTCGAGCCCTTAACGCAAAAATCGTCATTTTCATAACCTCGGCACGGCATACGATCGTTAAACGACGAGGAACTGGCGAGCTCATCTTCATCATTATCCGATGAGGCCCGCGATGACACGTCGGTGTCATCGTCCGTTAAGTCCAAATCAATGTCGAGATGATGAAGGAGAGATTCAGAGGAAGATTTGATTCGACGAATGTGAATGATTTTGATTCTCTTTATAATACTACTGAATGTTGCTAAGATGGCAAGAATTATAGCGCCCCATTGCCAGAAACTGCAGACTATGGTGACATTTGATAAAGCAAAAAACCGAGATATTAAAGATGGGTTTTGTATGCATTTCATCCCAGCTTCAAAATCGGTAATCATGCTGATTTCTGGGATTTCTAATTCCATATTGAACTTCTAATTATACGAGCGAGAGTGTGTGTATATATATATAAATATATGACTTAAGGCGTGAGAAGAATATAAAGGATGGAAAGAACGTGTTGAAAATGTAAGTGTGTGTTGATGATAGCGGCGATAGAGAAAGAGAGAACAGAGAAGAGGAGGAAACGTGAAGTTGAAGGGGAGGTTTGGGAGGTGAAGAGAAGGAGTTTTATAATGGCGAGGAGTGGATAATTGATTAGAGTCAATGACAATTTGCACCCCTAATGTCTTTAGGACTTTCATTTTGTACCCAAAACTTATTTTCAAATTTTCTTCTGCACTTTATCGATTTAAGTTATCGAACAATATAATTTTGCATCTTAGTATACCTTAAGACGTTATGTATTAATGTTAGTAATGGCATAAAGTTGTTGCGTGAATATATTTTTTGCTTCACTTTTACACACTATTTACTTATTTCGGTAATTTGGAATTAGAAGAAGAAAATAAAAGTAATTAGAAGTAATTCGATTAAGAAAACTATAATCTTGACTCCACCGAGCTTTTACATTGATTAATACGGAAATGAAATGTGCATTGTGTCAATACTCAAAAGTGGAAGTTTGTAGTGCAATATTAAAAGAAGTGAGATGATAAAGGGGTAGGTGAATAAATTAGTGAGTGAGAGTGGTGATATGAGAATGAGGTGGAGGATAATGATACGTTTTAGAGAATGCAACAGTCGGGACACGTCAGAAAAGAACAAAGGATTTGAGCGAAGAAGACGAGGAAAGGATCATAAAATGGAAAAGATGGGGGTTTAAGTATTTAACTTAAGGGATGGGTGTGCGGGATACGATGAGATCAAAATTATCATTGCTCTATTCGGTTCAATATTTTAGTTTAATTAAAATTAAGGATTAAAAATTAAATATTATTAAAATTACTTTATAATTATTAGACTCTATCTATCAAATACTATTATATTGTGTCCTATTTAATGTTAAAAATAATGTAATTTTACTAAAATTAAAAACTAAAAATATAAATGTCAATAAAATTATTTGATAATTTATAAATTTTAAATAAAAAAATAAATAAACAATACAACATAATTTTAATTTAAAATATAATAAAATAGAATAAATTTAAACAAGATCCCATATTGTGAGTGGCGGGGACGGTCTACTCAGGGACTCATGGGGGGTTGGGGGATTACCTACAATCATATAATCAATGATCTCAGGGTCAGGGACACATATGAGTCAGCAACATGCACTTACTAGTTGTTTTGTGGTGGTTGAAAATTAAGACTCCAATTCATATAAATTATTCCTAACCGTTGAATTTCTGACACGAAAACAGTTCATTGCTTCAAGTTTTAATGTTTCGATATTAATAATTAATGTATGTCAGTCTAACACAACTAATGTTTTTTTTTTTACCTACGTTTGGATATCAAATATATTCATATGGATGTAGTTCAAAGTGGAGCAAATTATGTTTTGTGATTTTCCAGAGGCTGGAAATAATTAATTAATGTTACTAATCAATCTATATCAATATGGAATATATTTGGAGGATGAGAGAGTTTGGGCGGCTTAAAATTTTCCAACGTACACCTACATTTGTTTCTGCATTTTTGTTTCTTTCCTTTTGGTTTGGTCCCAAATTTTTTTGTTTGGGTAAAACTTGTACGTTGGTCGTAAGTTGCGTGGTGGAGAGGTTGAATGAATTAATGCTTATCTGAATTAGTTGAGATAAATATTGAGTGCTGTTTCCTGGAACTCAGCTGAGGATGTCTTCTCTGATTCCTATATATAAAACCACTTGCTTAATTCATACCTCTTCAAGGTAACTTGTTTTGACTATTCTCATTTGCTTTAATTCATCGTGTGTGCTATATAAGTATATAGGGTTTTCAAAGCTGGCAATTTTGCCAGTTTTTAAGCAAAAATTTTCTTTTATATTCTTTTAATTTCATGAAGAATCATTTTAATTGTCTTTTTAAGATTTTTTTTCTTTAAAAAAAAAACTTTGGCAAAACCAAAAACGAAAGAAAATGCCAATTAATTAATTTATTAGTGTAACTGTCACGCCCCAATTCGACGTGGCACGGCCACACGCTTGGAATGAAGATCTCAAGTGTGCGAAGCCTCATTACACAATGTAATTTAATAGTCTTAAGTCGTCGATTGAATTTAACATTACATAACATTCATCATAATTCATAATGAAGTATCCTTTATGAATAACATCATATTCTGGCCAGGACGTAAGATTTAAAACCCTGGGAAACAATCAAAATTCAACAATTTCATGTATGCTGGAAAATTTCTCCACGTCGCGACGTGGGAAAGATTACCCACTGCCCATTTTTTTTCTATGGACGTCGCGACGTGGAGTACCGACGTCGGGAAAAATGCACTTCTGCCCAATTTTTTTCTTCTGGACGTCGCGACGTGGGTAGTCGCACGTCGCGACGTCGGGCCCAGAAAACCTAAAAATTCGATTTTTCTCTCCTTTCTTCTTCCAACTTACTCAACCAACCCAATACAACATCATTCCCACAATATAGAACATTCATATCAATCCATTTCATCTGATTACATAGCTACAACATCAATATACTACAATTCTTCACTATAACCAAAAGATTGGACAAAACACTTTATTATTAACAATTTCCAATAAACATCATCATAGCTATACACAACTTCCTTATTTACAATTTATCACTATGGAACTATAAACATATACAAAACACCAATTCTCCTCTTCAAAACCTCCCAACCAAATGCATCCAAACTTTACAAATCTGCAAAATTCACAACTTTGGTGGTATGAGCAAATAATGCCCAGTAAGTGATAGTGACATTCCTTTATCGGATTGAGCATGTTACATACTTAATATACTTTCACAAAACATTTCAACCCATGAAAATCTCATTTAGAAACATTTCAAATCTACACACACATACATATCAATAGCAAGTGGCACAATCATTTATCAAATAACGTTCACAAATACATTGAACACTTGTCAATTAGCTCATGAATAATTCAAGTTACGCTCGGTACACTGGATCCAGTCCTGACTGTTTATCCCGTCAGGTAGGCCACATACACATGAGTTCCTAGCTATAATCCCGCTAGGTAGGTCAAATACACATGAACACATGAGTGGGAACATGTTCCTACCAATCGTTCCAAGAACATTCAAGAGCTTATAACATTTCAAATTCATTTAAACATTTCATCAAACACTTTACTTTCACAAAAAGCCACTGCATACATTTCATATTTATCAAGATCACAATTTATACATACCCAATCCATTTTCATATAATAACATAGCAAATTTTCCAAATATGTTTATCAAAAGTGTGTAAAACATAAAGGAATATCAAACCACTTACTTGAAATCACCCTCTAATCTTGCCCTTGATTTATAGTTTCCACCACTTAATCAACCCACTTTCCTATCACAATAAAATTCAACCTCTTACAAATCTAAAACACTAAATAAAGACACTACTTATGGATAAAGGAAATAAAGAGTTCCCTTACCTCAAAATGATTGGAATTGGAGGAGAATTGTTCCTTTCTTCTTCTTCAATCTACACTAGCCTCTTGCCCTAATCAAGAGAGGGAAAGAGAGAAGTGAAATTTGGGTAGAGGAAATGAAAGCTTAAGCTTAAGCATTAATGGGTCTTTAAGACCAAATTTTTCTTATTTGCAAAATAGTCCCTATAGTTTCTCTCATTTACTAAATAGCCCTTAAATTGGGTCATGGATATTATAGTCACCATATAATATGTATTTATTCATTCGAGTGCATGCAATTCTATATATATATAGTTCCTCCTAGCTACTTGGATGGGTTGAGGGGTTTTTTTTTTTTTTGAAAGAGAAAAAAAAGGGGGGAATCGAGTTAGAAGAGGTAGGACAAATGCTAAAATGTAAAGGTAGGAGAGGACAAAGATACACTACTACAAAAATCACTTTCTAAAACGGTTATTATGAATTATTTAAAACGGGTTTTTGATTTTCCTAACCGTCTTAGATATGGGCGTTCTAGAAAGTCCTACATTTTTTAAAACGGTTAAGAAACCGGTCTTAATAGTATTTTTTCACAACGGTTTATAACCGTTCTAGATATTTTAAGTTAACCGTCTTTAAAATCATTTTTAACACGGTTGATGAACCAATCTTATACGTCTGTTTTCTACCACGGTTGATGAACTGTTCTTAAAAGTCTGTTTTCTAACGCGGTTTATGAACCGTTCTTAAAAGTCTGTTTTCTAACGCGGTTTACAAACCGTTCTTAAAAGTGTGTTTTCTAACACGGTTCATGAACCTTTCTTAAAAGTCTGTTTTCTAACACGGTTCATGAACCGTTCTTAAAAGTATGTTTTTTAACACTGTCCATGAATAACACATCAAATATATATTTTTTGAACTTTTTCTTATAATTGACTGCCCCCTAAAGTTCGCAACACAGCATACATATGAATAACACATCCATTTCAAATTGAAAAAACAATTGCCGTACATACAAGAAATAAACTATATCTATACAACAAATATACTATTATCTACAGAAAAAATACTATCATATATAGTAATGAATGAAAAACAGTACATAATTGCAAGTATGTTCTATCAAACTTCATAAGAAGTGAAATCTATTCAATTGCGAATGCTTTGAGCTCACATTTCATTGCAAACTTGCCCCATATTTCTCGAACCTCCTCCAAATCTTTGTCTGGAAATGGTTTCGCGTCCTTCTTGAAGAGCTAAAACATTAAAAAAACAGTTGTTCATTGTAGTTGATTGAGATATTAAGAAAATTATAATAACACATGCAACCATTAATAATGAAATTGAAAAACAAGCCGAATACCATCTTTAGACTCAAGTAATCTATGCCTGGATAGAGTGCGATCATTCGCATATAGCACATGACATAATATCCACACTCCCAATCTCCCCTTTGCCTCTTGTGCTACAAACAAAAAAAAAATCATTTTTTCAGATAATAAATTTTCTTACGAATATATAACAAGTTGACAAAATAACAGAAGTTTACTTTAAGCTCTATCCAATTAATTTCTGTTTCTGTGGTTGAGCTTTCTTCACACATACAATGATATAACCTCGCAAAGCTGCAAAACGAAAAAGAAGCAAAAACCGGCATCAACTCTCCACGTGTATGAACAAGTAATAATGCGTGTCATATTATAATATTTTAAAAAGTTAATCACAAATATAACCTACGTGTTCATTAATAACTTAGCATCGTCTCGGGGTTCCGAATGTACAGGATCAAACCAATAAACAGACATATCCCGTGGCATTATGGCCATTAACATCCAGTGATCACTGTTTAAGAAAATGCAACATATATATCAATTATTAAATTAATTATAAGATTGACAGTAAATTAATTCGCCATAAGTTGAATTACCTTAGAAAATATGGCGCAAGGTAGATGCTGTTCTTGCTATTCTTCATGGCTGATGCCATATATTGTGCCCTATCCGTGTCATTATTCCCAAGTTTGACTATATGGTCTGGGGATATGAACCCTACTTCAGTCTGACCCAGTTCATTAGCTAATGTATAAAGTGCCCTATACACAATACATTAAACAAACATAACAGTCAAGTTCATTAATCTGTAGAGTGTGTATACAAAATGGAAATTGCAAAATATATATGTAAAGTATTGCAATAAATTCTAACTTACTTAATGAACACTTGTATGCAATTACTTGTGACCTTGTCGAACCTAAAAAATTCGTTTAGGCTCTCCTTTGAAATATATAGATCATATGCATGGCCCACAATTTCTGGTATCATCTGTATTGTGTAAACAATGTCATTATCATGGTTTTGTACCAGGTCATATAACTGTCGTAAAGAGCCCTTCAATTTTGAAATTGCATCTTGTTTTTCTTCTGTGTGGGCATCTTTCGAAGTTCGGGGCTTAGGGGTTTGCTTTGCCTTTTTGGGAGTATAACCTTTCCTCCCTTTCTTCGGCACCTGCGAAAAAATTGTAGTGTAATTAGAAAGATTGACAGTTGTAAGGTATTAAATACTATTATGGATCTTATTAAAACCTGAACGTGTAGCCCTGAACTAAGCTCAACTAGTGATCTAGGCAATAGCAAAATCTGTCCGACTGCTCCCCCCACTGTCGTGGCCTCGTCGTCCGGAAATGGTACCAAAGCATTGGCAACATGCGAGGTCAATATGGTGACTCTCACTTTATCAGCCGTTACCTCTTTTCCATGATGAAGTGATAAAGTATACGCTCTGCCGGTGGCCACAAAACACCTCTCTTTAAGTTCATTGTTAACAAACAGTCGAACTTCAGCTCCGTCCTACGATAAAATTCAATAATAACATAAATTATACATGGATAAAATAATTCTTAAATCCACGTGTATAAAAAAAGGAATACATTACTTGAAAATCTCCGAGTGAATCTGGATTGCACGAACTGGAACAACTCACAACTTGCTCTATCAAGACTTCATCTCCCACTGTCACAGGCGTCGGATCCTTTTGGGCGTTCAGGTTCATGGCTGATTCAACTGTGTGGCTCGTATCGCTCGTGTCAGCCTTAGACAGTCCCTTTTTATAAACTGGAACTGGCTTACCCATTGCCTGAAATATTTCTTTGACCGCGTCTGCCCAAAATCGGAGCTCCTCCTTGCATTCCAATAGCTCCGCTGCCGGGTTTTTGATCTCAGTATTGGTAGAGGTCGGGGATCCAAAGACTTCTTGCACTCGCTTCCGACCACCAACACCTCTAATACGGCAGGGGTGATCCTTTTTCCCCGTCGCTACAACAAGAATGTCTTCTTTTCTTGACGCAACTGTCTCTCCTTGACTTTCGCGCAGCGTCAAATCATCCTAAATATACTCGCAATAACATTCCTCAGTTTGTAATGACATTTTATAAACTACATCAAACTATATAGTTCAATGTTTACGTTGGTGAATTATACTTACAATAACACTGCTAACATTTCTGGCCTCGTCTGTCGAGTATTCACCACTCTTCTTTTTGTGCCCTTCTTTAAATAGCACATGGCGGGGAATCGGTGAAGGTGGTGAAGTTGTCGCGCGTGCCTCCTCCTCGGCCATACCTTTTCTCAATATTCATATATATTTTCTTCTCCCATTTCTCAGCATTTAATCTGTGGGCAAGCAAAGAATATCCACCATGAGACATTGTGTGGCGGAGTTTGTTCTGATTGGAGCTCTCTAAACTAGCACTGCGCCGCACCTATTTGAAAAAACAAAGCAACCAAAATTGTAAGTGTGTATTTGTTAAAGATTGAATTAACAATATATGAAAATAAAACAGAATTCCATTACCTGCCATTCTTTAGTGGATCGAGTAGTACAGAATAAATTCCATGAATCCTTATTGAGAAACTTGTAATCTACACATGGGTCTTTTCCCTTTTTCGAACCAGAAATGTATCGATTTAGGCTCGATTTCCAAGACCTCCAACGTTCTCCCGCAGCTGATAACCACTTTCTTTTTAGTTCCTCTATGGGCTGAAATTCAAATGTGGCCTACACCAAATACGATTTAACATTCTTAATATAAATATAACTACAAAACAATTAAAACCTATTTTATTGAAACAACCAATTCTAACTTAGGCAATAAAATCTAAAACATATACCAGTACTTCTTCCCATATACCAGTCTTCGAATTTGACAATATCTACTTTACTTCGTGCCATCAATCCAATGAAGCTAATCCATTGGGTTCGCGCTCTTGATCTCAAGGGTTCGCCGTAGTTATCAAATTCGATCCGTACTTTTTTTCCCGTAGCCCTCATGTTCAACAGTTCTTTGCAAATTGTCCCTTTCCTACCATCTTCTTGTTGTGGTTCATCATTTCTGGACTGAGTGCGTGAGCGCTTTTTGGGTCCCATTGAATAAATTACACTGTAATGTTTTCGAAACAGCCAAAAGTTGTTAGTTAATTTCAACATAAAACACTTGGATATTTCGTACAACCAACCAAATAACCCAAGTTTACACTTAATCGACATGAAGAAGTCCTAAAACAGTCCTAAAATGCAAACAACAACGAAATAAGTGAAGTTGCGCCGTAATGAACCCAAAATACGTCTTAAAACAGTCCTAAATGCAAAAAATAACCAAATAAGTAAAGTGTCGACATAATCAACCCAAAACTGGCCTCAAATAGTTGAACGTTCCAAAAAGCATCAAAATAACACAAGTTTCGACGTAATGTATCTAAATACGTCTTAAAACAGTCCTAAAATGGCAAAAACAACCAAATAAGTGAAGTGTCAACATAATCAACCCAAAACATGCCTAAAACAGTTGAACGTTCCAAAATCATCCAAATAACACAAGTTTTCAACGTAATGTATCTAAATACCAATTAAATACAGTTCCTAAAATGCAAAAAACAACCAAATAAGTGAAGTGTCGACATATCAACCCAAAACAGGGCCTAGAAACAGTTGAACGTTTCCAAAAAATCATCCCAGTAACACAAGTTTTGACGTAATGTATCTAAATACGTCTTAAACATAGTCCTAAAATGAAAAAAACAACCAAATAAGTGAAGTGTCGACATAATCAACCCAAAACTGGCCTCAAACAGTTGAACGTTCCATAAATCATCCAAATAACACAAGCTGTTTGACGTAATGTATTAAATACGTCTTAAAAACAGTCCTAAAATGCAAAAAACAACCAAATAAGTGAAGTGTCGACATAATCAAACCAAAACATGCCTAACCCAGTTGAACGTTCCAAAAATCATCCAAATAACACAAGTTTCAATGTAATGTATCTAAATACCATTAAAACAGTCCTAAAATGCAAAAACACAACAAATACAAGTGAAGTGTCGACATAATCAACCCAACACATATGGCACTACTAGAGTTGGACGTTCCAAAATCATCCAATAACCAAGTTTCGACGTAATGTATCTACATACGTCTTCAACAGTCATAAAATGCAAAAAACAACCAAATAAGTGAACAAACAAACAAATAACATCTCCATAAACAATTAATCTTTGTGTTTTCCCAAAACAACATCACACAAACGAACAAACAAACAAGTTTTGTTAGAAAATGGTATAGCCAATATTAGCGGCAGGGGCAGCAGCATATAATACATTACATTACATATATATCACATACACAAATTGCAATTGCATCAAAAAACAACATCCATCTCAAAATTTGGTACTAAACACACCACATCTCTGAATAATAGCATTAACAATAGACATTTTATCAACAAAACCCTAATTTGTTGTTCTTAAACGAAAACACTGAAACACCATTTTCTATCCCCACCAGCAACATAATCGAAAAAAAACCCCAATTAATGCCCCTGTATTTCCCAAATTCCGAACTCACCCTCTCTTTGGTGACCCTCGGGGGATTGGCGACGGCCGCGAAAGGCTGCAAAATCCTCACAGTCACGCGGCGACGGAGACTTAGGCGACGATGGGGACGGCGACGGCGTCGGCAAAGGTTGGGATGGCTGGCGAACGGCGCTGAGTTGAAGTGATTGGCGGTGATGTTCTTTGCGCCAAATCAGAACAGAGAAGTGTTTCAAATATTTTTGAGTTGGTTGTATGTAAAAGGTAGAACTGTTATTCGACAGCCGTATTAGAAAAGGAAAAAAATGTCACTTATCTAACACGGTTAATTGACACCCGTTCTAGATAGGGAAACAATTTCAGTTTTCTAACACGGTTATACGCTAACCGTACTAAATAAGTGAAAAAATTTCAGTTTTCTAGAACGGTTAATTGACACCCGTTTTAGAAAGGTAAAAAAATTTCAATTTTCTAACACGGTTACACGCATACCGTACTAAATATGTAAAAAATTCAGTTTTCTAGAACGGTTAATTGACACCCGTTTTAGAAAGGTAAAAAAATTTCAATTTTCTAACACGGTTACACGCATACCGTACTAAATATGTAAAAAAATTCAGTTTTCTAGAACGGTTAATTGACACCCGTTTCAGAAAGGTAAAAAAATTTCAGTTTTCTAACACGGTTACACGCATACCGTACTAAATATGTAAAAACAATCAGTTTTCTAGAACGGTTAATTGAGCACAACGTTTTAGAAAGGTAAAAAAATTTCAGTTATTCTTAACACGGTTGAACACGCATACCGTATGAATATGCTAAAAAAATTCAGTTTTCGTAGAAGCGGTTAATTGACACCCGGGTTTAGAAAGGTAAAAATAAAATTCAGTTTTCTAACACGCGTTACCACCGGCTGACCGTACTCAATATGTAAAAAATCAGTTCTTTTAGAACGGTAATTGACACCCGTTTTTAGAAAGGGAAAAAAATTTCCAGTTTTCTAATACGGTTTACACCGCTAACCGTACTAAAATAATTACCAAAATTAAGTTTCCAGAACGCGTTAATTAAACCCGTTCTAAGAAAGGCGAAAACAATAACTGCACCTCAATTACGAGATGATTAAATTAGCTGGAAATTCCACTGCTTTGAACTGAGAAAATTAGAGAAATATTCAAGAACTCGACTGGCATAAAGTTCCAATATATACTAATTGGGCTTTTGGAAATTAATTTTGTTGAACATATCTTACATATTTTCAGCACTGAATGAAATGAATCGGACGCTTTTAATAGATCCCATTCCGCGACCATTATGAAATATACACACATAAAAAGAGTAACTACTAACAAGCCCAAATTATAATTCAAAAATTTCAAAAAGTTGTCTTTCTTTTCTTAGAAAATGCGATCGTCAACCCATATGCCTTCCAGATGGTCAGTACGAAGAATAAATTCATCGCCATATTACGGTCCTCTTTCAACAGGTCGAACTGTGGGTACACCTAAGGAAAATGGTGGCACATTCATTACTCACATCATTATCAATCTCAACCCCCAAAGTTTTGTTTCTTTCCTTGTAGAACAACGGACCATTTTTTATCGCAAGGATCAGTGACATAAAACACCTGTTTTGCCTGAGATGCAAGTATGAATGGTTCCCTTGAAACCTTTCTCGATTCAAGTCAACAAGCGTAAATCCCAACTTCATCAATCCGATACGCCATTGTTGTTCTCAACCCACTTGCACTTGAATACAGGCACTTTGAATTTAACATAGTCAAGCTCCCATATCTCCTCTATCACCCCATAATAGGACATATTGGCATATACTGGATTTTATCCTTCGAACTAGCCACATGTAATGCCTCAGACACTAATGTAACCCCACTATTTTGCGTTGTACTATGAGCATCTTGACTCTTGATAGCAAATGAAAATCCATTTATGTCATAGCCCAAATATGATAACACAACATGGTTGGGCTTATATGCTAACCACCTCAACGTCTCTGACATTGTTTCCCCCTCAGCAATAGTACTACTGAACCAGTTGACAAAGGTCCGATTGTTTTCATTGAGCACATCTTTGTCAGTCCATCCCCGATTACACTCTTTTATTTGACTCATATGAGCCGTCACATATGGCACTACTTCTTCAGAGTTGCGAAGGATGTAAAGGTGTGTATTTTGCAATTCATCATTCATGGGGGTGCACAACTTGGCAACCGAAGTCCCCTTTCCTTTCATCCTTCCTTCATGTCGAGATTTAGGTATTCCAATAGCATTGGTGTCACACATATACCCAGTGCAAAATTCAATAACCTCCTCATCTATATATCTCTCAACAATGCTAGCATCTGGACGATAGCGATTTTTAACATAACCTTTGAAAACTTTCATATACCGCTCAAATGGATACATCCAGTGCAAATATACAGGACCACATATCTTAATCTCTCTCACCAAATGAACCACCAAGTGCACCATAATGTCAAAAAAAGTAGGTGGAAAATACATTTCAAGCTGACACAAAAACACGACAATTTATCTTGTAACTTCATCAAGTCTGTCACGATCAACAATCTTGCTACATATCGCATTGAAAAAGAAACAAGTCTGGTTATGGCAATCCTGACATGTTGTAAATAAAAAAAAACAAACAAATTGTGAATTTCAATATAACAACCAAAAATGGTATATAAACAAAGTCTGGTTATACCATAACCTAACATGTTTTTGGCAAGATGGCTCGAATAGCTATAGTAACAACTGCTGCATCAACACATGACAGTCATGGGACTTCAATCCAACAAATTTCAGTTCTTTCATCGAAACAGTTCGGCTTACATTTGAAGAATATCCAGATGGGACTTTGGTGCTATGAATACTCTTACACAACTCTGTTTCTCTTTACGTGACAACGTTTAACATGCAGGGGGTAGGTACGTGCGATGTCCTCGAAGCTGAGGTGCTAAGATTAGGCCGTATGCCCATAATCGACTAAATCAATGTCTCGCTTTATAACCATCCTTTGTTTTTCTAGTATGTTCAACAGAGTACCCAACAAACTATCACATATGTTCTTCTCAATATGCATTACATCGAGACAGTGTCTAACATCAAGTTTCTCCCAATATGGAAGATCAAAAAAGATAGATTTTTTCTTCCAACAACTCTTATCCACCAAACGAGACTTCGTTTGTTTGCCGAATTCTATATTGATGTCTTTAAACACGAGAATAAATAGTCTCACCACTCACTGCAGATGGAGCGTTTCCTGAAATCTTGCTTCCCATTAAAAGCTCTTTTCATTCGGCGATACGGATGAGAATCAGGAAGAAATCTACGATGCCCAAGATACACTGTCTTGCTCCCATGCACAAGCTGGCAGGAATCCGTACCCTCCTGACATATAGGGCATGCTTTGTGTCATTTGACAGAAAATCCGGATAAATTACCATAAGCAGGAAAATCATTTATAGTACAGGAATACCATGGCACGCAAAGTGAATGACTCCTGACGATATGCATCAAACATCAACTCCCTTCATCCCACAACCTTTTCAGAATCATCAATTAATGGGGCCAAATAAACATCTATGTCATTTCCTAGCAGCCGTGGACCTGGAATCATTAATGACATAAAGTATATACTTTGCGTTTCATGCACAAGTAAGGAGGTAGATTGTAAACAACCAACATCACTGGCCCAAGAGCTATGTGTGGGTGCTTAGATTGCCATATAGGATTCATCCCATCTGTACACAAACCCAGTCTCAAATTTCTTGTCTCCCTACCGAATGACGGATACATTGAATCAATCTTTTTCCACTGATCCGAGTCAGCAGGATGCCTTATCATCTTGTCTTCCAGGGGAATAATCCGATTTGCATACCACGTCAAATTTTTAGCATCTTCTGAATTGGCAAACAATCGTTTAAATCGCGGTATTATAGGGAGATACCATAATACTTTTGCTGGAGAAGCTTTCCTCAGTGCATGACCATCGACAGAAGATAAGTTTTTTTGAAACGAGATGTCTGACACTTAGGACCATACCTGTAGTTTCTCGTACTCATTTCTGAACAGTATGCAATCATTTGGGCAAGCATGTATCCCTTTTATACTCCATGCCCAAAGGACACATAATTTTTTTAGCCTCATAAATGCGATCCGGCAATTCATTACCATCCGGTAATATGTCCTTCAGTAACTTCAATAAAACTGTAAAACTTGTATCAGTCCACCCATTTGCCGCTTTCAGATGGTACAATTTCAAAACTCCAGACAACCGTGTGTACTTTGTACACCCAGGATAAAGAGGCTTTTCTCTATCAGTTAATAGGGAAGCAAGCACTTCGGGCTTATCACCAAAACCACCGACCACATCATCCATCATGTCATCCAATCGATCCTTCTTAATTGGTTCATCATCACGTGCTTCATGATTTTCTTGAATTGATGAACTTTCACTCTCACCGTGCCATATCCAAATTTTATACCCATGATCAAATCCTCTACGATATAAATGGTCCCGTATCGTATTAGGGTTGTCGTATACGGAAAATTTTTTACAATCTTTACACGGGCAATATACGAACTTAACATCCTTAAAACCAAATTCAATAAATTTCTCAACCTCATGTTCAAAAGCATCTGTTGTCCGATCACCAAATAGTATATCTTTGCGGTCCATTACTTTAGTAAACTGTAAATTATAAAAAGACATGATTTATAATAAGAAACCCAACCGAATAGAATGCATACTTCATAAGAAGAAAATACATTTTAATTGAATGGAACAAACATTATGTCAAATAAGTGAATAAATGTGCAATTTATTATGGAAATATATCACTACATGCATGTATCAAATTAATATTAACACATTATGAAGCATATATCGATCATTATTCAAATCAACACGAAATTTTCAATCCCACAAAAAAATGTCTGAAATACAAAAGTCATGACGACATGCGGTTTATCAAATGAGAAGCAATATCGAAGAATGTAAAGAATATATAACCTCTCAAGTTGGGTAGAACTTAATGCAAGTAGTTGTATCTTTCTACATAAGCCCCGCGATCGGGTTTTTACTTTTTCAGAGTTGCACATCGATACCCCAGATCTGTTCTACAGGACCTGAAAATGCTGGGTGAGGTTTTTTATGGGTACGTTTTCTAAAACGGTAGTTAGAAACCGTTCTTAAAAAGGACGATGATATCAGTTTCTAGAACGGTTGTCTCCCTAACCATTTTAGAAACTGACATCAAGAGTTTTTGTAAGACGGTATAATGTAACCGTTTTAGAAAGTTTGCGGACGCCTCCCAATTATCTAAAACGGGTTATCAATAAACCGTTTCAAATAAACCATTTTAAATTAATATTGCTGTAGTTTCTAACACGGTTATAGTGTAACCGTGTTAGAAAGTTTGCGTTTGCCTATTTCTTATTGAAAAAATGCGACCGGCCCTATGCAGTTTCTAACACGGTTATAAAGTAACCGTTTTAGAAAGCACCTGTTCTCCTAATGTATCAATCAGTTAGAATTTCGGTAACTTTTTACAATAATTAGCCTCATTCGTCTTATTCTATACTACTCACCAGTCAAACATTTTAGAGAAGATGATAAGATCATAATATTATAGACGTATAAAGGCTAATAATTTGTTCAGATTAGAAACAAGGTAATTGATATGCTAGGGAATTAACTAACATAGAAACAAGGTAATTGATAAAACTTCTACATGATTAGTACATTTTTCAGATTAGAAAATTTCGGATACATAATCTTCCAAGCATAGTTACAACCTCTTTTTGGATCTCTGGGTCGGCATCTAGCTCTCCTTCCTCAAAGTGTATCTTATTCAACTCAAGTCCATCATCAATATGGAGATTGATGTTATCTGGTTGGTCATTTGCTTCTATTGATCTGGAGATAAAGAATCTTGTATAATATTTACTTATTCGGAAGAAGTTTTTTCGTCTTCCACCATCAATTCTTGTTGATATTTGGGGCAAATCGACTTTGCTATGAATATTTACTACCATAAAATTCAATGAAGGACAGAATCAGTAATAATTAATAAATTTGTATTATGCCAATGGATTCAATATAACAGGGTAACCAGGCTTACCTCAGATGGCTGTTATAATTGCTGCAGTTCTGATTTGGCCTTCAAAAAGAGTTCGTACGTAGCTTTTTGTAAAAATTCGTTGTTCTTCGCCGGAAGGATAAACTTACTGAAGTTTTGAGCAGAAGCGAAAATGAGTGGTCCCTTTTACTCTACTTATTTACACCGCGTTACACGCCTAACCGTACTAATAACCAAAAATTTCAGTTTTCTAGAACGGTTAAACTTTTAACCGTGTTAGAAAATGAAAATTTTCACTTTTCTAACACGGTTCAAGTGCAACCGGTCTAGAAAGTCCGAAAAAGTGCAAATTCTTGTTTAATATTACGATAATGCCACCGCGTTTTTTTAAATTAGAGCGGGTTATGTTTAACCGCTCTAAAAGGGGCGGTTTAAATTCGCCATTTTGTAGTAGTGATAGGATTCATAATTTGGCATAATTAATAATATATACACAACTTTGTGTGAGCTAGCTAGGTGTATCATCCTGTATTATGAGAAAAATGATCTTTCTTTCTTATATATGCACTGATTTTGGCTTTGTTTTAAAGCACCGAGTTGTATCCAATATTCCATGGTCATATATATGCTTTTTGACTAAAGAAGATGTGGACGGGAAGTAATTAAACATTTTTGTCACGACTTATATACTTATTTAAATATAATAATTAAATATCAGACTCAATCAGTGATAGTTGTTAGAAAATTAAACATAAAAATTAATGTAATATTAAAGCATTTTTCGATTAAAACGTACGAAACTTTTTGGCTTGTTTTACGTAATTTCACGAGCTATTTGAAAAGATGCATGTTTGCATCATTTTAATTATCAAGAGGGAGTTTTTCCCTAATTAAGTTGGGTTTATATATATAGCCCATAAAATTAATAAGAATACATCATTAATTAATTGTTTGGGCAATTTATAAAATCATGCATGAAGATATATAGTATACAAACTATATATGCCTTGATGAGTAATGAATGGTTGTGAAGAATTAAAACACCCAAAATTTGGACTTGTTCACTTCTTCAAGGTTTTGCATGTCTTGTGAACTTAGGATTAGTAGTTACAACTGCATAATAATTAATTAATTAATTAATTAATTAATGTAGGTAGGGAAATAATTAATACTTGTGTTGGACGTTGCTATGGGTTGTAATATTGGTCATTAATTATTGCGAGCAATGTGGTGGAGACTAATAGCATATATAAAATAAAAATCAAATTGACTTGGTTTGGTTAATTATTTCCAGATATTTAACGATGTTTTATTTTTCCTATTTAACATGTATACCACATTTACTATTTTATATTTGTCATTAGACCACATTTAGACGTCGAAGAATTACTGCAACTTACATATCCAATTTGAGTTCGAATGTTTAATTTGTTAATGACATGACTAGCCTCATGTTTTCGTAAAAATCACAATTTTTAATATACGGTGTAATATGAATACTTTAAGTGGAATTTTTGTTATTCGCTCAATATATGGAAAATCTATAAAGTGATAAATTATGAAAAAATATTAGAAAAACTCAAATTTTGTAGAATATATTGAGTTTTTCAGGAAAAAAAAAAAGCAATTTCAGAAAACTATTTACAAATACTTATAAAATTTATTTCCAATATGCATATAGGCTGATAGATTGAAAAACAAAAATGAAAATTTAAAAATCTATTGTTTTTTTTTTAACTATAATCTTTGATTTTCAAGATAATTAAGAATGTGATTAATTTCTACAAACTAGTAAGTTATAGAAATAAAATAATAGTTAAAAATAAACTAGGGAATTAAAGGAGGTTTTATATTCAAATTAGATTGTCTTCATCGATGAGTTTGTGGGGTTTTGCTTAGCTTTGGAGTAATTTAGATGAGGAGAATAAGGTATGAATATTCGATCTAACAGGGAGATTTCTTCTTATTGTGTGTGAAAGGATCTTGTGGAATAATTAATTAGTGTGTGATTGTGTGATAAACGTTTTAAAGTTAAAATCACGGGCAAAGCAGAAAAGAAATTGCAAGGTCGAGGGAAAGGGAAGGCAATGATCATCAAATATATAATGACAACAGAAGCAAAAGAAACAAAAAAAAAAAAAAAATCCAGGTCGGTATTTGGATGTTAGTGAACAATAGAAAGTTTCAAAATCATATAAACTCTATATTGAAAATTGAAATCACATATTCTTTCAAGGTAGAATATAAATTCTATACTGTAAGATTAAAATCACAACACAATGATACTCAAAATGGCTATGAGTGTGAGAAAAATAAGTTTTAAAATCTTGTGCAAAATGCAATAAGAACAAACATCAAAACCTTTTATATATATTCATCTTGCATTAGTGAATCATAAACTGCATGTGTCTAGATATTGGTGCCACTAATGCAAGAGGATATCTTCAAATCTTATTAATAATAGTAATAATGAGTGACTATATTTATGGCATAAAATATCATGAAATTAATAAATGTTTTTTATATCAAAGGTTTAATTGATGTTGCTCTCTATTAATTATAGTACTAATCTAGAAGAATATTCCTAGGCAATTAATCCCCCGTAAAAGTCTCGCACCAATTTAGAATATTATGTCTGGACTTTCTAAGTTTTTAATCTCAATCAAACAACCAAACATTCTTTTTTTAATTATCAAAGCCGTTACGCATATTACCCCAATTAATTAAATTGGTTTATTTTTCCGTTCCCATCACGATACTCAACGCCAAAACTTTTAAAGAAAAAAGTGCCCAACAAAATGAGCTTTCATCATAATCCAAACGTTACTTCATTTCGGTGTGAACTAAATTTAGCAAAAGATTTCTGCATCAGTTGCCTCGATCGCTCCATTAATGATCCAATCGCCCATACCAAATAAATGCAGCATCGCCTGAGTGCAAGATATATATTGGACCAGACACGAAAAACTGTTGTCTGTTGATCAAGATTTGTTTATTTTTCAAGCATTTCACACCGTCTTTCATATACAACTTATTGGGCTCCTTCCTTTAGTCCTTTTCAGTAACAAATTAAGCAGACAAGCATAATCATGAAGTTTTCAAGAGTGCAAATTAATTTAGTTCTTGTGGGGATTTTGTTTCTGTGTCCAGTGGTACTAGTTCATGGATGGGGGGTTGACGGGCATCTCACAGTCTGTAGAATTGCTCAGGTTCTTAATTTGTTGTTTAATTCTGAATATGTCTTGTTTGTGTTTATTTAATCTGAGTTTCTAATGTGTATTTGTTTTAATTGCAGCCACGATTGAGTGAAGCTGCTGCAAATGCTGTGAAGGATCTGTTGCCAGCATCTGCGGATGATGATTTAGGGAGTCTGTGTTCGTGGGCTGATAAAGTCAAGTTTCGTTATCACTGGTCATCACCACTTCACTACATTGACACCCCTGATGATCTCTGCACTTATCAGTACTCCAGTAAGCATACATTTCAACTTGCCTTTCTTTCTTTTTAGATTTACCACTTTAGAGGTTCCATTTCTTTCTCTTCTCTTTGAGATTATGGCTCGGTTTCATTCTAATAAGAGATTTTGTACTGTAAAGTTCTTTCAAATCAACATGTAAATCTTGTTGATAAGGAATCTTATTAATTGTGATTTCAATTTGTAAGTCTTTCACTGCATGGTTGAATATTACATCTCTAGAATCAACCATTATATTTGGCAAACATGCATATATTTTTCATGAACACAAGCCAATCGATAGATGAATTTGTCAGAGTTCACGCATGTAAGAAGATCCTTAGCCTAGTTGTATGCCAAACTTGTGTGTGTTTTTTATTAGTCTTGATTAAATCGAATATGAAATAAATATTTATCGAAACATAACCATCACTCGCTCATGAGTCGTGTAAATGTGTACAGGAGATTGCAAGGATGAAAATGGAATAAAGGACAGGTGTGTAGCAGGGGCAATCAACAATTACACTAGCCAGCTCCTCACTTATGGAAAGGATTCTGCTTCTCAATGTAAATCCCTCCATTAATTACTTGTTTCTTGTATTGTTGTTTAAATCATGCATTCTTTCCCAGCCAAATATTTATCTTCCAAATTTGTAAAAACATTTTGCTCCATCTGAATCACAATTGTAAATAATGACTTTTTAAAGCTTGTGATCAGTTATGACACTACTGCCTAATTAATCTCTCTCTATGATTTTGAGTAATCAACAGATAACCTTACTGAGGCATTGTTGTTCCTATCTCATTTTATGGGAGACATTCACCAGGTGCATGCCACTCTTTATCTCAAAATTAAAATACTCAAACCTTCCCAAAACTGAATGGGGCTTGTACATGCAGCCTCTGCATGTAGGATTTACTTCAGATAGGGGAGGCAACACAATTGATGTACATTGGTACACAAGAAAAGCAGTTCTGCATCATGTAAGTTCTTGTAAATTAATAGTTAGTAATTCTTTGATCAACATATTGATAAATGTATGCAAGATACAAGTCATCGTCCTAACTCTAATCCACATAGGTATGGGATGATAGCATCATAGAGACAGCTGAAGAAAGATACGATAACTCTGATGTGACTGAGCTGATTGCTGCACTCCAAAAGAATATTACAGTAAGTTATTCGCAACTGGAAACTCCAAGTGCTCTGCTTATTTTGCTCCAATTTCACAGTTGATCTTCCTTCCTATCTGTTAGGATGAATGGGCTGATAAAGTAAAGACATGGGAAACCTGCAGCACCGGCCAGGCACCCTGCCCGAACGTGTATGTTTCACCAAAATCTTCAAACTTAGCTGATGAGCATTTTTAGAATCTTCATAAAGTATGCTATTATCCTGATGCTTGAAAAATAATCTTTTGAAAGCACAACTTGTGTTGCTGCAGATATGCGACTGAAAGCATTAAAGCAGCATGTAATTGGGCTTACAAGGGTGTCAGCGAGAATTCAGTACTGGAAGGTCAGTTCTGTTCATTTTTTCTCTGTAAAGTCCATATTATGAATGCATTTCTTACTAATAACATTTATCTAAATTCCAATTTGCAGATGACTATTTCCTGACCCGTTTACCTATAGTCAATTTGCGGCTAGCTCAAGGCGGAGTTCGTCTGGCAGCTGCACTGAACAGGATATTTGGATGATGGGTATAGAGTTTTTGGAAGTATTCCCAGTGAATATTATCATCCCTTTTGCTCTGTGCAAAATGCCTGTTGTCTATCATTTCCAAAGTTTATTGCAGTATAAACAAATAGTGTTTTCTTAATTGCAAACGAATTACAACTTTTCAAATCTGTTAAGTTGATTAAATTGGTTTATTCTAGGGCCTAGGAAACGATTCTATTTATCATCATAGTAATTGTTATAACATGAACTTGTGTTCAAACCTCGTACATATGATATATACACATGTTACAACTTCCCATTAATTTGCTACTATCCTAAAATAAAGTACAAAAAAACAAATCCTGCAGCCATACCTACATCCAAGTTCATATTGAACTTTTTCATTCTGGTTTCTTTACCACTAGCACAGAGCATTTGGCATTTAGAGCACAATAGTTGCTCACACATCCTAAAATTGCCCTGCAATAATGGTTTAGTTAACAATAATTAGTAACATGATGAATGTATTCTTCTTGACTATTATTAGTTAAGAGCATATGTAGCATAGATGGTCAAAAAAGAGTCAGAAATCAATAAGATGAGCCATAATATTAACTGAAAAGGTTGGGCAAATTTTGTCCCTGTTGTTCTCAAATAAGCAGACTGGCATTGAAATTAGAGATTGAACAGTAAATAATTCCTGAGTTTCCTCCTGAACACAAGTTAAAATAAGAACATTAATTATGACTTACTGCTTAACATATGATGAAATCTCTAATACTACCTTTTGATTTTCCCAGCTCCGTGATCACCTAAAACAAGTAGATTAATGTTCAACTTTTGCACAGCATCACATAATGCCTCCTTAGCATCTCCAACCACAGTAATTGTCTCCGCATTTACCTGCGTAACAGAGCAATTGAAAACATTATCTCAGTTTCTTGATGATCATATTTGTTTACTTTCCTAATTATTCTTGTGGAAATCATCCCTTTAATTAGTGCATCATCAGAATATCCATTAAAAGAAAACGGATGAATGTAACGAAATTACACTCAAGGGATACTGCTCTTATATATAGTTAAGCTTAAAGACACACAAAGAAAGTACATATTAGGGCAGGCATACCCCATAACTGGTGCAGATGCTCTTAGCTTTCTCCAAAATTCCGCTTGAAATCATGCGATTTCGCTCTTCGACTGCATTAGCAAAGTCTTGAGCTGGTATTACACATTTTGAAACCAGTTAGAAATGATTCTCAAATTGCTCTATTTTTTTGAAATCCATCCATCCCACCAGTACTACCGACTCAGAAAAATTAAAATTATGGATAGGCTATCAACAGTGTCAGTCTCCAAAATCCCAGCCTCATTTATTTTGTTCCAGGACTATACTAGGAGAGACCAGACAGGTCCAGACTACTGATATCTGGCTTTCATTGCCCACAATTTTACATTTTAATTTTCCAAATACTGACATACAATAATGAGACAAATCTACCTACGATAGTAACAAGGTATTTTCCATAACCAAGGTTGAAGTTTGTAAACGTCTTTATTATACATATCCCTTTTTTTTTCCTGAATAAATAATAGAAGATGAACACCAACAAAAAAAAGGCATGCTTAATCAATAAATATAACATCTTAAAGCTTCAAGTTTTGATAAAATCATTGCATATTTGCATTGGTCGGTCCCTATAATACAATCCCAGAAGACCAATTCAATATCCATAAATTCATAAGTATATAATGAAAGCATAAATTAAACTCAAACACACACAGACACAGACACAGAGACAAATTAAAAGAAGGCGGAGAAGTACTGTTACTGAACTGGGAGAGGCATTAAAGAACATGCGAGCAGACCCAAGAGATGCGGTAAAAACGTTGCTGTTTCTAGCAGGCGGTTGAGCCATGAAAAGAACCACCGGATGCGAAGATTTAGCGATGGAATCATGGAGATTTTCAAGAACCCATGTGAGAGCATAGTGACTCGTTTCACTCTCATCTATTGCCACCATCATTTTCTTCCCCGTTGTGTTATTATCCGCCATCTCTAACAAAAATGTTTCGTCACAGTTTGGAACTTGGAAGCATACAAGCTTTATAGGTAGGAAAAGGGTCTAATTTTATAAGTCAACAAACAAAATGAAGATTAAGGAAGGTAAAAACTGTTGAATAGTTAAATTCGGTTGGTGGGTCACTCTCAATAATTCAATCTTTAACTTTGATTTCAATCATTTTATATATAATCAAGAGTTTTGAAAATATTGTCAACTAGTGGGAATTAATCATGCAATTATACATATATATATATATATATATATATAAAAGCTTATATATATAAGTGGGAAAACTTGTGTGTCTTTTTCATACGCACAACTAGACATTGCTTGCCGCCTATGAACCACATTGATCATTATTTATGGGATAAATACTGCTTTATTAATTATATTGTTTCTTCATACCTAATTCTTTTTCCTTTTCTAGCTACTTTTTGTAATTATGAATTAATGGGTGGCAAAACAAAAGTCACATTTCCTTTTTTAACGTAAAATTGATTTTTTTTTTTTTTTTTTTTTTGGCTCAAACAACGTAAACTTGATTATGGTTATACATATATATCAAATTTAGTCATGCATGCAAGATTAAGTATCCAAATAGTACGTACATTGTCTATATATGAATACTGTGCTGTCTTCTTCCTCGCTTAATCAAATGAGATTTTCTAACAAATAGGATGAAAAGCACATTAATTGTCACCCCACCACCCCATTCATGATGACCTACATGCAGTTGATAATATTAAGTTAAAATAAAAATTGTAAGTCAAAAGAGGTGCAATATCAAAATTACACAAACATGGAAGTGGTGTGCTTATTCCATTTAATCACTTCTGACACACAACTTCATATATCTTACAAGATTTCATCTCCATCCCTTGTCAACATATATATATATATATATACACACTACATTGCACATATCACAAGATATATGCACTTATTTTCTTCACAATCATCTACACTACTTATTATTACAGGAAAAGCTTTCTATATTATAAACTTGAGCAAATTAAACTCAACGGCAGCTTGAGACTGATCGATGCATCATCAGTTTGGGTTCTTCACAACAAGTACCGGGCACTTCACATTGTGCACTACGTAATTGGTCACACTACCAAGAAAGATCCTGTTGCAATTCATAAGATTTTTTTATTTATTTTATTTTATATATGTGTGTGTGTGTGTAATTAATAAGCACATTACAAATAAACAGTTGTGTATATATGTGAGGGACAGACCTCTTTAAACCTCCTTCACCATGACTACCAACAACGAGCAGATTAATGTGTAGCCTCTCCACTGCTGCTTTTATTGCATCTTTTGGATCTCCCAGTTCTGTAATTAGCTCAGGAGTTACCTGAGATATGAAAATATATATATATATATATGGGAAACTAAAAAACTTTTTAATTATCAACTCTAAATCAAGAATTTCATATTATTATTCTCATAATTAAAATGTCACAAAATCCAGTCATTGCATATATAGAAGAACATGAGAGGAAGAGAAAAAGAAGGATGGATGGATCATTACCCTATACTTATTGCAAATTTCCCTGGCTTTCTCCAACAAAGAATTAGCAGCCTTCTTTTGATCTTCAGTGACTTCTCTTCTCAGCTCTCTAGCTGCAAAATCCAGACATTGACACAATTAGTGAATTAATATACGCATCACTTTAAATAAAAGGCAGCAGCACTGGACTTACGCTCGAGTGCACGAATATAACTATATTCAGACGAGGGCTGGGCGGTGAAAACCACAAGCTGGGAATTCGCGATTGATTCATGCAGATTCTTCAGAGTCCACTCCAAAGCATAAAAGCTTCCCTCATTCTCATCAACTGCCACCATCACCCTTCTGTCCTCCTCACTACTAATCGACTTTCCCCCCTCCATTAATTAATTAATTAATTATTCTTTACAATCTTACCATCATCAATTCCAGTTCCACTCAACAAAATTAATTAAAATTCTTCTCTCTATTAGTATCGATCTTTAAAAATTAAAAGGCTATTCAATTCTTATGTATTTATATATAAACAGCAAGGGAATATTATAGTATTATATTATGAGAATTAATGTTAGTTACAGCTAAGGTTGGCAAGAGGGGACAAAAGATTCATAATAGCTGCTGGTTTTGGCAATAACGTACCTACGTTAATTAGTTTCATCATGCATGGAGACGGGGTATTGTCGCACGTGATATTTCACGTGGTATTCCGTGAAGTGCAAATTTCTGCGTGAAGGCTTGCTACAATATGCGGAGTCACCCAGTGTCCTTGGCATCTGCCATGGCCATGGAGTCCTTATCTTGCCATGTGATGATGGTGGCCGCGCTCGCTCAACTCTGGACACCGCCGTTCCTTATCTAAGTCAATTCAATTCATCAGTTTCAACTTATAAGTGATAATTACAAACTATAAAATTATAGACATGATCATCTTGTCTTGAAGTTGATACAATTAATGATGTTTTATATGCGGAAAATAGTTCTTACTGGATTTTATTTATATTGGGATGAAAATTAGTACAATGATCGATGTTTACAAAATTTGGATGATAATATTTTTCCCCCCTTGAGTAATCAAACAAACCATTCTTCTCATTAATTTTGACAATTGGTTGTTCTGTTTCAGAGAAAAGGTGCGATACTTAAAGAAGCATGCATGTTATTTGGAACTAAATTGCAAGTATGAATTGTTTAATCTTTAATATTTCATTTGATTCACTCAAAAAGACAGAATAATATTGTACAGAGAGTACGTATCTCCGACTGAACTGCAGAATAAATGCTTAAACATTGGGTTACAATTGCAAAGTCACCATATACATGTTTTGTAAAGCAGGACATGAACCTGTAATAGCCCATCCATCATCATACATGTTTTGCCACAAACCTAGCTTCTTAATTTGTTTAGGGCTTGGTTCAACACTGCAAATCACAGAAGAGTACTACAGCTCGCAAAGAAGCAAAAGGCCGATTCTCTCAATCTGTTTTCTTTACAACAAGAACAGGGCTCTTGGCATTGTGAACACAGTAGTTGCTGACACTCCCTAAAAATGCCCTGAAATTCAAGTTCCAAGGGAACTTCCATTGATCAGCAAACAAAATGCAACATGAATACTTTCTCATGATTCAACGTTAATTTGTTATCAGGTCCATGCTTAATGCTCCAAAAGAGATCGACAGCAATACCAGCTAAATTTAAGAGAATAGATGTAATAGAACCCGAAGCATTTCACCTCTCTATTTAAGGAAGGACCTGTCTGAGGTATAGCTTGCTTGTCATTTCATGGATTTAGTCAAGGATTGATATAGATAATGCAAATTGTAGATACTTTTAGTGATGAGAAATGAAATGCTATCACGAAACATGCAAGCATATGTTTTACTAAACTAGTGATGATGCTCATAGTTGGCAAGACAAGAACAAAAACGTATTGAGGTCTTCAAGCCTGACCTCTTTAGAACCCCTCGGCCATGGCTGCCCAACACAAGCAACTGGACTTTGAGTTTTTCCACTGCTTCACAGATGGTCTCTTTAGGATCTCCTACTTCTGTTAATGTCTTAGCAGTAATCTGTGACAAGAAAAAATTTTAAAAATCTAAATGAATCACATGGTATACATAGACTTCATAGATACCTATTTTCAAGAAAGTTGAAATTGCCAAACACATTATTGGAAAGGAACACAGTCTAATACTAATATGCAGAACTGAAACCATCTTTCAACAACAAACTAAGCCTTTGCCCCACTATGTCACTATGTGGATCGTATTCCGCCATCGTGTTCTATCTGCACACATGTTCTAGTTTATATCTCAGTATATCGTGTCTATTTTAATAATCTCTTTCCAATTTATTTTAGGTCTTCCCCTTCCCCTTTTAATTTGAGGGCATCTAAAGGTCTTCCATGCCTAGCAAGTAGGTAGGAAACCACATTGACTAAAGAGAATTTAACAGCTAGCAAATATACAAAGAGGGATTTTATGATCACTTGCATACATATAGAATTCTCTCAACTAACAGCTTCCATGTGAAGAGGGTGATCAAATTTGACAAGTCAAATAAGTGCAGGGAAAAGCTATATCTTAAAAGACTACAACAGGGTAAGTAACATGCATGCTGTGATTTTCTGAAGTGAAAATAGAGGAAAGGGAAAAATTTGAGGAAATGACAACAAAAATAGCTCTAATATAACTTGATTTTCCGTACCCCGTGTTTGTGACATACATCCTTGGCTTTCTCAAGCAGGACATTGGCAGCGTTTCTGCTCTGTTCTTGAAAACTTCTAATCAGTTCTGGAGCTGCAATGAAAAATGACATATGTAAATAAAATTTAGTCACTTAAAATGTGTAATCGGAGTCTTCCTCCTAAAAGAACAAAATTTAGGGGCAATGACCTTCACTTAATTATAACTTCACTCAGGTTTTAGAAGATCTGAGATCGTGGTGGTAGCAGTGAAGAACTTTAGGCCAATTTATCCAGCAAGATAAAACAACAAAAACACATTTTCGGCTTCTTTTGATTTTCTAATTAAAGAGGAAGTTCATTCTTTAGCGTTTAATTAACCACTCTGCAAAACGGGAAACGGAACACTGAACTATGCCACTATGCCTATACGGGCGAAATCAAGTCAGTTTGAATTCCTAAATGAATGGCTTGAATTAAGAATATATACCTGATTCTATGGAAACAAATATCAGAAGTTGGATGAATTTCAAAAGAAAAACAAACTTTTGATGCATACATAGAGATAGAGATAAAGAATACCTGAACGAACACACAGGACTACAAATGAAGAGTAAGGGACAAAAAGAGAAAACTCACGAACAGAACCCATAGAAGATGCGTAGAGATAGCTATAATCAGAAATTGGCTGAGCAGTGAAAATAAGCAACTCTGACTTGGCAACAGAATCATGAAGATTGTCAAGGGTCCATTCCAATGCATATTGGCTGCATTCACTCTCGTCAATTGCCACCATCACCTTCTTCTTTTCACCTCCACTTGAACAACTTCTTCCCTCTTCCATTGATCCCTCTTAATTTGATCACCCACTTCACGTAAAAGTCTCAAACGATTTTTCGTTTTCTTCAGTGAAAAATCCCTTTCGTGTTTTTTTTTTTTTTTTTTGCCTGTTTATGAATACGCAAGAAGACCTCACAATTGAATACGCAATGAGTATTATTGTTGTTTAGGGATACTATGTGTTGTCTCCCACAGTCACAGAGGTTTTGGTCAAGATTCGAGATTCAAGACTCCATTCAACCGTACTGCATCCCTTCAATTCTTATCCACTTATCTTAAATATTAATTCACTTATGTAGCTGTTCTGTAGATCCTTTAATCATTTGTATAATTTGTATGCCAATAATATTAAAACAAAAAAAAAAAAATGAAATTGATGATCATGTCACGATGCCACTGGTCCAACAAGGATGAAAGTCAAAGTATATACTGTTGAGGTTAAAAGAAAAAAAAAAGGAATATTCTCCAAATAGGATAAAAAAATGCTAAATATAATTTAATAAAACAATTGGGCTACCGTGTAAGCAAATCATGCTCCAAGATTTTTTTTTTTTTTTTTTTTTTTTTGAGTTTGACACGTATTGTGCTTATCCTTGCTTTCTTTCTTTCTTTTTTTTTTTTTTCAAATCTTGTTTAATTTTAAGAGTTTCTTTCATGCTTTGTCTTGATCCTCCTCGAGTCTTCTAAGAGTTGTCTATTTGAAGCACAGTGAGTGGAAGACAGAGGAAATGTTTTCACATGTTGATGTTGCACTTCATTTCAATGCAAAATTCCAGAAATTACAGCAACGCTACTAAAGACAATTTTTTAAGATTAAAAAACCTACGATATGCCCATATTTTGTATATGATTGATTGTTCAGATAGAGAAAATGTAACAAAAGGAGGAGTATTGTTTTGAGTATAATCCAATTTGTTATGGGCATTTCATTTTCCAAGTAAATCTGTGGTTCAAGAAAAGTCTGGACGAAAGCAAATTAAGGCAACCGTGACACTGTCAGGCCTTTGAACCACCAAAATAATCCTATACGAGTATCATTGGTTGGACTCTCCATGGCGAAGGAATAGATTGAATTTCGACCTTACTTCTGCAGGAATGCGGACAGGACGGTAGCTTTTGTCAAGCCATACTGCTGTGCCTTTGGCCTCCAAAATTGGCTGGAAAAACAAATTACGCAAAACTTTTAGCAACAGAACCTAAGTCTTTGCAGTTTTAAACCATGAATGATGGTCCCTTTGTTATGTACAAGTAAACCCACTAAGATAAGGCATCAGAACCTCTTCATTTGGCAATTTGAAGATCAAGTGTTCGAAGAACAATCGAGCAGCTGAAGAGTCGGACACCCTAACCTTCACCACGAACCTGTCTCCACTCTGATCAAATTCACAAAAGTATGAGAACAGTATAACATGCTAGATCGAGAGTTAGCAGCCAGGTTGTTGCGATCATCGCGTAGTTCTGCATGTCTTAATACTGTTATTTAATGTAACTGTAAAATAAAGCCACAGTTGAGGAAGAATTTACTGTCCTAGGGAAAAACATCTATGCTACCAATATTTGAGGCTACACCATTTTAAGACCTGAAAAATGAACCTTTTGGCCTACATGCTGCTTCTTTTGGCTTTTCTCATCGCATGGTTTTAATCACCATAACCTCTATGGATTCAATTATTGTACTTGGAATATTTTCGAGTCGAGAAGACAATTTCAACCACGGAAGTTTGGGAATTTAGAAAATTAAGAAAGATAATGCATAAGAATCTTCCCTGAGGTGGTTACTTGAGTTTCAGAGCTGGCATGCAAAAGAAGGATCCATTGACAAACAGGGGGAGAGAAATGGAATGGCTCAGGAGATGCAGAATAGTAAACATACCCGCAGAGGTGCAAGAAACTTTAAGGATAGTTCCGACAATGCTAATGAATCACCATTGCGTGCAACTGCATCAGCACTTACACCAATCCTCTCCAGAAGTTCATGACGACCTGTTCAATTTGTGAAACAAAAGACTTACTGGATAAAAGATCAGACTACTAGTCACTTAAAGGAAGCATGAAAGATCTATTACCAAGTTCCATCTAATGCAGGGTAATATCATTTTAGTTCATCCCAGTACCCTGCATCGCACATTGTTATTTGTTGGAAACAATAGAAACAAATATTTGTGACAGATAGCCATGCCACATGCCAAAATTTTGTAATCCATAAAATGTCAAGTTTTATTTATTCAAGTCTAAATCTCTTACTACTATGCTATTTTCGTTGAGAAGCAATCAATGTACATGGCAAAGTAGAGGTGCATACCATCAGACAATTTGGTGGCTGCCTTAAAACTATAAATTTTCCCACTGATGATTTAGCCAACTGGGATAAATCATGAAATTGATCAGCTCCAATTTGGAGTATCAATGGAAGCCTAGAAGAAACTTCTATTATGAAGTTGTTGCAGCATCAATGTAATAAAATGGTATCATCAATCTCAAGCCCAATCACACTAGAAGTGATATACGGTCTCAACACAAGGTCAGATACAGATCACAAGTTATTATGATAAGTTATATTTGTAAAGCTTGAACTTACTCCAGTCAGCTTTTAAACCAGGTACAGAATGACAAAAGATTTTTCTAAGCTTTGGATATAAGCACAAAAGTTTCCACCTAAGACATGTTACAAAAGGTGAATCATCCAAAACACCAACTTCACAAGAGAAAGCAAGGAAGTATGAAAATGAAACCCTCAAAGACAATCAGACCTGAAAAGGAACCAAATTCATCTGGCACTGGATTCAATAATAGATGATCAATCTTTAGTGCATGATTTTTTTTTGCTTCAAGTAGCTAAAAGAATGCCACGCACAAAAGTGTTATCCTTGAAGATCTTAAATTCCCCCAATACCTGTTACAAGGTACACTCTTTATCAAATCCTAGTGAAAAGTTGGACTTCCTCCCCCAAATCCCCTCCCACAAAATAGTTTCGAAAGTCAAGTTAAAGTTAACTTCTTTGACACTTGTGCTGACAGTTCTTTGCTAGCGAGTCACACCTCACAAGATAAAATAAGCAGAAAATTCTTTGTAAAATCATAGTAACAGATTTTTGAATTTAACACTGCATACATATTCTATTCAAGAATCAGCATAGGATAAATCTCACCATGCTGGCAATAACTTGCATAAACTGCATTATTCACCACACCAAATTGATCTAATTCATAATCTCGAACTTTAAGCTCAATTTCATGGAATCCACCCATTCTGCCAAGCAAGAAAAACAATGCAGGTTAAATTACGGTTCACTGAAGATGTCTTCTATACTATCATCCAAACTGAAATGCATTAGCTAATTTCAAATCCAATAATTTACACTATGACTAAAGATAGCAGACCAAAGAAATACAAAAAGCTCGAGACTTTAAAAAAAAAAAAGCATCATTCCATAAAATTTCATCTGCTAGTGAAAATAAATAAATAAATCCACCTTATAAATTATTAAGCAATCTCAAAGCTAAAAACTTTTAAGAGTACAAAAAAAATCCCATCTCGAATCCCTCTTCCCTTTATTATTACCTCAATAAAATGAGTCAAAACACAAATCCCATTTCACAAAAAGCTTAACAGAAGCAACTTACAGCCGCACTTCACAATACTCTCAGACATACACAGATTTTGAACTAAAGTTCTAAAATTTTGAGTACCCTTTTCCACCTTTGAAGTCCAATGATGGAACAGCATAGGAGCCCCTTTTATCTGGCAGAGAAGTTGACTTGACAGGTGCCAGATGGAGAAGCCGCCGGGAGATAAACGGAGAATTGGATGATGGCCGGTGGACATTGAACCATGAAGCAACGGCACTCGAGTAGGTAGGAAATGTGACATGCACGGAAGGCTTGACAATCGGATGTGACATTTTCCTACGTGGGTTCGGAAAAATCGAGAAGAATTTTGTTTGGAGACGGGTTCTCTTCTTGTTTAAGCTTTTCTTGGGGCGTTATGGTTTAGAAATTAGGTGCGTTCTTCCGCTTGTCAACGACTTTGCCGCTGTTTTCTTGTCACGTGAACCGCATGAGACCACCTGACAAAGTCTTGTTTCTTTTATTTATTTATTTATTTTAATTTTCCTTCATTTTATTTCATTCTTTTAATATTTTAATTAGGAAGGGTCTTTCAATCTTTGAAATTACCCAGATTGGCAAATTGGAAAATGTTGCTAATATTGGAAGTTTTTTTAGGTCCTGAATACAAATATATATGGAATTAATTCAACTATTTTTTTTTTTGTTTTAGTTATACGAATTATTGATGGGATACTTAAGTAGTGGGGAAGATGTATCAACACAACATCATCATCCAATCCAATGATGTAAAAATGTCATTAGTTTTGGTTTGCAATGCATGTCAAAGATTATTGCACACTTGACACTTGTCTTGCATACACATGCAGCGTACATTATGAATGGCAATGCATAAAATAGTATTCATTGATTTCATGATATACTTGTACATTTAGAAATGCATCGTCCGTGTTTTTGCTGCTAATGATCGAATAATTGGGTTGGTCCCTTTGTAGATTGAGAAACTTGGCCCTATTGGATTCTTGTCTCTCTGGGAACATGAAGGAGCAGTTCGATGCCTGTTCATTCTAGCTAGATAATCATGAAATGATGATTTGGTAAAATCAATCTCATTCTCTTCGGAACACTCAGATAAGACCTATGAAAAGTCTTCAACTCAGATGATATAGTGGATGCCCCGCCCATCCCACATCCCACATCCCACATCCCATCAATGTCCATTTTCTGAATGTCTCTGGGGTGGACAGTGGACTATCAGCATCAATCCTAAGGCAATCAATGGAATTCTTCTGCACCAAGTAATTAAAACGGAAACACTTTGATGCTTAATTTACGCACTCTCTCAACATTCATTTTCCCTTTTATCATCCCCACACAAGTGACAACCCCATCCCCACTTTTATCTCCTACCTACTATTTCTTTCCATTATTAACATTTGTCATCAATAGTCTTCTGCGCTATTTTCTGATGAAAAGAAAAACAGGCTTGCTGATTTCCAAGATATTTAATTAACTCGATCTAACTGAAGTAAATTATAAGTGATGGTGTTACATTTTGATGTTTCCAGTGCCCTGAGTCCCTGACTGAGTTGTGCCTCTACTACCATATATATTAATTATCCTGAGATGAGTCATAACTAATGTGTCATTTTCTTGATTCGCAGTGATGGAATAAGCTAGATATTTGCAGGAGGAGGAATTTCAGAGAAAAAGTTTGGGTTCGGATCAAAGTGTGTGAAAATAATTTGATTTGATGTACCACATCCACATGATTAAGGTTATCCAAAAACTTTAACAAGGCTGTCTGGACTCAGATATGATGCTAGTCTTTGGACAATTCATATTTTCTAAAGATTCTATGTCCATATATACTATAAATTTATCGACCCCCCGACGACTGATCGACTGTACGTATGATGATCATCACTGTGTTAATACTGCACAAAAATATCACTTTCTTCATTCCCACTTCATATGGATATGGTTAAGCTATCTAATTAAAGCTCCATGTCACATTCATTGTCAGATGTAATTGAAATTGCTATAATTAAGAAGATTTTAATTTCTTAAGCTTATTATTTTGCTGAAATTAATTAAGTAGTAGGCAGATTCTAATTAAAGATATGAAAATCTTGGAGGAGCAGTGATCCTATATATAATTTACAATTTTACATTAAGAACATGTTACTCTCTCTCTCTTAATTATTTACATCTTGCATATATACATATATATTCTTCTCTCGAACTGTTAGTTTTGGTTGATTTCAATACTGTATTAGAGTACATATTAATTCGCAGAAAGGATTTATTTCCAAGAAACACATAAATTATATATATTGAGTAGTAATCTCAAAGCAAGCAATATGGTATAGGGTTTTCAGATTTCAATCACTAAAATTAAGTATATAAATAAGCAATAACAGCTTGGATGCATGAGAATTAATGTATGTATCACTCAGCACAACAACAATCAACTAAATATTAAGCTTATGATAAATCTATATATATATATATATAGTCACTCACACATTACATGTAATTAACTTAGAGAGACCAAGAAGAGTTTTGAAACTGATGAGGAAGCTGTACACCATATCCGCCTTCTCCCACCATTTTCTCCATTCCCTGTTGTGCTTCAAACCCATGCATTCCCTGTTCAACAACATATTCACCAATTCCTTAATTTCCTAAATGGCAATGCCACTCATTATATACTCTTTTTCTCCTTTATTTTAGATGTTCATGATCATGCCACAGAGAATTTTAAAAGAAAGAAAAAGTAACAAAATTGTTAATAATTAAGCCGTACCTGCGCTGTTCCCACTGCATCCATGTCGGGCGAGTTGAAGTCATAGAATAGACTTGCTGCAGACAGTTTCATTGAGAGAAACTGAAACAAACAAGGACAAGAATATATAGAACAAATTAATATATGAATCAGCACTTCAAGAGAGAGCGTACGTACGTGATAAATTAAGCAGCAAAAGAATTGTACAATAAATCGCTCATCAGACTTGTTTGAAGAGAAGCAAACGTACATCAATTTGATTTTGCAAGGAACGAACATAGTTGATTATTACATCCAACATCACTGCCATTCCCATCGTCTGCAACCATTAATTTCCATAAGAATATATATAGTTACTAGAATATCTTAGAGGAAGGAGGATATATATATATATATATATAATTATATATACAAGGGGCGGGCTAATTAAGTGTAGTACAACCAAAGAAGCTTCAAAAAACAAAAGAGATTTGGGGAGAGTTATTAATTAGCTCATGAGCATCAGATAAACTGGCTAACCTTGTAACATCCCGGAACCAGATCTTGTAAGCATCTCAGCTTCTCGTTGATTTTCTCTCTTCTCAACTATATATATATATATATATATATATATATATATATAGTCATGAGCATCAGAATATTAATTAGGAAACCCCTTAATTAATTCATGAAATTGAGAATGAATATTTCGATCAATTTGCTACACATAATATTAATTTGATGCTCGATTTTGATCCTTCCTATTCATATTTACATAAGATATATCATCATACATATAAATTAAGATGACTAACCCTTTCAGCCAGACTATGACTGTCTGTAGCTTGGCCTCTCTTGGCTCTCACATGAACAACTTCTCTTGGCTCCTCCACTTCTCTATCATTTCTTTTTCGCTTTTTCCCACCATATTTCTGTCAACATATATGGAAAATAACACCCAAAGAACAAAAATATCAATTTGAAGGAAATTAAAATCATCTTCAAATTATGAGTATATATACTGAAACGAAAGGATGAGCTAGCTTAATATATAAGGAAAGGAGCTGAGAAGTATATATACGCACATAACTTCCATTAGCTTTGTTGTTTAGCAGAATCCCAGAAGATGAATTCATCGCAGAATCCGCTTCAGATAATGGGTTCATATTGCTGCATCCATGGCCTAATACTGGACCTCCCCCCCCTGGGGAAAAGAAATTTGATACTGAATCATAGTTTAGTACTGGAGCTTGAAGATGATGGCTGGCACTAGGATGATTAGTAATATCATCTGTGAAAGTAAATGGGATTTGAGATCGTTGATGATGATGATGATCAGAAAACCCTTCATGGGTTGACAAAGATAGCAAATCTTGAACACTTGGGTTAAAACTATCGAGAACTTGAGTGAGGTTGTTAACTATATCCATGCTTGAGGAGTTCATCATCATATGGATCCGAAGAGAGAGAATGTTTAAGGTTCTGATCTAACACTGCATACAGTAAAATCTGTCATACAATTGGCATATATACTAAACAGTACAACTACTTCATTTATTCCAAGTGTTAGTATTACATGAGACTATAACTAATTAATATGTAAATTCCATGCTCTTACGTAATATCATAAATTAGGTCCAACTGTAATTATTATATAATAATAATAGGTCCCATGCATTGTCCAAACTTACCTTTATGACTTCGTATGTAAACATATATACTTGTCTTTTCATTCCCACAAGATCAAATTAGGCATCTCTGTTTATAAAAATATGCTTAATCTGCTAACTATCTGTACTCTACATATATTTTTATATATATACGGTCCTCAAACTCAATCATGCATGCATGTATGAAAACTTGTAATATTTGTATATAAAATTTTACATCCTTCAATTCCTTGGATAGTATATAATATTGACATTAATGGTTTTCATCCTATATTATTAGCATTAAAGATGTGCATATATATATATATATATATATACCTGATCAAATATATACAAGTGCGTGACTATGTGAAAAAGAAGTGGTATACCGAGTAATTAGCAGGATACAAACACTATATTTCCTATTAAAGAATTATTGTATATATGGTTCAGGTTAGGAGATCATATATATATGTATACCTTACAATGTACAGTAGGCGCGCACAGCACAGGAGGTTGAAGTTTCTCTTTGGAAAAAAGGTTGCTAGCAGGATTAAGCTTCTGTGTCTTTATTGTTTGTCGTTTTCTAAATGATTAGAGGAAGCACGTACGGTACAATTGATAAAATTATTTTTCTTGAAATATTATATGCGTGGGAATTGGGACGTGGCTCTGGAACTGGAAGTAGGCTAGCTGTGGATGAAAATTCTTTGTGGAGTCCACATTCAATTGTTCATATATATATGTAGTAAGTGGGACCACCATGCAACTTTGATCATGTACGGTACAAATTAAGGATGCAATGACTGGTTTGAGAGTTTTATCATACCATTGATCATTGATGATTGATGGGGTTGAGGTGATTAGTAATATCCTTAATTATGATTTAATCAAAATTCTTTTCTTCATCGACAGTACTAGAATCTTCAACTTATATATGGACTAACATTTCTTTGGTAAGAGATGCGATATTTTCAGTGAAAAGATTGTTGAGTTGTGCATGAATTTGGTTAGGTATATATTATTGGTGACAATTTTAATGGACTAACATCTCTCGTCTCATCCAACTCCAAGGGGGTTATGAACCAATTGATCTAGTGTGAGATATGGTTGGTTTCCCTTGTTTCTATTCAAGATTTTGTGGGATATATATTTTCTTGTGTTGCATGTTTCCCATAACCTAGCTATATATATACGATCAATACTTGTTGGGGGATATAAGCATATATATATATGAATATGATACAGTGGTAGTAGGGGAAAGAATCTTATTCAATCATTCATTTGGTTAAGTGTCAACAAATTTGCGGGTCCAATTTAAGGGTCTTACCATTTTTACTAACAAAGTACGTACATACATTTGTTATTAATTCCACTCCTAATGTAACTTTCCTTTAGTTAATCTAACAATTTGAACTAGTCATGCATGAAGATGAACACTATTCCGTACATTAATAATTATTAGGGTTTCTTTTGATAGGGTGATCTCTGTAAAGCGATTTTATATATAAAATAAAAATTAATCGAGATTTCAATAAAAATAGTAAAAAATTAAAATTACAATTTTGACGCTCATGAATTGACTGTTTCATATATGAACTCGTTTCATAGATATGAGTTTTTTGTGTTTTTTTTGGATGGATAGATCAAAGTATTTAAACTAATATGATAGAATGAAAAGTGAACAAAATTATTCTCGTCAATGTGCATGAGAATCTCCACTTTGTACATTTCCCTAGCCTCATCAATCCTTACTAATAAACTATGAAAATTTTCAAATGGTATATATATATATTTCTTCTCTGTGATTCACTTTCCCAGAATTAATACAAAAACACATATAGAGGAGACAAATCACTGTTGAATTATCCTTCATGGAATGGAAGAGAATCCAACTTCCAATAATCTTTCTATATATGCTCTGGTTATTCAGTACAATATGTACTTAGAATTGAAAGATATGTTACAAATTCATACCCTTAAAGCATGGTGGACCATACTTCATCAATTAGGACCAGAACATATGGGTGCAAGATTTTGATTGAGACATTGGAACCTAGCAAATATTGTACTTATCTTCCATCAATTAATGTTAAAAAGATCAAAATCATAGTTCAATCATCACAAACAAAGCCTACTCCTGAGTTGATATATATATATAGAGCAACCAGTTTTAGAATTGTAGCTTCAAATTCAAACTGCATTCCTTCCTACAACTCATCATATATATTTCAAAACAATTTAACTTAATTGCATGCCCACTTTTTATTCATAATATTATATACTTGAGTTATTTAATTAATTTTGGGATCTCCATATATATTATATATATTGGATATGCATGCGACGAGAGTGATTATATATATTTTTGTGCAAAATTAATTCCTTCATGCATGCATGCATGCATGCTAATTACTAGAAAGCCATGCATTATATGCATACATAGAATTGGAACTGCAAATTCTTTTCCCTCATCACCTCTCTCAGTTTCCTACATCATCATTCTGAGCAAAATCCAAATTTAGCTTCTCTTCAAAACGACTCAAGCAAAAAGCAATAAGAAGTATGGACTTTTATTCCACACCTTTCACCTTCTCAATGCGTACAAGCTGAAAGAAACTCTGACTGAAAGCCTCCCATTTTGGGACTCAAATTTCCTCCATGGGATTCTTTAATACTCATATTCGTACCTACATAAAGTCTTGCTTTGGCATTATGGGTTAGAATGTACTTGAAAACTTAGAATGGAGTGAAATCTAACTCATTATTTTTAAAGAAATCTTCAGCACAGCACAACACAACAATAAAGTTGTCAGACTCTTGCCTCCAATACCATCCATCTATATATCTACAGGTCTATAAATGTCAAATTTTCCTTGCCTACCTAAATTCAAGGCCATTTTTTTCTTTGATGAACTACCCTATGAAGATGGGTTTATATCCATCCTTCTTCACCCACGCTGCCATATATTCTTTAAAACCTAAATCTTCAAATAGATTAAGGATGTGTTTTAGGGTGTGCGTGCATCAATTAATTAATGCTTCGATAAAAAAGATGTATTAGGATGCGTAAATTAATTCAAAATTACCTTTATTATAAATGGTTTCCAACTTTTTGATTAGATCTACAAGGCTTATGATAGATGCATACCTTTATTAAATGGGCGTTGCTCCAAAATGTGTGCCGTCTTTTTGACAAAATTCATTTTGAGCCACTTTTCGGTCTTTTAAGGTCGTTTTTTAAAATTATTTTTGAATTATTTTCTATTTTAATGTAGAGTTTCTTACAACTATAAAAATGTTTGTAGTCATTCATTTTCATTGTTAATTATTCAATATAACTTTCAAATTTGTTGAATTTGTCGTTTCCATAATTTGCCTCATGTTATCCACCCTCGGATATTTTTTTGGCTGTGTATGAATCTTAAAATGACTTATTGATAACTAAAGCTGTTAATTATCTCAATGCCAACCTCCTATATATTGAAAACTTCAATGTTAAACAAAAATTTGATAAAATTAGCATTCGCTTGTTTTTCTTTTTTTAAATAACATAATTTTAAGGAGAGAGTAAAAATAGTCAAAAACAAATTGTATCTGCTTCTTATGGAAGTCTAAATCGACCTTAGTCGTTTGGGCTCTGACCCATTACAAAACAGTAAAAAGGAAATGGCTTGTGGCTGTTTAGCAATCTCCTTTTAGCCCAAATCTTGTAAATGGGCTATAATCTTTTTTCCCCGCAATATATATTGATAATCTGGAAGTTGGAAGAAACAATATTCTTGGACATTACCCTTTGCACATTTGATTGTTTTCTTCTTATATATTATTATTACTTCAATGGGGAAGCATTTTGACACAAAAAATTAACCAGTGTCAAAAATATTGCACGAAACTTATTGTATTCACTTTGGATATGCTTTTTCATATATTTATCAGTTATCACTATATAAAAGCAAATTAAACAAAAATGAATTGAATGTTATTATATTAGATGGCATGCATGGTCAGCATTAAAATGGAATAATAAGTATATGAAAGCAAAAGGGAAAAAGACATGAGAAGTTTAAGAAATGAATGTGCATGATGAATAAACAACTATACATACATTAATGCAATTAAGTTGAGTCCTAATGAAAACAAATTAACCCCTCTTATCGTATATATCCTCGTCAATGTGTTCTAGTACTAGTGCATATATATAATGTATATATATATGTATAGTACTACTACTGAAGCTTAACTTGCTCGAAATAGGATTTTCTGTCCAAAATTATCTTGTATTATTTTATCCAAGATTAAATCTAGGGTTCATTCATATCTTGTGGTCTAATTGATTTTACTTTTTAGCCCATAATTTTAGTAAAACTACATCTAAAATCTGATCTCATCTTACCTTATTTAATTCTTGATACATAAACTACTCAAGAAACAAAATAGCTAGGCTGGTGATTTGGCAAAAGTTCCACTAGGAATAAAAGCATATTATCATGCTAAGAATTAAGATGCCATCACTTTCCTCATTTTAAGTTGCCATCAATCGTATCCGTTTCTCTATCCAAATTAAGATCATTTCTATACATTATTTATTTTCATAGTTTTAATCGTGAAATTAAATAGTGATATATATTGTAGTTAGCTCAACTGGGCTTTTGTTTTAAGTTTTTTCTTTAAAATTCAGCTAGTTTAATTTTTCAAGTTGCTTCACTGTTTGTGTTAATTAATTTTGTCTTTGTTCATCATTTCATGGGATGGGAATGGGAGAGATTTTTGACAAATATTCGTTTAAATTTTCTTGCATGGTTCGTTGAAATGCTACACTATACACAGCCTAGAAATATTAATAATGTCAATATATATTGTTGAAAATGCAAAACCATTGATTCATTGTATTCTTGATATGCATTATGTTACAGCTTCATGTGTAACATGCAAGTTCAATCAATCTTGACAACTGGAGGTGAATGGGAGAGAACCAGAGAGCCCCTCCCTCCCTTCGTCCCCCACACCAATTCATGATCACCTTTGAAAGACGCATATTTGCACATTGCATGTCCATTATATTCCTAGCTACTACGTTCGATCGTACGTTAGTTTTTGTCAAATTCAATTATTGGAAGAATGACGCATGCATCTCATGCGCTTTAATTCTAATGAAACTCACATGAAATGATGAAATTCTCTCTACTTTTTCCAGTATCCCAAATTGGAAAGATGACAAAGCATCTATTTGTCTTCTGCTACTCATTCGTACTCAAATAAGAAATGTCTTCTCTTTACAATTTGCACAAACTGATGATCAACTCATCCAATAATTGATTCTCATTCTATCCTTAACTCTACCAATGTCACATCTCTTCTCCTTTTCTTTAAGTCCTTCACATCATATATTGATATATGAAAAGGGGGAAAAAATATGGTGTTAAATCGATAGGGATCTAGCTAGAGTTTGGCCCTGCATGTCAACACAGTGCTTCAAATCCAACCTCAACGGCATATATGCTCAGTGCTCGATCGCACTTCTAACTTTTTAAGTTTTAAGCCAAGCTTCTTGATTCTTGATTCTTCCACTAACAAACTCACTCACTACTACTCCCACAACACTTGCTCAAAGTGGGATTTGCAAATTATTGGGAAAAAGTGCATGCCACCAACTTATCTCATTAATTTAGCTTTTTTTAATTAGTTTTATAAGTTCCCAACTGAAGTAAACTCTCTCTCTCTCTCTTTATATATATATATATATTAAAATATAACTTGTATAAAGCAATGCTATCATTTCATCTTATTTAAATACTGGACTTAACATGATCTTGCATGGCTTTTTCGTTTTTCTTGTTTTTTGTTTTTGAAGTGAACATGGCTTGATGATCATGAGTCCATCTTTCTTTGACTACTGAAGAGGGGTTGAGGGGTTGGGGTGGGGGGGTGCATAGCAGAAAACGAGGTACTGGTTTGGAAGGAGACATCACTGTCTTTGTTCAGAGTTCAGACAGAAATTTTACTAAGAGTTTGATAAAATCCAAAACATGTAACACGCCCATGCGGCCATGCCCTTCCTTGGCACTTTGCAATATTGCCATCCTTTTTTGTCAAACCATATAATCCCACGTTTAAGTACGGATTTTTATTAACAATAATATATGTACTGTCTGGTCAAGCACGTAATTTCGTGCATAAAGAATCAATGAACTCAGTCAAATGCGGAAGCATTCCCTATGAAATAGTATTATTGAGTGCATTTCCAAGATTATGCGTTTCTTTTCATCTCTCCTTTCTCCAGCTGTTGCTTTGTTCTCTTCTTTTAGTAATCAATCACAGAATTCTTGTGAAATAATACACGGTTTACTTTATATATATATATATATATATATATAGTTGTGGAGCTTATGAATTCGTCAATATCATCACTCTGTCTTTAAGTGCATAATCTTAAACACTTGAATCATACCTACGGATGCGACTTGACAGACTGTTTTTTAGTGCCGACGTCTCTTAATCCACGATTTGAGGTCCTGAATTGACTGTTGTTGCTACAACCAATATAGACGTCTTTGGATTAAGTTTTCCTCTGTTAGAATTACTGAAGCGTGTATCATGATGCATGATAAATCAAATCTGCTTGATTTCTATGAGCGTTGTGGTTTTTGGTAATACACAAATGAACACTACTTTGTTAACCAACTGTTTAGGCGTGCATTTGATACAACACCAAAAGACGACGAGATGCTCAATATAGGAGGATATAACTCAATACAAACTCAAAAGTTTATTAACTTTTCCAACCTCAAATTCTTACATACTACTCATGAATACTAACAACAGAATTGATGTTCTAACTTGAAATGAGTAGACAGCACAAAGATTGATATGTGTTAGTAAAATAATGATAATATTGTCATCCTCAAACTATATTAATTTTTCTTCACTAAAGTGCAATCAAATTAGAAAAACTAATATATATATATATACAAGTATTAGTATCTCTTTTTTCCATTTTGTTTTGGACTATATATTAAATGTGCAAATTAAAATTTAAAAGTGTATATCATGTGCCCTTTATGTTTGCTATTTTATTTGTGAATAAGTGGCATGAGTACAAGAGTGTGTAAAGGAAGGGGCCATATGGAAACCTTAAATAATGGGGGACCTTTTCACATGTTTGATGCTAATACAAAGAGTATGCTGTTCATAGTCCTAACAATACTACTCACCACTTACAGACCGTGACCACAGCCACATCCCATGAAGAAAAATTCCATCCAAAATCTTGTGAAATTAATAGCAATATCGTGCAAGGAAACAATTAAGTAATGGGGTCCTACATTCCCTTTCTTCAATTAACTTTATATTGATCCTTGTTGGCATCTATAAATCTCTCGCTGGAGTTGGGCTTTAGATTCTCAATCAGTGGTACTCTTTAGCTTACGCAACCAACACTGCCACTGCTTCCTTAACCTTTATCTAAACTTCTTGCATTTCTATAATGAGCAAAGGGAGGAGTTCTACTAGGAGCAGCATAAGCCATCCAAATGAAGATCAAGAAGAAGAAGAATCAGCATGTGATCTTAGAAGAGGGCCATGGACACTTGAGGAAGATGATCTCCTCATCCAGTACATAAGATGCAATGGTGAAGGTAGATGGAATACATTAGCCAAATGTGCAGGTAAATTAAACATTAGTCCGAGACAAGAAAAGTTCACAACTTTTTTGCATCTTGTTTCCTGTTTTTAGAGAATTGATCGCATTAAGCTGCATGCAATGCTGAAGGATAGGCAAATGTTAAGATAAAAATTAGTTCTAGAAATGCAACTTTTAACAGATTTTGGCTCTTCGTTAATTATTTAATACAGTTTTTTTTTGCTAATTGTACACTTTTCTGACCTTACCTGCTTTGTTTTTTTTTTTCTATAAACTTACTGCAGGATTAAAGAGAACAGGGAAAAGTTGTAGATTGAGGTGGCTAAATTATTTGAAACCAGACATCAAACGTGGAAATCTCACCCCACAAGAACAACTTCTAATACTTGAACTCCATTCCAAGTGGGGCAACAGGTCAAAATCCTAGTTAAATAGTGCTTTTTTACCATGCATATATGTAAGGTAGAAACGTTGTTAATTAGTTCTTGATTTCACTAACCTATTTTGTAGCTCTCCAGGTGGTCAAAAATTGCACAGCATCTACCGGGAAGAACGGATAATGAAATCAAGAACTATTGGAGAACAAGGGTTCAAAAACAGGCACGCCAACTAAATGTTGATTCTAATAGCAATAAGTTTCTTGAAGCAATTAGGTGTTATTGGATGCCTAGATTGCTTGAAAAAGTGGAGCAGAATTCATCGCTCTCATCCTCATCATCCATATCTTCCATCTCTACCATTGACAATCACGATTCTGCAGCGGCTTCTTTGCTAACAAATCAAGCCCCTTTTACCTCATCATCATCATCATCACAAAAACTGATGGGCTCATGCAACTTAGACAAGGACAGATCACATCAATATTCATCAGATTCGGTGAAAGTTACGCAGCTGCCAGCTGCTCAGATTAAGGACAACCCAAGTAGTCCTGTTCAATTCTGTGGCAACTACTCTGCATACAATAGTTTGATTAAGGATGAATGTTATCATGTTGACATGACTAGCTATGATGCAGAGGTTTTCAGGCATCCTGAATTGTCAGCAATGGAATCTCAGGACATCACTTTCCCAGAATGTCAGATTTCAGAGGGTGATCATCATTGGTTTAATGATGACATGCCTGAAACTGAAACTACTTTTTGGAACATGGATGAATTGTGGCATTTCAGAAAACCAGAGATGGGCATCTAAACTTTAGATTCTAGATTCTAGATTCTAAATTCTAAACTGGCTGCTCTTGTTTACTTTACAGTCTTTACTGTTGGAGTTGGAGGGCCAAACCAAAGCACTCACTACTCATTTATTATGTTCAAGAGTAGTAAGGACCATGGATGGATGTTTTTATCTATATTGGCCTGACTTTTTGTCCACATATTTTCATGCAAATGTACAGAGAAAAGCTGCCTACAATCTTGATAGTACCAAACTAACTAAAAAGTTGCTCATTTTCCATCTTTTTTTTTTCTTCCCTTTAAAGAAAAAGGTTTCAGCCACCGGTGTCCTGTCCGGTAGCTGCTGCAGTTGGCAGCCTTGAACTTTCAAGAGAGACATTAAGAGATGATGAAATGAAATTCATTAATTGTCTGCTAATAACCGAATTTGTGTGAAATAAAAATCCAAAGTTTTGTCCATTTGAAAGAGCTAAGTATTGATCCCAAAAGAAAGGCAAAAGTGAAAATGACAGCAAACATATCCATTGTATCAGTTGTCCACTCATCTATGATCTATTCCTAGTAAGGAATGCCAAAGCTTTAACTATTCAACTATTGATGATTTGATGGTGATGAGAAAAATCGAAGATAGACAAGTAGCAAAGTAGCATTAATGCCATTATATATATATGCAGAATTGCAATTTGCCCCAACCCCAACAGTAGTATGAGTATGCCTCTCTCCTCTTTTATAATTAGTAATGTACTAATTATAATTTGCATTGTTTTATAACACTAATTAGAAAACACATGAAAGATCCCTTTCAAGCTTACTTTGCAGCAATCAAATTGTATCATCACTAACAGTCACATGAGAGCGTTGAATTGTACAAACACTGTGTTCTCAACTCAACACTTGAAGAAGACAAATCCAGTTCTTGAAAACAAAGGATTGTAGGACCCTGTGATGACTTAGTACACTGATTTGATTGTAGTAGGACCATCCAATCACTATTGGAATTATATCGGACTGATTAATAACGTCTCTTTTTTATTTCTAATTTTGCTTAAATGACCTTTCTATCTATATATGACACCTCAATCCCAAAGAGAATAATGCTTTGGCTCTTTGATTAATTTCTCCTTTTGGTCATATGTTTTCCGTAAACAATACGTAGGTTACAGTCTAATTTTAGTTTTTTTTCGGGGAAAACTAAAATTGCATGATCATGAAGTTGACTAACTGTTAAGGCTTGCGAAAGAAAATTTAAAGCGAGCAAACTTGTTTTTTTGCTCAAAAACAAAAACTTGTTTTGTTTTTAGTACGGAACAAATTTGACAAATGCATTAGTAGGTGGCATCATAACAAATGAAGCAAATCCCAGATGGAATTTATAAGGGCAGTGGCGATCGAGTGTGAATGGAATGGCATCAGAAAAGAAATCATGGATCATGCAATATTGCCAACACGTACGATTAATTCGATTACTTAGCGTCATGAAATTAGACCAAATTTGTGTTGACTATGAAACAGGCAGCAGCCAGCAGCCAGCACTGTTTTCTTGCTTCATTATCAAATCTTAAATGCCCTTCAGTTTCGCCACCATTAAAGTTTCATGATCTGCATCCGATCAGGATAAGGACGCATGCAGTAGAGTAGACAACATCTGTTTTGCTTTTGCTTGCTTGTTCAAGTAACTCTTTTTCACTGTTAAATGTTCATATTATTGTGATGGAATTAAGAATGAATGATTGATGGGACGAGTCTTAAGTGGTCTTTTGGGGCCGCAGCCGTAGGTCCAAAAGGATCAATCAATCAAATTTAACCTAAAAATATCGTAAAGATGTGATTGTGATGTTAGTAATGATCACTAGTGTACTATGTTATGTAACAAGAGTAATTACTACTTTTAAGGATTAATTCATCGTTTTTTTTTTCAATGCTATAATTTGATCATTATATTAACAAAATTAACAGTACAAGAAATCAGCTAAGTATCTGAAAATCATTGCATTGTCTTAGAACAATGCATTATAAGCAGTTAAATATATGACCAAAAGTCACAAACTGCATTAAAACAAAATGGCCGAAAGCCACAATCCACGAGTCTCAATAATGTAGTTAAACATCTAATTAATTACTAATAATGGTAATTTTTCACTCAAACTAAAATTGAAGTAGATTCTCATTCCTATTTCCTAATAGCAAATACTAAAATGAGGTCAGAATTTTTGTCCCTAATAATTGAACAAAAAAATTTCATCCGAAGAATGAAGAGGATATTTGCTTTAGAGTTTTGAGTTTTGTTTTATGTATGTAGAGGATATGTACAAAGAGAGAAGCATTCCCATTAAGGGAGAGTAAACACTCCTAACAAGGAGACCACATGAAAACAAACGAATGTAATAATACTTTATACTTGTTAATGGAGATACTTGTACGATTTGCCAATTCAGAATAATAAAAGAATTTACAAATGGAATTGGATCAGTAATTTCTCAAAAACACCCCAAGTATTGTGAAAGTGGGAAATTTTAAAAAAGCAAACTCATTTTAGCAGCAGCTGCTGTTAATTTCAGAGTAACTTTAAAAGGATATCATTGTAAAAGGGAATTATGCATAGTTGTTAATGGAGTTTTTTTTTTTTTACCATGCTCCTCCACCTCCAAGTCACATCAGCAATTATGGTTCTTGAAAAAGTATCTCTCCTCTTCATTGCCAAGTTGGCTCATGCAAAAATGGAACTCTCACTTTTGGTTTTGGATACTTCCTCCCCTCCCATCCCTCTTGAGAATTTGACAAGTTTTGATCAACCATACATCATTTTCAATACTATGAGATGTCTCTCTCACTCGCACATTAACATTAACGTGAGGTGACAAAACTCTCACTTACAACGCAAGTCGTTTTGTTTCTTTGACAAACACTTGTCCCTCATCAAAATCTCTTATTCATTCATTCTTTATCCTAAGAACATGTGAATGGTTTATGTTATGTCATACATCAACTCTCTTCCATTCCATGGAGGTCCTGGTCGACTGGTCGGTCCCTTGACTCATTCTCAGTATAGGGAAAGTGGCTTCTTTTTCTCGTTTTTATTTTTATTTTTAAAGGGGCACTGAAAATGGAGACTCGTTTTTCAGGAGGGGCAAGTTAAAATTCATTCATCATGTGGGCGGGCTTTGGTATCAATATTTGAGGGCAGTGCATATGTAATGTACACATTCCATGTTAAATGAGGACGATGCAAAGCAGCAGCGGATAAGGTAAATAATGCACGTTGTCCACCAACAAAATGAAACAAGTGCCTTTTTATTTGTTTCATAGTTACCAACATAACATTACTACTGCGTTTGACCATCTGAAAAACACATATAATTTAGGTTCATAGATGGGAAACTACCTACTAAAAAGGCTAGGAAGTTTATGCCGCCGAAAGAGAAGGTTAAAAAAGAGGCTCTCAACACATCACCCACAACCACAAGGGTTGGAAAAAGGAGGCACAAAAACACCAACACACCACACAATCATACCACTCCTCCTCACTTCTTTCTCATTGTAGAAAATCCCCCACCCCCTCTGCTTTAAGCCACATAAATTTAAACTCTCTTTTCACATCATCCTCAACCTAGAAAAACACTCTCTTATGCCACAATTCTGACTTATCTATCTTTCACATCATCAAGGCTTAGCCATCCACCTTCAATAACACAAAACAAAAGCTACTTCGTGTGATTGAAAGCGGGTTTCGTAAGTCAACTTCAACAAAGGAAAGCATAACATCAAATTTATCACCTCCCCAACAACATTTTCCCTTTTCGGATGTTATTTATTCAACTTTCGCAACTCTTTTTTTTATTATTATATAATATATTAGAAAAAAATATGATTTCATGGAAAAAGTACCAGCATCACCTAGTCAATGGATGATCATGCAGATAGGCACAAGACATTCTCTAGGTAAAAAGTAAAAGTAAAGGCAAAAGCAAACGCAGAAATATAACTACTAGCATATGTATTGTCTTTCTTGCAATCAACTACGACATTTATGTTGTCAAATTCTCTTCGTTTCACTCATCACACCCTGGTCCCTTAGTGAATTAATGTTCTACTTACTTTACATCATCAGTATATATTCAGAAATTATAATGAACATCAAAACCGTTTCATTGGTTATGCTCTAGGCTGTAGCAATCCACTTTCCCCTCTTACCGTAGTAGATATCTCGCAAGGTGACACTACTATTAAAGATCAGCTTCTCTGAATGCAGCGGCAACCTAGTTTCCCCCCTTACTGTAGCTATCTCGTAAGGTGACAGTCCTATTGAAGACCAGCTTCTCGGGAGTAGAGTCCTGGTCGACCGAGAAATATCCTGGAAAATAATAAATTAAATAAACAAGTGATAATAGACTTTGATGCTACACAAATCACCATGCGAATTACACAAGTCATGGTACATCATGGAAATTCATGAAAATATTTCATCAAGCTTAACGCATACATATATCATCAACCAAATGTTTTAACTCTGCTAAATTTAACCACAATGTTCAGCCTGTATTTACCCAAACCTGATCGGCTGATCCCATTTGTAAACTCTACCTTGATACATTTTTGGCCTTAACTTTTTTGAAACTTAATCTCTTACCTATTAATAATAGATCACATCAACAGGTAATTTACAATGATAAAATCAATTACCGTGAACTTAAGTTTTTTAGCTGGCTTATTAGACAGGTGACTGTCCAAGTTAGAAAAAATAAAAAGCAAGCAAAACTGAAGATTAACAAAAGATGCCTAATATAATAAGCATGTATAAGTAACAGCCAAGGGTTGTGTTCTTATATATAGACATTCAAAATTTTGCTCTACATAATTACCAGTTCAAACTCAGGCAATGACGAATAAATTCAACTTTCATGCTACATGCAAACCTGTCAATGATAAACTAACAACCACCAGAACTCACCTAGCCTTTCAAACTGAAACTTATCTCCGATGCTAGCAGTTCTGAGCACACTTACAGCAAATGCATCTTGTATCAATTTTTTAGAACGAGGATTCAAATCACTAAACCAATCATTCTGTTCAGCAGGATTCTGACAAACCAAAAGCCAGCAGTCAAAAATAACAAGTATATATCAAGCAAAAACTCCTTTGTTTTAGGTAGACAACCAGAAATAAAGTCTCCAAAAGTAGTTACCTCAGAGTAGAATAATTTGTCATACAATCTGACCTCCACCTTGAGGGGGTCAACCCCAGGAGTAGATTCAGCAACCCAGTGAAGAACTCCCTACAAAGCAGAACTTCAAACTGTCAATTGAAAAGGAGGTTTGACTTTGGGAAGCCAACAACTGTTTATCAAATCAATTTGTGCAAGAGCACCTTTGGCTTGGTTTTCTTGGAAGGATCATATTCAGCCCGGATCTCAAGAATTGACTCCTGATCATCACTGAGTACTACGTCAGTGCACTTGATGGGAAATGCATACCTACAGAAACAAATTATTAAAAACAGCTGTTAGCTGTTGACTGTGCATTCCACGTGAGCACTAATCAAAATCAGGACAAGCTGATAACCCAAAAAGAATACAAACCTTAGTAGGACAGATTTTCCAGGGGCCAGCCCATAGAAATCTTTGGTGTCATCATACATTCGGAAATCTGAATGTTCGATATATACAACATTTGAAAAAGGAACCTGTCAGAAGAGTACAAAAGAAAAAGTTAACACAAAGCAAAACTCCGGTCAAGATTTGGCAAATACCAAGAAAACCACCACCAATTCAGACTCTTATTCAATATCACAAAATGAGAGCAGCGAAGTAGAATTCTTATTCATGCAAACTGCCAATTTGTACTTACCTTGTACAAAGAAGAGGCGTCGTCCATTGGAGCATCAGGCCATTTCTTGGCATCAAGATCCATTACTGAACCAGCTTCCAGATTTGTAATAACTACCTTAATACAGGAAGAATCAACCACAACATTAGTAAAAACAGCAATCTTAACATGCAATGACGTTCAATATCTGAAGTGATCTTTCCTGGCTACAAAACAGTGAGAGAGATGTAATTGAAGTTACCTTAAGAGGATTTAGCACAACCATTGTCCTTGCTGCTGTTTTATTTAATTCTTCTCGGATATGGTACTCAAGGCGTTCCAACTGTATGAAACTAGAGTCACTGAAAAAAGGTATTTTAATAATAGTTAGTCCCATCTCCCTGAATGCAAAGAGAAGACTGACAAGTAAAGCCAGTGGACGCATAATTTAATGAGCAAATCAACCTTCTAGTAATGCCAATCCCTCGAACAAATTTATTAATTGCAGCTGGAGTCACCCCTCTACGCCGTAAGCCAGCCAGTGTCATTAGCTGAGGATCATCCCAACCATCAACCCATTTTTCGTTTACAAGACGATTTAACTGTAACAGGAACAAACAATGGTCAAGAATGCAACCATAATCTCTCTCTCTTTGGGGTTAAGATTTGGACGAGGGGATAGCTGGTATGGTTTACTCAAGTGGAAAATTCGAAAAAAATCTTATCTGTGCCAGAATTGAAACTTTAAATGTACCTTCCGCTTAGACAGCACTGTGTTGGTCACATTTAACCGTGAATATTCCCAGACATAAGGGAGGTAAAGATCGAGTGCATCAAGCAACCAGTAATATGAGGCACGACGTGTCTCAAATTCAAGTGTACAAAGCTGCAGAAATATACGCAGGTCATTTTACAACTCGCTGAAGCTGGCATTATATCCATCTCCAAGTTGGAAAATAATCATCGAAAGAAGAACAGATATTGCAGGATAAATGTAGGATTCAGAATAATTTGCACCCAAAAATAGGGCAAGAGAGACAGGTACTTGTGTTATTTCTTCCTCACTAATATGGATAAAGTACACAAATTTTCAAATAAGAAATAATACATCCAACTATGAAGCGAGGGAAAAGGATGGGAAAAAGATGAAGAGAGAGTTCAACTGCTCTACTCCACTCAGCAAAAAAATTGAAGAGATCACAGCACTATATATTCATATCATTTGAATTAGACCAATTGCATGTGGCGTAAATTAAAGAGCATTTTCAATATGACTAAGACCAGCACCCTCAAAACTCATGACATTTAAGTTTTCAGAAGACCCAACAATGACTACATTGTGATTGATCACTGATCATGCTTACAGAGTTTGAAATTAAGATGCTTAGTCATGCCACCACTAAACACCGGGATTTCATCCATTTGTTTGAGACATTGTTCCGAACTTCTAATGTTTACGTATCGCACTGATAAATTCACAATATATTATAGAATATGTGATCACTACCAGATTGCAAGTGAATCAATTACAGGACCCCTTTAAGAGTCCACACACAAAAATAATAATGACAAAATAAATAATAATATAACACAAAGTCAAGGAGACATGTCGTTTAGTAGTATATGGCCGGGAGATTAAACTAAAAAAGCCAGAAAACTAAGTTGCAGAAACTTATTGATGCATCATCATAATTTAAATTGCAGAGAAATCTGAACAAAATGAGGACATAGGAACAACAAATGAACAAGAGCTAAGGTTGGCTTACAGAGTGAGTTATATTTTCAAGAGAATCAACAATGCAATGAGCATAATCATAACTTGGGTAGATGCACCACTTGTTTCCTGCATGTGGATGAGGAGTAAACTGGAAGAAAAACAGAAAGTAACAGCAATTACCAAAAGTGGCTCTCCAGATTCAAGGAATTCAAGGTTTCAATAAAAAGAAATATCCTTGATATGATAACCAACTGAGATCTATCTTTGAAAGAATCACAATCTTCATAAGGGTAGCTTTTCGATGAAACATAAAGATGCTTGCTTGCCTTGATTCGATAAGCTATGAGATCATACATATTGTAGTTATCACTCTGCATATCCTGTTTCATTCTCAACGTAGCTTTTCCTTCGTCAATCATTCCTCGCTTCATTTCATTAAACAATTTCAGTGATTCTTCAATTGGTCTATCTCTCCAAGGACTGTTCTTCTTCTTCTCCCGGTACTCCTTTACTTCTTCAGGTGTCTATGCAAAATTGTGAGGATAAGTCAATTTATAAAGATACAAAATCAAGGAACAAAGACAAGCTGAGTTCTGCCAGGAACCATAAAAAATTGGTGCGAGAATTTTGCCTACTCTCAGGACAGGGTAGTGTAGAAAATGGGAGGGGCTTAAATAATTAAAGAATGCATGAAATCAAGCAATGTGGCAGGTAGGAATAAAGGAGCTTTGCATATCTATTTAAGATTAGCTACCTGGTGATCAACATAAGCATGACCTTTCTGTATCAGCTGCACTGCCAACTCATACAGTTCTTGGAAATAATCACTGGTATACGTGATCTGCAAAATACCAATGTCTAGTAAATGCTGAAACCCACCGAAAAAAAAAAGAAAAAATAAATAAATTAGATTGTATAACAGTAATACCTTGAAAGGTTCCCATCCCATCCATCTTACAATTTCTTCAATATGATCAATATATTCTTTCTTTTCAGCTTCAGGATTGGTATCATCATACCTATAAGCCAAAAAGGATATTGATGAAATCCCAAATTGTCTGGAAACAATCATTGAGAAAGACGATTTAGGGATTTAGTGCATATTATTAGGCAGATTTCTTATCGCCCATTTCGGAGATTTTTTTTCCTTATCTAGCTTCCTGTAGTAGAACAAATAGAGATCACTAGTTTGTATATGTTTCCTATGGAATTCAGAAAGAGATTATTCTGATTTCAGATATCAACAATAGAACTAATTATAAGCATTCCCTCCTGTTTCGGTTGGCAGTAAGAGGTAGTTATCCCACAATCAGCAATTTTTTGGAAAAGAGAGGGCTTCTGACATGAATGGCAGAGGCACCTTAGTTATATAAGCACGGAAAATCAAGCTGAGTTTTTCAAAAGCTCAACAAAACCAGTTCAGAGTTGATATCAGATTAGTGCAAATACGAATTAGAAAAACAAGTCTTATTTTATCAACCATCCAATTTCACCATTCTACCCTTCCTTACAAAGCATATGTGATCAGATATCTCAATTTTTGTAGATGCCAATCATAGTACTTGTAAACGTATGAAAAACATCTTTTTGATTGAACACAGTATACATTTTCACCCAGAAACACTTCAATTGCGGCAAAAGCACAAGAGCATTATGATTGCTACATTCAGCATGGCATATTTTATCAGCAAAGAAAACATTTACAGCAAGCAATTTTATCAAAATTTGAAAAATCATGAAGACGGTAAGAGATAAGCTCCCACCTCAGGTAACAGCATCCACCTCTCTCTTTTGCCAGGCCGAAATCAACAAACATAGCCTGTAGAATTGTTTAGTGCATGAAGACATTAACATAATACCTCTCAATAAGATAACACTGAGAGCAATTACCACAAACTTAGCTACCTTGGCATGACCTATATGTAAACATCCATTTGGCTCTGGAGGAAAGCGAGTCATAACTTTTCCTCTGGTGACTTTCAGATGCTTTTCAAGTATGCCCTTTGAATTGCAGGGTCTGAGCACACGTCCATCACTGAAATATATTTCTGTATGCACCTGCAACTCAAGCAGAATCCTAAAGTCAACAATCTGCAGATATTCTTAGTCATATATTATAATTGTAAATGGTAAGAAGAAATGGGAGCAATGGCCATTGTTGAAGACAGTATAGGTACTTGAAAATGTATGACTTTCCCTTTGAAACAGAAAAAACATAAGCACATCAAATAAATACACCAAATAGTGGGTCAATACTGAAAACTTTAAAGAAGCTCAAAGCCTCAAATTTGAACCCAATGTCCGTGAAGACTAATTACATCAAAATACAGGAAAAACTTCAGCAGATATAATTTGAAAACTAGAAACCTAGACTATTAAAGAATTTACTGTTTCATGGTTTAAGATGCAAATGTAATTTTGCCTAGTTACTCAGGAAGAAGAAAATATGTTTAATTAAAAGCATCAACATCCATACAACAAGTTACTTAAATAATCACCTTAAAGTTTTCTTCTGGTGAAGGGAATATTGCAAATGGATTAATTTCTTCATCAGGTTTTGATGGAGTCTCCTCAGCTGAGACTTTGTCCTGCAGAACACCCAATTGAGAAACTAAAAGGAAAACTCTAACCATCATTCCAACAAATAAGAGAGGAGACCAACTGTGCCCACCTCCACCTTTGCAGGCTTCTCTTTCTTCTTTTTGACAGGTTTCTCATCATCTGCAGCAGTTCTCTCACCCAGTAGCTCATACAATTTTGCATCTACTAGTTGCTGATAATGCAAGTCAAAAGATCAGAACTAGTAATTTGGAAAGAGCTTTAAAATGTTAGTTAACTAAAAGGAAGGGGGATGAATGTTAGTCTCACTACCTTGACTGTCTTAGGATCTGCCCACGGCTGCTTCTTTCGGATATGACCAAATAGTTCCCCAACTATAAAAAGACACCATAGGTTGAAAGATAGAGATCAAAACTATAAGAAGAAAATAAGTTCAAGCAGAGGTAAGAAGAAAACAGAAATCATGCCACTAAAAATGCAGGTGTAATAGAACCATTGTATTGTGAAGCAGAAATCATATTATGTACTTGGCCATACACCAGAGTCGGAATAAGTGGAAATATATAAAGAAAAAACAAGATACATTCCATGGAATGGAAAAAAATTCAAGAACATAAAAAACAAGATAGACCAACCATTTGTTCGATAGCGTTGCTCCAAAATGGTAGACTTCTTCTCTTCAAAAACTTCATTAACTGCACGTTCTATATCTTCTGCAGAGACCTCAACACCTGTCCATGCAAAGAGTCAACCAATCAGTAGTTCAAGAGCAAATAAATTATCTCAAGACAGAGCTAGGTAACCTAGAGACTCTTGCTTAAAGTAAATGGCAAGTATGAGCCAAAACACGATGTGTAATGCATAATGCTTTGAGTATTAAACAGGGAAACCTGCAGACAGATATAAAAAATAAATAAACAAGCTAGTGGACAACTACACCATCTCCCATTGGCAAGACGGAAAAAAGAAGCCAAGCCACAGATAATAAAACGTTACTATAGTGGACCCATCAAAGCCACAGATGATAAAAGTCTACTCCAGCCCAGCAACTCGGTCTTTATTTCAGAGCAGGTTAAGCTGTATGTTGGTTCCATGTGTTTGTGTTACTCCATGTTTATTTTCTGCCTTCTTCACAAGCATATGCTATCTTCAGGTATAACTTATTTATGGCACACTCATAATAACTAGCATCCCTCAGCCCCTTTCTCCCATGGAAAAAAATTGCAAATAAAAGAGCCAGAACACATGTTTATAAGAGACAAGCAGATGGAGTTGTACTCTGATGAAGTAGTAGTAATAGGCTAATAGTCATCGATCATAACCAAATTGGAAAACAAGGATTGTTTATTTATCATACCAACACCACAAGCATCTTCGAATTCATCAACCTTCAAAGTATCAGAAGCAATGGCAGCTAGGAATGCAAAAGCAGCTTCCAACTGCGCAGGGGTTTTAATCTGCAGTGCATAACAAAGCACAACTAGGAGAGAATCAAATGGATATTCATTATTCAATGCAAGAATCCCAAGCACTATTAAAATCAAGACCATGTACTGAGAAGGTAGAACTCCAATGTCTTCTTAAGAATCTAAGCCACTGCCATTCCGTATTGATATGATTCCAAATGTGTAACTTATGAAAGAACTTCAACAGAAAAAATAACTAAGACAACTAATAGATCCTTTCATCAAAATTTTGTGCATAAGCTAACTTGCCAAGTGCTCAAATGCATTATTCAACTGGATATTCTAGTTACCAATTACTAAGGAGCAAATATTTCTGGTAATAAGTCTTGCATCCAGGATGGCACAGACACACACACACACACACACACAGAGGGAGAGCAAGACCTTTGATGAAACAATAAACTTGAGCAATGTAGGTCGGTGCACAAGGGCATTGGCAGGGAATTTGGTAGCAACCTGTAGAAAACCAGTCACAGATTTATTGATTTCCTCGTTCCAACCCAGAGGAATATGCCTAGAAACATTCTCAAGAGGCTAAGATACATAAATGACATTTGTGAGCTTACCGTATACAGCAAATTTCCAACACTGCGATCACAGCCATCAGTTACTTCTGCCTGAAAGGTTAAATGAAGACAAAATATACACATATTAGAGATGAATGTTAGCGCTAAAAAGAATGAACAACTCCATTGTTTGTAATGAACTGTATTATGGTTTTCCAACCATTTATTTAAATTCACAAAGTCCAAGTGCCAATAGAAAAACCAGAAAATTGCATCACCATGCTCGTTCTCATTTCTTAAACTAGTGGTTTGCTTCTCCCAAGTTGCAGAAAATAACTAGTGGCAGAATTAGATGATTAACTGATGCTTAAAACAACAAACGGGCATCGATTATTCTGATCTCATTCTACAGAAATAGCTAGCTCAATGCATACCGGATATTTCAATGCCTCTTTCAAAATTCAATAAAAGAACTCCACCTAAGATATAAGTAAATTTTGAAAGCCTTCACATAAATACATTAAAAACTATTTTTCTGTAACTATTAGAAGCAATATTGTACCCCCTAAACACTATATCCTATCCCAACATATTAAATTAATTTCCACTACTTTTCTTTTTCGTTTACTGCTGCAAACAAAACCTCCATAAAACGAACCACCACAGAAAAATGAGCAATCGGATATCTTCTCACTGAACGTTTCTTCAATTTTATTTTATTTTTTTGTCTAAAAACATTTTATCCAACAAAGAATTGCAAAGTTTTCATTTTTCCTCTTGTTCTTTCTAAGCAGACCTTCTAAACCCACCTTAACTTCATGCATGATACCACCACAAAACTAAAGCTATCCTCCACATTTTTTCATTCACTCATCGAAGAGAACTACAAGAGCTCCTAACTTAACAGCTTTAATAAAATTCGATTCACAAATACATCAAAAACAAATCAGAAAACTGCTGATTCCTCAGAAATATCAACATGCAACATAAAAAAGTAAACTAACAGTTATGAATAGAATGCAGAGAATTCAAATTATACCTCATGAATGACGGCGGTGAGATTACCGGTGACTTTATTATTAGCTATAGTATTCTTGGCAGTCCGTTCATCCAATCCGATTTTCAAAAACAGGTCCAAATTTTGCTCCTTGTCGCCGGAGCCGGCGCCGCCGCCGCCACCACTACCGGTTTTGTTATCGTTCTCCCTTTTCCCCATAAATCTTCCAACCTTTTCTTGTTTACTTTCTCTCTCAACAAATGAGCAAATGAGAGTAAAACCCTAGGGATGATTGACGGCGTAATTACGGAGCATTTGGAAATAACACAGATATTCTTTAACCGGAAGTGCTGAAAGGAGCACTGGTTTTATAGGTTTTTTTATTATTATTTTTTTAATTCAAATGTTTTTTTGGGGTTAATTGTCAAATGCCTCCTCAAAACATACTTTTTCTCACATTGGCCCCTTGAAAGTTGAAAGGTTGAGTAACATCAATGATCAATCCTCTTCTTAATTTTTTTTTTTTATTATTGTACGATTAACTCAACAAGATGAAAATTAAATTTGATTTTTCAACTGAAATGAACATAATATAATAAGAAAAATAATTATACCTTCTAAATTAGAATGTGTATAAACTTAGTCATTGTCATAGATGCAAAAAATTGAATCTTTATATTAACATGAGTTCAATATTTGCATTAATATATAAATATTATAAATTAAAGATAAAAGGTTTGATTTTTAATAAAATATGCATATACTATCCAATTTTCTTCTTCTATCTTAATAACAAGTCAAAATAAGTAACTATATCAAACTGAATTTAGGATTTTTCTTTTTTTGGGGGGTAATTTGTATTGTATTGAGAAAAAAAATTGTAAGAAATAGTTTGATTCAAGTAAATGTTGAAGGGGATAAATTGAAAAAGTGGCATTTTTGAGAGGGGAATATCCTAATTAACTTTTTTATTTTATGTATTATGTATATATTAATTTATTTATTTTGTGGAAGAAAGGCCTACTCTGAATTATTTCCAATTTTTGTTTTGTTTTGTTACGACTTTCGGGTATTGACTTTTGTCCTGATAGGACGTTGGAATATTATCTCTTGGCCTTGGTCTTGGTCTTTATTTAATTGAGTTTAAAAAAGATATTTTAGTCACATTGGAATGGCCCAATTAGTGTGTAGCAGCCTCCACTGTAGTGCGATCCAAATATGGATTAGATTTATTCCGAAAATTGTGCCTTTAGTTTGTAAAATTATACTACTAGCAGTAGCATGATACAAAAACGTTTTATGTTTTTTACAATGATTATTTATAACCAATATATTTTGAGTTTAATTGACTTCTCCACCCTAAAAACATTTAACATCTAGTCTCTTGTAATCACGATTTTAACGCAAAATAAAATGCGTAGAAAATTAGATATATGAATCAAGTTTTAAATATAAATCGATTGTATATGAGTGTTTGCGAAACAGTTATGAGGTTTTATTTAAATGTAGTATTGTAACGAAATAATAGTGAATCCCAATGGAGAAAATTATGAATCTTCGGCTCATGCATGACATGGACATAGATAATTGCAAAAGAATTAAAGATGAAGTGCCCTACTAATTAAATATAATCAACTTGCATCACTGTTATTAATGTTGAAAAGACGATCGAGGCACACTAGCTAGTAGTCATCGTGAAGAGGACATGTTTGTTTTGCACTTGTTGTACTCCAATTGTTTTATACTTAAATTGGAGCAGAAAATGATTGATGATTGTGGTTAATTAGTGTTTGAAATCATGAATAATGTTCCCTAATTCATCCTTAAAATTATAAAGGGTGGCATGACATCAATAAAATAAAATAAAATAAATAAAAGTCATGATCATCTAATTAATCCAAAGTAACTTAGTAGATCAAAATCATCATGGCATTTATAATTAAACCATAAAATAGAAGCGTCAAGAAGAGAAAGAGCGTATATATATTGCAAATCTTCACCTTGTAAAATTAATATGGAAGAGTTTTGCCAAAAATCAAAGTAAATTTACGTGCGCTCTTAATTACCTTATACTAGTTTGTATGTGTTCCTTAATTTGCTTAACTTTTTCCACCTAAAAAGAAAAGAATTGTCATCAGCTAATTAAGTAATGTGGTAAGATGCCTACCAAAATTATTTTCCAAGAATTTGAGGAAATCGATAACTCATGTATTGGTCGATGGGAATTTCCCTCGATCGATCGACTATCAAAGAACAATTAAATAGGATGCATGCATATATCGATCACAAAGGGAAGAACTCTCTTGTTGCTGTCATGCTCATGCATATATAAAAGTTAGAAAGAACAAGCTAGGAACAATCGCAAACTCCATGGTATTTTTTCAAGAAATCAAATCATAGTAAACAGCAGAGACTTGGGTTCCAAGTTTTAATTCCAAAGATCGATCAGGGTCCTTTTCATTTGTAAAGTTTGTAGGAGTTCCCTCAAATCGATCGGGGGAAGAAGAAACTAGCTCCTCTAAATGACCTTAAAGAAAGGTGATATTTGAGTTTCTTAAGCTTCGATCGATCTTAATTAGTATGCAATTCTACATGTGGGATTGGATGCATGAAATATTAATTTCACTCCAATTGCTGGTGAAGTGAAGTCAAAAGAGAGATCATTTGTTCTAGTACTTTTACAATGACTCGGATTAAATTACTTTACATTCTTTGCCATGCTTGATCGAGCTTGAAATTTCATATCTTTATTACTATCAAACAATCAAGTGTACGTACGTATATCCCAAAATTGTAAGTGTTATGATCATGATGATCAGGGGGCAAACCAATTCAGCTGTTGTTTAGTTCATTTTGGTCACAATAACATGCATAATGGGCATATATATATATATAGGAATGTCTCCCAGTCCCATAATTGTATATAGTAAGTTTTGGTGTGCGATCGATACAACAAAATAAAGGCTAGTTGATAATGATGGGTGCTTAGTTTTCATACATGTGATCAACAATGGTGCTTGTCCACTGAATTTATATGTCTCAATCCTTTTGTCCGCTATAACTACTTTTATCCTATAATTCTAGTGTTGTTGTGATGCAAACTTTCAAGTCGTATAGAATCAAACAGAGTATATACGTACGTACTTTGGATGAACTGATCTAAACTCCTTAAGTAAGAAAGATGGTCATGATTGAGTGGTAAAAAATGGTGGAATTTTCAACTCATCCATCAGACCTTAAAAGTTAAATCAGAGTTTTCATTTCACCTACCCTTCTTGAGGCTTGAACCGCGCGTACCTGCAGCTGCCATTTATTCAAAGGCAAAAAAACACAAACAAGTAGTAGTACTGTTCTAAGATCCATATCATCAGGCTGGCTTGCTGGCTGGCACAAGTTCTAATGAATGAATTATGATGGTGGAAGATGCCAATTCTGTCCAAAATGACAATGTGTCATATAATAGGTCCAGTAACATGATATGCTTTGAGGAATGATATAAAGAAGAAAAGGGCCAGCGAAGTTGCAGCCAAACCTGTGCACCTGTGCGCCTGTGCTCTCTCTCTTGCTACTCCATCTCCATGTGGGATACAAATTTATAACACAAAGATTTATCTCAAAATTTTCTTGTCATCAACTCTCTCTCTCAAGTCTCAAGCAATTGAGCATGGCGAGAACATTTTTTAATATGTTGAAAATGTTTTTAGACAGTTTGAAGTAAATCATCACATGTTCTCTCTTTCCATTTTTTAAAATGGTACTCATATCATTGTCACTTAATTTCTTTGGTGAATTTTGCATTTTCCCAGTTATCATTGTCACTTAATTCTCGTGTGATGAATGATGATCATCTTGGACAAATCAGGCAATATATTGAAAGTCATGTTGTGGTACATGAATGGATTCAGGTCTTGTACAAAAGTAGCCGGTTGGTTTTGTGATTTTTGTCATGCAAGGAATTAAGATTTCAATTCTTGTGGTTTAGAGCTTCTTGACTGATCAAGAAGAAAATATCTGGATATATATTCCTAAGATTCCAAAGAAGAGAGTAGTAAACTGGCATTACTTTTTCTATCTTCTTATCCTATAATGTAAACAATGACTGCTCTTATCTTGAACTCATAATAAGACTACAATATATCACTGCCCTCTAAAACTTCAACAAATGTCGCTCTCAATTTCTCTATCATATAATGCCACATTCCCCTTATTAATGTCTTCCTGCTGGTGTGAATTTGACATCTCTTTATCAGACAGAGTTAAATGCAAGACAACAGGCATTATATATATATATATATATATCTACATGTTTCAATTTTGAAGAAGTACTTGTAGACAATAACCATTATTAATTCCTTTGCTAGCTATAAGACCATTATCCTCCTATGAAAATGTAATTTTGGATTCAAGAAAATCATGTTGAACTTTGACACAGACACAAGTTACAATAATTTCTTGATTTTGCATAATTACCATAAACATCGATCAAGGCCAAACTTTTGGTTAATTGTCAGCTGCAAACCAAACCATCATCATGCATTGCCTCTAACATAATTGTAGTAGTGTTATATATATCATTAAGAGATCATATAAGGTCATGATCAGACATAAACACAATGTTTTCAAACTAAGTGGGTAGGAAAAAAAAAAGGCCAACCAATCAACATGCCATATATACTTAATTAACACAAAAGGCAAGCAAAATTATGTAACATGATCTCCAGGTGTATAGCTTGCCTCTTGACCAGAAAACCGAAGTGAGTGGTCCTTCCAGAATTTCGGACGGCTGCTCCCAATTTCCATGTCTGTAAGCTTGTCTGTTTCACTCCGGCACATAGTGCCTTGAACCGTGAAAATCTATCTTGAAGGTGAAGAAGTCCAAATATCCATGTTTACTTTTCCTCCATTTCATTTTCAAAAGCTAAAGCTTGTTAGGGAACACTAGAGAGAGAGATATCTTTTACCTTTCTTTAGCCTTTCGGTGCAGAATTCTTTCACTTTTACTCTCTTAAGTTTTATCCCCGTACGTATTAATCTCTTTTTTACTTCTTCTTTATCATTTGGCATAATGCAAATTCCACTGTTACTCCACCATGGATTAAGTCATGTCTCCTTCAAACGCTTTGTTCTTTACCTGTACTGGAATCTTTCGAGTGCTCTAATCTCAGCATAAAAAGCAAAAGCTGACTATTATTCCCACCATTTCAATTCTTTCTCTTTTGTACTTTTGACTCCCAAATCTTACAACTCAACATTCTTCTTCTTCTTCTTCTTCTCCTCTTGAATCTTGTGCCTTTAGTACTAGTCCTATATATGTCCTCTCTTCTATAACATTTTCTCATTAATTGTTAAAAGGAATATTTGAGCAGAAGGGCTATGGCAGTTGATGTATGCTCAGAAGTTTCAAGCCTTGTTGTAAGTCCAAGAATCTCATTCTCTCATGATCTTAGAGAAGAAGAAATTGTTCCTGTTGAATGCCACAGCATTAGATCAGATGCATTGCTTTTGGAATCCATTGATTTCAACTTCTGCATCAGTCATCAGAGCTTCTCACAAGAACTTCTATCATCAGCAGATGAATTATTTGCCAATGGCAAGATCCTCCCTGCCGAAGTCAAGAAATTCACCAACATCAAGTCTAAAAAAGAGACAGTAGTACTCTCTAAAGAAAACCTTCGATCTAAGCCAATTTCATCTTGTTTTCGAAAAGATGCATCCTCAAAATCTCCAAGAACAGAGAATGCAGAGGCATCCCAGAATTTTGGTACGAAGAAAAAGAGCTTGAAGGAGTTTTTATCACTCAATCCTGAATCTGATGCAGAAACAGAAGAAGAAAAGAAGCCATCGTCCAAACCATTTTGGCAATTTCGAAGAAGCAGTAGTTTGAATATTGATACATGTAGAAGCAATACATTAATTCGATCCTTGCATTTCCTTTCGCGAAGCAATTCAACTGGTTCTGCTCCAATTCCAAAGCCATCATCAGTGCTGCCAAAGGTGATGCAGAAGCAGCATTCACAGAAAGATCAGGCATCATCCGCGAAAAGAACAAATTCATCTGTACCATCATCATCATCATCATCATCATCATCATCATCAGGCCATTATTTCTACTCGTATAGTTCATATAGAAGCCCTTCAAGAAAGAATTATGGGAATGGAGTTAGAATTAGTCCTGTCCTTAATATCCCTCATGCTTGCATTTCCAAAGGCACTGTAAGTTTGTTTGGTTCATTGTTCTGCAATGGTAAGTCCAAAAAGAAGAAGAAATGCAATTATTAATTCCACTAATCAATGTCACATTAGTTCAATATTCATATGAATTATGTCCTATGCTGCTCTAAACTCAAATCACATTCCTCATAAAAGACGCACAATATTTCACAACAAATTTAAGCGATGAAAGCAAAATACTGAGTTCGATACTGAAAAAATGCTCAAAATTTTCAACGTGTGATATGGGCAGGCGCAGGAGAACAAGACTTCCTACTTTAACGGCAGTCTTTACTCTTTTTTTCCATCTGTCCAATGATGAGAGAGATAATTACATGTATGTACTATGGATGTCGCTTTAGTTGTTTTTGAACTTTGAAATTTTCTTTTTTGTCGTATATACTAATAATAATAATTTAATAAGAGTTTTAGTTAGACCATGACCATTTGTATTTGTTAATTCTTTTTAATGTTGGCATTCTTTTGTTCTAGGGAAATGAGGACAAACTTTAGATCTAAAAGCATAATAAAAAATTTATCAATGATTGGTTTTTCTTATACCATAATTATAAAAAAAATTTCGGTTCAATTTTAAATTGGTCCTTCTGATTTTTCATTCCAATCGGAACCTGCAAGCTGATTTGGTGAATTTCAAACCAGCAGAGCAATCCCTCACTGAGTTATAAGTCCTAGAAAAGTACAGTATTACGAAACTTTAATTGTCCAATGTCCATGACATTGTATATTAGGACACAATGTTAAATTTTTCCTTAAAAATAATGAGTTAGTAAAAAATTAGAATTATAATTTCAATGCTGTAGTTAGTTGTCCGTTTTATATATAAACCAAGTTTTATTTATATATGAACCGAAACAGGAGTTTTTGGTAATAAAAAAATAGTTATGCAATATTTCTTTGGTCTGCTTTATAGTGTAAACATTATTTATGTCTTGCAAGTTAACCTCTATCATTATAATGATTAATGATGTTGTTCTTTTTTTTTTAACAAGGAGTTTAGAATGACACGGGATATTTTGTTCAAAATTTTGTTTGTTTTATTAAAACTACGTCGTAGAGTTCACTAAACTCTTGGTTAGAGTTTAATAATTGTAAAGTAATTTTAGTGATATTTAATGATATTTATGTATTTAGTTCCTAGTTTTAATGAAACTACTTTGCTTTGAATGTTAGACAAAATGAGACAAGATAGGATAAATATTTGATAGAGTATCTGATCTCGTTTAGAAAAGAGGGATATCAATACAATTTTTGTTCAAGTGATTTGAATGAATAAATTATTTTCTTATCATCAAAAAGAAAATAGATGTTGTATATTTGACTTTTGAGTCTACTGATATATTATAATTTAGGCAAGCAATCCATTCAAATGAGAACTCCAGTCGGTCATAATCTATTTTATTCAGTCCATTAGAACTTTATTAGCAGCGCAAAGGCAAAGGCTTTTGCAAATACACATAATTCTCATAGTATTAAGTAATACATTTTCAAAGTTAAGAAATTATTGAATTTTACAAAATAACTTTTAGGACTCTTATGATTGTGAAAGCAAACCAAATTTTTATTGGGATTTGATAGTTTTACTCATATAAATTTGTATAAGAACTCATTCACTAATCTATTTAAAATGAATATTAATCTATTGAGTATTAAGTGATCGTATTTGATGGAAAATATGTGTTTAAAATGTATTTGAATTTAGAAAAAATTTAAAACATTTTTTTTAATTATATCTTTTAAGTTTTAAAATATATATTTTTTGAAAATAAAAAAATTAACAATTATAATAGAGAGAAAAAGTTTTGGGTCCAAGTATTCTAGTCCAAATACCTTAGTATTAGAGAGCCCAAAAGCAGTGAAAAGGGAATTGTCCAAATGACAAAACTGGTCCAAAACATGCACGCGGACACCATTTTGTTCGAACTCAAAGGTCCAAACCTCTACAACAATTTTTTTATTTTATTTTTTATTTTTTAGCTTTTGCCAAACAAATGCAAAATTTAGAGAAATGCTGAAATATAATTAGCATTGTCCATAGTTTTTGTCCACCAAAACTTAAGATCAACTCATCAGTCACAGCGTGCATCATCTTCAATACATTAGCTCTTCGCCTCTTCCTTAGTCATACGTTTTTTTTTTAACATTTAGTCACAAGTTTAAATCACACATAAAGTGTCTTTAGTGTAGCTATTGCAACTAAGGTTTTTAAACACACACAAAAAAAAAGAAGAAAAAATTCCAGATCAATAATCACCATCCCATACATCAATATGTTCATCCAATGTTTAAAAAAAAATGAAGTGACAAGAAACTAAGACAAAAGTCGATGTAAACGGGTTTGTAAATGAAATGTGTTTCATATAAAACTGACAATTAATGGTATAATTCTAATTTTCTATTATTTTTATAATTTTAATTTTCTATTATTTTTATTTTTATTGTACATTAAAATTGATTTCATATACGAAATTGGCTCACTTGTAATAAACTTCTTTACATAAGACCAACCGAGAAACTAAATAGAATTAAAATGAGGGTATTCCAATTTCCTTGCAATAAATTCAACAACCATCATATTAGAATTGGAAACTTCCCATATTCAATTTCACTTTTTAACTTTTAAGTCAATGTTGACGATCAGAAAGGTGCGATTCACACATCAGTACATGTACATCATAATAAAGAGGCTTCCTAGAAACAGAGTCAGAAGGCGAGAAACAAGATAGGGGAAAACAAGTTTGAATATTTGGACCAAAACGGTTCATTCTCAATAGTCAAATGGTATAGAATTCCCAGAATGAAACAGGAACAAGTAAGTATGAATACTACCAGATTGCTAACCATTCAAACATCGCAACAAGTAAGTATAAATAGCTGAATCTTTGCTGCTCCTCCTGTGACATCAAAAGTTCAAAACGAAACACATCAAACTGAAATGAACTCTGATAATCAGAAGGTGAGTTATATTTGAGTAGTAAAGTGACTAAATCAAACTGAAATTAGAATTGCACAAAAACAATCAAAGCTCATATTATAAAGCGTTCAGTGCAACAACCACTGTTCATTTATTCCGATAAACAAAATGAGAACTATTAACAAGAGACAATCTTGACATGACACAAGTTAGCATCGCCTGAGCAAACTATAAGCTTCCATTTTACACCACCACCACCACCTGTTACTGGAGGAGGCAAATTCCAAGACTTGTATCAAATTCTTCTCGGTTCAGTTCCCCAGAGGCCCTAAATTAGTTGATGAGATTAACAATTACAGTTGTTTTTAGTCAGCAATGCGCATCATCATCTCCTCTGCAAGAAACAATCAACCCAACTACAACTAAGCTCAAAATTAATTCAATCAATCATCTTCATCCCATCATTTGTTTCCTAATCCTTTGCATTTAGAATCAGATAAGATGCTGTCACCTTTCCTTTCCACATTTACTGAGTTTCAGGAACTTTATACATGTCTGCAGTAATCTCACTCAACCACAAGCCTGGAAATAATGTCTGCCAAAAAGGATCAACATCAATCAAACAGTAAATAACCACACATTCCAAAATTTTATTAGTCATCAATGAAACAATCAATCACAATCTGAATTATGAACAACATTCAATAAAGAAAACTGATTATATATGACCAACAATTGAACAAAAGATGCATTTTTTACTTACATCCAAAGATTTCTGAACATACTTCAGACGCTTCTGGGGTCTGCGAGGGGGTTTCCGACCGGCAATAGCAATGAAATCCTCCTCGATCTCTTGCCTCGAAAGTGCTACCGAAAATTTCACCCTTTCCTTCTTCTCATTGCTCGGCGAAGCCGTGGCGGTTGCGCCAACACCAGTCCTCAGCCTTGGTGACTTATTATTCTCGGCCCCCAACCTCAACGGCGACAACCCTGAATTAGGTTTCCTCAATTCCACATTCAAAGCCTTCCCGGGTGACGAACCGCCGTTTCCGTTACTAGTCCCGGCACCGCCGGAGGAATATCCATTGGCCACCGTCGGCGCCTTACACGCTGCCCTCCTAGTCCTCAAGTTCCACGGACGGAGAGCTCCATCAGCGGCGGTCTCATTCTCAGCTACAGTAGCCATTACCGACGAAGAAACTGCCACCGGCGTCGGCGACGGTGGGTTCTCGTTCTCCTCCTCTGTCTCAAGACCTTCTTTAAAAATCGCGACTTTTATCTTATCCGTCTCTGTTTGGAGATCAAACATGAGCTTCTCCCTCACCGCAGCGATCCCATCACCGTCATCCCCACTCTCCGGCGGCAACCTGATTTTCCGGCCGTACTCAGTATTCATAGACGTCGGCGGCAAAGGAGGAAAAGGGGACTTAAAACCCAAACCCGATTTATTAAAATCGGATCCAAGCCGGTAATCCGCCTGAGAAAGAGATGGGTCATCAAATTTCTCCCTTTCCTTCCGTTTTCCGATCATGGTTCCGAAATCGGAAGCATTGTAATCACCATCAAGAATACCAGAGTGGGACGAAGACGAAGGACGGCGACTGACGAAGGATGCATGTCCGGCCGAGTTAACCTTCATACACCGCAGAAACTTCTGACTTCCCCACCGCAATCCCGGCAAGTTGAAATTATGCAGCGGTTTTGATGATGACGACGACGGTGATGATCTTTCTGGGCCCATCGCCATACAAAAGAAATAATTCTCTTCTTCCCTTATTATGGTTCTTCTTCTTGTTCGTCGCTGTCGTCTTCTCTACTATTACTATTGATGAAATACACCATTCAATATAAATTTTAAAAACACACACAGTCACACACTACAATTACTTAAAGAAAACCAATAGTCTATCTTTCTTCTTCTTCTTCAGGCTATAAGACTCTCAGCGGAAAAAAGGGTTTTCATTAGGAGCGATGGATGATGGTATTTTGATGGTGCGTATGTGTGAAAATATGGGTGAAATTGGCCGGGAATGTAAGCTTATATACGAGGGCTGGGGTAGGTTGAGTGGCGAGAGAGGTGAGAGAAAAGGGCGGTTCTAACGTTCGGGTTATGTAACTATATAACGACGTCGTGTCCTTTGTTATATTTTGTTGTTTTTAATTTAACATTTGCTGTTTTTTTTCAAATAATAATAAATTATTCCCTAGGAAGGGTTGAGAGTGTGTTAAATAATTTTTTTATTATTATTTATATGGCTAAAATATTCAAAGGCACTAAAGTATAATTTTGTTCACTTAACATTTTCATTTTTTAAATTATCCATTCAAATTCTAAAAGAGTATTTGTTTTGTTTTTCCTATTAATTTTAATCATTAACTCTACTCTCTTCAATTAAATGCGAAGCTATAAATGTTTGTTTTAATGTTATAAGAGCAAAAAAAAAAAATTACTAAGCCACTCAAGTATTGAAAACTTATGCTTTTAATTACTTATATAATAACTCTTTTGATTTCAATTTAACTTCTAAAAATTATTATGCTTTTGGCCTTTGCCTTAATTTTAATGTTTTTAGGGAAAACTACCTTTGGATCACTAAACTATTTAGATAGTATAGTTTTGATCACTAATCTTTTTTTTTGTTTTAGTTTGGTCACTCAACTATAAAAAATGATATACTAGTAACCATTTTGTTAAATTCAGCCGTTATCTATAAAAAATTTCGTTACATTCAATCATTTTCGTAATTTTTTAAGGTAATATTGTACCTAAAAATAAGGTAAAATAATAGGATTTAAAATTTAGCATAGTGGGTGCTCATTTAACAAAGTTGTGTTTAAATTTTATACTTAAAAATCTTGTTTAATAAAAAAAATATCTTAACTTAACGGAAAAATTTAAAGATAACGGCTAAAATTAACGGAATGACTACAAGTATACCACTTTTTATAATTGAGTGGCCAAACTAAAATATAAAAAAAATTAATGACCACAAGTATACTATCCAAATAATTTAGTGAACCTCAATATGGTTTACCCATATTTTTAATATTTGTAAGTTTTGTTATTACATTACATGTCTAAAATTGCACATCTTGATGGTAATTCAATATCATTGTTTTAGATTATAGGCACGAGAGAGTGTACTACTTCATTAGTATGCAAAATTTGAGAATCATTATTTTTTTCAAGTAATGATTGGGGAAGTGAAAAATTAGAGTGAAAAGTCAAAGTGAATGACGTGACATGTATAAAAAGATAAACTAATCCATTAAACATTAGGGTTCAATCATCATTTGGTTAGAGTATTAGTTTGTCTTTTTATAACTGCCACGTCAGTCACTTTGAGTTTTCACTCTAATTTTTCACTCCCCCTATCATTGCTCATTTTTTGTCATAACATCATTTTTTTTATTTTGAATCTCATTTGTAATGACCACAAACTAAAAGCTACTTGATTAGTATGCAAAATCCAATAAAACTTATATTTTCATACCATCATCTTTTTAATTTGTTTAGAATCTCTTTTGTAATGAACACAAATTGTATACTTAATCTCTATCACCACTTCTCCCTCATGAGTTCTCTTTCTTTCAAATTTGATGAGGTAGACATGTCTAGATTATAATTTATACAATAGAGTACACTATATTGAATATAATGTGTTTGCAAATTATAACAAAATTTCAACTTTTTTTTATAATTTAATTTATTGTCTATTTTGAACATGAAGAAATTAATTACACTCAAATAATAATTCATTCATAGATAATATTTATTTCCAAATCAAAAATTAAATAATATCCTCAAAAAAAATTAGAATTCTAGTAAGAAACATATCATTTCGGTAACCTATCAATTTTTTTTTGGCTTAAGTCACAACTTAATTAGCATTTGGATGCATGCACTATAGTTTAGCTATCTTTGAAATCCATCTTATATTCATAAACATACATTTAATATATATTATTTCAAAAAAAAAAAATCCACTTAATTAGCTAGTACTAAACATGTTTTCTGGTCAAGAATATCTTTACCCTTACCACAATACATACAAAATTCTTTCAATTTTTAGTTAAGTGATATATATGTAACAAATTAATCATCTTAACCAGCTAATTATTATCTATATAATTTTTATTCTCATAGATTGAATATGTCGTATAAACATTTCCTAATTAATAGCGATCTACATATATAAATTAATTATTTTGCATGTTTTGTGAAATACAAAACTCCAATGAAATGTGTTTTATATATGAAATAACTAATTAATGTCCGTTAAAATTATGATTATAATTTTTTGTCGCTTTTATTGTACGTTAAAATATCGTTAACTCTCATTTTATATGTTAAAATCACATTAACTCTCATTTTATATATGAATATACTTTATAGGAGACGAAATGTTCGTGAAAATAATACAGAATATATGGCATGATGGTTGTATTAGAAATAAGTGGTGCAAGGTGCCCAAATTTAATAGTGATGAAGATCGATGTCAACACATGAAGGAAGATGCAAACAAATCAAATGAAACCACAGAAAGGATCTATTTCCATCAATTCCACAGATGACAATAACAAATGTATAAGACACGAAACCTTGGTCAACATACCCAAAATGGAAGGAAGCACACGAAAAACTTGCCTTAATAATTTATTTCTTCTCAAATTCTAGTTTTATTGACCGAGCACTTTTGTTTGTTATATTATTGTAAGATAGAGAAATTAGTTTCAACACAAAGAACAATAAAAAAAAAATCTTGTAATTTCACGCTGCCTATATATTGTGAACTTTTTAAAGTAATTGCATAATAGTTTCTTTAATTACTAATGTATGTACACCACTCAAATGTTTGTTGATAGATAAACTATGTGGAAACAAATTTACTTGTATATTAATTTCTCTTTGAACATAAAGTGCCAATAAAAATTGCCCTCAAAATGGTTAAATTAATGTTTACATTAACAATCTTGCTATCTCACACTTGTTACTTTTACTCTAAATTGTACATAAGTATACTATGCTTTTAACACATTTTTAGTGTTTAGTTAATAGAGCAGAATCTCAACCCCAAGATTAAAGTTCGAAATTTGAAATATGTATGTAATGTACATGTGTATTAATGGAGCAGAAAAACACACAGTTATTAGTTTGGCCAAAACAAAATTAAAATGAAAGTTTATAAGTGGCTCAAGAAAGAGGGACATAAATTAGTGGTCGGCTCACCAATTGGGCATCAAAGGGTTCAAGTGTCATTGTCTGATTAATATAAAGCAAGACAGGATTAAAGTAAGCAAATAAATGATATATTTAACCAACTTATGTTTAAGTCTAATTAATGATGCTCATACACCAACTAAAAATTTTGAAATCACAAAAAATATATCCTTAAAATCTTATCCTCGATCCAATTAATAGAAATATCAAATATACCTTGAGGAGGAAAAAAAAAAAATTCATCTAAGAAATGTTAGTTTGGTGGTGATGTAATTTATTGAAACATTTTAGTGATTGCCAACGAACTAATCAATCTCAGCTAATTGGCTTTTTGATATTTTCTAAATAGACAATTAATTGTTGCTATTTATGAGTTTAGGATAACTTTGTTTTGTTTGATGCAATTCTATATCCATCTTCGATACTGCATGTATATATGATGTATAGTTTTACCAATAATATACGATGTTTAACAAAACCATCCATCCAGGGATCCACCCACCCATCTATCTATAACCTACAGCAAGATGAGAGAAATGATAGGCATTTTTAAGTCTATTGGGGTCATTCAATATATATATATATATATAACAAACTAATTGCTTAATTAGTATTCCAATCCAATAAGCAATTAATTTTTCTCATTAGATTGCGAATTTTAACATCATACCTTTTATTCTAAAACACCCAATAATGAGGTGTTCTCTTTAAGTATGACAATGTTATGGAAAAGGGGTGAAAATAGTTATTATTTTTTATTTGAAAAAGAAAATGATAAGAAATAAATCATATAAGCATTATTTTGTGGTAACAACTTGGAGGCTATATATAAATTGTTTAAGTTTTGCTTTTTAATCACGAAAAGGAATTGAGAAATTAAGAATAAGAAAATGTAAATAAATTTCGTTCTTTTAAAAAAAAAAATCAATTATCAAGAACAACTTGAGTAATCAAAATATAGAGGAGATGTTAAAGTATTGACTTCAAAATGAAAGAATATGTCAAAGGACAAAACACTTGACATTTGTTTTGTTTAATATAATTCTTGGATTCTTAATTTAGTCTTCTTAACCAATAACATACGGAATAGAGGTTTCTTCAAAGCACAGTGAGTTGATAATATATATATATATAGTATTTAAAATGAAAGCCATGCCGAAAGAATTAAAGAATGTTTGGAGAGGGAAAGGAATTAGTCTCTCACTGCACCCTTCACAGTTCACACAACCTGTTTATATTCTCAACTACAATTAAAACTAGGAAACATTTTAATTTTAGATAGGATAAGTGTTAAGAAAGCAATAATATAATCTTGGAAATTAAAACTAACTAAAACATGTTGTATCCATTCAATTATTTTTAACACCATTAACTTATGCTTTACTTTTTTTTTTTAACAGGTTCTTTAATATTAATTTTGTAGAAGGAGCCTAAACAGTATAGAAGTTTGATAATTAAGACAATATGGTAATAATTATTAGTGTAAAAATAGTTGGATTGTAGCACAAACAATTACTGAGATGCATCCAATTAATTAATACACTGACTAGCCTATTAATTAATTTGTAACCTACATCTACATGCAAATTAACTATTGTAACATGAAATTCTTTATTATCATTGCATACATGCATTTTGTTTTTTTGAGGTAAAAACTTCCCAAACTATAACAAACTTATAATTATTTAGAAGTTAGAACAAACAAAATGTGCAACAGTGCAAGTGCAACGCCAGCCACCACCACCACCACCAACCTTAGACGAGGAGGGGCAATATTACAAATGACTCTACTTCCATGGAGGCATGGACCATCATCAATGGAATGAATGGAATAAGGGAATTAAATTTTGTTCAAACAATTAAAATAGTTAGGCAAAGATTTGAAGTATAGAATTAGAGCGGGGTAGACATCAACGGCTACTTACTTATGCCTACATAGAATATGTCCAAAGTCACACCGACCCTCTTTTAACCTTTTTTCCAGCCTAGCCCAGCTCCCCACCACCACCATTTTTCAATTTTTAGATCTTAATTTGTTGCAAACTCCATTCCATTTCTATATACCATTTCACAACATTATAAAAGCCACACACAGCATTCAGTACCCCAAGAAAACCCTGCATTAAAAACCCATAGACGCATGCATTTTCTTTCAACAAATATATATACATATATATGTTAAGTGTACATGCATTTGCATATATAGAAATGAACATCACCCTTATAATTTCCACAGAAAAATGCAACCCTTTCTAAAGAAAGCTTCAAGGGTTCTAAAAGTCCCCATCTTGGTAGCAAGAATGAGAAAATCCATTAATCTTCAAAAGCTTATTTCGCTCAAGAACTTCAGGAAAATGAAGAAATATGGTTATATTCGTGAATATCAGTTCTCCCCTTCAAACAGTCCACTCATTCATTACCACTACTACAGGAAGGCAGTCAAGAAGAGGGCGGCATATGAAGAATTGTGCTCCATTTTTGCCATTGGTAAGTGCTTAGGAATGATAAGGGCGGCTGATAGAGAATACAGGGGTTACGGTTATCCATTGATGGAGTTGAAGGCTTTGCCTTGCATTGAGAATATTTCAAGTACTGCTGGGGAATTATATGAAACATCAGAAATGAGTGGAGGAGATCAAGATGACTCCATTGATGAAAGGGCTGAGAAGTTCATTGAGAGGTTCTATGAAGAGATTAGACTGCAGAGGCAGGAATCATTTATGCAGTTCAATCCACTCATCATTCTGGATGCGGATTAATTGTTCAAGGCACGACACAGTTATAAACAGATCAGAGCAGCAATCTGTTTGCTAATTTTGCTTAAAATCACGAATTTTGTTTTTATGCATATTGTGGCATATATATTCCCATGAATTTTAGGGGATATATTGCATTATTATTATTATTCTTGCTTTTAATATCTTGCAAAATGGTGAATCTATGCTTACTCAAGTTTATCAACAAATATCGCTTTTATTTTGTTTTGACTCATAGCAGCAATTGCAATTCTTGGTAGGTTTGAAAGTGAAAATGCTAGCTAATGCTTTGTTTACAAATATTTTCTAATGTGTGTCTGTGTGTGATGGATGTTACATTCAGCAACCATTTCAAAACATTATTTCAAGAAACTCACGACTTCTTATAAACTTAGCCTTATAATCTTATTATTGATCTTTCTCTAACAAAAAATTATGGCCTTAGTTTAGTTTGAGAGGCCTGATTTTGAAAAATCAAAAAACAAAAAGGCTTGGAGGAGGGAGCCCATTTTCAATAAATTCTGGCAAGAAGATATCTGCCTTTTCTGAGGCCTGGTTTCAAATTTGAAACAAATAGGATGTAGCCCTTTTGTAACAAAGATTTGATCATTTTGACATGGGGAAGAACAATGTAAGACGAATCTTGTTTACATGCATCCTTTAATTAACATATAAATTCAATTAATTGCCTATAAACTATCGGCTCGTAACATCTTTCATACCATGATTTATAACGTCTTCAAAATTAACTTGCAAAACAAGTACACATGTTTTTTTTTTTTGCCATTAATTCTTGTGTCACTTGGGACTCAAGTTTCATGCAAAAAAGAACATGTCTTTTCATGCATGCATTATATCACGTTTTTTTTTTATTTTTTTAATAACTATGGATTTGAATGTTGTTATTGTAACAAATTTTAAACATAGGATGCAGCTTGAAGTTGGGGAAACTAAAAAATTTTCAATTGGCATAAAGAAATCCTCATTAGTCCACACTCAATAAATACAGTCAAACGATTTGATTAAATATATGAAGGTGAAATCATTAAAGAACAATTAATATTATGGGGGGCGTAGATTAGCATATCCAAATATTTCCATGTATCCCAAAACTATGATTGAAAATTCAACCAACATTTAAAAGGTTACTAAAGTACGTAAACAAAAAGGGAAAAAAAAAACAAATCAATTTAATTATTTATAACATCAATAACTCGAAAAAAGTAACTATATATAGTAAACTATCGTGGTTCCGTCTGTTTGGATCCACTTAAATTTGTGATTTATTTCACAATTGCAAAATGAAGTGTTTGTTTTGTTTAATTTTTTTATTAAAATTTTTTAAACCACAAAACAATGCTACAGTAATTATTTTTGCTACAACAATTTTTATAAATAAAATATTGAATTTGAATTTGAATTTTAAATTTTAATAATAAACAATTCTTCCTAACACAATTACCACCAAAATAAACTAATACAATACTAATTCAAATTTAAATTTCAAACTTTTATTAATAAAAAAATTTTCAATATAAATCCCAACAAAATAAAATCATTCATTCCAAACACTCCTAAAATATTATTTTCTCATAACAAATCCAAAAAAAAAATTTCATGATATAATCCAAAAATAGCTCATCCAAATGGAGCCTTAATTTTTTCTAATTTTGACACAATCAATGAAAAAGATGTATATAGTAATTAATCATGGGTCGTTTTTCCTTATTTCGATCCCTTTTTTAAGAACCTCTTAATAAAATGAAATAGACAGATGAACTAAAACTTCAAAACTTCCAATTAGAGAGAGAGAGAGAGAGACTAAAAAAGAGGACAAATTAACCAAAAAAAAACTTTCCTTTACGTGTAAAAATATATCATTTCCTTTTTTAATACTTAGATTGAAAGAAAAAGAATACTGAGAATGATGTAAAAATATAATTTCCTTGTTTAATCTTTATAAATTGAAAGAAAAAGAATATTGAGAATGATGTGCACTAATTAATCATTGATATTTTTTCCTAATTTTGTCACTTTTTTTAAAAAAAAAGGAAAAAAAATGGACATGCTCTCGTTGAGAGTTGAACTCAAGACCTCCCGCTTACTAAACGGGTGCTCTAACCAACTGAGCTACGAGAGCATTACAAGAGCTGCGATTAATTAATTAATTAATTAGTTTTATTAAACCTCAAAAATGAGGGTATACGGAAGGCAGGCACAGTTATAACTTTGGGCGCCCGCGTGGGTTTTGTCACCGTTTATACAGTTTATACAGAATACACACAGTTAAGCAGCATACAATCTATATATAGACAAATCGCATGCTAGGGTTAGGTTTTTTTTCATTAGCGGTGTAAAGGCAAACGATTTTTGAGAAGGCGGAGGATATCGTTGAGATGGCGGAGGTAAAAAAAGTGGAGTTTCAGCTCTACAATAGCATGACGAAGCTGAAGGAGATTTTCCGGCCGAAAGTGGAGGGCAAAGTTGGGATGTATGTGTGCGGCGTCACGGCTTACGACTTCAGCCACATCGGCCACGCTCGCGCCTATGTCGCCTTCGACGTACTCTATAGGTTGATTTCGATTTTTTTTTTCTACTTTTTGTGCTTCTCTGGTAATGAAATTGACTGTAATTAGCTTGAATTTGTTTACTTCTATGTGAGTTTTCGTAATTTGTGTCTCAACTTAAAGTAAGGTATTGTTAAAATGAGCTAGTGTGATTGCCAATTATGAGCAAAGTGGTTATAGAATGTGTTTCTGGGAGTGTAGATTTAGAGCTCCTCTGATGGCTGCAGGGTTTTTCTTTTTTTAAATTTTTTTTTGGATATGAAAAGGTTTGTTCTTGGATTAAATATTGGATTTTTTTGTTCACTTATTCTGTTTCTTAAGTGTCTCAGATGTTAGAAGATTGTTTTGGATCATAATTTCTTTAGATTTTGTAATTTGCTCCAATGCGGGTGTAAATAAGAGTTATAGTTGGATTTTTCTGATCGATTTCATACTTCATTTTATGCATTTACGGGAATAGATTGTCAAGTTTACATCTTTGGTGACTTTTAATCTGCAGTAAGAATTTTCTCATCAAATCATTCAAGAAAGCAACGGCCTTGATACTAGATTTGTTTCTCTGTTTTGGGTTTGTTTTATACTATTTTTGTTGATAACATCTAGGATTCAAGCATAATACAGTTTTTATGTGGTTTTTGCATGTAAATTAGAACATTAAACTCACCATCATTCATGAATAAACACTCATAAACTTCTTTAAATATGATTAATGAATAAGCTCAAAGTTTACAAGTAATGCATGCTTACACTCTCATGTCTCTCTGTGGCATTTCTTTTTTAGAATTTGCATGTCTTATCTATTGTGAATGAGGTGTTGGATTTTCTGACTGTGTAGTCTTGTAATGGTTTTCATAATTTGGCAACTGTTCAGGTTTCTCAAGTATTTGGGTTACGAGGTTGTTTATGTTCGGAACTTCACTGATGTTGATGACAAGGTATGAATCTCATCTATTTTGAAAATCAACTATGTATACATACATGTTTACATTGGCTCACTGAATTCTACTGCAGAACACATATTTGCCCTTAGTATGCCTCCAACTGCAAAAATAAAAATTGTGCTTTTGTGGTTAAGAATTAATAAACTAAAAAAGAAAAGGTAGAATTTATATAAAAAAAATACAGTGATCTGACTTGTTACTTTCACCATTCAACATGCAGAACACATTTTGAAAATCGACTATGTATACATACATGTTTACATTATGCTTTTGTGTTTAAGAATTTTCATTTTCCATAATTTTTGTTGAATTTTAAGTTGACGTCCTCCATTTATGTCAATAGTTTTATTTGCCTCTCATGAAACTTTTATTCTCCATCTTTGTTGTTTTGATGATCATTCCCAAGCGTGACTTGGTCAGTATTTTTAATTTAATGCAAACAAAGAATCTACATGTATGAAGACATGCCCTTTCTTCATGTCTTGGATGTTTTGCATTAGTTCTATACAATTTTATATACTTCTTTTTAGCCAATTTATGTGCAACATCAGCATTGCTATCTTGATTTCTAACATTCAATATTTTTCCAGATCATTAATAGAGCTAATGAGCTCGGAGAAGATCCAATATCTTTGAGTGGTCGGTTCTGTGAAGAGTTTTTAAATGACATGCTTGCTCTCCAATGTCTTCCTCCTACCCATCAACCTCGCGTGTCTGATCATATTGAAGAAATTAAAGAAATGATATCTCAGGTACTTCACTTCTATGTATGATAAGCTTACGAGTCATGGTGGCTGCTTGTGTTGGTGAGGGTATTATCTTGCACAGCCCATGGATATCGTTTGAAAAAATTTGGTACAAATTAAAGAATGTATATGCAGAACCGTGTGAAATCCTTGCTTAGTTGAATGGCATTGTACAGCTCTGTATCTCTTATCTATCTTCTGCTAGTTCCATCATCTTCAGTTTTCTTCGTTTCTGATGAGAAGTTAAAAAGGTTTGCAAATAAGTCAAGAGAAATTCAAAAGGTTATTCTTTTTGACTTCCTTGCCCATCTACTACTAGCTTCTGCATGTTAGCTTTTAAGTGTGTGTGTGCAGTTGGGGCATGAAAGTATTCGGAATCTAGGATTTGTGGTTTTTGACTACATAAGAACATATAAACTGGTATTGATGCAGTGATAGATGCAAAATACAGATAAAGTTTTCTGTTATAACAGGCCTCGTGTCATTCGTGATTAATGCCTTTTCTTTTTCTATGTGGTACTCATATGTTTTTTTTATGCAGATCATTGGTAATGGTTGTGCTTATACAGTTGATGGCGATGTATACTTCTCTATTGATAATTTTCCAGACTATGGGGTGCTATCTAGACGAAATTTAGCGGGTAATAGAGCCGGGGAACGAGTTGCTGTTGATTCAAGAAAGAAAAACCCATTTGACTTTGCCTTGTGGAAGGTGAAAAGTATTGACTTCTGGATATTATACCAATACCGATTTTATCCATTTCATATCTTCCTTTGTTCAGATGACCAATAGAAGGAAAAATGTACGCGCATGTATTATATGCAGGAACACTTTTCTTATGCTTTTAACCATTGGAATTATACTTGGATCATGTAAATTGATAAAAAGTTAATCCCATCTTATTTGGCCAAGGCTTTTGTTGAGGGTAGTTGAGTTTAATTTTAGATGCTTTGTTTGCATTTACATTTCTGCAGGCAGCGAAGCCTGGGGAGCCAAGTTGGGACAGCCCATGGGGTCCCGGAAGACCTGGATGGCATATTGAATGCAGTGCAATGAGTGCTCATTATCTGACACATTCTTTTGATATTCACGGTGGTGGGATGGATTTGATTTTCCCACATCATGAGAACGAGATTGCACAAAGTTGTGCTGCTTGTTCAGAGAGCAATGTCACTTACTGGGTACATAATGGTTTTGTCACTGTAAATGATGAGAAAATGTCAAAGTCACTTGGGAACTTCTTCACTATTCGTCAGGTTAAAAAGTGCACCTGATGTGATTTGTCTTGGTTATGATTGGATCTTCTGTTTTACTTGCCAATAGTCAATCTCTCATTGGTATTATTGATGTATATCATGCTCTTTCTGTTCGGCAGGTTACCAAGCTATACCATCCATTAGCATTGCGGTATTTCTTGTTGGGAATGCACTATCGGTCTCCTGTTAATTACTCAATATTACAGATAGACAAAGCATCAGATGCAGTTTTCTACATTTATCAGGTAAAAAATTATATATATATATATATATATTTTTTTGGGGTATGTTTTTTTATTTATTCAAGCGTAGGACTCACTCAAAGATCTTCCTTTTATTGCTGTCTACTTAATGCTTTATTTTCCTTTTTGGGAACGTTATTTGTATGTCTCTGTCTATATACTTGCCATCCATATGAGTGTGAAAACTGACTGATTATTGTCGTTGTTTTGTGATTTACATATGCTTAATGACCTAGCAGGACCCAATAATAATCTCTTGAAAGTTAATTCATGAAATGGATTTACATTTTTGGTTCACATTTCCCTTTTCCTTTTTCCTGGATCATTTGGCAGCTGAATCTTTTGAGTTTGCATTTCTGTTTCATCATTCAAAAGTTGGAACTTGTTGAATTTCATTCAGATGAAAGTGCTGCAAATTGCGTACTTTATTGGAATTTTTTCGCCAATGTGATGAATCTATGCAAATAGTTGAAAGCAAAAGAACAAAAATATTCTGTTCTTGTCTGTATGAATTGGACATTGAGAAACTTGCCTGATGATTTTATGCTGCCTGGACCACCATCTCGGCTTGTGATTGGTAGACCTTGCAGAAGTGCGAAAATGTTCTGGGAGAATTCCGGGAGAAAAACGTTATTGATTTCCTTGAAGCTAAGGTCAGCCATTTGGCCCAAGAATGCCTTGAGAAGCTTCGTACAGAATTTGAGATAAGAATGTCTGATGATTTGCATGCATCTACCATTGTGACCGGAGCTCTTGCAGATGCCCTGAAAGTTATGAATAGTTCTTCAGATGATCTTCAGGTAGGGATTTCTAACCTCTCCAAATTTTGTGTCTTGGTAAATTGCTGAAGTTTTTCTATGTCTTGGATATGCCAGAAAAATTTGCGTAAGAAACAAATACCGAAGCAACAAAAGTTGGGTCCTGTGCAGCCCCTTATTGAGTTAGAAAGGGAAGTGAGGGCTGTTTTGGAAGTCTTGGGATTGCTCTCTGATTCAGCATACTCTGAGGTGATATGTGAATCACTTTGATGGCTGTGTAGTAGTCGTAACTTAAATGATTATGCTCATCAAATCAGCATTTGTTGGACAGGTACTAGCCCAATTGAAAGATAAAGCATTAATAAGAGCCGAGCTGACCGAAGATGATGTTTTGCGCTTTATTGAAGAAAGAGCAGAAGCAAGGAAAATGAGAGAGTATGATGTAGGTGATAGGATTAGAAGCCAATTGGCTGCGCTGGGTATTGCTTTGATGGATGAGGGGAAGGAAACAGTTTGGAGACCATGTGTGCCATCGGAAGACGAGCCTGCTCCTCCAGTTCAATCAAGCTGAATCTGTTCAGTCATATGCATCAACAAATGAAGATTAGATCCCAACTCACAAGTTGACACGGGGAACTGTATTTGTAGCCTTTTTTTCTTTTTTTTTTTGTTGAATGGGGTGGGGGGAAGATGTTTGATGGGGAGGAGATTTTTGAGCCACAATAGATTGTTACTGCAACAATTAGAGCAGAGGTGATACATACAATGTACTGCTTGAAACAGTTAATAACGTTTATCTGATGAGGCAACCCCTGTTCCTGTTGGGTGCCTTGTATTATTAATAGATACCATTCCCAAATGTTAGAATAAGAAAAGTTGTAAAGCTGCTTAACTTTGTTGTTGTGGTTGACAGGTTGAGTTTTTTTTTTCTTTTTATTCTTTTTTTTATTAGAGAGGGTGACACTCCACCTACACTAATGATTCGAACTCTACACTGATGACTCGAATTCGTAATTTACCCCTCTTTGACATGGGGCCATTACCCTCTCCCTAAAAGGCAACCTATTAGGGTGTGCAGCACCCACGCTTATAAAGCCCACGACCTTCCCTCACCTATCCGATGTGGGATTCCGTCACATTCTCCCCCACCGAATCCAGCGACGCCCTCGTCGCTGACCTGGGCCCACCCTGCCTACTCCTACTGGAGCGCTTGGCAAGGGACACCGGAGTCGGGTTGGGTTGGCTCTGATACCACTTTGACACAAGGCCATTCATAATTTACCCCTGATGACTCTGAACTCATAATTTATCAATTCACTATTGAAAATATAAATCTCACATGTTGATAGTTAATGAAACTGATGTATATAAAGTGATTTAGTTTAATCCAATTTTACTGTAACAGTGATTATCCTAACATAAATTAGGAACTTAATTTTATGTCAGCCTGATCTCTTGCATTTTTACTGTGCTTGGGTATCTGTATTATGGTGGATACATGCTTGGGTTGGGCCCGGCACAAGCCTCTTTAAGCCTAGTGGGCTTTTGAGCATATATCTTGGGTGGGAAATTTGGGTTGGCGTAATTGTTGGAAAAAGAATAATTGCAGTAAAGAGCATGAATATCTATGGTGGGGACTTGCATGTTTTGATGGAAGATCAAAGTCATTGTCCAACTGATACACTGTCCCCGCCCAAAACGTCCTTTAATTACGCAATGATTTTATTTTTATAAACTTAGGCCGCCATACTTTCACCATCCACCGAATTCAATATTAATTTGGATATACAACATATATAATTTGAATCAATTTTTGGTCAATATTTTTCAAGCAATTTGTATAAAAAACATGTTTGGTCTTTCAGACTGAGAATTGAATGCATCCCCCAATAATCGCGGTGAAAAAAAGTGTCATTAATTATCTGACCAGACTCTTCAAGACGAGTACAAGGAAAAATTCTTTCTTTGACATTTTACCAATTTTGTTGAGCTATATATATACACATATATATACATCATTGGGGATTGAGGTTGTAGCGGCGGAATGCATATACGAGGAATATATTTAACTTGTGTCACACGTTTGTGGAAACCTGCATGCCTCCTTTGCTCTTTTAAAGTTTTATAGTAAAAATTTGACTTTTATATTGATACATATATAAATGTTGTCTCTGTGTGTGTGTGTGTGTGTGTGTTGGGGTGGGGGGTTGATGGGAATTATTTTGCCCTTCTCAAAACACTTTTAGTTGCCATATTGCCATTGATTGAGATAATCCCACCAAAAAAAATGTAAACAAGATGATATCTGAGTTTTGCTTACTGAAGACAACATTATTTTTCATTAATAATTTATGGGATGATTTAACTAGTTTAGCTTTGTAATATGTTGATCTATAAGATGATCTTTAACAATGTAGGCAGAGAAAGTGAACGTGGACCTAAGAAATAAACTTCTGTTATTAATTGCATCCCTTATAATGTCACAAAAATTATTCTGGTGCTCTAATTTTACCATGAAATATTAATGTGGGAAGTAAGTGCATGAGCATGGCATGAGCCATAATATATGTGAATTCACAGCATATTAATGTACATGGGCTAGCTTAGCTAGAAATTAAAGCCATGCACAGGAATTAATGGTGCATGATATATACTAGCTAATTAAAAATGGTAGAGATGGAGACTTGCTGTTAGCGATATTTATTTCCTGAGGGCTGAGGATGGTGAAGTAGCGCGCACTGAAAGGGGGCTTGTCACTTGTGGAAGCATTAATTAGGAAATGCTAATCTATCCATGTCTAAATCCATATCAATATGTCTACATGTTTTAGTTAAAATTGAGCAGTCTGTAAAATTCTGACAAGACATCACAATAGAACAAGAACAAGTACAGTTTTCTAATAATCTTTGTCTTAGGTAGAAGTTCAACATCATACACGTACGTTTGGCTCCTACTCTCAATTTGGCGTTTGCATAAATGGTTGTCCTTGTCCCTAATGTTGTCGATCTTTTGAGTTATGGCAGAAAATGATGCCCAACTTTTGCAAATTAACTAGCTAGCTAGCAACAGATTAACATATATATTATTATAAATTAAGACTTAATTAGCATTTTCCAAATATCACATGCTAATGATCAATTGCCTCATTCTGATCATCAGAATGTATAGTTAGTTATGTTAACTATAACATATATCAAGTTTATCTTCTTATAAATTAGTCTACTTTTAATTTATAAATTTTCCCTTAGTTGGGAAAATTTTAAAAGAATATCGATCTTCACATCACATGATTTTGTGTATGAAGTTAAAAGAGTAAAATTAATCTTCCACGTTAATTGTCATTTGATAAAATTCGTTTTGTGAGCAATTAAACATTCTTGGATTGATTAAGTGTGTGTTTAAGGGGTTTTAATTAGCCAAAGTAAAAAAACTCATTTTATGGCGACTTAATTAATTATATAAGTTAAAGTGGTATATATGTTTCCGGGATTTGGTGGATCTTGCATATCAAACATCAAACAAGGGTTTTATTTTTGGCTTTGTATCGTAGAATGCAAGAGTTGCAAATTAACAAAGTTAATATTCTATAGCTGTTTAACTACAATATTAGTTTGAATGTCGTATGGTTCTTGAGCTTCTAGATCATCATCATCATCATCATCCAAATCCAATCGATTTGCCATGATATATAGGTATGAATGTAACGCAACAAGCAAACCATTATCAGATATGATAATGCACTAGTACTCAATTCTAAAGGTTGATGTTAATTTCCAGTATGACTCTTGTTGTTTTATTGTAAATTAATTAGAACACAGTTGAATATTTAGTTTGAATGATAATGGAGATTAACTTATATAATTTTATGCCATTGATATAAAATAATTGCAGAAAAATGAAAGAAATGCTCATTAATTAATAACCATTTCTTCAAGAATTGGGAAGGTAGATTATTGTGAAAAGCCAACGGCAAGTTGTATGCTATAGAAATATTGGAGGGATGTTAGCATTTAGTACGTATAGCATCCACAAATTCTTGATAATCATGTGGAATATAAGGCCAACTAATTTATTGCATAGACAAAATGCACATATACAAATGTTTGTATTGAATTTGGTTTAGACATTATGTCTTAAAGCAACGACAAAATTACCTGCAGTACAAGTCGGCATGCAATAATTAATCTGTTACTTATTCATAGTTTGTTGAAGAAACAAAAATCATTTACATATATATTTGCATTTAATTTAATTCCATACTTTGGTTAATGATACGGTGTTTACATGATACTCATTAATTAATTCGATGTCTTTTGCTGTTTAAATAATATTTTGATTAGACTGATCTCTGATCAGTAGGGCAGCTGATGAAATAAGTTCATCTTTCAAATTGTTAAACTACTCTCATCAACTCATGTGGTTCGATAAGGGAACCACATATAAAATCCAGATAAGAAAAACACACACACACACACAAACACAAGAATGTGTAATTAATGGATGATAGCTAATTAGAATTATTATGAGTACGCAACCACTAACTTCTAGGAATCTTGTTCATCATTAATGGCAAGATTTACGCCAAACTTAGACTTGATTGGCCGTGATGGAACCAGGGTTATTTAGTCCACACTGATCTTGACTTAATGGGGGAAAAAGAGAAAAGCAAATCAGATAAAAGTATGTCATGATCAACCCCAGCAGACCTAGCTAGCTGGCCAAAGTATATATATTTAAGCAAATTCTTGATTAATTTAGTACTCTTTTTCTCAAAACAATTAATTGTTCATAAATAAGAAAGATTTGTCCTGATGTGAACTATTTTAATGTGATCTCACAAGGTAAACAAACACATAAGGAAAGGCATGAGACATGTATAGTTGGAACAAAGCATGTGATGAGTTGTAATTAATACTTTTGATGGAGGTGATGGACAATGATATTGTGCCTCAAAATGGGTGATGAATTTTGCCAATTTGCTGATGATATATATATATAGAGCAAAAGCATTGATCAAATCAACATATATGATTGCCTCACTCAGAGGGAGCTAGCTAGATTTCACTTGCTCATGTACTATTGGCACTAGTCACACACACACACGCACACACAAAAAGACTGATCAGGTAAGACTGATCAGGTAGTACACAATGTTGTCAAATCTAAAATGTAGGGTGACCATATATATGATTTGGCTACTCAATTTAAACCAAAGACTTTGCAACAAATAGTCAATTTCTTCAACTAACACAATCAAGCTTTTGTGATGCATATTTACATTTCTCAAAAATATATGTGCTCATGTAATTATATACTTTATACGATCAATTTTAACCATAAAAAAGAACAGCCCCTTTTAGGTCTTGGAGGAGCTAGCGTCAAACAAACTCATGAACCCATGAAGTCTTGAGATAGATACTAGAGAGATTGATACAAGTGTCGGCAAATGAGATGATATAAAGCCCTTTTTAACTTCTGAAGTTCTACTATATTTGTACATAAAAACTTGATCAGCATCAGAATGTGACTCCTAAGTCCCACCAATGACAAAGCTATATGGGAAAAGAGAGGTTTGGTTTGATTGATTAATATCAAGTGGAGGTCTACATCACTCAAGGGTGCACTGATGAAGGAAACTATTGGGACCCAAACAACAGCTAGTAATCTTTTGATCATTAGGCAAAGTTGTGGGAAAATGGGACTTATTTTTTTATATATGTTTAATTTGTCTCACCAACCACTTTTGTAACTTCATTTTGCATACTATATGCTCTCTCATGTTTATGTCAAAAACCCTCTTAGAAAGAAGAAGAGATCTTGAACTTTTTCAAGTGCACAGCTAACTGCTCAATTCACCATTACAAAAAGAAAAAAAAAAAAACCCTATAATTTTTTTCTTTCTTAGATCACAAACATGGATCTTTTTAGTGTCACACAACAAGTGTCAAAAGACAAGAAAAGCATCCAATCCAAACTAACAAAGTCTAAAATCCACTGTTTATAAATTAGTCCCACCGCCTCAATTAGCTATTATGTATAAAATTGAGATAGCCCAATATTATATATTAATAATGACATGAATATTGCTCGAGAGCTAGAGATTCTAATTATTTGTTTTCCTATCTATCCAATTAATAGCCTAAAAACGGTGTGGATATATATTGTCTTATCTTAATAGTTGAAGATCCTTATAAAATAAATAGAAATCGATCCTTTTATACTAGTTTTAAAATTTGAGAAAATAAATAATATTAAAAGTACTTCAAGATCAGTAAGTAAGTGATGCCATGATGAGCATCGATCAACCCTGGCTAGTTTTCATGGATGAAAAGACAAAGGAATTCATGTGTTGTTATTACATGATGAGCACCAACCCATCCCATCCCATCCCATTTAAGAGCACAACAAGAAACAAAGCTCATCATATATATAGCAAACAATAACATGCATGGATAACGGCATGAACTGTGTATTTGCATTATTTTGTGAGCGCCGACCATTGGATTGAAGACCAACAAAATTAATAATGACAAAAGAAAAAGAATCCCAAACAAAATTCTAAGCTGCTCACTCAAATCTCTTTGCACCGAAAAAGAAGGTGCGGATTCATTCATTGATGCAACGTTACTTCCCCTTTTTTGACCAAAATTTGTTTAAGTTTGTATTTTGGGCATATACATACATATATATATCCAACTTGATTGAAGACGAAGCATTAGGTGCTGGTGCTTTGGCATGCATTATCTTTGTTTTCGTGCGTACACGCAAGCTTCCTTAAACTCAATACTCATTGGTTGTTGACGACTCTACGTAAGACCTCATTCACTCAAAAAACTTTTATAAATTAATTAACAAATTAAGCCAATATTATTATTATTATTATTATTATTTTCTTTGTAATCTTCGAATAATTTCCTAACAAATTCTCAAATCTTCGCCTTTTGAATTAATTGGCTGCCTTTTTGTTTTGAAAGCTACCATTAAGATTTGAATAATATTTTTGCTTACTTTCTTCTTCTTATAGTGTTTGATTGAGGACAATTCTAAACAACGTACAATATATATACAACTATTTGACTCTTTAATATTTTGAGGTTACCGTCCACAACTCATCCAATCAATATCCTAATCTTAAAGCTTGGAAAACCAATCAAAATTTGTGATTGGACCCACCAAATGCATGAACAAGTACTACTCAATGCAACAAAGAGTGGCATGATGCATGCAATTCATCATTAGATAAAAAAAATCAAGAAATCTTGCAAATGTCCAAATTAAGGATTACTTTCTTTAATTTTATTGTTGCTTGCAAATTTATCTAGCTAGTCTTAGTCCTAAATATTTATACTATGTTTTACTTTCCTTATTATGTTTAATATTACTCTAACTAAGACAAGAAAGTTTCTAAGTACGGTGTTAGATAACCATTCTAAAGTTCATAACTCAATGTCTAGGTAGGTCTTTGATTCAACTAATTAACAGCTAAAGCCAATAATGATTTTGCATGGAAAAATGAAAAAGATATTAAAAATGTCTGAACTACTAAAAAAAACCTTTTGTCATCGTTCCATTTTACGCATCTTAAATAGTTCTAGTAGAAAGCTATTTCATTTATATTAATAGGAAATGAGTCGGTGAGAATCTAACCAATATTCTAACACAACCAAACTGTACATGTGTGTCCTTCAAAGTTTCAAAAAATCTTAACCATATATATACATATAGGATAAACTAATGAAAATACCCTTGTCAATGATCTAAACTTGATGAGTTTTTTAAGTTTAACTTGAGGAATTTAGTAATGATACAGAAGAAAATGTCCAAATTAAAGTATATATATTGGCACGTTCAGAGTCATTATAAATCTATATCTATCAAGATCAAGTACTAGTATACCACTTGATAATGCACAAACATGTAGAATGAATCCCGGGTTCCCTTCTAATTAATATTAATATAATGCGTAATATATATAATTGGTACATTTTCAAATTTCCTCATGGAAAGAATTAAGCAATTAATTAAAAACTTTAGTTTACTCAGTCCTTAGTGCTTTTCTCAAGAAAAAGAATAAAAAAAATTGAAACCAAAGATGTCCATATGATTGACCTGACTAATCATAAAATTCATATCTAAAACAACATGTAAGCCAGAACTGAATTCGAGCACAACTATAATACAAATTAAGGTTACAAAACAGAAACAATTAGTACTTAAATTAAGATTTAAAACAATAATCTCACAATTAGGTAGTTCACTCTAACACTAAAAGAAGAATTAAAAAGAAAAACATTCTACAAAGAATTAAAATCAAAATTAAAACTTCAACAACAACAAAGCTACAAAACTTTTATTCCATTATGTGACGTCGCTTTCGGTCGATGGCAAGATTAATCCTACCCAAAAAAATATTAAAACTAGACCATATATATAATTTGGAGGAATAAGAAAACATTTAAATATAGTAGATGGATAGCATTTTTTTTATGTAAATATTTAGACTGCTAAATATCAGAGTCATGAGACAAAGTGTAGGCATACTTAGTTGTTTGACAATTATCATTGTACCCTACTTCTCATTGGCATAAATATTTACATGTACGTACAACATTAATTGGATACAAACTAATCAAGGATTAGGTGGAGAAAATGGTGATTTTGAAAGGAAAAAAAACATGTAAATTTCTTCCCTGTGAAAAAAAAAAATTAAATAAATTTGAAAATTTACAAGATTGGACTTGGGATAAATTATGATTAGCTTTTTCCAAATAAGCAAGCCAAGCCATCTAGATTTGGAAGCCATTCATATTCTGATATTCAATGCCAACCTCAGCTGTTGCAGCTTCCCAAGCCGGTGGTCTAGTAGGAGCTAAATAAGCCAAGTCAAGCCAAGAACTCAGGGCCCGGCTGGAGCTAGGCTTAGATGCAAATCCAACCCAAATGCATCATCAAAACTGGGCCCATCGTCTGCTCTAGAGAACCTACTCAATGACGGCCCATCAAGCCTCCCACTGTGGGCCTTGACTTGTTGTCGCCCAACAGTGGTCAAGTTAGAATCCCCTACACTGCCAGAATACGATAAGTTTCCTACACCTCTCCCACTGGTGGAGGTCGGAAACACGCATCCATGCGAAACGTGGAAAGGAGGCGGCGCGCGTGGAACATAAACCCAAGAAGGAGAAGTCGGTCCCGCCGAGGGTAACACCACGGAACCAGCCGGAGCGAGGAGATGAGGCGGCGGAGCAAACGCAGAAACAATAGGGTTGCGCATGTATGACACGGCAGCGTTTCTGCTGGCTTGCATTTGCGCACGTTTCAACTGTTGTCTTTCTTTCTTGTGAGCGTTTTGATGACCGCCCAAGGCTTGTGAGTTAGCAAACTCCCTACAACAATATTGACACTCGTACTTCCGGCCATCGGAGGCCGGAAAACCACCAGATTCCGGTGACCCTGATGATGTTTTAGTTGACTCAACCTCTTCTTCTTCCGTCATGTTGAAACCAAATAGTTTTAAACGTCCATTATTGCCAGCTTTACTTTGATGATACTCTAGCTCAGCCATATATGGATGGCTAATTATTATTATGGTAAAACGTTTGAATGGATATAGAAAGAAAGGGAACAAACTAAGAGGGAAAAAGGGTTGGAGTTTGGAGATGAAAATGGAATGGGACAGAGAGAAACTACGGGTATGGTTTTGGTTTTGTATCTTTGTTTTGAGAGCGTTAAGGGGATGTTGCATGTGTGGGGGTATTTATACAAGTTTAAAAGGGTTAATTTAGAGTTTTTTCTTTCTTTTTTTCTCTTCTATATACACAGTAAGACTCTTAAGAGGAAGAATAAGGATGGAGAAAGAATAATGAGAGAGATGGTTGCGGACATCCCAAGGAGAAGAAAGTAAGTGTAAACTTGGGAACTCGACCCAAGAACACTTGGGGACCCAATGGATTGCACTTGTCTTTTCTACATTATCCTATTTTGCACTTCAACTCAACTCAACTTACTTCAATGCCTTAATTTGCTCATATATCATTTTCTTTATGTTTTTTAATAATTTTTTTGGGTTTTGTTTAGACTAAGAAGTAGTATATATATAGGTGTGTGCATATATAATATATAGGGTTTTACTTATCAAACAAAATTCTTTTTTTTTAAAGGATTATTAATTAATGTTTAAGATGCTTTTGGTTTAGTAGTATTTGGATTTGAATGGAGCAGAGAAGTATAGGGATAGAGAGGAATGTGATGCATGTGAAAAAATTGTAGGGTGGTTGATCACTCAAATGATTGGATTAGTACAAATGTACAAATGTTTGGAGTAATCAGTGTTTTCTCTCCTTCTCGCTAGCTCATATTCTTTACAATGGAAAAAGTAATAATATTACTTAGCTGTTTTTCACTCTCTCTTGTTCAGTGTAGAGAACAGTGATGAAAGATACTATTTATCTACACTTTTAATCATAATGGAAAATATCATGACCCCAAATGAAATCATTGAATATCCACAATATAGATATTAGTGTTGGTCTACATTAAACTTTAATCAATAAGGGGAGTAATATATGCTTAAGTTGGCTCAATATAGTTTTCTCTCTGCATTTCAAACGAACAAGTTCCTAAATTTTTACATTTATGGCATCCTTTTTTTTTTTTTTGAGTAATTTACATGCATCACAAATTGGAAGAAACTACCTAAGCATGTTGCTCTTGTTCTTGTTCTAGATAATTGCTTTTTAAAGCTTCAAATGAAGATGCTCTATATATGTTAATTTATCTCTGTTAAATTCCCACAAAATTTTTAAGTATCATTAATTATTATGAAATTTCAAAGGACTACATTTAGCTTCAACTCTCTGTCCTCTGTGATAAATTGAAATTAATTAAGAACTTTCTACCTAAAAGAATGAGATCTTAAGGATTATGTTACAATCATAAGAACGTCTATTTTCTGTCCTTTATTTATTTTATTTTTTTGGTGGAAACAAAGAATGTTAAAGGTGCACTAAAAATAGACGTTTAATTAGCAACTTGAATAATTAAATTTATATATCAAAGTGAAAAAAAAGGCAATGGGTTGGATCCTACTTCATTTTATCATGTTTGAAGCATCACATTCTTGTATTAGTTATAATTAACATAGATGTATCCTGCTATATTAAAGTATCTTAAGGGAAAAAAAAAACAAAATTAAAGCAATTCCACTTAGAAATTTATTTTTCCTTTTGTCTCTTAAGTCGCTTTGAAGTTGACAAGTTCAAATAAAACAACAAATCGTGTTTTAAAAAATTCTGCTCCTGATTGATCTGTAACTTCTGGGAGTTTCATAATCCAGAATTCAGATGTTTAGTGAGTGGAACGATCCCCAATGAGCTGCCGTGATATGCCCATGTCTTTGGCTGACTTTACTTTGTGTTTGTGATGCCAACTACGTACCGCTTCAGAACTCTCTTATATGTACAACTTTTTTTCTTTTTTCTTTTTCATTTTTTATAGGAATTTCATGACAAGAACATTGCCACAATCCAAGATTAAATGTACCTGAAAAAGTTTTTCTAATTCTATATCCAAATTAAATTAGCAGGTTAGCATGATCACCCAAGGTCAACCATTAAAGAATTAATTTGCATAGAGATAGATTACACCTTACATGTTAAACCATGCACAAACCTTTTCCAAGCAATTTTTTTGGCAGCAATCTCATGAAACAAGCACCAAAAATTATATTTATTGATGTTTAGAAAGGAAAAATGAAGAGCGAAAAGAAGAAGAAGAACAAAAATACAAGTATGTATCCACAGGAGAACTGTTTGTTCTTTCCATCTTCATATATCTTTTAATTTCTTGATATTTTTTAATTTGACGTGGATTATGTTAGGAATTGTGTAAATATTAGAATGTTGTTCCACTTTATGGAGCGCGTCGTAAAGTCTGATTACAGTGTTTTAAACTACGTTTTGAGTTTAAATCTAATTTGATGCCGAAATATAATTTATATAGCCAATTCAATAAAGTCTTACTTCTTGTTATATATTTTTTAACATCTTGAAACCCTAATAAGATGGTTTGCTTGCTTCCATTAATTCTCAACAGTCCTTTTTATACTCCGTTGCACTTCAACACAACTTAATGAATTGGGTTAATCTAAGGGCCGACAGATACCAACTACCTCTCTCCCTCTCTCTCACGAAACTTATAATTGTCGTATTTAGAACTAAGTCAAAACAATCCCATGCATGCAGACTTACAAGATATAAATATAAAACCAACAAAATGATCATTACATCCTATGTATATATGCAGATGCAGATGCACTGATGCGCGCAGTATGCACCATGAATATATGATTATCTAACCTTAGATACATTTTAAGATCTATATATAGTATATACCACCGTCGGCCAAACTTCATCACCACTTCCATGGCCCCGCGTGTCACTATCGTATCCATCCTGCATATCTGCCATTCCCTCATATGTTTCACAGCACATTAATGCTTTTCAATTGTAAAGTTAATTTACATAAAATTGATATTTGGCTTGCTTAATTCTTTTTAATCCTACACTACTATTGTAGAATTAATTATTGCCAAAGTATATATATGTTGTATCAAATAGATGGGTTTTTTTTTTTTTTTTTTTTTATATAGGAAAGATTGATTATAGAGTCAACATCGTCGGAAGTTGTACATATATAGAAAACAATATATATAAAAAAATTTGTTTGAAACTTGAAGGGGTATGAATGAATGTTCAGGTGTTGCAACTTAAAATTTGGTCCTACCATTACGTGGTGATGATGAATTATTGTTTAGGATGTTTGCGTGATTGACGTTGAAATCTAAATATTATAAGGTTTTCTTAGCATAGGAGAGATCTCGCCGAATCTTACTAACTACATATGAGAGAAAAATGTGACTTAGAAAAGCATACATATATGTATTAATCAAAAGCTCCAAAGTCTTCACCACAACTCCAAACCAATGACCCACCATTGTCTCCCCTTTTCTTTTCTCTATTCTGATTTTGTATCTTCTTGTTTCATTTCATATCATCTTTCCTTTTAGTCAAAATTTTCCATTTAAGAATACTTGAATCTCCCCACCCCCCCCTCCAATGGCTAATCCATCATTTCTTTTACTTTTGGCTAAAGCTTTTATTCTTTTCGACCGTTAGATTAATTCTTTGTTTAATTAATTAATCGTCATGATTACTTGAGGGATTTAAAGCTTAATAGTGGAGATATAGTCAATCCTCATTTCGCCTGAAAACAAGGTGATCACCACCAATATTTCTGTTTAAGGGAATTAAATATTCGAACTTGAACAAAGTAAATTAGTTAATTTAGACTCTAACTTACGTTTCATTAATTGCATATATGAGTACTTAATTAATTAAATGTTATTTTTTAATTATTCTTAATCTGGGGCTAGCTAAGCTCACACCTGATCATTTATTTTGCTTTTTCTTTTTGTTAAAATTAAGTTTAGTTTCTCATAAACACAACTCCTATACATATATATATATATACCACTAATAATTAACTGGAGATGAACTCATGCAGGCATGCATGCAAAGTGAGTTGAAAAATTCTTCTCCTTCTATCTATATATTGACATATGACTTATTAAGTTGTTTATGGTAGGTTTTGTTGAGGTACTTTATAAATTTGTTAAAATTAAAGAAAGTAAACTACGTTTGGATGAAGTGGCCAAGTGGGATACTTACATTGAAGTTGTTTATATATATATATATATATGTTAGGTTTTATTATTGAGCAAAACATATATAGATATATCCTAGCTTGGATTTAATAATATATATGAAAGCTTAAATGAGGGGAAATATAGGATGGCATGGCATAATTGTGTGGAAGTGCAACCATGAATTGATGCATGATGTTGGTGGGGTCAAATTAAAAGAAATGGTGGATTTAGACCTGAAATTATGGCTATAGACATGAGACATAGATTAGGATTTAGGATCCACCTTTCTTTCTCATAAGTTTTTTTCAAAATCTATTACTAATTTAAACCTAACTATATATAACTTTTTGCTATAGATGTGGATCCAATGATTTTAATTATATCTTTCGTCCTCTACTGGGAAGGTTAGAACAAGTTAGAAAGCAGAAAAGGGTTTGGTCCACTATTAATCTATATCACCCGCTATGGGGCTCAAGAAGTTGGTCAGACTCATAAAGGAAAATCATATAGTGAAGTGACCTTCTGATCATGAATTAATTGAATCTCATGTAGATCTACTTGTCATACTCAATACTCAAAAAGGGTTTGAACGCAAAGGAAGAAAGAGTTCACAAATTTGTTAAGACTTTAAAGACCTTCTCTTCAGTTCTCTCCAATGGTGGCCAACTGAAACTTTCACCTATATATTTTTGTGTGTTCGCAATTTTGCATGAACCAATGATTTGAATACTTCATTGATGGCGGCTTTTCTTTTCTATCAAGAAAGTTCAATTTATCAAGACACGAATGCATACAGATGCAGTGGCGGGTCAAATTAGGGTATACCAGTTTGAATTAAGTTGATGAACAAGGTAGCTAGGAGCCATATTAAGTTTCAAATTAACTTGTAAGATTGTGAAACTTGTTGGCCAGATTCAAATTTGGCGAGACACTCTTGATCAAGGCTTAAAGTAGGGTAATTATGTCGGGGAAAGTTAGTGTCAAATAAATTCAACTACCCACATTAAATTAAGTTGGCCATTTGGACTTACAATTCATCTAATTTGTGTAACTGCAGCAGCAAACTTTTCTATGCTCTCCAAAAAAAAAAAAAAAAAAAAAAAGAAGTTCAAAAAACAGCAGACTTTAACTGTGGATGCATGTTGAATATTCATTTGATGGTGACTTGATGAACATCACATTTATGCTCTAGCTCCAAGATGAATTCAACAATTCCATAAACTAAATTAAACACTTAATATTTGATGAGAAGGGGATCTTAAATTAATTAATTAGCCCTTCTTCCACAAGCTATAGATTAATAGGCCTAGCTAGGGCTCCTATTAATTTAACACAAATTAATTAATAAAACCAAGAAAATTAATTTAAGGTTTGTTTATGTAATCCACAAATTAAGAAAGAGCATTAGTTCTTGAGACATGGGGAACAGCATACAAAGAAAAAAAAAACAAAAGAAAGATGTTTCACATAGTATAATGGAACATGCTAGACTTAAGAGAGAGCATCGGCCAAGCGGCTATATATATATATATATATATATAGATCTTCTTTGATCAATGAATTGAAGACTGGAAAATATATATAGAGATCATATAAAGAGGCGATCAGGTGAGCACATGGTTAGTCTCCATTGATGAAGGGAAAACACATGTGAACATGCATCCATCCTTTGATCCATCAAAGGGATTAATTTCAGAAAACACTTATAGGACGACCTAACTCACATTAATTGGCCATGTTGGGACCATATGCACTACATATGTTGTTGTACAATACCCCCACAAAGACAAAAAACCTAGTCCTCCTTTCTCGCAAACTCTCTAATTTGAAATATATATAGATTCTTGCCATGCAGAGCAAAGGGTTTGCTGCTAGATTTTTAGCATGTAGCAGTGCTCATCTCTATCGCAATCACCCCATAAACACACACAGGCCATCAATATCATTAATTTCTTGAAAATGATAAAAAAAACCCAATGAAACGACAGTCCTAGCTGAAAGTATCCATGGCATTGTCCAATCAAAACTTAACAACCTCACAAATTCTGTTGATTCCTCCTAGCTCCTTTACAACTGTCCTTAAACGATGGGTTGAGTTTTGGCTTGTTGTTAATGGTTTCCACCAAGTAATATTAAAACACTTTTTAGAGACGTTAATCATGCTTTCTTTCTTTGTTATATTGATTGAAGTGATGCCAATATTATCATTTAAGATCGCCCCGAATCTGAGAATGGCCCGCCAAGTTGTGTTTATCAAGGGAAAAAAAATTAACCAATGAAAACAATATTATATATATATATTTAAACATGAGATTATTTGAGACATAATACAAACTCCATTAACTTTCTAATCATCTTTTGTTCCTTTTTGCAACCATTACTTTGGAAGGATCCAAAAAGATAAAAGATAATCTCAATATGTGACTTCGATTTCAAGTTGCCATCCCTTTAATTTATTTATTTTATTTGGATATGTTCAAAGCATATTTAATTTATAATTCCAAACAATGTGGGTATGACTCAATTCATCAAGTCCCTCCATGTATTCCAAGTGATACTACCTACTTCCCCTTTTAATTATATAAAGTTGTAGGTTGGGTGGAGTTAGCTTTAAGTCATGTGAATTCTCAAGTGACCACCCCTTGTCAATTTACTATTAAATTATACCTAAATTATTCTAATTCTTAATTAATTAATTAGTCACATGATCATGGACCCTTAATTACCCTAGCTAGATACATTGACATGCATTAATCTAGAACTAATGTTTAAATTTTCAAATGTATGGTGTACGTGTGTACTAAATTTTCAATGATTCAGATCTTCATTTCATGAAAATTAAAGACACATCAACATTATATATATATAGTACAAGATAATTAATTTAGAATATATAATAAAAACGACTCAATCAATATATAAAATAAGTTATATTAATTAATTTGGAGGAATATTGAGTGAAGAAGTAAGACAAAATAAATGTGGGTTTGAAGGTCTCCAATAAAGTAGACACTTAGACGGCTACATAAACACCACATAACATGTAACGCAAACACATTAGTTGGGAGACATGGGCACATGTCAACAGACTTATTAATTCCATTAATTAATTCCCCACTTAATTATTACTTTAATTAATTCTATATATACTTTGATTTCTTTTCTTATGCATTAATTTTTTGAAAACGCGGACAGGTTTTTGTCCATGCTGTACATGATGATTTTAATTCTATCTTCTTTTTTTTTTTTTCGACATGCTTTCTAGTTAGTTGCGACTTGTGACTTTTCATGTACTTTGTATCTTGTTTATTATTTTGTGTATCATTTTGTGTAATATAAAATTAATAGATGTTTTTAGATAAATTTAAAATTATATTGAGTGATTAGTAAACCTTAAAAGATAAGTAATTATACATATGTCAAAATCTTATAAAGTGTTAAAAATATCTCGTCTACTTATTGCTTCATATTTTCTCAACACTTTTATTTCTTTTCATGTTTTTGTCAAATTAAACAAGGAGAGAATTAATCATAAATTGTAGGATGCTCCAAAAAAGTTTGTAATTTGATTTGGGGTGCTTTTGAAGAAGTTATTGCACAATTTTGGAGGATGACACAAGTATTCCATGACTCCACTTATATATAAATTTTAATTGCCATATCTAAACCATATATGTATGGAACTAGAACTTTGCATGCAAGCTCATTGTTGCCAGAGAGAATCTAAAGCATTGCCAAGAATTCAATTCAAACTTCAAAGGGAATCAAGAATATTCATAACTCATTAGCATGCATGTGGGACTTTGGTCTTCATTTCAAAGACTTTTTGGCAGCTTCCTTATTCTCTTGATAACATGCATGATGAATTGAAATTCCTTTTAAGAATCAACAACCTAGCTAGTTAGATTTTAAAAAAGAAATTTCTTTATATATATTTTTGGAATTACTAGCTTTTGATATGAAAAGAATCAATTAAGGAATACATAAATGTGGCTAGACACAAAGAACTTTGGTTCAAATTAAAGAGATCAAGACAACAAGTACTTATGAAAATTGACTAAACAAGTTGATTAGGAGTGATCAGTAATTATGGTACATTAAGTCAGCTTCCATTAATTAAATTTCTTAATAATTAATATTAAGCAACTTGAGATATATACTTGTCTTTAGCAACAGACAAAACCCAAAGATGGCTTTTTCTGTTTTATTATCAGTATATATAAACCCAATTTTGCAAGCAAAATTAATTAGTTATTAATATACTTATAAATTGTCTGATTATTGTATATACTAGCAAATGGCCTTCCCATCATCTCACGAATTGGACAAATTGTTCAATATATTATTGCCTATATATATAGCTAGCTAGGAAGACCTAATTAATTAATATAACTGATTAATTCTATCGGACAACTCTAATTAATTAATAAACCTAAGCTATATACTAATACTATTCCCTACACATTAAACTAACTTATTCTACAGGACCTGATCAGCTATACTACTACTACTAGTACATATATAGTCATAGATTAATATATAATTGGGTACTTAATTATTAATATATAAGTTGATCATCAATGATTAATCCATCTTATCCACCCTACCTCTTTCTTGTATTAGTTCAATCCCTTCATATATATGCAAAACACAAGAATAAATATGTATTAATACTAAGAATAACACACAATCAAAAAAAGTAATTAGTTTGCAAAAGTTCATGACTTGTTTAGAACGTTAATTATCCTATTTCATATTTATTAATTCCGGACAGCCAAGAAATTAATTGGTAAAAAGTTAAAACTACTGATCGATTAATCTCCACTGTGGGATGATTTATATTATTGTCATTGTTAATCCCTTTGATGTTACTTGCATGGTTCTTGTTCTTGTTTTTGTATAGTAAAAGATATATTCCAAAGTGAACTAAGAGAAACTAAAACATTGTTTATTAAGGATGACAAGTGGTTTTTTTTATGGTAATTTTGGATTCAAAAATATTTACGAACAGTACAAAAGGTGTTACAGATATGAGAAATATTCAATTATGGAGAAAATAGTAAAAATGTTTTGAAAAATGAAAGGAAATTGCAAAATTCCTTTTTTTTGGTGCTATAGCATTTGAGCTCGCGGGTGATAATAGAAATCTGGAAAAACAAATTTGTGTGGTTTAAATTGCCCATTATTAGCTCAAATTAGTTGAAAAAAAACAAGACTTTTCATAAAATAGTAAAAACGAAACACTTATGAAAATATTAAAAATATTGAAATCCTAGAAATACACAAGATGCAAATATTAAATGTTGATGAAAAAAAAAAGCATTTTGTGGGCTTTCCTTGATAAATGAAAAGCAGGCCGCCCTGCGTCTTTCTTGCCTGACTAGGATAGATACTGAAGGCCGTCTGAGGTATTTGTCCCGCGGAGTTGCTATACCAGGAGTGAAGTTCTTTTTGTTTTTGCAATTCTGTACTATTTGTTTTTTTTTTAATAATATAAATAGCATACAGGCTTAATATGTTATGAACCACAAGCCTTTTCCAAGTTGGCCCAAACTTAAGACCAAAAGAGAATACAAGAGAAGATAGTGGAGGGTAAAACTTATATTCTGCCATCTTAATTGCTTTAACTTATAAAAATGGGAGTGTCGCCCTGACCCCACGCAAAAAGTATTAGGTGTTTAATAACCGCCAACTCATCAGCTGCGTTAGTAGTTAAGTTTTAATACTTTCTCGCCATGTGTACATAATAACCCACTGTATGTGAAACTAGCTCTTTATCCAATGCACGTGTCTTAATAACAGTGTACCATTATGCACACATGGTGGAAAAGTATTGGGATTTAACCACCAACTCAGCTAATAAGTTGGTGGTTATTAACCATCCAATACTTTCTCCCGCCCCATCCCCACATGGGGTTTATGTAAAAAAAAAAAAAGAAAGTAAAAAATGTGTTGATTTCTCTTTTCTCCAAATATTTTTTTACACACACCTCAATTGTGAACATGCATTCCAAAGAACGGTGTCAAAAAAGTGAAATTTAGATTTTTCATAAGTTATAACACACGTATTTTAGCAAAAAATAGAAAAATAAAAAAACGCATTGATTTTGACTTTTTTGTGATGTGTTTTACCCCCGCATCATTTGTCAACATATATTCTAATGAATATTGTCAAAATGGCAAAACTCAAAAATACATGTGTAATAACCCATGAAAATGAAGTTTTTTTCAAAATTTAATTTTCACTTTTTTTTGACAATATTCACTAAAATGCATGTTCAAAAAGAAGTACGAAAAAAGTCAAAATCATCGCTTTTTTTATTTTGCTATATTTTTAGAAATACGCGTGCTATAACCTATGAAATTGGAGGTTTTTTGAAAATTTTAATTTTCACTTTTTTTTGACAATATTCACTAAAATGTATATTCACTAAAATGTATATTCACAATCGGGATGGGTGCAAAAAAAGTACGAAAAATGTCAAAATCATCATGTTTTTGAATTTTGCCATTTTTTAAAAAATATATGTGTTATAAACCAAGAGATTTTAAAAAATGGCAATTTTTTTTGTGGATTATAGCACACGTTTCTTGCCCAATACGGCAAATTTTAATATCCTACCGTCGAAGGCCGTTTTCATGTCCTTTTTTGCACTCATATCAAATGGCAATGTGATATCTAATTAATAGTGTAAAAAAACAAAAATTTAGCAATTTTTAAAAATGACTATTTTTGTGGGTTATATCACACATTGTTTTTCCAAAAACGACAAAATTTCAAAAAGTTGCCGTCGAATACAGTTCTTGTGCCGTTTTTTGCACTCATATTAAATTACGATGTTCTATCTAATGATTTATGTAAAAAAACAGAAAATAAAAAATTTTAAACAATGACAATTTTTTGTGGGTTATAAATCATGTTTTCTTTACCAAAACGGTAAATTTAATAAACTTGTTGTTGGTGACCGTTTTTGTGCTATTTTTTGCACTCATATCAATTGCAATATACTATGTAATGAATGGTGAAAAAAAAGTGAAAGAAAATTTTAAAAATGACAATTTTTTATGGGTTATAACACGCATAATTTTGGTTAAAATGTCAAAATTTTAAAAAGTTGCCATTGGTGGCCATTTTCTACAGTTTTTTGCACTCATAAAATGACAATGTGCTATCTAATGAATGGTGTAAAAATACAAAAAAATTATTTTTTTAAAAAATGATCATTTGTGGTTTATAGCACACGTTTTTTTTGCCTAAAACGGCAAAAAGTTGCCGTCGAAGAAGGTTTTAGTACTTTTTTTTTGCACTCATATCAAATTGCGATGTGCTATCTAATGAATTATGTAAAAACATAGAAAGTTAAAAATTATAAAAAAATGACCATTTTTGTGGGTTATAAATCATGTTTTCTTGACCAAAATGGAAAATTTTAAAAACTTGTCGACGATGGCCGTATTTGTGCCATTTATTGCACTCATATAAAATAGTAATGTACGATCTAATGAATGGTTTAAAAAAAGATAAAGTCATATATTTTTAAAAATAACACTTTTTATGGGTTATAGCACTCGTATTTTCAAAAAGTTGCCATTGGTGGACATTTTCGTGTCATTTTTTGCACTCATATAAAATGGCGATGTGCTATCTAATGAATGGCGTAAAAAAACAGAAAGTTAGAAATTTTTAAAAAGGACAATTTATATGTGTTATAGCACACGTTTTCTTGCCCAATATGGCAAATTTCAATATTGTTTCGTCGAAGGCCGTTTTCATACCATTTTTTGCACTTATATCAAATGGCAATGTGCTATCTAATGAATGGTGTAAAAAACAGAAATTTAAAATTTTTAAAAAATGACTATTTTTGTGGGTTATAACACATATGTTTTTTTGCCTAAAACTGCAAAATTTCAAAATGTTGCAGTCAAAAGCTGTTTTGGTGCCATTTTTTGTACTCATATCAAATTGTGATGTGCTATCTAATGAATTATGTAAAAAAAAATAGAAAGTTAAAATTTTTAAAAAATGACCCTTTTTTGGGGGTTATAGATCATGTTTTTTTTTTGAAAACCGAGCATATATATACATAATGGGCAAAATACGACGCTGGATATACCCAACCATGTCGTTACAAAAGGAAAACAAGAAATATGGAGTACTACTCCATTACATAAATTTATCATTTAATGACTAAGATGGAAAAAAGAAACTTTCTACTCTAGAGACCTAGAGTATCACTTTCTATTTTCCAATTAGTAATCCTGTGCTACGTACATGAGTCCTCGTGGTTGCAAATTATATTACTGTGAAGGTCACAACTATTCAACTGCATAGTTAGGCCAGTAAGATTCTGCCTTATGAGCATCAACACTGCCTTCCACTTCCCCAAGGCAGCCCAGAATCAATAGTCAATTATGAGCATCAACACTGCCTTCCACTTCCCCAAGGGCATCAACACTGCCTTCGAATTCCCCAAGGCAGCCCAGAATCAATAGTTAATTATGACATCAACACTGCCTTCCACTTCCCCAAGGCAGCCCAGAATCAATAGTTAATCAATCCAAGCATATGTCCAACTCTTTTCAGTTAAGCAAATGTACCACATTGGCAACCAATTACTGGTTCATAAATGTATAGGCTCAGCCAACCGTATGTAAATAAGCATCCAAACAGTACTATGTTTCTAACCCTCAGTGAAGTACTTGAAATCTAAAGAATGTTTCTTTTTTCCAAAATGACAAATTTCAAAAACTTGTCGTCAGTGGCCGCTTTCGTGCCCTTTTTTGCACTAAAATGAAATGAGCATGTGCTATCTAATGAATGGTATACAAAAATTGAAAGTTAAGAATTTTTATAAATGACCATTTTTGGTGGGTTATAGCACACGTTTATTTGCCTAAAATGGTAAAATTTTAAAAAAGTTGTCGTCGAAAGTCGTTTTTTGCCATTTTTTTGCACACATATCAATCTGCAATGTGCTATCTAATTATTTATGTAAAAAATAAAAAGCTAAAAAATTTTAAAAAATGACCATTTTTTGTGGGTTATAGATAACATTTTTTTTACCAAAATGACAAATTTTAAAAACTTGTTGTCGGTGGCCGTTTTTGTGCATTTTTTTGCACTCATATCAAATGGTAATGTACTATCTTTTTGTGGGTTATAGCACATGTTTTCTAGCCCAATACGACAAATTTCAATATCGTGCAGTCGAAGGCCGTTTTGGTGCCCTTTTTTGCATTCATATTAAATGGCAATGTGCCACCTAATGAATGGTTTAAACAAACGGAAATTTAGAAAATTTTTAAATTAACATTTTTTGTGTGTTATACCACACATTTATTTTTGCCTAAAACAGCAAAATTTCAAAAAGTTGATGTCGAAGGTTGTTCTTGTGCTTTTTTTACACTCATATCAAATTACGATGTGCTATCTAATGAATTATGTATAAAAATTAGAAAGTAAAATATTTTAAAAAATGACTTTTTTTTGTGGGTTATAGATCACGTTTTTTTTTACCAAAACTGCAAATTTTAAAAACTTGTTGTCAATGGTCGTTTTCGTGCCTTTTTTTGCACTCATATCAAATGGTGATGTGCTATCTAATGAATGTTGTAAAAAAAAAATTAGAAAGTTAGAAATTTTTAAAAGGGAGACTTCCACTTTACCACTTTGTGGTTTGAGCGAGTTCCCTTTCACCACCTAGTGATTTCAAAATGTCTGCATAGCCCCCTCGTATTTTGAACTAATGTGAAAAATCAACAGAATCAGTCTAAATTGACGACAGTGTGGCACACGTGACAAAATTTGCGTGTAAGAGTTCAAACTTTTTATTTTTATTTCAAAATTAACCTTCATTTTTCACGTTTTCCCTTTTTCTTTTATTTTCCCTTCACATTTTCACATTTTCTTTTACTTTTCCTTATTCTTCTTTTCTTTTTCTTTCCTTTTATCTTCAAAGCTGTCTTTTCCTCTTCCACCCAATCTCTGATCTCTAATTCATCCTCATTCAAAGTAGGAAGATGAAGCCAACGTTTGCTCTTGAACCACTCACATTATACAAAAAGATTTCTTTCAAGTTTTATTGCCTTCTCCCTCTGAGAACGACGACTTGTACGTATTCTGACAACAATCTTGAGGAGAGTTATATTTTTTGGTTTGGGGTTTTGTACATGGAGTGTTGATGGAGATGGGTTTTCTAAAAGTGTTGATGCCGTCACCTAAATCTTAGCTTAAAAAACTAGATATGCCAATCCATCAAGATCTGCAATCCATCGCAGTTTTTCAGATCTACAACCCAGGCCTGCAACCCATCGTGATTATGAAATATGCAACCCATGATGACCGGACTCATTATGAGTTCAAACTTGCCTTCCCTGTTGTTTGGTCCAAACTCATGGCTTCAAAGATGGCTGCGACAAGAAGCTGCGCTGACAACATTCTTTGGACCAATAATCTTTACACCATTAGAGTGAAGACATTAGATTTTAATTTATAAGCAAAATCTCCTGCTACTTCTTGGAGTTATTATTTTATAAATCGATATCTGTAATCGTTTTGGCATAAACTTTTTGGCACTTGAATTTTAGTGAGAGTTTGCTTATGCTTGAGGGTAATTTGCTATCAATAATTTCTCTTATTTTGTGAAAATAAAAGAGAAAAGAACAGAAAAGTTTCATAATTTGATGGTTTGAAAAAATATGATTGTGTAGATAATTGTAGAGAATTATTTGAGAAATAATTGAATTGTTTAAAATTAGGAATAATTGGTTTGTTTGAAAATTAAAATTTGGATAATTAGAGTAGAAGAAAAGAGTTTTCAGAAATTTCAATTGGATCTCAAATTTTTATAATATTTAATTATTTCCCTGTTTGACTATTTAATTAACTAAGGAGGTAATTTCACTCACTTTCCTCAGTTTAGATGTATTCCGTCGATTTTCCATAGTAGTTCAAAACACGAGGGGTTATGCAGACATTTCGAAATCACGTAGTGGTGAAAGAGAACTCACTCAAACCACACGGGAGTAAAGTGGAATTCGCCCTTTTTAAAAATGACCATTTTTCATGGGTTAAATTGACAAAATTTCAAAAAGTTGCTGTTGGTTGTCATTTTCATGCAGTTTTTTGCACTCATATGAAATGAAAATGTGGTATCTAATGAATGGTGTAAGAAAACATAAATTTAGAAATTTTTAAAAATGACAATTTTTGTGGGTTATAGCCCACATTTTTTTTTGCCTCAAACGGCAAAATTTCAAAAAGTTGCCGCCGAAGGCCGTTTTGGTGCCCTTTTTTGCACTCATATCAAATTACGATGTGCTATCTAATGAATTATGTAAAAAAAAATAGAAAGTTAAATTTTTTAAAAAACGACCATTTTTGTGAGTTATAGATCAAGTTTTTTTTTTTAATAAAACCTAGCTATATATATTAGACAAAAGACTGTGCCGGATATTCCCGAACACACCGTTACAAACATAAGACAGCAAAATCATAAATTTGGGGTACTACCCCATTACATGGACTAAAGCTTATGAAAGGTAATAGATGACACCCTACTCTAATATTTGGTAGGGATGTTCTATTACCAACACTATTGTGAATATGAAGTAAACCTAGCTATATGATCATTCTAATGAAGTCCTTCCCAATCAGTCATGCAATCCCTGTCGAATCTTCTAAATCAGTTCAGGATATGACAATATGTGCTGTACACATTCCTAGCTATCAAATGTACAAAATATGCCTTCAAATGGCATTTCCAAGATCCAAGGTGTGCTGGGAACCTTCCCTGCAGTGTGCCAATTCAACTAACCGAGATTCCCAAGAAAAGTGAACCAACCACACCAAATATTACCAATCTCTGAATAGTTTGTAAGGCTGTACAACAGCCTATCCCACAAGAACGAAGGAAACGATATAACATTTTTAACATGTTCTCCTTCCAGTTTATGGTAAAATTACCAAAGATGGATCCTCAAACCACATGTAACCACAGGCCAACATTGGCTTTCACTGCATTCAGATCAACCACCCAGGCCACTAGAATTTAGAGCCATAATGTTGTCCAGCAGTTGCAACGCATAACAAGTGAGTGCCAGGATCATCAATATCATCACACCAAAATTATCTCCACATACCACTAAATAGTGACTTAGCAAAAAACTAGCCATTCAAGCATCTCCTTAGCATACCTTAAGAACAATGGCCTTCCAATTGAAATTTCAGAATAAACAACACAGACACGACTTAACCTCAAGAAACAAATCCAATCATCACTCAGAGATTTCTGCATAGCATATTGAAGGGTTTTTTTTTCTACCTGATTTCCGAGGGATTTTAGGGCTAAGTTCTGGTATCCTATTTCCCTTGAATGATCTTTGCTTTTTCTCCATTTTTGAGTGAGTGTGTATTAGCTGGTCTGAATCAGTGTAGTAATTTTCTTCGTTGAATATAGCTACGTCCTGCTCCTCTTCCTCGGACTCTGTACGTTGATCTTGGAGGTGCTTGAGTCCAGATAGCGAATTGCTCCTGCAAAGGCCATCTCCAGCATTCCTCTTATTTTCCATGAATGTATCATCTTCTAAGCACAATGCCTCTACTATATTTAGAGGCTGGGCAACTGAGATTTGGCAAACTGATTTTTCTTTTTCCCCATCCTTGAGCACTGGATTACCCAATGAAGGTGAGTAGGTTATGATCTCTGCTGGATCTGCCCAAGCAATAATATCAAGTCTATCATCAGCTGCGGCACACGAAGGCCTGTTAATATCAAGTCTATCATCAGCTGCGGCACACGAAGGCTTGTTAGCTGAGCTCAGAAAATCAGCTGGTGAAGTCCTATCTGCTTCAGCTAGTAAAGCTGACTGAGGTAGCTCAACTATGAGATCTACGGCTTCTTTGGCCGACTCATTAATGTCAGTTACAGGTCTGTCTTTTAAGCTCTGTACGCCTCGCGATTCACTGTTCATCAACTCACTCCTTTGAGTTGCTACAGTTCCAGATCTGTCCCCAGGCAGAACCACACTTGGATCCTCGATCGGAGCTGCTTGTTCAGCCGTGGGTTCAGATTGCGTTCGCACATCGACGCTAGCCTCTAGATCTCTTAAGACTGGAACCCTATTCATCATCGGGAGGTTGTGTTGAACTGCTATTGTACCAGAGCTCTCCTCGGTCAGTTTCGCCTCGGTCTGAGTCTCGATAGGAACTTCCACTCTAGCAGAAGTTTCCTTCACCATCTGAATATCTTCGCTGGTACTGGCCTCCGTCACTGGTTGACGCTGAACATTACTGGTATTGTTCACAATTGGAACCCACTTTCTCTCGGGTTTTTCCTTGTGCATCTCAGGTCTTCGATTTTGTGAGAGGATTTGTGTCTTAGCTAATGAGTTGCATTGGCCATTAGAGTGGCCCATTTTTCGGCAATCTATGCAGAAAGGAGGCAGGTCTTCCACTTCCAACATTTTCCATCTGCCCTTATCTTGAGATCCAATCCAAATCCTTTTGGGAATTTCTTTCAGCACATCCAGCTCCACACAAACCCTAGCTTCACTAGGGCGGAGTAGCTTGCTGGAAGCTGCAGTTGCTCAGTCCACCTTGAGGGGAGTTCCAGCGGCTGAAGCTATGGCGAACAACTTATCTTTATCAAATAGATGAAGAGGGAGGTGTGGAAGCTTTATCCATACTGGGGCTATGGAGGATTCAATCTCGGGATTAAATTCTTTGGACCATCGAAATATCCTAGCTGGAAAACCATTGAATACCCACTTTCGGTGCATCCACATTCGATGGAAATCAGCCTCCAACTCAAATTTGAAAAAGACATGCTTATGGTCATGGAGGCCAAGATAACATTCTCCAGTGAAGGAGGCAGCTAAAATTCCTTTTCTAAGGATCTCCATGGAAGGCCTTCCTTTGGAGAATTTGCCAACAAGGGTGAATTGAAAAGGGAGAGCAAGTTGGTCTTCCTCATCATCTGTTAGGAGGAGAGCCGGTTCTCCCTTAAATGATGAAAGTTTGCTCTGGCAGCTACAATTTTTAGAAACAGCTTCCCTATATGATTTGGGATCAGGAGGCTTAGGGTTGATGACTGCCATTAATTAGGGTTCCATTTTTAGAGAGGGACGAGAGAAAGTTTTTTAGGGAGAGAAAGTTTGGGTTCCAGTTATAAATTCATAATCTACTTGACATGCATTCTGAGTTATAGATCAAGTTTTTTTGACCAAAACAACAAATTTTAAAAACTTGTCGTCGGTGGCCGTTTTCGTATCGTTTGTTCCCTCATATCAAATGACAATGTACAATCTAATGAATGGTGTAAAAAAAGAAAAATTTATAAATTTTTAAAAATGACCATTTTTTATGAGTTATAGCACACGTATTTTTTGTTAAAATAGTAAAATTTCAAAAAATTGCCGTTGGTGGACGTTTTCGTGCCATTTTTTGCACTCACATAAAATGGTGATGTGCTATCTAATAAATGGTTTAAAAAAAATAGAAAGTTAGAAATTTTTAAAAATGACAATTTTTTGTGGGTTATATAGCACACTTATTCTTGCCTAATACAACAAATTTCAATATCCTGCCGTTGAAGCTTGTTTTCGTGTAATTTTTTCCACTTATATCAAACGACAATTTGCTATCTAATGATTGGTGTAAAAAAATGGAAATTTATAAATTTTAAAAATGACTATTTTTGTGGGTTAAAGCACACGTTTGTTGACTAAAACGGAAAATATTCAAAATGTTGTCGTCGAAGGCCGTTTTAGTGCCATTTTTTTTGCAATCATATCAAATTGCGATGTGAAATCTAATGAATTATGTAAAAAAATAGAAAAGTAAAATTTTTTAAAAATGACCATTTTTTGTGAGTTATAGATCATGTTTTATTGACCAAAATGGCAGATTTCAATAACTTGTCGTCGGTGGATGTTTTCGTGCTGTATTTTGCACCCATATAAATTGAAATGTACTATGTAATGAATGGTGTAAAAAAAATTGAAAGTTAGAAATTTTTAAAAATGACCATTTTTATGGGTTATAGCACACGTAATTTTTGTTAAAACAGCCAAATTTCAAAGAGTTGCCGTTGGTGGCAATTTTCGTGCAGTTTTTTGCACTTATAACAAATGACAATGTTCTATCTAATGAATGGTGTAAAAACTGGATATTTAAAATTTTTTAAAATTACCATTTTTGTGGGTTATAATACACGTTATTTTGCCTAAAACGACAAAATTTAAAAAAGTTACTGTTGAAGGCCTTTTTGGTGTCATTTTTGGTAATCATATACAATTGTGATGTGCAATATAATGAATTATGTAATAAATAGAAAGTTAAATATTTTGAAAAATGACCATTTTTTTGTGGTGTATAGATAACGATGTTTTGACCAAAACGGCAAATTTAAAAAAATTTCCATTGGTTGATGTTTTGGTGCGTTTTTTGCACTGCTATCAAATGGCTTTGTGCTATCTAATGAATTGTAAAAAAAATAAAAAGTTAGAAATTTTAAAAAAAATGACATTTTTTCGTAGATCATGACACACGTTTTCTTGCCAAATATGACAAATTTCAATCTCCTGCCGTCGAAGGCCGTTTTCAAGTCGTTTTTGCATTCATATCTAATGGAAATGTGATATCTAATCAATGGTGTAAAAAACAAAAAATTTAGAAATTTTAAAAAATGACTTTTTTTTGTAGATTATAGCACATGTTATTTTGTCAAAAACGACCAAATTTAAAAAAGTTGTCGTTGAAGGCCGTTTTTGTGCCATTTTTTGCACTCATATCAAATTGTAATATTCTATACAATGATTTATGTAAAAAAATAGAAAATTTAAAATTTAAAAGAAGACCATTTTTTGTGGGTTCACATTTTTTTACCAAAACGGAAAATTTAAAAAAACTTGTTGTCGATGGCTGTTTTTGTGCCATTTTTTGCACTCATGTCAATTGTGATGTACTATCTAATGAATGGTTTAAAAAAGAGAAAGTTAGAAAATTTTAAAATGACTATTTTTATGTGTTATAGCACACGTTTTTTTGGCTAACCCCAAACTCGGGGTGGGTCGCCACTCCCAATTTTATTAAAAATATAAATGCATAAACTCAAGGTACATATCCATCCTCAAGAAATACAAACTTAAAAAACATGTAAATAAGGATTACTTACTCCCTTACATGCACATGAAAAAGAGGAGTACTACTCCTTTACATGAACCTATCGCCTATAATTTATGACTAGTGTCGGCATCGACATGCTATCTAAGTTGAGAGCCCCCTCTCACACACTAAGGGAGATCAGAATGTAGCAGATATATTTTTATCGCTTGAGATTCGCACCCCACTTTTGCCAAGAGTTTTGATACCTCTTGATGGCGATGTGAGTGCGGAATCCTCACACCAATATATTTTAAGGACCTAGCAAGTAAATTCAAACCAAACAATGGATAAAATTGCGGAGAAGAGATATGTAACCAGCAACCTTGGATATATTAAATCCAAGACCTCTGTGTTATTACAAATAATTAATTCAATTCAAGAACTCTTAAATTAAACAAACTATCTGACTTGTTCTCAATTAAGAACAAAGATCAATTTTAAGGGTTACGCCTTAAAACCAATGGTTCCAATTTAGGGTTACGCCTAAATTGCGTTTTCCAAGCACACAACTTACAAAAACAAAGAAAAACAACTTTTTAAAATTCTTCAATAATAAAAAACGAAATTAAGATGTCTATTTATAGGCTACAAGCTTAACCCTAACTTGCTAAACAAGTAGTCTTATTAGAAAATGAAACTAACACTTAACTAATCCAAATTAGGAAACTTTTCCTATTTAGAAACAACTTATTATCCTAAATAAAAAATAAATAAAGCTGAAAACTTCCTAATAATTCACATGTTAATTCCATGCAAAGATTATTAAACCATGTGAGACAAAAATTACAAAAAATTAAGTAAATCGTAAAAAACGCTGAAATTCGTGACGGTAATCTGCCAGAATCACGTCAGTCATCTTGGTAGGCACGTGTCATGATCATAACTTCCGAATCTCGCAAAATGTAAAACATAACAGTTTTAACTCTATCCCTTAGCTTTCCAGGGACGCTTGAATCACAAAATTCCGAGTTATAGTGAGAGAGATATTTCAAGAATACCAAAACGTGACAAAATATTTTAGCATTTAATGTTTGATGCCTCTTGTCGTATTTCATTTTGTTATCTCGGACCTCCATGAGATCAACTTGAGGCTTGATTTCCAAGATATCCCAGGCCTCCATATATAATATTCATCACATGAAAATGGGATAAACACCGTAAGTTTCTTGAATTTTGTATAGCAACATGATTTCATATCAGCTGGAGTATTACCTGTCCGACAAACCAGATGTACATTAGAAACACAATTCAAACCATGCAACCTTTCCATAGTGAAACGCAACAACCATGGCGTATTTGCTTAACCATGTATCATACCAATTAACACTTTAATGACCTTTTTTTGTAAGTTATAGCACATGATTGTTTTTACCAAAAATGGCAAATTTCAAAACTTGCAGTCGGTGGCCGTTTACGTGCCGTTTTTTGCACTCATATGAAAAGGCGATGTGTTATCTAATAAATGGTGTAAAAATATATGAAATTTATAATTTTTCAAAAATGACCAATTTTTCTGGGTTATAGCATATGATTTTTTACCCAGAATGGCAAATTTCAAAAACTTACTGTTTGTGGCCGATTTGTTTTGCTGTTTTTTTCACTCATATGCAATTGATGGCCGTTATTGTGCATTTGTTTGCACTCATATCGAATATCGATGTAATCTCTAATAAAAGGTGTAAAAAAGAAAAGTTAGATTTTCAAAAAATGACCATTTTTGGTGGGTTATTGCACTTGAATTTTTTACCCCAAACGGCAAAATTCAAAAACTTGCTGTCGGCGGCTATTTTTATGTTGTTTTTTGCACTGATATGAAATCTGGATATGCTATCTAGTAAATGGTATGAAAAATAGGAACGTTAGAAATTTTCACAATGACCATTTTTGGGTTATAAAACGTGTTTTTTTTTTCAAAAATGGTAAAATCTAAAAAATTTCAGTCGATGGCCATTATCGTGCCGTTTTTTACACTCTTATCATTTGGAGATGTGCTCTCTAATGAATGGGGTTGTAAAATAGGAAAGTTAAAATTTTTGAAAAATGACCATTTCTGGTGGTTATAGTACACGATTTTCTACCCAAATGGCAAATTTTTAAAAACTTGCCTTTGCTGGCCGTTTTTGTGCCATTTTTTGCACTCATATGAAATGAAAACGTGTTGTCCAATGAATGGTTCAATAAAATAGGAAACTTACAATTTTTTAAAAATGATCATTTTTTGTGAGTTATAGCACACAATATTTTTTACCAAAAATGGCAAATTTTAAAAACATGCTGTCGGTGGCCGTTTTCGTGCCGTTTTTTGCACTCATATGAAATGGCGAAGTGTTATCTAATAAATGGTGTAAAAAAATAAGAAAGTTAAAATTTTCAAAAAATGACCATTTTTTGTGAGTAATTGCACTTGATTTTTTTACCCCAAACTGCAAAATTCAAAAATTTGCCGTCGGCGGCCATTTTTATGTTGTTTTTTGCACTGAAATGAAATGCGGATATGCTATCTAGTAAATGGTATGAAAAATAGGAATGTTAGAAATTTTCACAAATGCTCATTTTTGGGTTATAAAACGTGTTTTTCTCATAATTGGCAAAATCTCAAAAATTGCAGTCGACTGCCACTATCATGCCGTTTTTTACATTCTTATTATATGGCGATGTGCTATCTAATGAATAGGGTTATAAAATAGGAAAGTTAGAATTTTTGAAAAATGACAATTTCTGGTGGGTTATAGTACACGATTTTCTTGCAAAAACTGCAAATTTTTAAACCTTGTCGTCGGTGGCCGTTTTCGTGCCATTTTTTGCACTCATATGAAATGGAAATGTGTTGTCTAATGAATAAGGTAATGAAATAGAAAAGTTAGAATTTTTAAAAAATTACCATTTTTTGTGGGTTATAGCACACGATTTTTTACCCAAATAGCAAATTTTTAAAAATTGCATTTGATTCTTTGTGTTTTTTTTACCCAAAATGGCAAATTTTTTGTGTTTTTTTGCTGTTTTTTTCACTCATATGCAATTGATGGCCGTTATTGTGCATTTTTTTGCACTCATTTCAAATGTCGATAGGGTCTGTGACGAAAGGTGTAAAAAAATAGGAAAGTTAGAATTTTCGAAAAATGACCTTTTTTGTGGTTTATTGCACTTGATATTTTTACACCAAACGACAAAAGTCAAAAACTTGCCGTCAGTGGCCATTTTTATGTTGTTTTTTGCGCTGATATGAAATGCGGATATGCTATCTAATAAATAGTATGAAAAATAGGAAAGTTAGAAATTTTCACAAATGACCATTTTTGGGTTATAAAACGTGTTTTTTAAAAAATGGTAAAATCTCAAAAATTGCAGTCGATGGCCATTATCGTGCCATTTTTTACACTCATATCATATGGAGATGTGATATCTAATGAATGAGGTTGTAAAATAGGAAAGTTATAATTTTTGAAAAATGACCATTTCTGGTGGGTTATAGTACACGATTTTCTACCAAAAACTGCAAATTTTAAAAACTTGCCGTCGGTGGTCGTTTACATGCCATTTTTTGCACTCATATGAAATTGCAATGTGTTTAATGAACGGGGTAACAATATAGAAAAGTTAGAATTTTTTAAAAATGACCATTTTTTGTAGGTTATAAAACGTGTTGTTTTTCAATAATGGCAAAATCTCAAAAACTGCAGTCGATGGCCATTATCGTGGCGTTTTTTACACTCATGTCATATGGCAATGTGATATCTAATGAATGGGGTTGCTTTGAAAAATGACCATTTCTGGTGGGTACACGATTTTTTGCCGTTTAGGGTAAAAAAACCTTTCCGTCGGTGGCCGTTTTTGCGCCATTTTTTGCACTCATATGAAATGACAATGTTTTATCTAATGAATGGGATAATAAAATAGAAAAGTCAGAATTATTAAAAAATGACAATTTTTTGTGGGTTATAGCACATGATTTTTTTACTCAAAATGACAAATTTTTAAAAACTTACCTTTGCTGGTTGTTTTGTGCCATTTTTTTCACTTATATGAAATGAAAATGTGTTACCTAATGAATAGGGTAATGAAATAGAAAAGTTAGAATGTTTAAAAAATAACCATTTTTTGTTAGTTATAACACACGATTTTTTACCCAAAATGGCAAATTTTTAAAAATTGCCGTTGCTGGCCATTATTGTGCCATTTTTTGCAGTCATATAAAATAGAAACATGTTATCCAATGAATGGTTCAATAAAATAGAAAATTTACATTTTTTTTAAAAATGATCATTTTTTGTGAGTTATAGCACACGATTATTTTTACCAAAAATGGCAAATTTCAAAAACTCGCAGTCAGTGGCCATTTTCGTGCTGTTTTTTTCACTCAGATGAAATGACGATGTGTTATCTAATACATGGTGTAAAAATATACGAAAGTTATAATTTTTGAAAAATGACCATTTTTGGTGGGTTATAGCACACGATTTCTTTTGCTGTTTTTTCACTCATATGCAATTGATGGCTGTTATTGTGCATTTTTTTCGCACTCATATCAAATGTCGATGTGGTCACTTATGAAAGGTGTTAAAAAATAAGAAAGTTAGAATTTTCGAAAAATGACCATTTTTGTGGGTTATTGCACTTGATTCTTTTACCCCAAACAGCAAAATTCAAAAACTTGCCGTCGGCGGCCATTTTTATGTTGTTTTTTGCACTGATATGAAATACGGATATGCTATCTAGTAAATAGTTTGAAAAATAGGAAAGTTAGAAATTTTCACAAATGACCATTTTTGGGTTATAAAACGTGTTTTTTAAAAAATGGTAAAATCTCAAAAATTGCAGTCGATGGCCATTATCGTGCCATTTTTTACACTCATATCATATGGCGATGTGATATATAATGAATGAGGTTGTAAAATAGGAAAGTTATAATTTTTGAAAAATGACCATTTCTGGTGGGTTATAGTACACGATTTTCTACCAAAAACTGCAAATTTTAAAAACTTGCCGTCGGTGGTCGTTTACATGCCATTTTTTGCACTTATATGAAATTGCAATGTGTTTAATGAACGAGGTAACAATATAGAAAAGTTAGAATTTTTTAAAAATGACCATTTTTTGTAGGTTATAGCACACGATTTTTTTACCCAAAATGGCAAATTTTTAAAAACTTGTCGTTACTTGCTGTTTTTGTGCCATTTTTTGCACTCATATGAAATGGAAACGTGTTGTCCAATGAATGGTGCAATACAATAGAAAACTTACAATTTTTTTAAAAATGACTATTTTTTGTGAGTTATAACACACTATTTTTTTACCAAAAATGACAAATTTTAAAAACTTGCAGTTGGTGGCCGTTTTCGTGCCCTTTTTAGCACTCATATGAAATGGCGCGATATGTTATCTAATAAATGGTGTAAAAATATAGCGTTATTGTGCATTTTTTGCACTCATATCAAATGTTGATATAGTCTCTAATGAAAGGTGTAAAAAAATAGGAAAGTTAGAATTTTTGAAAAATGACCATTTTTTGTGGGTTATTGCACTTGATTTTTTTACCCCAAACGGCAAAATTCAAAAACTAGCCGTCGGTGACAATTTTTATGTTTTTTTTGCACTGATATGAAATGCGGATATGCTATATAGTAAATGGTATGAAAAATAGGAAAGTTAGATATTTTCACAAATGACCATTTTTGGGTTATAAAACGTTTTTTTTTTCAAAAATGGAAAAATCTCAAAAATTGCAGTCGATGGCCATTATCGTGCCATTTTTTACACACATATCATATGACGATGTGCTATCTAATGAATGGGGTTGCAAAATAGGAAAGTTATAATTTTTGAAAAATGACCATTTCTGGCGGGTTATAGTACACGATTTTCTACCCAAAACTGCAAATTTTAAAAACTTGTCGTCGGTAGCCGTTTTCGTGTCATTTTTTGCACTAATATAATATGGCATTGTTTTGTCCAATTAATGGGGTAAAAAAATAGAAAAGTTAGAATTCTGAAAAATTGACCATTTTTTGTGGGTTATAGCACACGATTTTTACCCAAAATGGCAAATTTTTTAAAACTTGCCTTTGCTAGCCGTTTTGTGCCATTTTTTGCACTCATATGAAATGGAAACGTGTTGTCCAATGAATGGTGCAATACAATAGGAAACTTAAATTTTTTTTAAAAATGACCATTTTTTGTGAGTTATAGCACACGATTTTTTAACCAAAAATGGCAAATGTCAAAAACTTTCAGTCGGTGATCGTTTTCGTGCTGTTTTTTGCACTCATATTAAATGGCCATGTATTATCTTCTAAATGTTGTAAAAATATACGAAAGTTATAATTTTTAAAAAATGACCATTTTTGGTGGGTTATAGCACACGTTTTTTTACCTAGACTGGTAAATTTCAAAAACTTACCGTCTGTGGCCGATTTTTTCTTGTTGTTTTTTTTCACTCATATGCAATTGATGGCTGTTATTGTGCATTTTTTTTGCACTCATATCAAATGTCGATGTGGTCACTGATGAAAGGTGTTAAAAAATAGGAAAGTTAGAATTTTTGAAAAATGACCATTTTTTGTGGGTTATTGCACTTGATTCTTTTACCCCAAACGAAAAAATTAAAAAATTTGCCGTCGGCAGCTATTTTTATGTTATTTTTTGCAGTGATATGAAATACGGATATGCTATCTAGTAAATAGTATGAAAAATAGGAAAGTTAGAAATTTTCACAAATGACTATTTTTGGGTTATAAAACGTGTTTTTTAAAAAATGGCAAAATCTCAAAAATTGCAGTCGATGGCCATTATCGTGCCATTTTTTACACACATATCATATGACGATGTGCTATCTAATGAATGGGGTTGCAAAATAGGAAAGTTATAATTTTTGAAAAATGACCATTTCTGGTGGGTTATAGTACACGATTTTCTACCAAAAACTGCAAATTTTAAAAACTTGTCGTCGGTAGCCGTTTTCGTGTCATTTTTTGCACTCATATGAAATTGCAATGTTTTGTCTAATTAATGGGGTAAAAAACTAGAAAAGTTAGAATTCTGAAAAATTGACCATTTTTTGTGGGTTATAGCACACGATTTTTTACCCAAAATGGCAAATTTTTTAAAACTTGCCTTTGCTAGCCGTTTTGTGCCATTTTTTGCACTCATATGAAATGGAAACGTGTTGTCCAATGAATGTTGCAATACAATAGGAAACTTAAAATTTTTTTAAAATGACCATTTTTTGTAAGTTATAGCACACGATTGTTTAACCAATAAAGGCAAATGTCAAAAACTTTCAGTCGGTGATCGTTTTCGTGCTATTTTTTGCAGTCATATTAAATGGCCATATGTTATCTTATAAATGTTGTAAAAATATACGAAAATTATAATTTTTGAAAAATGACCATTTTTGGTGGGTTATAGCACACGTTTTTTTACCTAGACTGGTAAATTTCAAAATCTTACCGTTTGTGGTCGATTTTTTCTTGTTGTTTTTTTTTCACTCATATGCAATTGATGGCTGTTATTGTGCATTTTTTGCACTCATATCAAATGTTGATATAGTCTCTAATGAAAGGTGTAAAAAAATAGGAAAGTTAGAATTTTTGAAAAATGACCATTTTTTGTGGGTTATTGCACTTGATTTTTTTACCCCAAACGGCAAAATTCAAAAACTAGCCGTCGGTGACAATTTTTATGTTTTTTTTTGCACTGATATGAAATGCGGATATGCTATATAGTAAATGGTATGAAAAATAGGAAAGTTAGAAATTTTCACAAATGACCATTTTTGGGTTATAAAACGTGTTTTTTAAAAAATGGCAAAATCTCAAAAATTGCAGTCGATGGCCATTATCGTGCCATTTTTTACACACATATCATATGACGATGTGCTATCTAATGAATGAGGTTGCAAAATAGGAAAGTTATAATTTTTGTAAAATGACCATTTCTGGCGGGTTATAGTACACGATTTTCTACCCAAAACTGCAAATTTTAAAAACTTGCCGTCGGTAGCCGTTTTCGTGTCATTTTTTGCACTCATATAAAATGGCAATGTTTTGTCTAATGAATGGGGTAAAAAAATAGAAAAGTTAGAATTCTGAAAAATTGACCATTTTTTGTGGGTTATAGCACACGATTTTTTACCCAAAATGGCAAATTTTTTAAAATTTGCCTTTGCTAGCTGTTTTGTGCCATTTTTTGCACTCATATGAAATGGAAACGTGTTGTCCAATGAATGGTGCAATAAAATAGGAAACTTAAATTTTTTTAAAATGACCATTTTTTGTGAGTTACAGTACACGATTTTTTAACCAAAAATGACAAATGTCAAAAACTTTCAGTCGGTGATCGTTTTCGTGCTGTTTTTTGCACTCATATTAAATGGTCATATGTTATCTTATAAATGTTTTAAAAATACACGAAAGTTATAATTTTTGAAAAATGACCATTTTTGGTGGGTTATAGCACACGTTTTTTTACCTAGACTGGTAAATTTCAAAAACTTACCGTCTGTGGCCGATTTTTTCTTGTTGTTTTTTTTCACTCATATGCAATTGATGGCTGTTATTGTGCATTTTTTTTGCACTCATATCAAATGTCGATGTGGTCAATGATGAAAGGTGTTAAAAAATAGGAAAGTTAGAATTTTTGAAAAATGACCATTTTTTGTGGGTTATTGCATTTGATTCTTTTACCCCAAACGAAAAAATTCAAAAATTTGCCGTCGGCGGCCATTTTTATGTTGTTTTTGGCACTGATATGAAATACGGATATGCTATTTAGTAAATGGTCTAAAAAATAGGACAATTAGAAATTTTCACAAATGATCATTTTTGGGTTATAAAACGTGTTTGTTCTAAAAATGGCAAAATCTCAAAAATTGCTGTTGATGGCCATTATCGTTCCATTTTTTACACTCATATCATATGGCGATGTGATATCTAATGAATGGGGTTGTAAAATAGTAAAATTATAATTTTTGAAAAATTACCATTTCTGGTGGGTTATAGTACACGATTTTTTTACCAAAAACTGCAAATTTTAAATACTTGCCGTCGGTGGTCATTTTCATGCCATTTTTTGTACTCATATGAAATTGCAATGTGTTGTCTAATGAACGGGGTAACAAAATAGAAAAGTTAGAATTTTTTAAAAATGACCATTTTTTGTAGGTTATAGCACATGATTTTTTACCCAAAATGGCAAATTTTTAGAAACTTGCTGTTGCTGGCCGTTTTTGTGCCATTTTTTGCACTCATATGAAATGGAAATGTGTTGTCCAATGAATGGTGCAATACAATAGAAAACTTACAATTTTTTTAAAAATGACCATTTTTTGTGAGTTATAGCACGCTATTTTTTTTACCAAAAATGACAAATTTCAAAAACTTGTAGCCGGTGGCCGTTTTCGTGCCGTTTTTAGAACTCATATGAAATGGCAATGTGTTATCTAATAAATGGTGTAAAAATATAGAAAAGTTATAATTTTTGAAAAATTACAATTTTTGGTGGGTTATAGCACACGATTTTTTTTTTGAAGAACAAACTTATATATATCATGGGCAAAATACGATGCTGGGTATACCCAAACGCATCGTTACAAAAGGAAGAAAGAAAAGAACATAAACAGGAAAAAGAAAGCGATAAATATGGAGTACTACTCCATTACATGAGTTTGTAATTAAATGAAAAATATGGAAAACAGAAAATGTCTACTCTAGAACGAACTAGAGTATAAATTTTCTATTATCCGATCAAAATCATATGCATCTATGAGGTCTAGTAAATGAAAGTGAAGTTGTATAAGATCAAATCCATACATTTTCCTTAATGTACAGCAATCAAAGTAACTGACCCCCCAAGAGCAGTTTAATCAATTTCCATTCAGGGGGCAATTAGTCAAATAGGCTCCCATGTTGGCATAGATCACCAATCTGTATAGCAACTTTGTGGCTTCACCATCCATGTGCAAGAGTGTATTCACACCTTTATCCAAACAAAGTTCAAAGCATGTACTGGTATGCATCACAACCATCCAGAGAAACAAATCAAAACAGCATACCATGAACAAGAGCATGTGCACTTAATCACCATAATTTCAAGTCAATTCACATTCAAGTTAACAATGGTTCTAATTTTTCAACAACAATTTGAGCATATGCACCAGGGCAGTCAAATTCACACGTTATACCATCAAGCCCAAAATGATTCATCAAGCACAAGGAATCCAAGTACATGAGTGATCAAGACACTAAAATCTCCAATAATTCAATTTTGTGTCAAGCATGGACATCACCTACGGTTTCTGGAAAATTATTAAAAACTTACGGTTTCTGGTCATTTTTATGCCATTTTTTGCTCTTATATAAAATGGAAACGTGTTGTCCAATGAATGGTGCAATAAAATAGAAAACTTACAATTTTTTATGAGTTATAGCACACGATTTTTTTTACCAAAAATGACAAATTTCAAAAACTTGCAGTCGGTGGCCATTTTCGAGCTGTTTTTTACACTCATATGAAATGGTGGTGTGTTATCTAACAAATGGTGTAAAAATATACGAAAGTTATAATTTTTGAAAAATGACCATTTTTTGTGGGTTATAGCACACGATTTTTTACCTAGGATGGCAAATTTCGAACACATACCGTCTGTGGCCGATTTTTTTGTTGTTTTTTTCACTCATATGCAATTGATGGCCGTTATTATGCATTTTTTTGCACTCATATCAAATGTCGATGTGGTCTCTGATGAAATGAGTAAAAAATAGGAAAGTTATAATTTTAGAAAAATGATCATTTTTTTGTGGGTTATTGCACTTGATTTTTTTGCCCCAAACGTCAAAATTCAAAAACTTGCCGTCGGCGGCCATTTTTATGTTGTTTTTTACACTAATATGAAATGCAGATATGCTATCTAATAAATGGTATGAAAAATAGGAAAGTTATAAATCTTCACAAATGACCTTTTTTGAGTTATAAAACGTGTTGTTTTTAAAATTGACAAAATCTCAAAAATTGCAGTCGATGGCAATTTTCGTGCCTTTTTTACATTCATATCATATGATGTACTATCTAATGAATGGGGTTGCAAAATAGGAAAGTTAGAATTTTTGAAAAATGATCATTTCTTAAAAAGGCACAAAAATGATCATTGCAAAATAGGAAAGTACACGATTTTCTAGCCAAAATTGCAAATTTTAAAAACTTGCTGTCGGTGGCCGTTTTCGTGCCCTTTTTTGAACTCATATGAAATGTGTTGTCTAATGAATGGGGTAATAAAAAAGAAAAGTTACAATTTTTTAAAAATGATCATATTTTGTGGGTTTTTAGCAAACGAATTTTTACCCAAAATGGTAAATTTTTAAAAACTTGCCGTTGCTGGCCGTTTTTGTGCCATTTTTTACACTCTTACGAAATGAAAACGTGTTGTCCAATGAATGGTGCAATAAAATAGGAAACTTACAATTTTTTTAAAAATGACCATTTTTTGTGAATTATAGCACTCGCTTTTTTTCCCAAAAGTAGCAAATTTCAAAAACTTGCAGTTGGTGGCCGTTTTCGTGCCCTTTTTTGCACTCATATAAAATGTCAATTTGTTATCTAATAAATGGTGTAAAAATATACAAAAGTTATAATTTTTGAAAAATGACCATTTTTTGTCGGTTATAGCACACGATTTTTTACCTATAATGGCAAATTTCAAAAACTTATCATCTGTGGCCCATTTTTTTGCTATTTTTTTCACTCATATGCTATTGTTGGCCATTTTTGGTGGGTTATTACACTTGATTTTTTTACCCCAAATGGCAAAATTCAAAAACTTGCTGTCGGCGGCCATTTTTATGTTTTTTTTGCACTGATATGAAATGAGGATATGCTCTCTAGTAAATGGTATGAAAAATAGAAAAGCTAGAAATTTTCACAAATGACCATTTTTGGATTATAAAACGTGTTTTTTTCAAAAATGGCAAAACCTCAAAAACTGCAGTCGATGGCCCATTTTTTCACTCATATCAAATGGCGATGTGCTATCTAACGAATAGGTTTGTAAAATAGGAATGTTATAATTTTTGAAAAATGACCATTTCTGGTGGGTTATAGTACACGATTTTCTACCCAAAACTGCAAATTTTAAAAACTTGCCGTCGGTGGCCGTTTTCGTGCCATTTTTTGCATTTATATGAAATGAAAATGTGTTGTCTAATGAATGGGGTAATTAAATAGAAAAGTTAAATTTTTTTAAAAATGACCACTATTTTGTGGGTTATAACACACGATTTTTTACCAAAAATGGCAAATTTTTAAAAACTTGTCGTTGCTAGCTGTTTTTGTGCCATTTTTTGCACTCAAATGAAATGGAAACATGTTGTTCAATGAATGGTGCATTAAAATAGGAAACTTACAATTTTTTTTAAAAATGACCATTTTTTGTAAGTTATAGCACACGATTTTTTTTACCAAAAATGGCAAATTTTAAAAACTTGCAGTCGGTGGCCGTTTTGGTGCCTTTTTTTGCACTTATAGAAAATAGCGATGTGTTGTCCAATAAATGATGTAAAAATATACGAAAGTTATAATTTTATATAAATGACCTTTTTTGGTGGGTTTTAACACACGATTTTTTACCTTGAATGGCAAATTTCAAAAACTTACTGTCTGTGGCCAATTTGTTTGCTATTATTTCACTCATCTGCAATTGATAGCCGTTATTGTGCAGTTTTCCGCATTCATATCAAATGTCAATGTGGGTTATCGCATTCTAAAAATGACCATTTTTTGTGGGTTATTGTACTTGATTTTTTTACCCCAGACGATAAATTTCAAAAACTTGCCGTCGGCGTCCATTTTTATTTTGTTTTATGCACTGATATGAAATGCGGATATACTGAAATTTTCACAAATGACCATTTTTAGGTTATAAAACGTGTTTTTTTCAAAAATGGCAAAATCTAAAAAATTGCAGTCGATGGCCATTATCATGCCGTTTTTTACACTCATATCATATGGCCTGATTTGCTATCTAATGAATGGGGTTGCGAAATAGGAAAGTTATAATTTTTGAAAAATGATCATTTTTGGTGGGTTATAGTACACAATTTTCTACCCAAAACTGAAAATTTTTAAAACTTGTCGTCGGTAGCCGTTTTTGTGCCATTTTTTGAACTCATATGAAATGACAATGTGTTGTCTAATGAATGGGGTAATAAAATAGAAAATTTAAAATTTTTTAAAAATGACCATATTTTGTTGGTTAAAGCACACAATTTTTTACCCAAAATGGAAAATTTTTAAAAACTTGTCGTTGCTAGCCATTTTTGTGCCATTTTTTGCACTCTTATGAAATGGGAACGTGTTGTCCAATGAATGGTGCAATAAAATAGGAAACTTACAATTTTTTTAAAAATGACCATTTTTTGTGAATTACAGCACTCGATTTTTTTCCCAAAAATGGCAAATTTCAAAAACTTGCAGTTGGTGGCTGTTTTCGTGCCTTTTTTGCACTCATATAAAATGTCGATTTGTTGTCTAATAAATAGTGTAAAAATATACGAAAGTTATAATTTTTGAAAAATGACCATTTTTGGTGGCTTATAGCTCACGATTTTTTACCTAGAATGGCAAGTTTTAAAAACTTATCGTCTGTGGCCGATTTTTTTGCTATTCTTTTCACTCATATACTATTTTTGGCCATTTTTGGTGGGTTATTGCACTTGATTTTTTTACCCTAAACTGCAAAATTCAAAAATTTGTCATCGGGGGCCATTTTTATGTTGTTTTTTGCACTGATATGAAATGCGGATATGCTCTCAAGTAAATGGTATGAAAAATAGGAAAGCTAGAACTTTTCACAACTGACCATTTTTGGGTTATAAAACGTGTTTTTTTCAAAAATGGCAAAATTTCAAAAACTGCAGTCGATGGCCGTTTTTTACACTCATATCACATGGCGATGTGCTATCTAATGAATGGGGTTATAAAATAGGAATGTTAGAATTTTTGAAAAATGACCATTTTTGGTGGGTTATAGCACACGATTTTCTATCCAAAATTGCAAATTTGAAAAACTTGCCGTCGATGGCCATTTTCGTGTCATTTTTTGCACTCATATGAAATGAAAATGTGTTGTCTAATGAATGGGGTAATAAAATAGAAAAGTTAGAATTTTTTAAAAATGACCAATTTTTTGTGGGTTATAGCACACGATTTTTTACCAAAAACGGCAAATTTTTAAAAACTTGTCGTTGCTGGCTGTTTTTGTACCCATTTTTGCACTTATATGAAATGGAAACATGTTGTTCAATGAATGGTGCAATAAAATAGGAAACTTACAATTTTTATGAAAATGACCATTTTTTGTGAGTTATAGCACTTTTTTTACCAAAAATGGCAAATTTCAAAAACTTGTAGTCGGTGGCCATTTTCGTGCCATTTTTTGCATTCATATAAAATGGCGATATGTTGTCTAATAAATGGTGTAAAAATATACAAAAGTTTTAATTTTTGAAAAATGACTATTTTTTGTGGGTTATAGCTCACGATTTTTTACCTAGAATGGCAAATTTCAAAAACATACCGTCTGTGGCCAATTTTTTTTTTGTTTTTTTCACTCATGTGCAATTGATGGCCGTTATTGTGCAGTTTTTTGCACTAATATCAAATATCGATGTGGTCTTTGATGAAAGGTGTAAAAAAATCGGAAAGTTAGAATTTTTGAAAAATAACCATTTTTGGTGGGTTATTGCATTTGATTTTTTTATCCCAAACGACAAAATTCAAAAACTTGCCGTCGGCGTCCATTTTTATGTTGTTTTTTGCACTGATATGAATTGTGGAGATGCTGAAATTTTCACAAATGACCATTTTTGGGTTGTAAAACGTGTTTTTTTCAAAAATGGTAAAATTTCAAAAATTGCAGTCGATGGCCATTATAATGCCCTTTTTTACACTCATATCATATGGCGATGTGCTATCTAATGAATAGGGTTGTAAAATAGGAAAGTTAGAATTTTTGAAAAATGACCATTTCTGGTGGGTTATAGTATACAATTTTTTACCAAAAATGCAAATTTTAAAAACTTGCCATCGATGGTCGTTTTTCGTGCCATTTTTTGCACTCATATGAAATGACAATGTGTTGACTAATGAATGGGGTAATAAAATAGAAAAGTTAGAATTTTTTAAAAAAAGACCATTTTTTGTGGGTTATAGCACACTAATTTTTACCCAAAATGGCAAATTTTTAAAAAACTTGCTGTTGCTGATAGTTTTTTATGCCATTTTTTGCACTCATATGAAACGAAAACGTGTTGTCCAACGAAGGGTGCAATAAAATAGGAAACTTACAATTTTTTTAAAAATGACCATTTTGTGAGTTATAGAACACGATTTTCTTACCAAAAATGGCAAATTTCAAACACTTGTAGTCGATGGCCGTTTTCATGCCCTTTTTTGCACTCATATGAAATGGCGATCTGTTATCTAATAAATGGTGTAAAAATATACGAAAGTTAAAATTTTTTTATCAATTACCATTTTTTGTGGGTTATAGCACACGATATGTTTACCTCGAATGGGAAATTTAAAAAACTTACAGTCTCTGGCCGATTTTTTTGCTGTTTTTTTAACTCATATGCAATTGATGGCCGTTATTGTGCATTTTTCTGCACTCATATCAAATGTTGATGTGGTCTCTAATGAAAGGTGTAAAAAAATAGGAAAGTTAGAATTTTCGAAGAATGACAATTTTTTTGTGGGTTATTGCACTTGATTTTTTTACCCCAAATGGTAAAATTCAAAAACTTGCCGTCGAGGCCACTTTTATGTTCATTTTTGCACTGATAAGAAATGTGGATATGCTATCTAGTAAATGATATGAAAAATAGAAAAGTTAGAAATTTTCACAGATGACCATTTTTGGGTTATAAAACGTGTATTTTTCAAAAATAGCAAAATCTCAAAAATTGCAGTCAATGGCCATTATTGTGCCGTTTTTTACAATCATATCATATGGCGATGTGCTATCTAATGAATGGGTTTGTAAAATAGAAAATTTAGAATTTTTGAAAACTGACCATTTCTGGTGGGTTATAGTACACGATTTTCTACCCAAAACTGCAAATTTTAAAAACTTGCCGTCGGTGGCCGTTTTCGTGCCATTTTTTCCACTTATATGAAATGATAATGAGTTGTCTAATGAATGGGGTAATAAAATAGAAAAGTTAGAATTCTTTTAAAAATGACCATTTTTTGTGGGTTATAGCACACAATTTGTTTACCCAGAATGGCAAATTTTTAAAAACTTGAAGTTGCTGGCCGTTTTTGTGCGCCATATTTTGCACTCATATAAAATGGAAAAGTGTTATCCAATTAATGGTGCAATAAAATAGGAAACATTCAATTTTTTAAAAATGACTATTTTTTGTGAGTTATAGCACACGATTTTTTACCAAAAATGGCAAATTTTAAAAACTTGCTATCGGTGGCAGTTTTCTTGCCGTTTTTTGCACTTATATGAAATAGCGATGTGTTATCAAATAAATGCGGTAAAAATATACGAAAGTTATAATTTTTGAAAAATGACCATTTTTTGGTGGGTCATAGCACACGATTTTTCACTTAGAATGGAAAATTTCAAAAACTTACTGTCTTTGGCCGATTTTTTTTTTACTGTTTTTTTCACTCATATGCAATTGATGGCCATTATTGTGCATTTTTTTGCACTCATATCAAATGTCAATGTGGTCTCTAATGAAAGGTGTAAAAAAATATGAAAGTTAGAATTTTCGAAAAATTACCATTTTTTGTTTGTTATTGCACTTGTTTTTTTTTACCCCAAACGGCAAAATTCAAAAACTTGCCGTCGGCGGCCATTTTTATGTTATTTTTTGCACTAATATGAAATGCGGATATGCTATCTAGTAAATGGTATGAAAAATAGGAAAGTTAAAATTTTTCACAAATGACCATTTTTAGATTATAAAACGTGTTTTTTTCAAAAATGGCAAAATCTCAAAAATTGCAGTCGATGGCCATTATCGTGTTGTTTTTTACACTCATATCATATGGCGATCTGCTATCTAATGAATGGGGTTGTAAAATAGAAAAGTTAGAATTTTTAAAAAATGACCATTTTTTGTGGGTTATAGTACACGATTTTCTACCCAAAACTGCAAATTTTAAAACCTTGCCGTCGATGGCCGTTTTCGTGCCATTTTTTCGCTCATATGAAATGGCAATGTGTTGTCTAATGAATGGGGTAGTAAAATAGAAAAGTTAGAATTTTTTAAAAATGACCATTTTTGTGGGTTATAGTATACGATTGTTTTACCCAAAATGGCAAATTTTTAAAAATTTGGCGTTGCTGGCCGTTTTTGTACCATTTTTTGCATTCATATGAAATGGAAACGTGTTATCCACTGAATGGTGTAATAAAATAGGAAACTTACAATTATTTAAAAATGACCATTTTTTGTGTGTTATAGCACACGATTTTTTTACCAAAAATTGCAAATTTCAAAAACTTACAGTCGCTAGCCGTGTTTTGCACTCATATGAAATGGCAATGTGTTATCTAATAAATAGTGTAACAATATACGAAAGTTATAATTTTTGAAAAATGACCATTTTTTGGTGGGTCATAGCACACGATTTTTTACTTAGAATGAAAAATTTCAAAAACTTACTGTCTCTAGCCGATTTTTTTTTACTGTTTTTTTCACTCATATGCAAGTGATGGCCGTTATTGTGCATTTTTTTGCACTCATATCAAATGTCAATGTGGTCTCTAATGAAAGGTGTAAAAAACTACGAAAGTTAGAATTTTCAAAAAATTACCATTTTTTGTTTGTTATTGCACTTGATTTTTTTTTACCCCAAACGGCAAAATTCAAAAACTTGCCGTCGGCGGCCATTTTTATGTTATTTTTTGCGCTGATATGAAATGCGGATATGCTATCTAGTAAATGGTATGAAAAATAGGAAAGTTAAAATTTTCACAAATGACCATTTTTAGATTATAAAACGTGTTTTTATCAAAAATGGCAAAATCTCAAAAATTGCAGTCGTTGGCCATTATCGTGCTGTTTTTTACACTCATATCATATGGCGATGTGCTATCTAATGAATGGGGTTGTAAAATAGAAAAGTTAGAATTTTTAAAAAATGACCATTTTTTGTGGGTTATAGTACACTATTTTCTACCCAAAACTGCAAATTTTAAAAACTTGCCGTCGGTGGCCGTTTTCGTGCCATTTTTTCGCTCATATGAAATGGCAATGTGTTGTCTAATGAATGGGGTAGTAAAATAGAAAAGTTAGAATTTTTTAAAAATGACCATTTTTGTGGGTTATAGTATATGATTGTTTTACCCAAAATGGCAAATTTTTAAAAATTTGGCGTTGCTGGCCGTTTTTGTACCATTTTTTGCATTCATATGAAATGGAAACGTGTTATCCAGTGATTGGTGTAATAAAATAGGAAACTTACAATTTTTTAAAAATGACCATTTTTTGTGTGTTATAGCACACGATTTTTTTACCAAAAATTGCAAATTTCAAAAACTTACAGTCGCTAGTCGTGTTTTGCACTCATATGAAATGGCAATGTGTTATCTAATAAATAGTGTAACAATATACGAAAGTTATAATTTTTGAAAAATGACCATTTTTTGGTGGGTTATATCACACGATTTTTTACTAAGAATTAAAAATTTCAAAAACTTACTGTCTGTGGCCGATATTTTTTTTACTTTTTTTTCACTCATATGCAAGTGATGGCCGTTATTGTGCATTTTTTTGCACTCATATCAAATGTCAATGTGGTCTCTAATGAAAGGTGTAAAAAACTACGAAAGTTAGAATTTTCAAAAAATTACCATTTTTTATTTGTTATTGCACTTGATTTTTTTTACCCCAAACGGCAAAATTCAAAAACTTGCCGTCGGCGGCCATTTTTATGTTATTTTTTGCGCTGATATGAAATGCAGATATGCTATCTAGTAAATGGTATGAAAAATAGGAAAGTTAAAAATTTTCACAAATGACCATTTTTAGATTATAAAACGTGTTTTTTTCAAAAATGGCAAAATCTCAAAAATTGCAGTCGTTGGCCATTATCGTGCTGTTTTTTACACTCATATCATATGGCGATGTGCTATCTAATGAATGGGGTTGTAAAATAGAAAAGTTAGAATTTTTATAAAATGACCATTTTTTGTGGGTTATAGTACACGATTTTCTACCCAAAACTGCAAATTTTAAAAACTTGCCGTCGGTGGCCGTTTTCGTGCCATTTTTTTCGCTCATATGAAATGGCAATGTGTTGTCTAATGAATGGGGTAGTAAAATAGAAAAGTTAGAATTTTTTAAAAATGACCATTTTTGTGGGTTATAGTATACGATTGTTTTACCCAAAATGGCAAATTTTTAAAAATTTGGCGTTGCTGGCCGTTTTTGTACCATTTTTTGCATTCATATGAAATGGAAACGTGTTATCCAATGAATGGTGTAATAAAATAGGAAACTTACAATTTTTTAAAAATGACCATTTTTTGTGTGTTATAGCACACGATTTTTTTACCAAAAATTGCAAATTTCAAAGACTTACAGTCGCTAGCCGTCTTTTGCACTCATATGAAATGACAATGTGTTATCTAATAAATTGTGTAACAATATACGAAAGTTATAATTTTTGAAAAATGACCATTTTTTGGTGGGTTATATCACACGATTTTTTACTTAGAATGAAAATTTTCAAAAACTTACTGTCTGTGGCCGATTTTTTTTTTACTGTTTTTTTCACTCATATGCAAGTGATGGCCGTTATTGTGCATTTTTTTGCACTCATATCAAATGTCAATGTGGTCTCAAATGAAAGGTGTAAAAAACTACGAAAGTTAGAATTTTCGAAAAATTACCATTTTTTGTTTGTTATTGCACTTGATTTTTTTTACCCCGAACGGCAAAATTCAAAAACTTGCCGTCGGCGGCCATTTTTATGTTATTTTTTGCGCTGATATGAAATGCAGATATGCTATCTAGTAAATGGTATGAAAAATAGGAAAGTTAAAAATTTTCACAAATGACCATTTTTAGATTATAAAACGTGTTTTTTTCAAAAATGGCAAAATCTCAAAAATTGCAGTCGTTGGCCATTATCGTGCTGTTTTTTACACTCATATCATATGGCGATGTGCTATCTAATGAATGGGGTTGTAAAATAGAAAAGTTAGAATTTTCAAAAAATGACCATTTTTTGTGGGTTATAGTACACGATTTTCTACCAAAAACTGCAAATTTTAAAAACTTGCCGTCGGTGACCGTTTTCGTACCATTTTTTGCGCTCATATGAAATGGCAATGTCTTGTCTAATGAATGGAGTAGTAAAATAGAAAAGTTAAAATTTTTTAAAAATGACCATTTTTGTGGGTTATAGTATACAATTTTTTTACCCAAAATGGCAAATTTTTAAAAATTTGGCGTTGCTGGCCGTTTTTGTGCCATTTTTTGCATTCATATGAAATGGAAACGTGTTATCCAATGGATGCTGCAATAAAATAGGAAACTTAAAATTTTTTAAAAATGACCATTTGTTGTGTGTTATAGCACACGATTTTTTTACCAAAAATGGCAAATTTCAAAAACTTGCAGTCGGTAGCCGTTTTTTGCACTCATATGAAATGGCAATGTGTTATCTAATAAATAGTGTAACAATATACGAAAGTTATAATTTTTGAAAAATGACCATTTTTTGGTGGGTCATAGCACACGATTTTTTACTTAGAATGGCAAATTTCAAAAACTTACTGTCTGTAGCCAATTTTTTTTTTACTGTTTTTTTCACTCATATGCAATTTATGGCCGTTATTGTCCATTTTTTTGCACTCATATCAAATGTCAATGTGGTCTCTAATGAAAGGTATAAAAAATAGGAAAGTTAAAATTTTCGAAAAATTATCATTTTTTGTTTCTTATTGCACTTGATTTTTTTTACCCCAAACGGCAAAATTCAAAAACTTGCCGTCGGCGGCCATTTTTATGTTATTTTTTGCACTGATATGAAATGCGGATATGCTATCTAGTAAATGGTATGAAAAATAGGAAAGTTAAAATTTTCACAAATGACCATTTTTAGATTATAAAACGTGTTTTTTTCAAAAATGGTAAAATCTCAAAAATTGCAGTCGTTGGCCATTATCGTTCTGTTTTTTACACTCATATCATATGGCAATGTGCTATCTAATGAATGGGGTTGTAAAATAGAAAAGTTAGAATTTTTAAAAAATGACCATTTTTTGTGGGTTATAGTACACGATTTTCTACCCAAAAATGCAAATTTTAAAAACTTGCCGTCGGTGGCCGTTTTCGTACCATTTTTTGCGCTCATATGAAATGACAATGTCTTGTCTAATGAATGGAGTAGTAAAATAGAAAAGTTAGAATTTTTTAAAAATGACCATTTTTGTGGGTTATAGTATACAATTGTTTTACCCAAAATGGCTAATTTTTAAAAATTTGGCGTTGCTGGACGTTTTTGTGCCATTTTTTGCATTCATATGAAATGGAAACGTGTTATACAATGGATGGTGCAATAAAATAGGAAACTTACAATTTTTTAAAAATGACCATTTGTTGTGTGTTATAGCACACGATTTTTTTACCAAAAATGGCAAATTTTAAAAACTTATAGTCGCTAGCCGTGTTTTGCACTCATATGAAATGGCAATGTGTTATCTAATAAATAGTGTAACAATATACGAAAGTTATAATTTTTGAAAAATGACCATTTTTTGGTGGGTTATATCACACGATTTTTTACTAAGAATTAAAAATTTCAAAAACTTACTGTCTGTGGCCGATATTTTTTTTACTGTTTTTTTCACTCATATGCAAGTGATGGCCGTTATTGTGCATTTTTTTGCACTCATATCAAATGTCAATGTGGTCTCTAATGAAAGGTGTAAAAAACTACGAAAGTTAGAATTTTCAAAAAATTACCATTTTTTATTTGTTATTGCACTTGATTTTTTTTACCCCAAACGGCAAAATTCAAAAATTTGCCGTCGGCGGCCATTTTTATGTTATTTTTTGCGCTGATATGAAATGCAGATATGCTATCTAGTAAATGGTATGAAAAATAGGAAAGTTAAAAATTTTCACAAATGACCATTTTTAGATTATAAAACGTGTTTTTTTCAAAAATGGCAAAATCTCAAAAATTGCAGTCGTTGGCCATTATCGTGCTGTTTTTTACACTCATATCATATGGCGATGTGCTATCTAATGAATGGGGTAGTAAAATAGAAAAGTTAGAATTTTTATAAAATGACCATTTTTTGTGGGTTATAGTACACGATTTTCTACCCAAAACTGCAAATTTTAAAAACTTGCCGTCGGTGGCCGTTTTCGTGCCATTTTTTTCGCTCATATGAAATGGCAATGTGTTGTCTAATGAATGGGGTAGTAAAATAGAAAAGTTAGAATTTTTTAAAAATGACCATTTTTGTGGGTTATAGTATACTATTGTTTTACCCAAAATGGCAAATTTTTAAAAATTTGGCGTTGCTGGCCGTTTTTGTACCATTTTTTGCATTCATATGAAATGGAAACGTGTTATCCAATGAATGGTGTAATAAAATAGGAAACTTACAATTTTTTAAAAATGACCATTTTTTGTGTGTTATAGCACACGATTTTTTTACCAAAAATTGCAAATTTCAAAAACTTACAGCCGCTAGCCGTGTTTTGCACTCATATGAAATGGCAATGTGTTATCTAATAAATTGTGTAACAATATACGAAAGTTATAATTTTTGAAAAATGACCATTTTTTGGTGGGTTATATCACACGATTTTTTACTTAGAATGAAAAATTTCAAAAACTTACTGTCTGTGGCCGATTTTTTTTTTACTGTTTTTTTCACTCATATGCAAGTGATGGCCGTTATTGTGCATTTTTTTGCACTCATATCAAATGTCAATATGGTCTCTAATGAAAGGTGTAAAAAACTACGAAAGTTAGAATTTTCGAAAAATTACCATTTTTTGTTTGTTATTGCACTTGATTTTTTTTACCCCGAACGGCAAAATTCAAAAACTTGCCGTCAGCGGCCATTTTTATGTTATTTTTTGCGCTGATATGAAATGCAGATATGCTATCTAGTAAATGGTATGAAAAATAGGAAAGTTAAAAATTTTCACAAATGACCATTTTTAGATTATAAAACGTGTTTTTTTCAAAAATGGCAAAATCTCAAAAATTGCAGTCGTTGGCCATTATCGTGCTGTTTTTTACACTCATATCATATGGCGATGTGCAATCTAATGAATGGGGTTGTAAAATAGAAAAGTTAGAATTTTTAAAAAATGACCATTTTTTGTGAGTTATAGTACACGATTTTCTACCCAAAACTGCAAATTTTAAAAACTTGCCGTCGGTGACCGTTTTCGTACCATTTTTTGCGCTCATATGAAATGGCAATGTCTTGTCTAATGAATGGAGTAGTAAAATAGAAAAGTTAGAATTTTTTAAAAATGACCATTTTTGTGGGTTATAGTATACAATTTTTTTACCCAAAAGGGCAAATTTTTAAAAATTTGGCGTTGCTGGCCGTTTTTGTGCCATTTTTTGCATTCATATGAAATGGTAACGTGTTATCCAATGGATGGTGCAATAAAATAGGAAACTTAAAATTTTTTAAAAATGACCATTTGTTGTGTGTTATAGCACACGATTTTTTTACCAAAAATGGCAAATTTCAAAAACTTGCAGTCGGTAGCCGTTTTTTGCACTCATATGAAATGGCAATGTGTTATCTAATAAATAGTGTAACAATATACGAAAGTTATAATTTTTGAAAAATGACCATTTTTTGGTGGGTTATAGCACACGATTTTTTACTTAGAATGGCAAATTTCAAAAACTTACTGTCTGTAGCCAATTTTTTTTTTACTGTTTTTTTCACTCATATGCAATTGATGGCCGTTATTGTGCATTTTTTTGCACTCATATCAAATGTCAATGTGGTCTCTAATGAAAGGTATAAAAAATAGGAAAGTTAAAATTTTCGAAAAATTATCATTTTTTGTTTGTTATTGCACTTGATTTTTTTTACCCCAAACGGCAAAATTCAAAAACTTGCCGTCGGCGGCCATTTTTATGTTATTTTTTGCACTGATATGAAATGCGGATATGCTATCTAGTAAATGGTATGAAAAATAGGAAAGTTAAAATTTTCACAAATGACCATTTTTAGATTATAAAACGTGTTTTTTTCAAAAATGGTAAAATCTCAAAAATTGCAGTCGTTGGCCATTATCGTTCTGCTTTTTACACTCATATCATATGGCAATGTGCTATCTAATGAATGGGGTTGTAAAATAGAAAAGTTAGAATTTTTAAAAAATGACCATTTTTTGTGGGTTATAGTACACGATTTTCTACCCAAAAATGCAAATTTTAAAAACTTGCCGTCGGTGGCCGTTTTCGTACCATTTTTTGCGCTCATATGAAATGGCAATGTCTTGTCTAATGAATGGAGTAGTAAAATAGAAAAGTTAGAATTTTTTAAAAATGACCATTTTTGTGGGTTATAGTATACAATTGTTTTACCCAAAATGGCTAATTTTTAAAAATTTGGCGTTGCTGGCCGTTTTTGTGCCATTTTTTGCATTCATATGAAATGGAAACGTGTTATCCAATGGATGGTGCAATAAAATAGGAAACTTAAAATTTTTTAAAAATGACCATTTGTTGTGTGTTATAGCACACGATTTTTTTACCAAAAATGGCAAATTTTAAAAACTTGCAGTCGGTAGCCGTTTTTTGCACTCATATGAAATGGCAATGTGTTATCTAATAAATAGTGTAACAATATACGAAAGTTATAATTTTTGAAAAATGACCATTTTTTGGTGGGTTATAGTACACGATTTTTTACTTAGAATGGCAAATTTCAAAAACTTACTGTCTGTAGCCAATTTTTTTTTTTTACTGTTTTTTTCACTCATATGCAATTGATGGCCGTTATTGTGCATTTTTTTGCACTCATATCAAATGTCAATGTGGCCTCTAATGAAAGGTATAAAAAATAGGAAAGTTAGAATTTTCGAAAAATTATCATTTTTTGTTTGTTATTGCACTTGATTTTTTTTACCCCGAACGGCAAAATTCAAAAACTTGCCGTCGGCGGCCATTTTTATGTTATTTTTTGCACTGATATGAAATGCGGATATGCTATCTAGTAAATGGTATGAAAAATAGGAAAGTTAAAAATTTTCACAAATGACCATTTTTAGATTATAAAACGTGTTTTTTTCAAAAATGGCAAAATCTCAAAAATTGCAGTCGTTGGCCATTATCGTGCTGTTTTTTACACTCATATCATATGGCGATGTGCTATCTAATGAATGGGGTTGTAAAATAGAAAAGTTAGAATTTTTAAAAAATGACCATTTTTTGTGGGTTATAGTACACGATTTTCTACCCAAAACTGCAAATTTTAAAAACTTGCCGTCAGTGACCGTTTTCGTACCATTTTTTGCGCTCATATGAAATGGCAATGTCTTGTCTAATGAATGGAGTAGTAAAATAGAAAAGTTAAAATTTTTTAAAAATGACCATTTTTGTGGGTTATAGTATACAATTTTTTTACCCAAAATGGCAAATTTTTAAAAATTTGGCGTTGCTGGCCGTTTTTGTGCCATTTTTTGCATTCATATGAAATGGTAACGTGTTATCCAATGGATGGTGCAATAAAATAGGAAAGTTACAATTTTTTAAAAATGACCATTTGTTGTGTGTTATAGCACACGATTTTTTTACCAAAAATGGCAAATTTCAAAAACTTGCAGTCGGTAGCCGTTTTTTGCACTCACATGAAATGGCAATGTGTTATCTAATAAATAGTGTAACAATATACGAAAGTTATAATTTTTGAAAAATGACCATTTTTTTGTGGGTAATAGTACACGATTTTTTACTTAGAATGGCAAATTTCAAAAACTTACTGTCTGTAGCCAATTTTTTTTTTACTGTTTTTTGCACTCATATGCAATTGATGGCCGTTATTGTGCATTTTTTTGCACTCATATCAAATTTCAATGTGGTCTCTAATGAAAGGTATAAAAAATAGGAAAGTTAGAATTTTCGAAAAATTATCATTTTTTGTTTGTTATTGCACTTGATTTTTTTTACCCTAAACGGCAAAATTCAAAAACTTGCCGTCGGCGGCCATTTTTATGTTGTTTTTTGCACTGATATGAAATGCGGATATGCTATCTAGTAAATGGTATGAAAAATAGGAAATTTAAAAATTTTCACAAATGACCATTTTTGGGTTTTAAAACGTGTTTTTTTCAAAATTGGCAAAATCTCAAAAATTGCAGTCGACGGCCATTATCGTGCTGTTTTTTACACTCATATCATATGGCGATGTGCTATCTAATGAATGGGATTTTAAAATAGAAAAGTTAAATTTTTGAAAAATGACCATTTTTGTGGGTTATAGTACACGATTTTCTACCTAAAATTGCAAATTTTAAAACGTGCCGTCAGTGGCCATTTTGGTGCCATTTTTTGCTCTCATATGAAATGGCAATATGTTGTTTAATGAATGGGGTAATAAAATAGAAAAGTTAAAATTTTTTAAAAATGACCATTTTGTGGGTTATAGTATACGATATTTTTACCCAAAATGGCAAATTTTTAAAAATTTGGCGTTGCTGGCCGTTTTTGTGCCATTTTTTGCATTCATATGAAATAGAAACGTGTTATCCAATGAATGGTGCAATAAAATAGGAAACTTACAATTTTTTAAAAATGACGATTTTTTGTGAGTTATAGCACACGATTTTTTTACCAAAAATGGCAAATTTCAAAAACTTGTAGTCGGTAGCCGTTTTTTGCACTCATATGAAATGGCAATGTATTATCTAATAAATAGTGCAACAATATACGAAAGTTATAATTTTTGAAAAATGACCATTTTTTGGTGGGTTATAGCACACGATTTTTTACTTAGAATGGCAAATTTCAAAAACTTACTGTCTGTGGCCGATTTTTTTTTACTGTTTTTTTCACTCATATGCAATTGATGGCCGTTATTGTGCATTTTTTTGCACTCATATCAAATGTCAATGCGGTCTCTAATGATGACCGTTATCGTGCTGTTTTTTACACTCATATCATATGGCGATGTGCTATCTAATGAATGGGGTTGTAAAATAGAAAAGTTAGAATTTTTAAAAAATGACCATTTTTTGTGGGTTATAGTACACGATTTTCTACCCAAAACTGCAAATTTTAAAAACTTGCAATCGGTGACCGTTTTCGTACCATTTTTTGCGCTCATATGAAATGGCAATGTCTTGTCTAATGAATGGAGTAGTAAAATAGAAAAGTTAGAATTTTTTAAAAATGACCATTTTTGTGGGTTATAGTATACAATTTTTTTACCCAAAATGGCTAATTTTAAAAAATTTGGTGTTGCTGGCCGTTTTTGTGCCATTTTTTGCATTCATATGAAATGGAAACGTGTTATCCAATGGATGGTGCAATAAAATAGGAAAGTTACAATTTTTTAAAAATGACCATTTGTTGTGTGTTATAGCACACGATTTTTTTACCAAAAATGGCAAATTTCAAAAACTTGCAGTCGGTAGCCGTTTTTTGCACTCATTTGAAATGGCAATGTGTTATCTAATAAATAGTGTAACAATATACAAAAGTTATAATTTTTGAAAAATGACCATTTTTTGGTGGGTTATAGCACACGATTTTTTACTTAGAATGGAAAATTTCAAAAACTTACTGTCTGTGGCCGATTTTTTTTTTACTGTTTTTTTCACTCATATGCAATTGATGACCGTTATTGTGCATTTTTTTGCACTCATATCTAATGTCGATGCTGTCTCTAATAAAAGGTGTAAAAAAAATAAGAAAGTTAGAATTTTTGAAAAATGACCATTTTTGTGGGTTATTGCACTTGATTGTTTTACCCCAAACGGCAAAATTCAAAAACTTGCTATCGGCGGCCATTTTTATGTTGTTTTTTGCACTGATATGAAATACGGATATGCTATCTAGTAAATGGTATGAAAATTTTCACAAATTTTCACAAATTTTCACAAATGAACATCGATAGCATATCCGCATTTGTGAAAATTTCTACCACTATTACATGTGCATTTATATATGAAAAAAAAACATTTTTTTTTTCAAAAATGCCAAAATCTCAAAAATTGCAGTCGATGGCCATTATCGTACCGTTTTTTATACTTATATCATATTGTAATGTGCTATCTAATGAATGGGGTTGTAAAATAGGAAAGTTAGAATTTTTTAAAATTGACCATTTCTGGTGGTAGTGGTCAAAAGTTGATGGTAGTGGTCAAAAGTTGAATTTTGTTGACTGTTTTGGTTGATGGTAGTGGTCAAAAGTTAACTGTTGTTGGTTAACCGCCATTAAACTCCGCAACCACCGCCTGTCAGTCAGATTCCTGTTGAATTTCGGCCAAATGGCCAGAATTCGGCCGGCCGGCAGCGATCAACCACGGTTATGAGTTGATTGGACATAACAGAAGGTATTATTGACTGTAACTTACCCATTTATGTATTACTCATATCATATGAGTTGAGAATAAAATATTAAACCATTAAAAATATGCAAATTATATTTTCTTAAAAACAAAATCTTAAACTAAGATTTTTCATTTTTTTATTTTTACCACAATCTATTAATTTACATTTTTCATGTTGAATTAATAATAAAAAGTGGTTCATCAACAGCACCATTAATGAAAAATATAACGCCGCATTGAATCTATCAAAGGTTAAAAATAAATATTACAAGTAGAAGCAAGCAAGCAACTTGTGTGGTAATTATTTTCCTATAATAACTATAATATATGAATAAAGAGAGTAATGTTTGGTGCTCATCTGCACTAACAATACAAGAATTACAATACACAAACCTTACATAGCTTTGGATAACTCAATCTCAATGCAATGAATTATGGCAAGCAATAAACAACCTGGTAGAATCCAAAAAATATAACTATATCCAACAAGCAAACAAGATGTTTTCTCAAGGCAGCAGCAATGGCCAATGGGAGCTCATTCACTTTGCTTACAATGTTCAAAGTCCAAATCCCATAAGCAACACACAAGCATTTCTTCTACATCCAGAGACCCTTTCAAACCTTTTTGTCAGATCCCTTGAGGTTCAGATTGAACCATTTCTTCTTCATCTTGTCCTTCGAATCTGAGCTGCTATCATCTCCTGGGCTATCTGCTCTAAGATCGTCCGATGGATTTTTACTACTACTTCCGTTGCTAAAATGACCGCTACCGCCAGCACTAATTATTGATCTTACAACACTGAATGACGAATGTATGGTGTCTCTCTGTTTGAGCAGTTCATCAACCTGTTCAACGCACAGGATAACAAACATTATAGCTATTATAACTAACATTAAGAGATACTGTGAAGGGAAAGAAAACATAGTAACTGGAAGTTGGTCACATACAGTTATTTACATCAGTAAGAAAATTAAACAATACTTCAATTAGAGAATACAATGTTTAAGTAGTGGCTAAAGGAAAGAAAAGCAGGATAATAATACATTGAAACTTCTTTAATCAATTTTCAAAAATGACGAGCAACTGAAACAAAATTCTCATGCAAAAGCTTTATATTTAGAAAACATTCATATGAGTAAAACAAACAGTCAAAAAGAAAAACTTACCATTTGCTTTTCCTGACTGTACCTATTGGTAACTTCTTGGAAGCGTGCCAATGCCTATCATCATCCACAGTACATGAGACAATGGATCTTATACAAGAAGCTAAGCACGTAGAATTGGCAATAGCTAAAATAGCAGGTGGAATACCTTTCTGTATTCTGTCTCAAATTGGCGTAGCTCATTTCTCTTTCTCAAAATCTGAGCCTCAATATCCTTCAACTTTTCTGTTGTGTCTTCGTATGTCTTTGCACAGAGAGCCTCGATTGTATAGGTAGCAGGTTTGAAGAAGTTATCTCCTGAAAAAATAAATAGGTCAACTCCAGACATTACATTTTATTCCTTAGCAACTTCAAGACAAGGAAACATAAGATTTCTGACTCAAAAACGAAGAGCATTAACAAATTAAAAGGGACCAGTCCAGACCATAAACAGCAAATATGTGAGTGCCAGCTTTTAGTTCTGAGACCTCACAAGGTTGGAGGCCTTCCAACCTTTTGAAAAATGCAGCTTCAGGATCTTTAGCCATTGCCAACTGCACTACCTCAAAACAACTTCATCAGTGAATATGAGAATATAATCCTGGAATATATAGAAACAAAAAAAGTAAAACTAACACACCGCATTTACTGTTGTATCCATCCTGTACACTTGAAAATGCAAGAAGTACATCCCAGCTGATGTCACCTTGCCCGTCTTCTCACTATCTTCCTGCACATGATATTCAACAGACAAAATAAAACCCCATGTAAGTTGAGATATTAAATATGACATAAACTACCACTCCAATATCACAAGCTCCCTACGAGGGTCATCGTATTGCCTCACAGGATTTCACTAACCATGTTAATGAATAGAACTTGCATTTCTTTGATAGCATTACCACCTGCCCAATATCTTGGAATTATAAGATTTTTGGTTCTCCTAAATGTCCAAGAAAAATATCTTTGATAGCATTACCACCTGTAATATTATCAAAAAAATGTCTACAAAAAACTGATTTGTGCTGTACATAGCAGCAAGATACTAAAGGAAAAGAAAAATACTTTTTCCCAAGTCTCTTTAAGTTCAAGAAGAAAAAGGTTCAATAATAGTATTGATAAAGCCACCAAAAACATGAAAAAATAATCTCCTGAACTAGAACAAAGAGCTTGAAGAAAACCATGGAAATCCTTTAATGTAGGAGATTTTTAGAAAAATTGATGATGAAAATGCTGAAAGCTTGAATTCAGCAATGCAAAATTAGCTGCCAATGGTTTGCATGAGACATTAATATACAACAAGAGGAACAATGCCCTAGTTGAGATAGTATTTTTGAGGTAAAACATCAATCTTGAAAGAATCCAAGTCAGACCTAGGTTACCAAATTGCTTCTAAGAAAATAAATATGTAAATATCACTAACATAGAACCATAATGGATCAGAATGGATAACATAGATGAGAAAAAGAAGGGATGAGGAAGAGATAAGCACCCAACAGATAAACAAGAAATTTTTTGTTACTTGGTGTGAGAAAGAAATAGTAGCACATTTAGATTCACCAAGCTATATTGTATAATAATGTCTACATTGTTAACAGTTACGGGAAGTACTCTAGAGGGTAAGAATGAGCCAGCCAACAAAGTCTGATCTTTCTAAGCAAGATTGGGCTATATGCTCTTGCTCAAAAGGTTAACACAAATGGCAGGGACTAGTTTAACCATGATTGTGTATGGTTTAGCAATTGGAACGAGTTCGCGTCAGGCTTACAATAATAACAACAACGACGCCTTTATCCCACCGTGTCAGGCTTAAACCTTTTAAATTTCTTTAAGAAACTTATGGGATCCACTAAAAGAATATAATCTTTGAGCCAACTTTAGATAAATCATGACAAATTATATACATTTGTTTACCCAATTTCCACTGAGACTCCAATAAAGGACCATACAAGTCAATAGTGTAACATTTAATAGACCAAAGAAATTAAGCTAAACTGAAAAACATATCTGAGCTTCAACTTAGTGGAAAAGAATCAAATCAAAGGTTCATTCCAAGAGGATTTCCAACAGAAAATCTCTGCTTTAATGATTAGATAAGAAAACGTGTTTGTGAAGCAAACCACAAATAGATGGAGAAGTAGAATATACCAAAAATATGACCAAGAATTCTGAACAAGTATTTTGATAAATGAGGTTAAAAGGAATCTCAGCTTCAAGCAGGAAAGGCCGTACTGACATCAAAATCTTAATCCAGAATCATGAATCTACCTGCCTATAAATAAGCATGGTTCCATTCCAAATAATCAGAAAACAGGGGCAGATTTGTCAGAAGGATTAACCAAGTTTAAGGTAAGTTAAAATTGGACGTGAACACTTGGTCCACAAATTAGTTACCGGGCAGTATAGCTTGCTTCCAATGATGTTACATGACACTTAATTTTTGTTTTTCTCTCTTCTATTTCCTTTTACAAGCATAATGTGGGAAGCACCCTGGATTTTCTTTATTAGAACCTTGCTGATATCTGATATCATGGTATGGCACTCCTGAGTATGGAATATAATGCCAACTAAATAACACACGTGAACTGGTAAACGGTTTCTAGCAAAGAACCCTCTAGAAGTATGCAGACAGTAAGTTAGGCAGGCAATTGTCCTGTATGCATTTCAATCCGCTTTTGAATGTAGATTTCCAATTATCATATAGAATGTGGTAGCTTTAAAAGCATACCAACCAAAAAACACCTTCATAGAAAGATTTTGATTATGATTGACATCGTATCACCAAAGATGCACAATAGCTGAGTTTGAATGTCAAAAATTCAAGAATGCTGCATCACCCCTATGTCTTTCCCCACCTTTCTCACCTTTTAGTTTATTAAAAGATAAAAGTTAGATGAACAAGAGCAAAGCAACTTGACAACTCCCTTCATATACCATAATCATTTGATTTCATGAGTAATTTATAGATTTTTTTTAGAACAGGCAATGCAAGATCTCGACAACAACCTTGAGGGAGAAAAAAGTAGCATTCTACCTGCAATGCCAGTCCGTAGCCCGCATTGGCATCTTGTTCAAAATACAAAAGCTGAAAATTGCATGTGATGCAACATTAGCTCCCCAATTTTACAGACAAACAGGATACATAGGTAAATTCAAGAAAAGATGCTTAAGTTTCAATCTCTGTATACCTTAAATTTGCTTTGTGCAGCTGAAGTAACTCTAACTACTAATCCAGAATCTGCTTGTTCATCACTAATAGTTACACCAAAAAAGTGAGCACACTGCTTTTCTACCTGCAATAGAATTTAATTAAGAAAAATGCACACAGTTGAAGTGAATTTCATTAAACAAAAACGAGAAAATATATGCACCTTGCCACTAACAGAGGTTCCAATTGGAAGAGGCCTTACTGTGACTGTCCCATTTAAAGCTTCTTCAAGAACATTAGCAGAAATTGTTGTCTTGATAGGAACACCCAACTTGCTATCCCAAAAACACACAATTAAGCAATCCAAAAAATTATTATCAAACGTAACACGGCAGATCACAAGCCTGAGAGATATTCACCTAAATAATGCAGCAAACATTGTGTTGACAGTTCCAAGGTTGGATAGATCTATTTCCATATCCATTCCATCAGCATCAAGAGCCTTTCACAATCAACATAACATGTTACAGTTTATTTATGATTGCATACTAAATATTCCCATCAATACTTGTCTAAAACCAATCAGCAGATGAAATATGGAGTAATAACACAAGTACCTCAAATCCTGAATTATCATATTGCCTCCTTTTTTCTGGGTCGGATAAGATGCTATATGAATACGCAACCTCCTTGAAAAGTTCTGAAGCTTCAGGATTGCTTGCATTTTTATCAGGGTGGTATCTATCAAGCACACAAATTTGTCATTGACAGACACACAGAATGTAAACAAATGGCAGAAGTATTAGTTGTTGACATTTTCTCATTCATCTCTCAATTCACTAATACCAATTAATACTCATAAAGTCCAGTATCCACCAACAACCAGGGAAATCGTGCACCAATAACCAAACTACAAAATGAACTCAATATATCATTTGCTTAAAATCAGTAAACTCGTTAAGCAAAAATTCAGCTTGTGGCCAAATTCAAATTCATTCGTAACAACTCAACAACAATATTCTGCTCTAAGCAAATAAAAGAAAGAAAGAAAGAAAAAAACAAAAAAAAAAAAAAACTCCTCCAGTTTTGAAACCTTGCATTACATTACACAACACATTTTTTACTCCAAACACTAATTAAACTCAGAATCAGAAGAATTAATACATATTAGCCCAAGAAAACCTGATAAACATAAGGTGACAAATGAAAAAGCTACTTACTTGAGAGCAAGCTTTCTATAAGCAGTTTTAATCTCCTGATCAGAAGAATCCCTCGAAACAGATAAGACCTCGTATGGGTCTCTCCTCAAAGCTGGAGCCGATGACCCCTCCATTTTCGAACCAGACATTCCCCTTATTCCCTCTCCACAACCCTTTTGTTTTTTTTCTTCCGCCCCACCTCTAAAGTTCCCTTCTTTCCTCTAATTTTCTCTCTCCCGAATTCAACAAATAGTTGGAATGCAATCCCACCTACAAAACGCGCTCTTGTCTACAAAATCACAGACAAAACGAATTCATACTTCACACAGAACCCATCAAGAATTGCTAAACAAATTGCCAGAAAACAATCATGATTTTCTACCAAAATCAAAACTTTCTTGGATCTCTCCACCTTGGGACTCATTGAAACGTTCAAAATCTAATAAAATAAACACTAAAATGAAGATCTACTTGCACTACGTAAATAATAATTTCTGGGTTTTGAATAATTAACAGAATTAGAGAAATTTACCTGAGGAATGATGAAACTTTAAGCTTTTCAACTTTTGTTTGCGAATGAAAAATGAAAAGCGAATGAAAAATGAAAATTTTGGCTCAGCTTATAAATCTCCAAGGGAGGAAATGGAATGGGCGTCAAAACACTTTCTTCTTTTTGAATGAAAATAATAAAAAAAATTCAATTTTCTATATTTTTTTTTTAATTGTTTTTGGACTTAAAAATTAGAATGTGAAATTTTGTATACAGAAATATATTTGAAAAGACAACAACTTGTGATTGTGTATGAGAGGGTACACTTAGACTGATTTAAAGGGCACTCGTGAATTTTTTTTATTCAATTTTCTTTGTTTTTCTTTTGTTTTAATAATAATTTTACTTTGCTAATTTGCTCCTATTTATTCCCAAATATTGGTAGTTTAAGACTTGAAGTCCCACATAATTATATAATAATAATAATAATAATAATTAGCATGATGTAAATAAGTTCAAATTATTAAGATGACAATGGTCAAATTGCAAAGACCTCTTTCAACATATTATAATAAGTTATAAAGAGCTCTTATGAATTTGTAGCAAAATATATTTTGGTTATTGGCCTTTTCTTAAACCATTCAACTAAAGCTGATGTGATCTTTGCTTAATGAGCTATACTTCTTATGCCATTAAAAAATAACCCTTTGATAATTTCAACAACTACAAAGGTTAATTAATGTAGTATAGGTATATTAAAAAGAAAAAAAAAAAAAAAAAAAAAAGAGGAGAAGATGTTCTTGTAATGACGAGCTTTCCTTGAGATGATCATAATTTGAGCAATTAATGAATTTCAATAGTTACATAATGTTTGGTTTAGATTATAAGAAAGTAAGAAACCATGATAAACATTATGAAGTTGCATAATTTTCTTTGGAACTATAGCACCCATTCATCCCTTATGGTCGGTCAAATTTGTTTTTGAAAGAAAAAGTTCATTCCATACAGTCAATATTGGGAACTTTGTACAAGTCTATCGTGATGTACTATTCCCTAAAATTGTGCCCAATTGGACAGTGTCAATGTCATTTTTGCTGCATATTCCAAATTTCCGATCTCATATTAATAGTTCTTTCTTGATTTGATTCATTGATCGTTTTTTAAGTTTTTCTCAAAGTAAGCTTAACGTAAGAGAATTGGAAAACACTGCTGATCTGATTTTAGCACACTTAGACTTACACCAGCTAACAGCTTTATCTATACTTCAATATATATATATATATGTTCATTATCTCTTTTTTGCTTCAAGATTTCATGCATAGTAAATTTGGATTGATAAAACTTCATACGATTGCACCTCAATTAAGAGCTAAATATGATGTGAAGCTTTTTTTTTTCATTTTTTTTTTTAACACTCACACACCGTCGTATGCATCCCTCATAAATCGAACATTATACATGATGATCGAGATGCTATACCCCTAACCACTAGATTAGCCCCAATTGATAGATGAGAAGCCTTTTGAGAAGAGAGCGTTTTGACATCCCATAAACTATTTTTTTTTCATGACGAATGGGCATTGTCCTACTGCAAATATACAGACATGCAATAACAAATATTACAAGCCGTTTAACAATAAAAAGTGGCTATGATGTAATCAGTGTAAATCACTTATTGCTGTCTGTGCCAATGGCAAAGAAATCCCTCCATCAATTGGCAATCTTCGTAGTCCATCTGAAGCAGCAGCAATGCAAGGCAGAAAGTGATGCCTTTCAGCTCATCAAGCCAATGACCATCATTTTTTAAAGGAGTAAAACCATACAAAATGGCAGCAACTCTTTGACTGCTTTCTCTGTTTGTAAAATTCCCCTCTACAAGTCCTGTCTGTCTTCTTGAAAAATATGATGATAATACTGAATCACATCAAAATCAAACCCAAATTTATCTGTCATAACTTTCTTTGCACGAAATACTAAGTGCATTCGTAATTTTCCTTCGCAATCCCCTTTAGGAAGTAAGGGGTGTAAAACTCCATTGTTGAATCCTTTACAGTTGTCCAACAGCCTGAGAAAGGATAGCTGTTACCTGCACAAGATCTTGATTCCTGCCCTAGAACAAAATCGAGTGCCTCCAAAGAGTCCAAGGCAAGACTAGCATTTGCTGCAAGTATCAGGAAAATGATTCAAGTCTAGTCAATGTTGATCCTTTCGACTAGCACATGCTGCAAATAAAATGAACCACCAAGACAATCCTTAAGCAAAAGGTTAATTCCACACCATCAATCAATCACCATGTGGCCCCATGGATCACTAGATTCACTACTCCATGCCTAATGATGACAAATTTGGACAAAAAAAATATTACTGAAATATTACACCTACAAGCCTTGAAAAATAAAGTGTTCAGGCACTTACAGACCTGAATCAATTACAAAGCTGAAATCCTCCGCTGTCCTTTGATGGACACTTACGTCGAGCAAATTGGATTCAAGTCAACCTTGATGACCCTGGTGTTGTAGGATTGACAAAAGCTACACTTGTGATACAGCCAATGAAACGGGGCTGATCCCTTTTTATCACAATCATGGCACAAGATGTCCTATACAGCCAAAAACATTCTTTTGTGATAATGTTGTTTATGTATTTTTCCGTTTTTTCTTGGAATCACGAAGTTAATTTTGTTGATAAGTTATCTTGTCTATGTAACTTCACAAGCAAAGGGAAGCAAAGAGTTTAAGAAGTGTAGTTAGGAGATAGTACTTGACAGCGGTTCCTGTATTCTTCAGGGAGAACCTCAGAAGCCATTAAAGCATCAAGCATCCCAAAGTATACCTGAAAAAGAAAAAAAAAAAGGTCCAACTACAGCATAAGCAAATGCCAAATCACAGTGCCTGCACATAAAGAAAGATAGACTCTCAATTGACAACTCCCACAGCTAGTAAAGAATTCAGAATTACATAGTTTCCTTGCACTACAGTGTTACAAGGTGGAATAATTACCCAAATAATAAGAGGTCAATAAAACATTTAAAAGGGAAAAACAACTCAGCCAGTGGATCTGGATGGAAAAGCTAGAGAAAAAGTTTGTTCAGACAACAAGAGGCATGCTACAACTGCAGAGAGATCAACAAGAACAAACACTTCTAGGTGTGACAGTGCGCTTTAAAAAGAAAATCAAGATGAATTTCATTGTTGTCCATAACCAGGAAAGTCAACACAGGGTGCCAGGAATCATGCAAGAACACAGATGAGTTAAAAAAAAGGGGCAAAAAATGCACTTACCGACATATCACCCATAGATTTGCTACAGATAGGGCAGACGTAGTGTGTGTGAGCATATGCCTGAAGAAACATAAGAAAGTGGTATAGGTGGAAACATAACATGGCAACCTTGAAAGCACCGTGTCTGGAAAAGAAGCTAAAAGAATAGACCTGGAAGCAAGCTGAATGCATGAAGTGGCCACAAGGCAGAGCTCTGACTGTAGCACTAGACGTGAACAAAAAATCACAGCATATGGGGCAATTGGTTTCAAGACCTTTCTCCCTGCACTTGTGGTCTACTAGTTTCACACTCAGGCAATAGTTGCAGGTCATGCAATGGAAGAAGTCAATACCAAGTCCATTCCCAAGGCGGCATAAATTGCAAAACGGACAATGATACACTGACCTAAAGTGACAAAGGAAAAGGACTATTACTTAAAAGATTAGGGATTAGTTCAATAGGAGGTATGCACGTGAGTTGTTCTTCATATCCACAAAAACCTAAAGGTTAAAATATCAGCAAATCCATTCTCAAAAGATGATGCCTGTGATGGAACCAGCTTTACTCTATTTTGTTGTTTCAGTAAACATCAAGAGTTCAGATAGAGGATCTAGTCAAAAAGGGAAATTGAAGGAGATGCATAAAAAGGTTAATTTATCAAAAGAGCCTCTCTTCTTCAATAAATTTCAACCAGCCTTCTCATGCCTGCATGAACAAGTTCCTCGCAAACTGCGCTCACCAATTTTAACTAGAGGTCAAATTCAACTTCAATAAAAACCTACACTGCTAATTTCTAGCCGGAATAAATGGGGAGAACATTTTTTTGTACAAAACAGAAAGGAAAAAAAAAAAAAACCATCATAAGAAAATGAAAGAGTAAATGAAATCTGAAATTTCTGTGATTTCAGTTAGCATTTCAACATTCGTAACCTTCTCTTTCAAATTTAAAGAGCAAACCGTTGCTTACATGATAAACAAGTATATAACTGGTAAAGATCTTAGGATAACTTCACCTTTCATCATCAAAAAACTTGCAGCTACTACAGTAGTACTTTGCCATTGAAAATCCATTGCAAGAAGGCATACTGCAAATGGGCCCGACAGGCTGAATTTTCAGGCACTTCATACACATCATGTCAGAAGTTGCCTTCCTGCAAAGATAAAAAATAAGAAACACACTATTTAATGCAAACTCAAGGAAGAATAAAAGTTTAAAAGGTTTTTAAAATTTACCTGTCCATAGAATGGTCACTAACATTGTCATGGCAGAACCTACAAGTAAATAACTTTCCACAACAAGCAGCACGAAGCTTACAATTTCTTTTGTAATGCTCACACCCAAATACTATTTTCTCTGGGTCACGAAATGATGGTGAGCATCCAACTACATCCACTTCCTCTAAAGTCTCATCAATCCTCGTCTGAGGTAACTTCTGTTGGGAAGCAATCCAGCGACTACAAAAAAGTACATATCAATTGAAGTAGATGCATTATGAAGGGGAACAAAAATGTTGAGCACTAGCAAGGACAAACCTGGTCAAAAGATTTTGAACGAGGTAGGCTTTTCTTCTTGGATCAAGAGAAGAATCCCGAGAGACCTTTCTTATCTCAGACTCAAGCTCATTCTGATTCATTCGGAAAATATCCTTCCACCCAGGCTTAAAAGTGTAATCACTGTGATCCAGGGACTCGTGCATATCATCGCCTAGAAAGTATAAAATCAAGAACAAGAAATGCAAACATTGAGTTGAATTTGCAGAATTGGTTTTTATCAACCACAGCAGCAACAACATTGTTCTGTTCTGGTATATTCTACTAGGAAATGAAATGAAATAATCTAGAAAATTTAGAGGTACAACAGCAAAAACTGAAAAATAGATGTCTTGAACAAACCTTGTGAGACACTTTTGTCTGATGTTGATGCAACTGAAGTTCCTTCCCACCATTCATTTAGCCACTCACTGAACATTGTGTTCTTGGTAGCTTGCTTCCATGTATCCATCATTTTATTTTGCTCTTCCTGAGTAAGAGCAGATGTTACCCATGGCAACATTGATTGGAGCACTTCTGCTCCTGTGGTACCAATTATGCGACCAACAAGTTTGTCTTGCTCCTCAATTGGAAAATGCCTCTCAAACAGTGGCCAGAGCTCAACTTCTTCACGTTTGACATGCTGATCCAATGTTACTCTAATGGATTTACACATGCCCTGAACTTTTGTAGCTAGCTCGCTATATTTTCTCAAATTACTGGCTGAATCAGAAAAATCAGAATCACTTCTAATTTCATCTCCTACCATACTTTTGTTCTTCAAATTTTCCCGAAGCTGAGAAAGTTTGGCAAGCGCAGATGAAATGTCCTCAAATAGCTTTTCTTCCTGCTTATGGTCCAAGGTATAAGAATGACTTACATTATGTAGAGTCTCTTTTGATTCTAAAGCTGGAAAGACAATATCATCCTCAGCATTGCTGTGAGCTCGATACAATCCCCATAGCAGACGAAATCTGCCACTGAACTGCCTAATGAAAGTCTCATCACAATCACCAAGTTTCCCAGATTCAACATCCAGAAACTCCAAATCTTTCCGGATGGCTTTGTGAAACTTAAATATGGTATCTATTGGTCTTGTTTCAAACCCACCATCACTTGAGCTGATGTCTGTTTCCCAATTGAAGAGACAGGAATTAAGTGAAGGAGCAGCAGGACCAAAAGATAAGGATCGTAAAGATTTTGCAGCAGTAAGGGAACTTGCTCCCAGATTATTGTTCTTCACTCCTAAACCAGGAACACGACAGGATTGATTACTAGGAGATGCATTCTGGGACTCTACAGTTTCCGAAGGACAAAAAACAGCACTTTCTTTCAACAATAATAAGTTTCCCGACTCAACTGGCATTGCATTACCAATTCCCTGATCCAATGGAATATTTTGAACTTTGATGCTTGACCAGTTGCAGGTACGACAAGCTCCATCAAACTCATCAGGCAATTTCATAAGAAATTTTGAAGCACAGCAACCATTTAAACCTGATGACAAACACACGCTCCTTGGACGACCTTTGCACACCCATCCAGAGAAAAGGGTAACTAATGCAGAGTCCGATGCAGGACCTATATCAGATAACTAAGTTAGAAACAAATAACATAAAAGTCTGCGTGTGGAGCATATTTCCACAGGGATAAAAAGATTGTAATAATATAAACGTAGGAAACTGGCAGAGAACCTGCCATCTGCATGTTTCGAAGAAAGGACCTTGCTTCCTCTTCACTTAGTGATCCTACCAACCATGGCAATACACATTCGATTAATCTGAGAGGCATAACGCATAAACTCTGGTACTGAAGTTTTTGTTGCAGTTCATGGCTGAAATGCTTTCTTGCAAGAGGAAGAACCTGTGGTAACAATACAATCAACATCAACCTCAATAACCTTTTAATAAGTTAAAAACTTCAATGTAGAAACTCCATATCTCTATACATATTATGTAGTGAGACTTAGATATAACATCTCCGAATCAAAAGACTACCAAATGTCTTTTAACCCAAGAAACTAGAGGGGACAAGAATTAAGAGTAATTCTCCAAATTTTTTCATAGCAAAGGAAGTCACCTGAACTTCTTCATTCTGGAAGTGCTTGTTTATGCTCTCCATTATATGGCCAGCATGTGAGCATAAACTCGAACAAAATTCAGCAGAAGTGGAGCCAGCTCCAGCACTTTCGATACTTTCCATCAAATATCTGAACTTCTCAAATTCACTTTCTTCTTCTGCATGTTCTTGAACAAAAGACAGTCCTGCATCTACAGCAGGGAATAACACTTTGTCCTCAGCAATGCTGCAGTAGAGTTGACACAAAAAACTTGTCATTTAACAAAGAAAGCAGCTCAAGAAAGTCAGTACAATTGGAAAACAAGAAGTTCTAGCGTATATCCTTAGCCCTTTCACGTGCATAGTAAAACATCACAAATTTGGTGCAGATGGGGAACATAGACTCAACAGGAGAACAAATGTCCACTGCAGAGTTTGTGATACAACAGCAACTAAACCTTTATCCCACTATGTGGAGTCGGCTATATGGTCATACTTCGCCATCGTGTTCTATCTATACACATGTTCTTATTTATATCTAAGTAGCTCATGTCTTTTCTAATAGTTTTTCTCTAGTTCTTTTTAGATCTTCCCCTTTTAATTTGAATTCATGATTCTCTATTTTCTACACGTACTGCGGTATCTAAAGGTCTCCTACACACATGTCCAAATCATTTTAAACATGTTTCCCTCATTTTCTCATCTATTGAAGCTATTTCCACTTTTTTTCTAATGCATTCATTATTTATTCTATCTAGCCTAGTGTGACCAGATATTCATCTCAACATTCTCATTTTTACTACTCTTATTTTTTGTTCATGTTCATATTAGTTGGCCAATACTTTGATTCATAAAGCATTGTTGATCTTATGGCTGTTTTATTAAAAATTCCCTCCAATTTTAATGGTACTGTACGATCATAAAGTATAGAGGATGCACTTCTCAATTTGTTCCAACCTGCTTGAATCCTATGGGTAAATCACACCAAACACAGCATAATATATTTTATTCAACAAAAATACCTTTCAAGAAAGATTCACGAAAGAGAGAACCAAACATGAAATATACCTGTGAAAGATGCAGACTTCTGCAATAAATTGTAACCTTTTATTAAAGGCAGACAAGTTAGAGAAATCTCCAGAAGATGTCATCGTTCTAGCTGCTTCAGCTATGTCATTTAGTTCCTTCCGAATAGCCTTGTGCCAATGCAATATCTCATCTATAGGATGACTTACAACATCAGAGTTTGAAATGAACATATCTCTTTTTCCCATGCTCGAAAATTCACAAGCACAGGGCCTCTTTTCACTTGCCCTATTTAAGTTGCTAGCTACGTCATTTAACATGCTCTGGCATTTTGCATCATCTTCACAACTTTTACGCTTCTTATTAACCTTCGCACCATCCAGCCACGTGAATATTATCTACATTGTACATAGTTGAGTTAGCCATAGTGTAATATGGTAATACCTTTTTTTATGTCTCCCCAGTTCATATCCTTTACCTGTTGAAGAAGTTTTTCGTCTGGGATTATTTTGTACAAGCATTTACGCATTTCTTGACGCTCATCAACTGAAATAGAGGATGAAAGCCATGGAAGGAATTCGGCCATCATGTTGACAGGAATGCTACATAAAAATTGCCATGCCAATGAAGCCTGCTCCTCAAACGAAAATTTCTCAATGAGCAATGGAAAGACCTGCACAAAAATTTAATAAATAAATACATGGGAGAGACCACATTTCCATGGACATAATTCCGAAACAGGTAACCTCAGGGACAACAATCAAAAAGCGTGTTTAAGCCAAAGTTGTCTATTGGTGTATAATCCGGAGAAAAGTAATATTTTAGGCTCTCATCATTCCAAAGTCTAGTAGGCCCAATCATATGCACCCTTAACCTAATATGAAAAGAAAATATTTCCCTCATACAAATTCCTGTCATTATAAATATCTTGTTTAATAAAAATTCATAAATTTTTTTCCTGCGGGCCTTCATCATAGAGGTTCAGAATATGGCCCAAAGAGCACAGATCTTGCTTTCAGAATTAGCTTTTGCTGAGTAGTATTGCACCAGAAGATTTTAATGTGTAAATACCAATAAACTTTTGTACCCACTGAAAGGATATTAAATAAGGATAGAAACATATGGAAGGTTATGTAACTTTATTCAGCTTAGCTACATGTCCAAGGAATGGGGCATATTACAGTTAAGCTAAGGACTGCTGTTTCTTCCAAATTCACAAATGTTCATCTGAATACCAACATGTCCTTGCATAACTTAACATAACGACAACTCAAGAGGACTATATCACTAAATACCAACCTAACATCTGATTGGTATCCTTCCTCAAACGCTTACTATATTTCATGGATTCTTTGCCCAATCCAAAGCACCGCACTTATATGGCATGGTGAGGCTACTGCATTTGACAATATGTTGAATCTGGTCAAAGTTTGGTCCAATATTCTAGTTCTAGAATTCAAAGTTTGGTAACCCCTAGGTGAAACTTCACCATAACTCAACGTTAAACATTGTTTATATGTTGTCTGGGCATATATTACAATTTCCCTGAAACTCTTTTAGCCAAATGAAAGATCCAATTTAACTGTAAGACAGGTGTGATACAACCGACGCATACTTCTACCTTGATATTGAGATAATATTCCGAATTAACATTTACTGTATTAACACATACATAAAAGTTATACCTGTTCCTCTTCCTTAGACATGTGCTGGCTAATAGATGTTCGCAGCGCTCCAGTGCAAGAAGCAAGCTCTCTTTTGTAGCTTTCTTCACTTAGCTTATCAGAATCCAGTAAGGCAAATAGCTGATCGAAAAGCACACTTTCTCCCTCATGCTCAAGAGAATAAGTCCGTGCGACATTTTTTACACGAATATCAAGTGCAGGAAAAATTACCTGTCATTTCAAAAAGGTAATAAGGTGAAAAGTTGCACAGCTCAGTTGGAACACTTTGACAAAAGATTAACTAAAAACATGATCTATCTCCTGATAAAAAGGCAAGAACTGGCACATTAGATCAACGCTCGAAAGAAACACATCAGAAAACAAGTGAAGAGTAATTATTGTGACCCATAATTGTGACAATGCCCCTGCACACCCCATCAGGTTATCCACACAAAAATTATTCAAACCACTTTGAGTTAATAATGCTACCAAAGAACTCACTGAAAGACCTATCCTTTGGGAAACTTAATGGTCGAACTGAATGACACTATTTTAAGTGTTTTGTACCAAGCAGCATAGGCAACATTCCATGAAATTTAGTAGGGCATAAAAGCTTCCCTTCAATGCAGTTCAAATGTTTTAGAATGTAAATTATAAGCTGCCGAGTCTTAAGTTCCAAACGCACAAACCATATCAGCATTTTTGCACAAAGGATTTATACGCATTTGGCAAACAATTAAAACCAAGCAGTATATTATACTGAACCTCCAACCAATACTCAAACCAAAAATCCATGATCCATCTGGACTGCATATAGCTCACATCAGGAGTACTAAATGCTCCATGATCTTTTCCCCTTTGTACATGATAAGTAGTCCACGCAAATAATACGATACAAACATTTTGAGTTGACTAATAGAATTTAAAAATCATCTACCAGCACACTTAACCACCATCAATTACCCCACATTCAGATTCCTGGAAAACATGAAAAGGGTTGTTAAGATAAGCTTGAAGAAACATAAAAAGAATTCATGAAACCAAACTAAATACCCCAAAATCTGTAATTTTGCACGTTCATCCCACAGCACCAAAAACAACTGAAACTATAAAGATTGCAGAACCCAATACAAGGACACAAAGAATCATCTGTGCCTGCCCATGTAGTTTTGCTTACTGCCACGCAAACACAAAAAGCTACCATTTTTATTAGTAACATTCTGTAATTTTCCATAATTGCTGCATTTAAATTTTAAAAAGATCCAAACTTGAATTAAAAAATGTTATTTTTTTCAATTATACAAATTCATCAATAAAGTACAATACTCACTGAGAAAAAATCCAATTCAAAATGGAAAAAAATAAAATAAAATTAGACGCACCTCATCTTCAGCATTACAATGATGTCTGTAAATGGACCTGAAAAAACGGTAGCGATCAAGCAAAGGCTTAATATCATTATTATTAGTACTACAATTAACATTCGTGGCAAAGCCCATGGCGGCTCTGTGCAGACCATCCAGCTCAGCTCGAATTGCCTTGTGAAAGAACAAAAAAATCCGTATCGGCGACGAGCTTGTGAGCCTATTTACTGTCCCATTCTGCTCCATTTCCGTTTGTTGGACAATTCCCGGCGAAGCCATTACTCCTACGCCGCCGTTTTGCACTCCCGCCGTCGTCAATGGCATCGCCATTTTTTTAAAACAAAAATCCCAGAATTTAACGATTTTTTGGCGCCCAAAAAGCTTGAAATTGCTTCGGTGATTGCAGATTCAGATTTCATAAATGTAAGATTGTCGGTTGAAAAGAAAATTGTTGACAAGATTGGAGTGGGATGTAAAATCAAAAATGTTTTGGAGGATAAAGTGGAGGCAATAAATAGTTGGGGCACGTGGCGTGATTTTTTGGAATTTTTTAGAGCTTGTTGACGTGGCAATAGTGGTCCACGTCAGAAGGGATTGCTTTTGGTGGGATCCGAGTGGAAGTCGTTGTTGGATGGGCATGAGCAGAGCACGTGATATTTTGCTCTGGCACGTGCCCGAATGAAGTCCGGAATATGGCTCAAAGGGGAAGAAGATGATGATGTCAGCTTTGGCATACAGAAGGAAATGATGACGTTTGTAGTCATGGAAATGGACGTGGGGGTTTTATTAAAAATTGGAAGAGACACACGCCCACACACGTTGATGGACTTATTTTAATTCTACAAGTATCTTGAGATTGATTTTCTTTTCAACGTTTTTATATGACAAAGTATATTATATATGTAATTAAGTTTTGACTCTAGAAAAATATTGATTCTAGATGTTGATGAGTTCTAGGTTTATAAAATTTGAATATTACATCTCACAAATATATTTTTGGATATGAATGTTAAAGGATAATTTCCTATATATTATCTTTCCATGTTTTTTGATCCAATAAACCTGAGTTATATGTGATCTAGTCGGTTTTACTTGGTAAGATTTAGGGTTTACGATTAGTCGATTTCACTTGGTAAAATTAAAGATTTACGGTTATTGTTGTATTATCTCGCAAAATATAACTCCTATCTAATTTCGTGTGCTTTTAACAAAGTGTAGTCGATTTCAATTCATAAGATTTAGGGCTTACAGTTAGTCGATTTCACTTGATAAAATTAAGGGTTTACAGTTATTGTTGTACTAGTGTGCTTTTAACAAAAGTATGGTCGGTTTCACTTAGTAAGATTTAGGGTTTATAGTTAGTCGGTTTCACTTAATAAGATTAAGTGTTTACGGTTATCTCGCAAAACACACCTTCTATCTAATCTCGTATACTTTTAACCAAAGTATAGTGTGAGTAAGTAACAACATAACATCGTTTAATATAGCGTGAGTAACAACATTACATCGTTTAAACGTAAGTGATAAAAAAAAAATCAACTTATTTGCAAGATGTTTTTTTTACAATTTTCCCATTTACCGTTTCAAAAAACCTAGTTAAAAGGTGATAGTCTAGAATGTTAAATCTTTTTAAGTTTAATGTTATCTTAAAGCATGTCCGTGATAACTTATACGCACATCTCGCGAATGCATATTTAATTGGGATTAAAAACTCTTGAGAGCTTAAGGGATGAGTATAGTTTAGTTGCTTTCATGCACAATTGTTTTTCTTGGCCGACCATAACACAAAGAAATTAAAGTATCAAAGTTACCACTAGTCTTTAGGCCATTTTCTTTTTATCTTGTCTCATGTGAAAGATTTGAGATATAATATTGCATGGTGATGATTTGTGAGAGAGCTTATCATCATCATAACATGTGTGTCCAAATTTACCAAACTTTATTGACTTCTTCCTTTCCAAAGCAAAACTAGGAAAACTTTGTAACTAAAGTTAGGATAATGTGTCCTCAAGTAGTGCTTGTTTTGTTTCATGTTTGATCATTGGCAGAGCAAATAAAGATGGGTAAGGTTAGTTTTGATTCATCGAATCATCATCCACTGAGACTGAGATTGGGAAAATTATATCAGTGGTAAGTGGAGTTGCTTTCCCCAAGCCCAAAACTTGCACCCCCACCCCAGCCCCCGTTTATGTTTATGAGCACTGCACTCTGCACACTAGCAAATCCAGGTCTCACTGACCAAAAAAAATAAAGCAATATGGTGCCAGAAAGGGCCACAATCTTGCACCATTCCACATTGGTGGCATTTTGAACTGAAAACAGAGAATATTCTTGCCTACTCCTGTGGTTTGAGTTGGATGCTGTGCCAGTGCCACCTCCTACTTCTGTTCATTATTTAAAAAAAAATAATTTAATGTTTAAAGAATACTTTAAATCTTACAAATAGAATAGTTAAAACAAAAGGGGTTTGAAAGTTGACTATGAGATCATATAAAATCCAAACATATGACCCAAAAAATGGTTAACAATATGCTTAGGAAATTCTTTATTGACACTAAGTGTGAAAAGAGGAAAAATAAACAAATTGAAAATTGTTTTTGTCTATAGTATCTATCGACGGGCCAAGAAATTACTTGTTGTGGTCTTTTTAATGCACTGCACTAAGCCTGCTAGTGATATGTCATCTGGGATTGGGTTATTGTGATTGTTTCACTACACTGGTTAAGTGATACAGAACCCTTTATATGCAGTTAACATTCAACAGAAATGGGCCAGGTCGAATGTAGGATCCACTGCTATTCTTGCACTCCACAAACCAATACTGATATAGACGTGCGAGTCCAAATGGATATAACACTTTATAAAGTTTTAATTAAACATTAAACATAAATAATAGCGTGTATTTAAAATGAAATAGAAGATTCCAAACTCATAAATTCAACATAATTTGGAATGAGCCTTATTTATAGTCTAGCATGATAGCCTTTGAATGTCATTTATGCTTTTCATCCCAAACAATTCGATTTTCGTTTTTCAGACTCTAACATGATAGCCTTTGAATCCATTGTGTGTGTTTTCGATTTAGTTTTCCACTTCTGTTTTTGCTTTCGAGTAAAAAGAAGAAATTGCCTGCAAAAAAGTAAAACAAAATCTATAGCAAGCTTTGATATAAATTAGAATGTAGACTGAGACATCAAAACTCAACGTGATTCTCATTCTCGAGAGTTAATTGCACAAGCGATTGGTTTTCTTTTCTGTCTCAAATTTTCAATGCACCAAATTGCCAACTCTTTGGTAGGTGGGACGTACTATAGGAGTAGTAGTAATTGGAAAATTTTTGTAATGGGGACCTCAATCCAACAATTTCCCATTTGAGATCCGATTCGATTTTATAAACTGCATGTGCAAAGTGCAAAGTGCAAAGGTGGACTCACCGAAGGAAAATTAGTCCAAAGAGCGGTCCCGAGTCACGACTGTCTTTGTGTAAGTAAATATGGCTGGTGGTGCTGCTGCCCTGAAAGCGAGCTGTTTACTCCAGCTGAAGCACAAACCCCACGGCTATTCTTCCCTCCTTCCGCAAAGAATCAGCCTTTCAACTACAAACATTGGTGATAGATCATTTAAGCCTCCCATGGCCACCATCAGCACTGTCCCAGCTACTGGGATTTCTGAAACTTTCTCTAAACTGAAAAAACAAGGCAAAGTATGCATTTTTACAGCATCCCCTTATGTCCCTTTTCATTTTATAGTCTATTTATGTTTCTATTCAGAGATTTTCGAAGTTTAATGTAGAATGCAATTTTGGTCAGGGGGACTTCGAAAGGTTTCAACTTTTTCGTTGAATTTTGATAAATGGGGTTCTTTCTTTTGATTCATTTAGATTAAATTCTCAATAGGGGCGAGTTTTTGCTGGACTGGTTTTCTTGTTTGTTGAATCTTTCTGTTGACTTTCTATCTTGAGTGAATTTGTTAAAACCCTGAAAACCCAAAAGCAAAATGAAGTGGCATTGCTGTCTACCTAGGAAATTGTGTGAGATGTTTAATTTAATGCATTTAGTTCGAATAGAGGTGTTCTCTTTATGTGAATTGGAGTTCGGTGCGAATTCTCTCCTACAAAAGGTGTAACCTAGAAGCCTCCTCAAGGGATTTGATGAAATAGCATTCACTGTATATTCTGCAATGCATATTCGTGGATGAATATGGCACTAGAAATAATGGAAAATTTATGAGGCTGAATGCAGCCAAGGGCTGTTGTAAATATTGAGCAAGTTTGTTTGATGAGCATTCTTATGTTCTGAAGGTGGCTTTAATACCATACATCACAGCTGGCGATCCTGACCTTTCAACTACAGCTGAAGCATTGAAGTTACTTGATGCATGTGGTTCGGACATTATTGAATTAGGTGTACCTTATTCTGATCCGTTGGCAGATGGTCCTGTTATACAGGTTTGTAATCTGGTTCGCATAGTCTTCAACTTAGCGTTTATGGTGTTTTGAGTTGACATATATTTGTTTGTGTGTTGCTATATTGTTCTAGGCTGCTTCAACAAGATCACTGGCTAGAGGGACAAATTTTGATAAAATTATCTTGATGTTGAAGGATGTAAGTTTCATGACCACCATCTTATAGTTTAATTCTAGTCTAAATGCTGTGGAAATTGATACAATCATAATGTGACATTATTATGAACTTTGCACTTTTACTATTGATTGATGCAAGAGATGTTTGGAATTGCCTGTAAACTTTTCTTGTTGCTGATGATTTTAGAAAATATTTAATCCTTGGCGGGATTAAAGTTCTTTGTAGTGTTTCTCCTCTATTTCCTTTTTCTTTTCTTTTCCCCAGCTGATTTTTAATGTTTAGATTCTTTTTGTGTGTTTTCTGGGGCAGAGGAAGTTTGCATAGAGTGTTAAGTATTCAGATTTAATTTCCTTTTTAATTCTAATTACCACATAATCTTTGATTGGCAGTTTTTCCCCAGGGCCGGGGAAGTTTTGACTTTGAACTATGATTTATGGGATTAAATGTCTTTTCTTTGCCCTAATATTAAAACTCTTGTTGCCTTGCAGGTAGTGCCTCGGTTATCTTGTCCAATTGCATTATTCTCATACTATAATCCAATCCTTAAGCGTGGTGTTGAAAAGTTCATGATGACTGTCAGAGATACTGGGATACATGGTTTCTGCAAATTTTATAGATTGCTTTATGTGTTTCTAGAAATCTTTTGAATTTTGTCTTTTTGCACTTGTGATGCATAAGTAAACGATTGGAAGACTGAATATAATTCATACCTGACTTTTTTGAGCTGGTTTGTTTGCCAGTGATTGCATTGGCTGAATTGAAAATCTTTTTGTGTTTTTGGTTGGAAGTTCACTTTGATTTAGTAATTGTTCTAGAATTCTGTGACGAATTCTTTTAGACCTTGATATACTTCTCACAGTTGTTTAGCAATTAGCACTTGATCACTCCCACAAGAGTTTAATCAAGCCTTTTTTTTTTCATTTTCATTTTCATTTTCATTTTCTAGATGTACATGTTCTCCTTGCAACAGAATATGCTCAGTGATGTATATAGTGTGAACAAACAAATACTCAACAAACCTTTGGCCGTCGTTCCAATAGCTAACATAGAGTTAATGTGCATTACAAAGCACGCATTTGATGAATAGTTTCTTCATAGGTATGGTGGTTGCAAATTTTTGTCTTTATGGTTGGATGTAGAATTAGCCGACCCCACATAGTGGGATAAAGGCTTAGTTGTTGTTACTGTTTTTGTTGTAGTTGGATGTCGAATGATTACCCTTATCAGTGTGCTTTTTAAAGTTGAAGTGTGATTGTTGGTGTTTACATGCTATGTGTAGGACTTGTAGTTCCAGATGTCCCCCTGGAGGAGACTGGAATGTTGAGAAAGGAAGCTACCAAGTATAATCTTGAATTGGTACGTTTAGAATTTTATGTGTTTTACTGTTTGAAGATTTTGGATATATTATTCTGTAGCGAGTTCATTCATGCAAGTGAACTGTAGTTAGTCCTTTAGGAATGGTACATATGGCTTCTTGTTGTATGAATATTGGGATGCTGGTGGCTTAATATATGGGCTGTCTAAGTCCTTGGCTAGACCTCTCCTGTGAATGATTTGAACCCTTGAGAACCCTTAAAAGAAGTGCTTTTATTAAGAACAGATGGAAGTGAATGTTGAATTATTGCCGTGCTTGATAGATTTACCCAGTGAATGGTGTGAGTAATTGTTCTTCTGTTTTATCTTCTCTTGATTTAAGGTATTGCTGACAACTCCGACTACTCCCACAGCTCGGATGAAAGCAATTGCTGAAGCTTCGGAGGGATTTTTATACCTTGTAAGATCTCAAACAGCTGTAGCTTGTAGGGAGTTTAATTATCTTTTAGAATGCATCTCCTTCCTGTTTCCTTGGCAAGTTTATCATTTGTATTAGAGCTCCTGTCTCTTGAGACTTGTGTCTGTGGTCTACCAGGATGTCATGCATCTTCTTCCATAGAAGAGAAAAAAGTTCACGCCACTAGTGTTGTCTATGCATTTTAGTTTTATTCATTAAATAGTTACCTTTTCCCCTCTGGATATTTTCTCTCTAAAGCAACAGTTCTTCACTGTCTGAAAGAGAGTAAGGGAGGTGAGGAGGGGTAGCCCTAAAAGTTGGTTGAATGCAATTTTGTACTGCTGCAGTAAAACTAGTTCATTTGTTACTTCTCAATTATAGGTGAGCTCAGTTGGAGTCACTGGAGCTCGCGCATCCGTGAGCAACACTGTGCAGTCTCTTTTAGCAGACATTAAAGAGGTTGGTTTATTATTATTTTTTTCAACTATTTTTGTTGTTGCAATTTTCTCATAGAGCAAATCTTCTGCTATCGTGTTTGGTGTAGGGATAAATTTATTTTTGGTTATTCCAATCTATTTTAGCTAAAGAGTGTCCTTTTCCCTTTGTCCTTTGATTGAATGTATATTTTCCCTCATCATTTTGAAACTGCAACTTTTGTAAGAATACATTCTATAGCATGAAAGGTTGCACACTCAAATAAAGTTGAGGCAAATACTATTCGTCTTCAGTTGTTCTAAAGCTCAACGGGTCCAAAATGGGGTGGGAAACAGGAGTCTGAGAGAGTCAGATGCAGTTTTCCAGTTGATTCTTTAACTTAAAAGCTGAAACTGTAGTTGATGAAAGACTAGTGTATCTTCTGAGCTATGACTTTTACTAAGCCAGCTAACACTTCTACAGGCAACAAGTAAACCGGTGGCGGTTGGTTTTGGCATATCAAAACCCGAGCATGTGAAACAGGTATGGCTTCCTACATAAAGCTTAGTAAGAACTATGGATTTACGGATTATTGTTGGTGACTAACTGAGACGGCGTAATATTCCAGGTGGCTGGATGGGGAGCTGATGGGGTGATTGTTGGTAGTGCCATGGTTAGAATACTGGGCGAAGCAAAATCTCCCGAGGAAGGATTGAAAGAGCTAGAAACTTTCACCAAGTCACTGAAAGCTGCAATATCGTGATGAAGCATTTTTATTATTTCACAGCTTGTAGCTTTCTTGATTAAACTCAAGAAAATTGTGGCCGTAATTGTGATTTAAATTTGACTTGCAGTGGAGACAAAGCATAAATAATTTCGTTTAATGTACTGCAACTTTTTAAGTGTTTCATTTGCTTTTGCTTTTATTCTTAGATTATCTTCTCCCCTTACAAAGGTTTTCTTGGCCAGAGATTCTATTCTCAGCCTCTAGCAGAAGTGAATGATTGAAATCCAAGGGACCTAAACGAGTGATATCATTCAACTTTCGTCCATTCCATTTGCTATATATGTCGGAATTGACCAAAAGAACAAGTGAAATGACTCTCAAATTCTACAAGATTGGATGTGTCTCATAGGCTATCATTAACAAAGCAAAAACGAAGCCTAACAAGTGCATGTGGGCAAAATATATGACAGAGAAGGAATGACCAAAAATTTCCAAGGGAAAGGCATTACAGACTAAGACAAAAGCTTTAACATGAGTGATTTGGATTTCATGATGGGAAAAATCTTGATTTGGAGCATTCTGTTGTCCAAGAAAACAATTGGGACGCTTTGGTTCTTGATTTTTTTTTTTTTTTTTGGTTCTTTTGTTATTTGCATATTATAATGGTAATAGTAATAATATCCACAAAGTAATGCACAAGTTGCCATCATTTTAATGTAATTTGGCAACTACCCTTCAGCAGCCAAACACCCGCCAACGGCCAATCCAATAGCAAAAAGTATTTTGACACTGAACTGATGATTCTCTAAATTGTCGAATCATTGCTACCCAAAATTGGTCGATGGCCACAATCACTCACAAACTGGCAGTGATCATCAAGAACGCATTAAACAAAGAAGAATTCCTCCTCATCAAACAAACTCCACCTGCTCAGTTCAATGACCCTGAATACGATTCTTATGTTGATTCTGAACTCTGGGACTTGCCTTCCACCGAGTTAACGACGCTGTCAGACCGTCAATTATCACATTCCCAAATTCCCATAAAAACCCATGATTTTTCTTCCTCGGATAAGCTGGATTTAAGCCAATTTGATCTTAGTTCAGCTCTGAATCAGGTGTGTTCTTTATCACTTTGACATCAATGTTCACTTTACTCGTGCCATTTTGCTGGCCTTTTAACTTGATTATAAAGGAAACAAGTTTGATTTCAAAAAATTGTATGCTTTATGGTTTGCTAAGTCATTTAGAGCTCCAACCTATAAAAATTTCATATTGAGTTTCAATTATATTTAAATCTCAACTACATATTGGCTTAGAAAATGGAAATATATCAGTATTTTGGCTTGCTTGCTATGAATTTTCTTTATGTGCATTTGGCTTTTTGTATTCAAATTCACTATCTTTGTGAGACAAAAGGTACATTTTTTAGCAGAATGTTGGGAGTTTTTTTTTGGTCAATTATCATGCATTGTTTGGATAAAAGAAATTGTTTTGACCTTTATTTCCACAGTATACTCTGAAGATTGTTTCCTTTCTATTAGAACTGGATAGCTCTTAGAAGTGACTATGCATCATATATTGCTTAAATCAACGGAATGCGTGCTCTGTATAACTTTACTTGTTTCACTTTCTGTTCCTGTTTATGCTAATCATTAATGATTATGAATGTAGGTGTTGGATCAAGTAGGATTTGGGACAGCCAGGGAGGTAGAGTGGGAGTTCTGGAAGTGTATAGAGGAACCTGATTTTGGGCCCGGCTTGCCTCTTAAGACACTGTATATTGTTGGACATTTAGGCTCTCAAGACGCGAAGATGAAAGGTTTGCCTAGTTTAAATTTTGACTTGGGATAAAACTGAGTTTAATTTGCCTAGTCATAGAATCAATGAATATCTGGTTTAGTGCTTAATGCTGTGAATATGGTAATGGTGTTTATATGACTTGGAAATGAGACTTCTCTAAATAAAAGCAACTCCGTAATTTCAATTGACTCTATACTATGTTTTGTGTTTGTGCTTGTTGTTTTTGGGGCCATCAGTTTTTCACTGAACAAGCTTGTGGGCATAGCATGAGAGTAGTATTATTACATGGTTATACAGGGGAGATATATTTAAGCTTCAACCAAGCTCCAGAAACATTCAGTTTAAAGTTCACTCCAACCAATGAGGACATGTAAATATTCCACCTCTCTTATTGTAATTCTGATAAGCTGTTTTCCTTCTTTATAGCTTTTAATCTGCAGCCAAAATTAAATGCTTCTGTAATTTCAGTTCTCCTAGACCTATTATAAATTCTAAGATTTAATGTAAGAGGTAAAAACATTGTGCATCTTTTCTTTCGAATAATGAGATATATGTTGAATTGTTCACAGAGTGTTGCGAGTGGATGAGAGTTGAGAGTTGCCACGATATGCTTCATGAAGTGAAACCTGGTAATCGTCGCATTGGACCATTGGTTGTTCTTGGTCTCCTAAATGACTTGGCGCCATCTAAAAACTGGAAACCTCCTCTCAACTTACAATTTCAGGTTTAATAATTAGTTACATTTGTTAAATAGTAACTACTGTTTTTGACAAACAGGTTGTTTGAGGTTCTTATTTAGCATATTTCTTCTGTGCATTTCAATATTGACTTTGTAGCAAAAATTTGAATATGAGTATGAGTATGTTAATGTGATGTTTGTCTCGTGATTGTAACACTTAAAACTCCTACCAGTTGTGCATACTTGACCTCTTCGTATGATTGTCAGGAATATCCTCCTGGTGTTAAAATTGTACCTATGCAGAGTAAAACAGCAAAGCCGTTTCGCACGACAAACTTGGTTATCTTTGTATCTGGAACTAAATCCAATATCTGTGACAATAATAGCTTTGTTGCTGAAGGTGACGCATTAATAGTAGATCCAGGATGCAGTTCCGCTTTACATAAAGAGGTATTACACTTAATCAACTGCGCTCTTAGTTTTTAAGCATGATTTTGTTTTGTTTGTTGTTTAGCCTATGAAATGGAATAAAAATGGCTCAAAACGATAGTGATAGCCATCAAATATATGGTCCTACAGCTCTGTCCAATGCCATACAGAAGCAAGTGTTCTTGAGATTTTTTTTCCCCCTGAATGAACAAACTAGCACTTATCAATTTAGCTGCAAAATATTGAAAAAACAGTCATGATTTGGCCTTCATCTTGTATTATTTGGTCGTTATCTCTGAGTCTGGACATCTAAGTGTTGTAGCCAGAAGCTTCCAAAATGGCTGATGTTTTTTTGGCAAACCTTGGGAATGAGTATGAAGCCTTGAGAATATAGGAAGGCAAAAATTTAAGCCCAAGTAGAATATGGTTGTCTTTGAACTTTTACATTTTTCGAAATTTGTAATGCAACTTGCTTGCATTGCATGTGGGCTTCTGGTGACTCCCGCCCGAAGGATGTGGCCAAAGTTTCATTTACTGTGTATGTGAAACAATACTCATTTTGGTTTTTTAGTCTTACTTTACCATGGAGTCAATGTCCAGAATGGAAAGGAAGAACTGAACAATTAGTGTTGTTGGACCAAGAGTACAAAATATACCTGAATAAAACGTCTTAATGGATATAATCTCAAAATAAGTGATAGAGAACAATTGACGTTGTTGGACCAATAGTACAAAATCTACCCGAATAAAACCTATTAATGGAGATAATCTCAAAATAAGGGATCGTTTATTAATGAATATTACTGCTAAACCTTTTTAAACTAAAAGTAGAAGTAATGAAGGAAAAGTCGGATTTGACAGGTAGAACCATTTGACCATGACACATGAAAAAATGGTAGATGCCATTTCTCTTCATTTGAACATTACACTTCATTGACCATAGTTGGTTTGTCGATTTTCAACTTGATTTACTCTTGCTTCTGTGACTTTCCATTATGCTGATGCTCCTTAAGCTTGAGGAAGTTGTTGCTGCTTTGCCCAAGAAGTTGGTTGTTTTTGTGACCCATCATCATCGTGATCACATTGATGGTAAGTTACTGTTTAGTCAATTTGTCAATGATTAAGTTGAGCTAGAAGGATCAGGCTGAAGGATTTTATCTATATTACACTTCCTCCGACAAGTCTATGGTACACAATGACATTTTCTCTTGGAAAACTGGTGAAATCTAGTTGTCATGCATGGAATTTTTGTATGTAAACTAAATATGGAAACAGGCACACACTTCTATATATATATATATATATATATATGCTTTATATTCTGCTGCCTTAAGAAATGCTTCTTTAGCATGTTTGAGGAAACTGAAATAGAAGATTAGGCTATGTTTGGATATGTGTTTTGTTTTGAGAATTGGGAAAAACAAAGTCTCGGGTTGCATTTTACAAAAGAAATAGTTTTGTTTTGGGAATTGAATGTTTGGATTGGTAAGTTTTGTTTCTATTGATTTTCGTGCAGAAGAATTATTTTATTAAATAAAGTTTAAAATAAGAAGTTCTTTTCATTAAACTCTTTGGGTTGACGGTGGCAGTCAAAGTTTGAATGCCGCCGGTCAACTGCTATTGACTGCCTCGGCAATCACTGGTCTGTCGAATTCCGGCCAAATGGCAGGAACTTGGCCAGCCGGTGGTGGTGGCGAGTGGCAATCAACGGTGGTTAACTGGCAGTAGTCAACCTCTAACTGCCACCGATCAACTCAAATGAATAAAAAAATTTTAAAAATTAAAAGATGTTGAAAAGACTAAAATGCCCTCATTTTGTGGTTACATAACTTGGAAATTTTGTTTTGATAATTGAATATAAACAAACATATCGTTTTGAATTAGATAAGAAATAGGCTAAAAAGACCGTAAAATTTTCACCAAACTTCTGTTTTTTACGATTTATAACACGCATAATTTTGTAAAAAATGGCTAAGTAAAAAAGCATGTTGATTTTTGCTTTTTCCGAACCGTTTTTTCACCCACCACAATTGTGAACATGCATTCTTGTCAATGGTGTCAAAAATGTGCAATTTAGATTTTTTACTACATTTTCATTTTTCATGGGTTATAACACACGTATTTTATCCAAAAGTTGCAAAATTCAAAAACGTGTTGATTTTGACTTTTTTTGTACCGTTTTTTGCACCCACCCTAATTGTGAACATGGATTCTAGTGAATATTGTCAAAAAATGTGAAAATTAAAATTTTCACAAAACCTCCATTTTTTATGGGTTATATTACACACGTATTTTTGTCAAAAATGGCAAAGTCTAAATATATGTTGATTTATGCTTTTTCCCTACTATTTTTTACACACATTTCAATTGTAAACATGCATTCTAATGAATTGTGACAAAAAGTGACATTTAAATTTTTCACCAAACTTCTATTTTTTATGGGTTATAACACACGTATTTCAGCCAAAAATGGTAAAATGCAAAAACACGTTAATTTTGACTTTTTGTGATATTTTTTACACCCACCTCGATTGTGAACATACATGCTAGTGAATGTTGTCAAAAAATGTGAAAATTAAAATTTTTACCAAATCTCTATTTTTCATGGGTTATAACACACATATTTTGGTAAAAAATGGCAAAGTAAAAAAATGTGTTGATTTCTGATTTTCCCCTACTATTTTTTACACGTATTTCAATTGTGAACATGTATTCTAATAAACTGTAACAAAAAAAAGTGAAATTTAGATTTTTCACCAAATTTCCATTTTTCATAGGTTATAACACATATTTCAGTCAAAAATGGCAAAAATCTAAAAACTAGTTGATTTTAATTTTTTTGTGACGTTTTTTACACCCATCTCGATTGTGAACATGCATTCTAGTGAATGTTGTCGAAAATAGTGAAATTTATAAATTTTCACCAAACCTCCAATTTTCATAGGTTGACACGTATTTTGGTAAAAAATGACAGTAAAAAAACGTGTTGATTTTGATTTTTCCCCTACTATTTTTACTCACCTCAATTGTGAACATGCATCATTATGAATGGTGTCAAAAAATGTGAAATTTAGATTTTTTTTACCAAATTTTCATTTTTAATGGGCTATAACACGTGTATTTTAGCCAAAAGTTGTAAAATCCAAACATGCATTGATTTTGACTTTTTTTTGTACCGTTTTTTGCACCCACTCTAATTGTAAACGTGCATTCTAGTAAATATTGTCAAAAAATATATAATTTAAAATTTTCACCAAATGTCTATTTTTCATGGGCTATGACACACGTATCTTGGTCAAAATTGGTAAAGTAAAAAATGTGTGTATTTTGACTTTTCCCCTACTATTTCTTACATACATTTCAATTGTGAATATGCATTCTAATGAACGGTGTCAAAAAAAAGTGAAATTTAGATTTTTCATCAAATTTCCATGTATTTCAGCCAAAAATGGCAAAATGTAAAAACACGTTGATTTTGAACTTTTTTGTGATGTTTTTTACACCCACATCCATTGTGAACATGCATTCAAGTGAATGTTGAAAAAAAAAGTGAAATTTAAAATTTTCACCAAACCTCTATTTTTCACGGGTTATAACACGCGTATTTTGGTAAAAAATGGCAAAGTAAAAAAATGTGTTGATTTTGGGATTTTTCCTACTGTTTTTTCATCCACCTCAATTGGGAACATGCATCCTTGTGAACGGTGTAAAAAAAAGTGAAATTTAAATTTTTTTTACCAAATTTCTATTTTTTATAGGTTATAACACACATATTTTAGCAAAAAATGGCAAAATAAAAAAACGCATTGATTTTAACTTGTTTTGCACCCACAACGTTTGTGAACATGCATTTTAGTGAATATTGTAAAAAAAAGAAAATTAAAATTTTCATCAAACCTCCATTTTTCATGGGTTATAACACACGTATTTTTGTCAAAAATGGCAAAGTAAAAAAATGTGTTGATTTTGGCTTTTTCCTTCTATTTTTTACGCACACCTCAATTGTGAAATGCATTCTAATGAACGGTGTACAAAAAAGTAGTTTCTCTGATTTTTGCAAATTTCTACCTTTGTATCATCTGAAATTATAGTTCAGTATCTGCTGAATAAGTTTCTATTTGCTATTTATTTTCCATGGCGCATTGAAATTGAAATTGTTGTATTCAGCAAAGCAGTGGTATCATCAGTAACGAAGCTACCCTTAGTACATTACACTAAAAACTCAAAACTGTCTCATCCTCTACTCCTAGTGAAATGGTTATCACTATTAGAGCAGACGAACTTTTGTCTTCTGATATTTTTATCTGTCTGATCTTTTGAGTAAGTAGTGGATTTGTTGTTAACAATGTTTCTTTCAGGTCTTTCTGCTGTTCAGAAATGCAATACTGAAGCTACTCTTTTGGCTCATGATAATACTATGCGTCGAATTGGAAAAGGTTAGGAATACTGTGTGCACTGAAATTTTATCAATTTCATGACCATTGGTTTGTAATGAAAATTTTCCTGGGGAAGTGCTTTTACATACTTCCTCAGTTATGATGTTGGATTTTGAATTACAATATGACAATTTGACGACCCTTTTTGATTAAAATCCTTGCCCATATGAATGCACCTGTACTGACCTCACTATGGTTTTGAAGTTCTTCATTCTGATATTGGAGTTCTTTGTTTTCATACATGGCATGTCATGTCAAAATGTATACTCTGCTTAGCATAGACTCCTGAAGGACAGTAGATCAACGGCTATCTTAAGAATCTATTTTTGACAAGGACTTGTACAGCGCATTATATTACTTTTGTTGATTGAGTTTTTCAAGTAGTTTTGTTGATTATGGACAATTTTATTGATTTATAGAAAGTGTCTACAATTAATCAGGTCTTATTTGATGCAGATTCTTGGTCTCTTAATTATGTCACAGTTTGTGGTTCTGAAGAGATTTGCATAGGTGGTCAGCGACTTCGAATCATTAATGCTCCAGTAATCCTCTTACCAATCTCTCCCTGTATGTCTTTTAGGAGTTATATCTTGCTTTTGAAATTTTATTTACAGGATTTATTACCTGTCTACTGTTTATTTATTTAAGTGTCAGGGGAACTATTTTTTGAGTGACTTGCTAATATGATGGATAAGTAATGAATTTGAAAAAATGCTGACACGTTTAGTAGAACTAACCAGATAGTTCACCGAATATTTTCTCAGGACTAGCATTGGTTGCACCTTTAAACAATGCCCACTGCTATAACTGGGGAAAGTTAAAGAACGCTTGAAGAATTTTGACTAATTGCAATTTTAGCAGAAATTTATTCCATTGTCATCTTTTCAATTATATTATTAACTTCAGAAGTCCAGAACTGGTCAAATGAATGCTTATATGCTTTGAAAAAGAACTTTGAAGTAGCCGGGAAGAAGATCTTTGGGGTGTATGTGTTATGTGACGTGAACAGGAGATCAACCATAATACTACTAGGTTGAGTATCTTATCAGCATAATAATTCCCTTCCCAGTATTCTGATTTTAAACCTGTGATGTTAAATTGAATTCCTATACTTTGAAGCTCATTAAAGAGAATTCCTGTTCTTTGAAGCTCATTAAAGATATGATCTTTCTTGCTTTTAATTTTTCTCATTTAGGGTCATACAGATGGCCATTTGGCACTGCTTCATGTCAGCACTAATTCGCTGATCGTGGGCGATCATTGTGTCGGGTAGGATTTTCCCAGAGAAAATACTTTGTCTTAGATAAGATGCTACTACAGTTTACATTCTTGCCTACTTCGTACAATGTTGAATTTCATCAATATCTCCTTACTTCTGTAGATGTAATTTACCATTAATTGTACTTTTCTTTTGTCAAAAACAACTAAATCATTACCTTTTGTTTTTAGTCAAGGAAGTGCTTTATTGGATGCAGCATCTGGTGGCAATATGTTTGTAAGTGAAGTCCATTACTTTTTACTGCTAGACTGATGTGTCCATGTGAAACAAAATGTTCTGATCACATTTTCTCATTCATTTATTTCTTATTTTGATACAAAAATCAGTACATTTGGAATGTATGAGTATAGAAGTTCCTTGTCTCTATTTCATAAGATGGGATGAGCTGTTTTCTTCTTTCGATCAAAATTTGTTGATTTTTTGAGATTTAAACTTTTTATGCAGGAATATTTCCAGACAACTTACCTATTTATGGATCTCTCTCCACATAATTTAATTCCCATGCATGGGAGAACTAATCTGTGGCCAAAACACATGCTCTGCGGATATCTTAAGTATGTTTTTGGCTTTCATTTTACAGTTCTCACTTTGTATGTGTGCCTTTATGTAAAAATTGTGTAACCTGTCTCGCAAGCAGATCTACTCAGATATTAGCACCATTATCTATAAGAGTTCCAATTTTTGGCATTGTGTGTATTTTATTTTGAGCGACTGCAAAACCTCTTACATGCCAATATCTGGCTCACATTTTATAACTAAAATCTAACATAACATTGGTTTTAATTCTCAGGAACCGACGGACAAGGGAATCAACCATTTTGAAAGCCATAGAAGATGGGGCCAAAACATTGTTTGACATTGTTTCATTCACCTACGCTGAAGTTGATCGTAGTCTTTGGATTCACGCTGCATCAAATGTGAAGTTACATGTTGATCATCTCGTCCAGCAGGATAAATTACCGAAGGTAGTACTTTTATTGTTAACTTGCACGAACATGTAAAACCTATCTTTGCTTTACCTGACTGATCAATGTTAGATGTTGAGGGATGAGCTGAGTTCTTGGGACTGAGAAAAATGAGCGAACTCATCAACAGAAACAAGTACTGACTTATCACTAGTTGAAGAAGTCACTAGATGTCAATTCTTTCTACTAACCCCTTTATATATTAACCAACGTGATCATGTAAAAGTAGTGTTTCCTATGTTCCGGCATTCATGCTTATTACACCTCATCAAACTGATGAATATGATTTTTAAATTCCATAACGTTACTCTCCTGAAAGGAAGGTTTGTTGTTGTCTTTTTTGTTCTGTGTTTGGAAATAATGCATAAGCTCATGTAACCAATTTCAGAAATGCTAGCTTCAACTGAGTTCAATTGTCTAAACAATAGAGAGTGTGCTGACCTTGTTATGGCATTAATTCGTTGTGTAAGAAGAGTTCCAAATTTCCTTTTGCAGGATTTCTCTTTAGAAAACTTTAAGCACAGCTTTGCTGCATTTTCTCAGCAAATATGCAAAATATGAACAAATGTGATGAAAGGGCTCCAAAGGGACCACCTGCTATACAGAATTCTTTAGGTTGGACAACTATTGCATTTTCCACTAGATGTTTGTTAATGAAGTCCACTACATTTTGATTGGAAAATTCTCAATTTAAGTCCTGAACTTGAGCTTTCCTTTAAAGATTTTCCCACTAGATGTTATGAATGACCTTCTGCTCTTGCTATGTGTAGGAATTTTCAGTTGAGCAATTTGGAAGGTCCTGTCGGCTCCATTTTTTAATCCATTGGGTGTGGGCATACTTTCCTGGAACTTTCCTTACAAGGAGGACAGCAGAGATCTTCGGGGCCATAGCAGTGGTGGCCAGTTTTAGTGCAATATATTGCGCTAGGAAATAAGTCTGTCATGGATTAGTTTGATATATCAGCATGAACCCATGAATGTCGAGTCCTCTTTTAGAGCTAACATTAGAAAGAATATGCATGTTTACTATGTTTGAATCATATGAATTGTAGCATAATACCTACGACATTCTTATTGAGATTGTCTTTGTGTTTGAAGCATGAACCAGAAATCCCACTTCACATGATACTTGTTTAACATCTTCGTTTCACTTTGCCATTTTAACAGCAGAAAGTGTCTAAAATTTCTCTATATTCTCTCCCTAATTCTCTTTCATTCATGCGCACTTCCATGTGATCTCGTTGCCTTTAATTCCGATTACAAATGCCATTCTCGAGGGTGTCCTGCTTTTACTTGGAAATACACATCTCCATGACATTTTTTGTCAGCGGTAGAAATGCAAGTTCTACTGTCCCATTCCATCCCTTGTTTTGTTTAGGCCTCGTTCATGAATATTCTACCATTTTAAAGCACTTTTTCTTTTCCATAAATTGTAACTTTTGGACATCATCCTAAGTCTACTATAAAATACTTAGAATGCGCAAGCAAAGAAAGAAAGGCTATAGGATAAAGGGAAGAAGGGTTTGTACATGCCATGACAATGTTTGTCAAGAAACTCTATGTTCGTGCGGGAAGAGAAGTTAGAGAAGGGAGTTTTCAAATTGCTACAATTATAGTCTTCTGTATATCTATGGCATTTTTTCTTCTAATTCTAGGAATGTTCATCAATGATCATATGAAGAAATACTCAATTTATGATGACTTGTACTTCCCTCAAACTACCACATATTCTCCTCTTCCATCCTCACAAAACCTATGCGACAACTCCTCTTCCTTGAACTCTCCTCTGCCATCAACTTCACAATCCGATAATAATACTAAAAGTTCGATGAATACCATGATGTCTCCAAAAAATCTGTGGCACTCAATGAGTGATGAAGAATTGCTGTGGAGAGCCTCAATGGTACCTCATAATGCTGAGTATCCATTCAATCATACACCAAAAGTGGCATTCATGTTCTTAACTAGAGCAAGCTTACCCATGGCACCACTTTGGGAAATGTTCTTCAGAGGTCATCATGATCAAGGGTTCTTCTCAATTTACCTCCATACTTCATCAGAGTTCACCAATGAGCTTCCTGAATCATCAGTCTTTTACAAGCGCAGGATACCAAGCAAGGTTTATATATAGTCTATACTACAATAACTTACACACATGCATGATCATACACTTTAAATTAATCTCGACAACAATCTAATCAAAGTCTACTTAATTTCACTTGATATTTTTGTTGGTTCTTATTGCAGGATGTTCAATGGGGAAAAGCAACAATGATCGATGCAGAGAGACGTCTGCTAGCAAATGCTCTTCTTGATTTCTCAAACGAAAGATTCATCCTACTCTCAGAAACCTGCATTCCTTTGTTTAACTTCAGTACCATCTACAAGTACCTCATCAAATCAAACCAGAGCTTTCTGAGCACATTTGACGATCCTCGGCCAATCGGACGAGGAAGGTACAACAAAAGAATGTGGCCAATCATTACATTATCAGATTGGAGAAAAGGGTCGCAATGGTTTGAAGTGAATAGAAAGTTAGCAATTGAAATAGTGTCTGATACAAAAATATACCCTATATTCAGAAACCACTGCATGCCTCCTTGTTACATGGATGAGCATTACTTGCCAACTTTGGTGACAAAAGTATGTCCTGAGTTAACATCAAATAGGACCATAACTTGGACGGATTGGTCTGTAGGAGGTTCACATCCTAGAACCTTTGTGAGAAATGATGTTAATGAAACATTTCTAAATCATGTTCGTTTTGGATCCAATTGTAGTTACAATGATGGGTTCAGCTCAGTTTGTCACCTATTTGCAAGAAAGTTCCATCCGAGCACACTTGAGCCTTTGCTAAGGATTGCTCCAAAATTACTAGAATTCAGTTGATCTTAGGTTATATTATATCAAGACTGTATTTCACAGGTTATAATGCTCATGTCATTCATAAATTATTGTTAAGCAAAAGGCCAAAAACATAACTTTTCTCCAAAAATAAAAAATCAAGCATAGGCTTATGGTTACATTGGCTATTAACAATATTTTTTCGGTTACACCATTAGATGTTGACAACCAGAAAGTATTAGTTGTTTATTAACTATCAACTCATTAGTTAAGTTTGTGGTTAATTATCAATGCCAAGAGAATATGTGCACAATAATACTAACATTGCTTCTTACTCAATGCACGGGTACGACTATATAATAGGTAAACTATTATAGTACGCATGTACCCCTTGTTATCGATGGATAAATCATCAATTCAAGTGATGATTTAGTGGTTATTAACCATTTAATATTTTTTCGGCACAAAACAGGATTTAGTTCAGTAAATTTATAGTTGTAATTGGGGTCCATGTAACACAAGTGATGACTTTTGTTCTCACAAAAGAGTGAAGACCTAGACCCTTGGCTCAACTTTTTTTTTTTGGTTAAATCATCAATTCAAATGATGGTAAATGGTTATTAACTACTTAATATTTTTCAGCACAAAACAGAATTTGATTATGTAATTTTGTAATTGCAATTGGGGTCCATGTAACACAAATGATGACTTTTGTCCTCACAAAAGAGTGAAGACCTCTACCCTTGGCTCAATTTTTTTTTTTTTTGCAACACACACCTCTTCACATGCATCTTGCAGGAATCAAAGTCTAAAGGTGCATGTCAGTACGCTAACTCCCTCACCCTTGGCTCAACTTAATCTTAGCCAAATTGGTGGAAATCCAGTCACTAAGATACGGGCTGAGAGTGAGAAATAATTTGGGCTAAATGGAAATAAGGGCCCCTTTCCCATCTTACTTCCCATGTCTCCTCTTCTTAATTAGATTTGTTTAAAAAAAAAAAAAAAAAACTAACTGGGCAATAATTATAAGCATGAAACAAAAATTTTTCTGGTGAATAAAAGGAGAGTAATTGTTGAATAATTACTTACATATTAGATTGAAATTTTGTTTAGTCAAAAGAACAAAGATTTAATCTTGTTTATGCATGATACGTGCAAAACCATAAGTTGTAATTTATGATATTGATGATGAACCATATATAACTCTAGGAATAAAATAAGAAAACTTGAGATAAGTTTAATATGGGGATTGGATTTTATACAAAATAAATTGGATATGATGTTAGCAAATTGAAATTAATTGTTTTTTTTTTTTTGTGGAAATAAGTCTCACAAGTTTGAACAATGGCCATTATAGGACTAGGAGGAGTAGAGGACTTAAAATTTATATAAGACCCTCAAACAGTAGAGAACAAGAAGTAAATTATTGCTACAACTTGGACAACAAATCTAAAGAAACTCCAACCAGCCCAAATTTTCTCAGCAACCAAACTATTTAGCCTTTTTTGAATAACAGTTTTGAGTAGTTTTAACTAGTTGGCTGTAATGCACAGTGAATTTATTTTTTTTCTCATATTAATGAAATGTTCGTTATCGCTTTTGAGGGGAAAAAAAAAACTATTGAGTCTCTTCATGTTGAATATGCTCAATGAAAATACCCCTTTGTTCACACAATGAAAATGGTTGAATCCAGCAAAAGAAAAGAGAAAACAAAATACGTACACTACTAAATGCACATATGCATTATGCATATAAATTTATTTCACACCTACTATGACGGCATGACCGTTTCAAAGCTTTCCTGCAGTTTCCACAAGATTTGGCCTACCAACTTCTCTTCAGTGTAGACGGCATTAATATTCCTAAATATGCTTCAATATATTGCAATATTTTTGCAACAACGGGGTTCTTACTATGTCATAACAAAATGGACTATTCTTATTAATTTTCAAACTGATAAATTTTATGTGTCTTTACCACATTGTAATTATTCTCTAATGCGGTAGCCCAGTCCAAACTCATTGCCATAAAACATTTACAAACGTGACGTTCAAATCTATACATTTCTTTTGAAAATATGAACATATCTCCATTGTTTAATTCATTCAAGACTAGTACATTATTGTTTATAGTGGCGGAATTAGAACAAATTTTTAACTGGGATTCAACTATAATTTTTTTTTATAAAACAAATTGATAATATTAGAAAATACATAAAAAATTTAAACATTACTAATATTAAAAAAATATATAAAAAAACTTTACAATACGAGACTACGTTAGGGATGACAGAATAACTTCTAGCTAATTAAACTAATTCATCTAAATAGCATTGAAGGACGAGAGAGGTGAGGTTGTGGGAAGGAGTAAACTGCCGATGTTAGGGTGGGAGTAAGAGGGATTTTTATGTTTTCCTTTTAAGTAAAAGGACATCGTTTTACAACAGAGTCAAAAAAATAAAAATAAAAGACAATATGAGTCGTGGCCATCGTCGATCTTCAATGCTGGAAGGCTTTTGCGTCTGTTGAGCACCACCGCGCGGTGGCGAAAGAGGGGCGGAAGTGGCGGAGAGGAGTAATACTCCTCTCTCTTCCAAGAACAAGGGGGTGCTGATGCACCGGCTACCACCCCTTCGTCGATCTTCAATGCTGGAAGGCTTTTGCGTTTGTTGAGTACCACCGCGCGGTGGCGAAGGAGGGGCGGAAGTGGCGGAGAGGAGTAATACTCCTCTCTCTTCCAAGAACAAATCAGCACCCCTGATTCCACAACTGATTATTTATATATCCAACTAATTAACACTTTGATTTCTCGTGATTAATTTACTTAGTTATAAAATTTTTAATTTGTCTTCATTTATATTTGTTGGGATGCATGATCATCCCAAGTGTCGACAGACACCAGTATAGTTCTTTCTTAATTAGAAGATTGAGAATGATATTATTATAAGTTTATTAAAAAAAAACCCATTAAATGAAGCATTTTAATGTCCATGTTCACTTGTCATGATAGTCAATCCAGTTAGATCCCCGATTTCTCTTTTGTTTGATCTTTTGAAAATGAAGTTTTTAAATATTGAAAATGTCCTTCTTGTTGAGACTTGAAAATGAAATCAAACCTTAATTTAATTACTTCATGACACTCGTTTAAAAAAATAAGAAAATTGTAAATTTGGAATTAATCATGTCAAAACTTCCATTCATTTGTATTGTTTTCTTTATTCATTATTCCTTGTTTTACTTAATTACTCCTACTTTGTTTCATGTAAAAACCAAGTTGTAAGCTATATATGTTAATCACACAAACTCTCAGGAAATGGATTCATATATGAGACATGTTTCATATATAAAATGGTCAATTAATGGCGGTTAAAATTGTAATTCTAATTTTTTAACATTTTTATTGTGAATTGAAATCGTGATTAATTATGATTTTATATATGAATATGCTTCATAAAAGACTAGCTGTATATTAATTAATCCATTTATTGATTGATGAGGTTATGACTTGATTAAATCACAAAATCTTTTTAAGATTTATCTGATTTTTGTTAACAATTATAGCAATTTTAAGAGTATGTTGGTTTTATTGATGTTTTGTTCAAGGTTTAACAACCGTGTAATAGAAATTAATTAATGTCCTAATCCACGGGCTGCCTTATAATGTACAAAACAATTTGGGATGTTTCGCTGCTCTAACATATGTTAGTGGAAAGTTGAAAGCCTAACAGCATTTCCAAAAGCTTGGCTGCTACGGCATTCATTGACATTTCATAAATTCATGTTTATGATATGAAGTTAACCTAAAAAAAAGAATACTTATACAACGTTAACATACTTTTCTAACTCGTCTAATTAAGTTTTTGTCAAACTTGGAAGTTTCATTTGATTTCTCACTCTATATATATAACTACATTAAAATTACTAATTATTTTAGTGGGATGAACTGGGTATTGTGTTGGGTAAAAATGTTAAGCGTGTGTTATATATGCAGGTAATCAATTTTCACTGCATGCATACAGCAATTAGTGTTGAATTAAGTCTTAATTTAGTCCTTCCAAACTTGTAAATTAAACACTTTTTTGATACTGTAATCGCTAGCTGTAAATTAATTAGCTACATTCCCTTACTATTTTGACCCATTAATGTAGACATGACCACGGTTCACGATTCCACGAAGGGTGGAACCTGAACCGGCCCTTGACCTCACGGTTACGGTTACGGTTCGTGAACCGCCGGTTCACGGTTCAGTCACGGTTCCAGTTCGTCACGGTTCCGGTTTGTTCACGGTTTTTTACGGTTCGAATTTTTTAACATTAAATTTGAAAAAAATAAATAAAATATATACAAATTTGATATAATTGAAAAGTAACTTTAATTACCACGTAGATGTAATGATGTATCATGTATATACAAAATATAATAAAATGAAAAATATTCTATATTTGTTAGTAAGTAAATATTCATTACCATTAACATGTTACTAATGGTTGTACCATAATGAATATGGATAATAATTGATATTATTTGAATACTAATCTATGAGTTTAATCATATGTTTATATGAATTTATTCATTCATTATACACAAACACGTGATAATTCAAGTTAATATGGTTAATCATAAGTAATATTTTATTTTAATATACTTATAGTTTAATAACCAACTATTAATACTATTAGATAATGAGAAAATTTAATAATTCAATATATTAGTTAATCACCTTTTTCATTCACAAGAAAATCAATATACATGATTCAATGTAAAACACACTATAAGTGATTAAATTTAAGAATCTTATTTCTAAACTAACAATAACAAATAACAAAATAAACAACTAACAATAAGAATTAGATAACAAAGTGAATGAAATGAAATATATTAAAGTAAATAATTGAATAAAATGAAATAATTTTAAAAGTAATAGGAGATTATAAGAGAATATATGAGAAAATTCAAGAAATTTATGTGAAATAATGAAATATAATATGTTTTTAAAAGCAAAACAAAAAACATATATTTTTATTTTTTTTGGAACCACCGGTTCCACGGTTCGAGGCACATTGAATCGGAATCGGCCCACCATGAGCGATTCCGGTTCACGATTTGGGCCCGGCAGGACCGGTTCACGGTTTCGAGTTGGGCCCGTGGGGCCGGTTCCGGTTAAAACCGAAACCGTGCCCATGTCTACATTAATGTTGTGGTGCCATGCATATATAGATTCAAAGGTATAATTTGTCGGTGGTGCACCGGTGCATGGCAAGGTGTGTCATGAGATGAGAAGGTGCATGACCATGGAGGGCACTTATAGGTAACTTACAAACAAATTACCTCGGTGAATTAATAAGTTGTTCATTGATGAAGTTTGAAAATGAGCCTTGTAAAGATCTGAGGTATCTTATACACTCAAAAATAAGATCTTTAACCGGCCCGACTCCAAAGTTCACCAAAAGAGGATAAATCCTGCCTAGTCCAGAAAAGACCCACCTCGAAACAACTGGACCTGGGATATAAAACAAACTGTTAGTGAAAGTCCCCAGGTGGTCCTGGGGAGTTCCACTCCGACGCTCAAGTCAGAAAAGAGCCTTTTTGAGATAACAATATTAAGTTCAAGTATCAAGAGACCAACCCCTTGTTAATTGCATTCAAGATTTATTTATAGGAGGAATAGTACCTAGGTTATGCCACCTTTAGGCCTTTCTTACTAGCTAAGATTTCGTATCACCTCAATCTCAACCGTCGGTTTGGAATATCTAATTTTACACATCATCAATAGTCCCGCAGATCAGTTGGATGCGTGCTTCCACCTGATATGAATAAAACCTCCTCATTTTCCTTTCATCCAGCTCGTCTTCTTTGGAGATGGGCTGGGCTCTATGATAATGTTATTGGACTATCCATCCGAGGCTCAAAGGCGAACATCAAACGTCGCTACATGGCGCGTACTAATTCGCCGCCTTTTGATATGTCCTATCTCGAAATTATAACTTCTTGTCTCGCCTATATATATACCTGTGGGGATCCAAGACCCCTCTACTCACACCTGCTCTGGCCAGAGATCTTGACCTTCTCCAGTTAGGTTCTTCCATAGTTTTTCAGCTCGACACGGCTCGTTGTCTTCCTTACTCCCCACCAATTAAGTATGTCTTCTCCAGTTCGTTCCTCTTCATTTGAGTTATATCAAGTTTATAGAAATAGTGATGAATCTGATTCTGTTTCTGAGGCTAAGAAAAGATTAGGCCCTTATAAGAAAATAATTGAATCGGTAGTTCAGTCAGAGATTCTGAATAAATCTATCATTGAGGTAACCCCCTTAAACCAGATGGAGCCTTCTGTAGAAAGTTCTCAAGAAATCCCTTCTTCCTCGAACCCTCTAGCGATAACGTCTAAGGAGGTTATTTCTGTAGGAGCCTTAGTAGATGACCCTTCCCAACTTAACGATCTAGAGATGGGCCCTTCTAAGGATGATCTTTTAGAGGGTGCTAGTTCTAAAAGCTGTCGTTCTAGGAGTGACGCTTCTGGGGAGGAGGGATCCCAAAATAAGGAAATGATTTTGAATAAAGGGGAGGCGACTTCCTCCATTTCTGGGTCTTTAAGTTCGTCACTTACACCTTGGAAATTAAAAATAATGGCCCGTCAGTTTTACATCCCTTCTAGGTATAGAATGATTGTTCCTTCTCCTGAACAAGTCGCCTCTCGTCCTCCATTGGGTTTTACTACAGTGTATATGTGTCAACTCCAGTGTGGCCTCAGATTTCCCTTGACTTCTTTTTTGAAAGATATACTAGATTTTTAAAAGTTGAATTTAGCCAGTAAATCCTTGGTAGCGTTTGAAACCTTCTGCCACTATTCCAAAGTGGGATGCAAAGTCCCCATTTTTAGATACTTCTATAGCCTTAAAACCTCAGGCAGGGACGTTGGTGGTTTTACTTCACTCGTAGGTCCAGTACCGAAACCTTCCTGCCCCCCCCGTCAGGTTCTCTTAAGAAATGGAAGAGCAAGTTCTTCTTTGTTAAGTTAGAGCCCATGAGTCTGGTTTGGAGGAGCCCTGGTAACGTCGTCGACAAGGTCCTTACTTATGGAGTGGATAGAGTGTCTATTTCAATCCTTCGCAAAAACCGCAAAGATCTCCCGAAACTTAAGCCCTGGAATTCACCCTGAAAAATCCAGAGTATCACTCATTTCTGGGTCTTTAAGTTCGTCACTTACACCTCGGAAATTAAAAATAATGGCCCGTCAGTTTTACATCCCTTCTAGGTATAGAATGATTGTTCCTTCTCCTGAGCAAGTCGCCTCTCGTCCTCCATTGGGTTTTACTACAGTGTATATGTGTCAACTCCAGTGTGGCCTCAGATTTTCCTTGACTTCTTTTTTGAAAGATATACTAGATTTTTATAAATTGAATTTAGCCCAACTGACCCCTAATGCTATCAAATCCTTGGTAGCGTTTGAAACCTTCTGCCACTATTCCAAAGTGGGATGCAAAGTCCCCATTTTTAGATACTTCTATAGCCTTAAAACCTCAGGTAGGGACGTTGGGTGGTTTTACTTCACTCGTAGGTCCAGTATCGAAACCTTCCTGCCCCCCCGTCAGGTTCTCTTAAGAAATGGAAGAGCAAGTTCTTCTTTGTTAAGTTAGAGCCCATGAGTCTGGTTTGGAGGAGCCCTGGTAACGTCGTCGACAAGGTCCCTACTTATGGAGTGGATAGAGTGTCTATTTCAATCCTTCGCAAAAACCGCAAAGATCTCCCGAAACTTAAGCCCTGGAATGTGTCTCTTATGACCGATGGATGTTTAGTGGCGCTAGGGATGATTAAGGCCAACCTGGGCCTTTCTCCAGAAGAGCTCAATGAACATGGTACCACCCTTTCCATCTCTGTCTCTGTTTTAACTTTAATCTACTCGTGTTTATGTGCCCTTACGTTTGCATCGAGGCTTATTGTTACTCACTTACTCACATCCCTCTCCATTTTTTTTTAGTAATGGAGTTTTTAGCTGTGATGAAGAACCGCAATGCAGCTGAGAAAGGGGGGTCCTCCCAAGACCAGGAAGGAACTAAGGCTTTGACTCTAGGAGGGCGTACTTCTCCGGCCCCCACTACTTCTGGGAAAGCTGCAGTCCCAGAGGAGGAGGTTCCTCCTTCCCAAACCTTTGGCACGTTATCTGCCTGTGTTGATACTCCGCAACTAACCCTTCAGGATCAGGAAGACTCGGAAGAGCCCTTGGTTGCAAACCCGAACAAAAGGAAGCATCCGGGGAGGAACGTCTTCATTGAATCAAAGAAGGCGAAAATGGGTCGAGCTGCGAACATGTCTGTCGGCTTCTCCTTATTGTCTGAATGTCCCGTCTCCCCACGTGAGCCATCCAAGTTATATCAGACCATCCCCATGGCTCAGTTCAATCCCTTATGGGATTATCAAGTAAATGATCGGTTGAACTTGGAGACCTGTCAGGAGTTCACCTCAGGCGTCGTTCCACCCATAGAAAAGATAGCCATGGCCACTCTTGAGGACTCCGAACTGGATTCTCGCATGCGTTTGGGGATTGCACAGGTTGGTCTCCCCGCTCTTAATCCCCTTTTTTATTTTTCTACGTCTTTGTTCTTATTTATTTTTCACACGGATTTTTTCTGCATGGCTTAATTCTAGCCACTGAGATGTCTTCACGCTACACTAAGGGCCTAGAGACCATCAGGAAACTTCATGCCGACCTGGCCATAGCTAAGCAAGGACAGATCGAGGCAGAAAGGCACCAACAAGACGCCGAAAAGCTCCAGCAGTATGCGGTACGGGACTTGTCTACATCTCGGGAGGAAATCCATAAATTGAAGAAAAAGAACAAATCCTACTCTGAGAAAGTGTCAACCCAAAGAGCCCGCATCAAGGAACTGACTGCATAAAAGAAAGCTCTGGAGGCTCGCAGCAAGTTCTTTTCTGGGGAAGGAGCCTCCCAGTTAGTGAAATTGCTGAGAAACAAAGAGGTTCCTCACTAACTGGGAGGCTCCTTCCCCAGAAAAGAACTTGCTGCGAGCCTCCAAAGCTTTATTTTCTGCAGTCAGTTCCTTGATACGGACTCTTTGGGTTGACACTTTCTCAGATTAGGATTTGTTCTTTTTCTTCAATTTATGGATTTCCTCCCGAGATGTAGACAAGTCTCGCATCGCATACTGCTGGAGCTTTTCGGCGTCTTGTTGGCGCATTTCTGCCTCGACCTGTCCTTGCTTAGCTATGGCCAGGTCGGCATGAAGTTTCCTGATGGTCTCTAGGCCCTTAGTATAGCGTGAAGACATCTCAGTGGCCAGAAATAAGCCCTGCAGAAAAAATCCGTGTGAAAAATAAATAAGAACAAAGACGTAGAAAACTAAAATAGGGGATTAAGAGCCGGGGAGACCAACCTGTGCAATCCCCAAATGCATGCGAGAATCCAGGTCGGAGTCCTCAAGAGTGGCCATAGCTCTCTTTTCTATGGGTGGAACGACGCCTGAGGTGAACTCCTGACAGGTCTCCAAGTTCAACCGATCATTTACTTGATGATCCCACAAGGGATTGAACTGAGCCATGGGGATGGTCTGATTTGACTTGGATGGCTCACGTGGGGAGACGGGACATTCAGACAATAAGGAGAAGCCGGCAGACATGTTCGCAGCTCGACCCATTTTCGCCTTCTTTGATTCAATGAAGACGTTCCTCCCCGGATGCTTCCTTTTGTTCGGGTTTGCAACCAAGGGCTCTTCCGAGTCTTCCTGATCCTGAAGGGTTAGTTGCGGAGTATCAACACAGGCAGATAACGTGCCAAAGGTTTGGGAAGGAGGAACCTCCTCCTCTGGGACTGCAGCTTTCCTAGAAGTAGTGGGGGCCGGAGAAGTACGCCCTCCTAGAGTCAAAGCCTTAGTTCCTTCCGGGTCTTGGGAGGACCCCCCTTTCTCAGCTGCCTTGCGGTTCTTCATCACAACTAAAAAATCCATTACTAAAAAAAAAGGGAGAGGGATGTCAGTAAGTGAGTAACAATAAGCCTCGATGCAAACGTAAGGGCACATAAACACGAGTAGATTAAAGTTAAAACAGAGACAAAGATGGAAAGGGTGGTACCATGTTCATTGAGCTCTTCTGGAGAAAGGCCCAGGTTGGCCTTACTCAGCCCTAGCGCCACTAAACATCCCTCGGTCATAAGAGACACATACCACCTTCCAGGCTTCCACTCTACACTTTTCATTCCGTCTCATCTGCAAAAGCAAATATCGATGAGATCTCTTCTCCTCCAGTGCTCCCTCGCCACCGTCGACGGTGGTCTTAACTAACATTAAACCACAAAAAACCCACTCAAATATTAGTCCTCTCCCGGTTTATTTTTCTTTATCGTCACTCCGTCGTTCATACGTTGTTGCTGTGGACGTAAAAAAATTATGGGCAGTTATCTCCAAGAATCCCCCTACGTGCTCGGCCTCCAACGGTGACTCCTACTGTGGGAGGGTAGTACAAACGCCTTATTTGCTGGAACTCCATTGGAACCATGCCAATGACGAGCTCCACAAGAGCTGCGCGCATATTTGCAAGTACTGCAACGACAAGAAAAAAACAGCAACATTGAAGGAGCATCATGAGAAGTATCTGGGTGTCTGTCCCATAGGACAATTGAGCTGGGCCTATCGACGTAAGTTAAAGGTGATAAACTTTCACTACAGAAAGTGGAGAAAAGATAATAGCAAGGTATTTGTTGGCGATAGGAGTGGTAAACGAGCGAGCTACTCGCGAGTAGCTCGGTCAACTACTCGACTCGACTCGACTCGACTCGACTCGGTTACACCCCTAGTTGGCAATGACGAAGAAGAAGTGCAGTTTATGAAGTGGAAGACTGAGAATGAACATCATACAGAACCACCAAAATATGAAGGCGACCCGAGTGAGGGACCGGGTTCAAGAATTACCACACCCGAAAAATCTAAAAAATTCTCCACCATGTCTGGTGGCAGAGATGGTCCCCGATCTGTTATTGATGAAGTGAGGAGTGGGACTTATCGGTTGATCAGTGGCAAGGAAGATGTGGCCAACAAGTTTGCCCGGGGCCATTATAGAGGCACAGGATCTGGGTTACTGCTTGACAATGGGGCCATCTATGACATCTGCAGGCGTTCCCTTCCCACTTACAACAGTATACTGCTTGACCGCCTTGTTTCTCAGGCAATGTTTTATTTTGATTTTGGCTCTCTGTTCTTTTCTCTAATTGTTTCTTTAGCGCTTTCTCATGGATTCTATTTGATGAGGGGTAAAAGTGTACAACCCCCGACCGACGGCTAAGATTAAAGGGATTTATAAGTTTATTTCCATACAAGGTATGTCAAGAAATGACATCATCAAGGTACACCACTTCCTATAAATAAAGCATGAGTGCAATTAAATAGAGGTTGGTCTCTCTCTACTTAAACTTAATACTATCATATCAAAGGTCAGTTTCTGACTTAAGCATTGGAGTGGAACTCCCCGGGACTACCTAGGGGTGTTTCACTAACGGTTTGTTTTGCTTCTCAGGCCCTGGTAGTGAGAGGTGTGCTGATCTCGGAGAAAGCCCTGGTGAGGAGGGCTTCTACTTGAATAGGTGGAATTGTTATCATTCTCGGTGAAGTTTTGGGAGCTGGGCTGGTTTAAGGTAATCCACGAAGGCTTCGAATCCTTAGATCTCTGGAGGACTCATTTTCGGACTTCATCATTCATGAAATATGGATGATAAATATGGCAAGTCCAAGTTTTAGCACATTAGAGTTTTAAAAAGTTCTGATACCATTCTTAGACCTAAAAAATATAATATGTGTGATATGATAAGTCTAATATCAATTGATAGAACTGGTCTTTAATGAAATTGTTTGTATTACATGCATATAAAATACATTTTATATACGAACCCGTTTTATATAACTTTTTTATGTAATTGATAATATGTCTGCGAGAAGAGAAGTAAAATTACAACAGTCACACAAGTATGTCAAGTCTACTAATTATTTACTCTCCTCTTTGTCAACAATTACTTAGGTTGTTTTAGTACCGTAATTATAAATTCAAAACGTACACAAACTCTAATTCCTAGAGGAAATAAAACTAACAAGCAAATTCTACCAAGAATATATAATTACTAAATTTCTAACCCTTTCGTTTCTCTCCAACGCATTTTCAAAAAAAAAAAAAAAAACCATAGAGAATTCCCATATAAGTTCGTTGCAAATTAGGTTGGAATTTAGGTCAATAAAAATTTACGTACCCTAATATATATATCACCACCCCACCAATTGTGCAAGATGATGTTGTTAATTTTCAACATGTCCCTTTCTAGAAATTAAACACATAATGACATAAACACTTGCCAAAACTAATAAAATAAAATTTTATTTTCAAGAACAAACGGTTTGAAGTTTGAACCAATATTGACAAGTTGAAAAGTATACCATAAGTCCATGGACTTGTACGTGTATAAGGGTCACCAAATTAGAACGAAGGTTGTTGCGTGGCTTCCTCTACTCGTTCCTCACGTTAAATTTTCCCATCATTCCTTCAAAATTATAAAATAAAATCTTCATTTGGTCTGTCCTCTTCCCTGCTATATACGTACTCATTTTCTCGAACCACCATACCAATCCATAACAATTTTTTTCCTAATATAATTAGAATAACTTCGTCTCTTTAATTTAGCCCCTACACATAATTTATTGCAAGCAAAAAAAAGATTTTATTGATTCTGATCATGAATTTTCCCATGATGAAGAACCAAAAGCAAAGCTCATCAGCATTTCCAAAAGTGAAACTCTTTAATGTTCCATTACAGTTTGTAAATCTCTTTGCTTTTTTCTTATTCTTTGTCGTTGGTTTGACTGCCGGAGTCCTTCTATGTTTGCAATTCAAAAACGTTACGTTCAATTTACAAGTCAATGATGGCCAAATCTCTTTTTCAACATCACAATTATCGCCGCCACCACCATCAACAACAACTATATTGCTGCCACCGCCTCCTCCTCCGCCGCCCACTGCAGCAAACCATAAAGGGTTGGAGCACTTTATGGAGCCACCTGAAGTTATGCATGGGATGAATGAAGAAGAGCTTTTATGGAGAGCATCGCTGACTCCTAAAATTCAAGAATTTCCATTTAAACGTGTCCCAAAGGTTGCATTCATGTTTTTGGTAAGAGGGCCGGTTGTTTTGGCTCCACTATGGGAGAAGTTCTTTAAAGGGAATGAAGGGTTTTACTCCATTTACGTGCATTCAAATCCAACTTTCAATGGATCAGACCCTGAAGATTCCTTGTTTCATGGCCGGAGAATTCCCAGCGAGGTGTGTAAATTTCTTGATCAAAACCTTTTTTTTTTCTTAATTTTTAACCATTTCCTTTAACGTTAACTTTGAAGACAAGTCATTACTATTATGGTATGGATACGTTTCTTTAGATACTAAAGATTCTTAGTTAGTAAATTCTTTGAACTTTAGACTTTAGAGGTTTCCAAAAAAAAAAAATCAGAAAAATGATATTTCCCCAATTTAATAGTAAACGATATGTTAAAAAGCACATTATTCCATAGGAAAAAAAAAAAATTTCATTGAAGCAAAGAAAGTGGATTAATACAATTAACTTTTGCATGATTTAAAATAGATTTTAAAAGAACGGATAAAAGGTGACTTTCTAATATGTATATATAATATATATTCCAAAAAGTTTAATATACAATTTTATATTGCATTTCTAAAGTTCTTTAATTTAGCTATTACATTTAATTTTATATCCAGACAACCGACAATGGCATAGTTACGGACACAAAAGGGCAAGTGGCTGGAAATGACATTTGTTTTCAATGATGGTCCTAAAACAACAAGAAATTTTAGGCTCTTTATGCAGGAACTTTTAGTTTTAGTTTAATTAATTTCCTTCTTTCTTAAATTTCTTAGTCCGAACACATTATAATATTTTGATCATTTTCCTTTTGGTGGCCCCTAAAACTTAAAAAGAAAGGTTATATTATCCTGTCAAGTGTCAATGAATGTTGCAGAAATTTTTTACTAATTTTGACAACATTCTCTGTTTTCTGTAATGCTGCTTAGAAGACTTGTACTTTCAACTATCTAAGATTGTACCCATTCACAAAAAATAATAATAATAATAATGTGATCATCATGAAATCATCTGTGAGAATGGAATGCACTCATCACTCATGCAGGCTAAAGGGTTGTAGATTGGATAAGACGCATTACACCCTTTGCTCTCTTTTTAAGGGCAGGCTGTCCTTAGGGCCCTGATGTTAACAAGTCAATGATCACCCAAACATAAATGTCCCTAGGCAATTTAAGAACTGGGGCAACATTTAGTGGCCCTTTTCAGCTACCTAATCTTTAATACTTGTGAATTTTTTCAAGAAAATCTTGATTTTTGCATGTTATTTTTGATAAAAAGAAATGAAATATGATGATCTAATGAATCCAGTTCTTTTTTTTTTTTTTTTACTATTAATGTAGGAAGTTGAATGGGGAAAAGTTAACATGATTGAAGCAGAACGAAGATTACTAGCAAATGCTCTACTTGACATATCAAACCAACGTTTTCTTCTCCTCTCAGAATCATGCATTCCACTGTTCAACTTCTCCACTGTTTATGATTACCTAATCAATTCTACACAAAGCTTTGTGGAGGCATATGATCTAGCAAACTCAGTTGGACGTGGGCGTTACAGTATGCAAATGCAGCCCTTAATCAAACTTCAAGATTGGAGAAAGGGATCCCAATGGTTTGAAATGGATAGAGAACTTGCCATTGAGGTTGTTTCTGATAAGAAATATTTTCCTGCCTTCCAAAACCATTGCAAAGGTTCATGTTATGCTGATGAACATTATTTGCCAACTTTGATGAATATAAAATTTGCTAAAAAGATTGCAATGAGAGGTTTAACTTTAGTTGATTGGTCGAGGGGAGGCCCCCATCCAAAGTCGTTTTATAGAAATGAAATCAGTGAGGAGTTGTTGTTAAAGATGAGGAATGGGAGCAGCAGTTGTGAGTACAATGGGAAGAAAACCAATTTATGTTTCTTGTTTGCAAGGAAGTTTACACCCCATGCTTTGGAAAGATTGCTGAGGTTTGCACCCAAAGTTATGCAGTTCAACCATTAGTCAGTCTTAGCAATTCATTCAGAAGAGTAGAGATTGATCAAGAAGATGAATATTATTTTTGCACTAAACCAGAGTCAATTAGATCCCCTCACCTCATCATCATATTCTTTAATTGTTTCACTATTCCTATTCAAAATGGATAGGGAATAAAAATGTAAACATTGAACAATTGTATATTCTGATCAGTTGATGTCTATATACTTACAATTCCACATTACTTCCTTTTCCTTTTGAATTGGTATGGATTTGACAATTCTGCTCTTAACATTAATCATTTCCAAATATGGTTTGAATATTTAGGCTAGTTCTAGTTCTAGCATTCTTAGGTAACCTTCTTAGAAACACAACTCCAATGCGGTAATGCCAATGACTCGTTCAACTTCAAGTGAAATGGATGATCATATATGGAAATGGAAGGGCCTTTTAAAATCTTTGACGTGATGTGATCTTTTGTAGCTTTTGGATCTGTGAACTTTAAGCAACAACGATTCAGTCCAGACAAGGCCCAACCAAACCACTCAGACTCAGCCTAGCTATATTGGTTTTATCACCATTCAAGAATTGGTTCAAGGACAGACAATTGAAGTGCTTGTTAACAGTCATGAGATTAAAGAGCAATTATTGAGTGAAATAAAATACTGAAAAACTTGAAGAGTACTCGTTTTACTTTCCAGAACAGTATGGATATTTTTGGGTTTTACATACCAATAACAGCATCAATCCAAACTACATTTGAAGATAAAGGAAAATGAGACAAACGAACATTATGGTATCAAAAATGGCAATACTAAAAGTTAGATAGCATTATAGATTGAAAACTGACAGCACTGTTTTGATCAAATAATAATAATAATACTGTTTTATGACTCCTAACTTCCATATTAGGCGGTGTCATTAGTCAATTAGCACAAGGCATAGTGAAGAGAAGAGAAAACTAGAAAACTAGAAAAGAATAGAAAGCCCTTCTTTACAAATCTCACATCAATAGACAAACAAAACCTTTCAGTTTCACTGCTAATCATCATCATCTATCTATCTATCATTGACTTGCTGCGCATGCATATTCAGACACAGAAGGGGAGTCCGAAACAGAATCACTTGTCTCATGGGATGGTGACACCTCTACCCCTCTAAGCTCTTCTATCATTTTCACTACAAGGTTCATCTTTGGCCTTTGATCTGGTGATGCTGAAGAACAAGCCATTGCTATCTGCAATAACCCCACCATTTCTTCCTCAATGTCCTTATATCTCATCAGCTCCAAATCAAATACCTCAGCTGTCCATTCCTCCCTCACCACAGATTGCACCCACCTTGGTAAATCAATAATACCGGCGTATCCTGTCCCGTGTCCCCCGTTGTCCACTATAGAGGGACATTTACCGGTCAGCAGCTCCAGCAAAAGGACCCCAAATGAGTACACATCAGACTGTTGAGTGAGTTTCCGGCCATCCAGAGAAGCTTCAGGGGCTCGATACCCATTGGACTTTGGAGCTGATGAGGGCAATGCAAAGGCTGAGAGGCCGAAATCTGAGAGTCGGGCATTACCGGTCTTATCGATTAGGATGTTTGTGGACTTGATGTTTCCATGTGTGAGCTTAAGGGACTTGCAAGTGTTATGAATGAAAGCTAGTCCTTTAGCTGCTCCAGCTGCAATTTTCAATCTTGTGGTCCAGTCCAGTGGGGTTCTTCCAGGACCCCTGTTTCCTGGAGAAAAAAAAGACATTTAGATGCCCAGGTACTAAAAACCATTCCATGATTACAAAGTTTGCGAAATGATAGTGGCTATATAGTTCACTAAATTACAGAAGAAAAAAAACATTGAAGGGCAGATAAAGACACATACAGAAGGTGGCTAGCTCCGGACTGATGGAATAGATAGCACTAAAGAAGAATGTCTTCCCATGGTACAAATATTGCCCCATGGAACCGATGAGAATAAAATGCAAGCAAACAAAAGGCGGACCCATACAACATATTAAAACGGCTGTACCAAAACTGAGCCAGCTTTAGCTTATCATCCGCTATGTAAATTAGGAAGATCACTGTATCCAGGCATTTTGACGAAAAAGAGCAAGGAAACAAAAACAGGCTTCCAAGTTTCTATCATAGTGGTCCTATACTTTCAAACTTCAAGTACAGCATACAGCTTCGTAGCATTAGGAACTACGCAAAGAAAACTACTCCATCATATCATATGTATAGCACAAATGATCCTCAAATCAAGCAACTAATCAATTGCAATTTAGACTATAATGTTTATTAGATCGAATCAAATGCTTAGGAATCTAACAGAGGTAACATTCCTCTAGGCTAATCTTGCTTACCAACTAGTGCATTCTGCGTCTTTAAGATGATCATACAATCAACAATTGTACCACAATAGCACAACTATTTTTCCTTGCTCCTTTGTCATTCAAGAACCATGAATTATTTCCAGCCCTACACTACAAAGAAATGCCAACCGTCCTCAAAATATCACAGTCAATTTGATGCCTGCTCTTAATACTGTATCCATTATGGCACTCAAACAGACTCATTTGTACATTCGAATTCTACATTAGTTACCCAAATGCTAACGCCATCCATAAATGCCTATTCACAAAACACAGGCCCCAACATTTAAGAACCAGGAACATAAATCAATCCATAAATGCCACATTGAAACCCCACTATTATAATACTGCACTAAATCAAACCCCATGTGCACCAACAACACTTAAATCTTATAAAACACTACAAAATCTCAACCACCTAAGCAAGAGAGAAAAATGCATGTTTAAACTTAACCACAACACAATTAACTCCATCATGTCCCCACATTAAAAGAATAATAAAGATAGCATTAAGACAAAGGAATTGCTTACTAACAATACTTAAGTCTTATAAAACTGCTATAATTATCAACCATGCAAGCAAGACAAAAAAATAATCATCACAGTCAAAATTGCATTTTTAGACTTCCACATGATTTACTAACAACACAAATTTAAACCCACCATGCCCCACATCAAAAAAGAAACATAGGATAAAGGAAATGATTACCATGAAGAAGCCAAAACAAATTCCCATTAGGCATATAATCATTAACCAATAACTTTTCATCCCTTGCAAAATAATAGGCCTTCAAGCTAACCAAGTTGGGGTGTCTTAACCTCCCTAAAACTTCCATTTGATTCTCAAAATCTTTTCTTCCAATCACAGACATTTCCTTCAATCTTTTCACTGCCACAACATTCCCATCATCCAAAATAGCCTTATATGCAGTCCCAAATCCCCCTTTGCCCAACATCTCAGCTGAGGCCCTAAGCAAGTCCTCCAGCTCAAACCTCTTGGCCCCCTCAAAAAACACCATTTTGCCCCTCTCCAACCCCGGCGGAACTGGGTTTGGATACGGGCTCGATGAGTACACGATTTTTTCGGCTTCTGAACCGCCTTTCCGACCCATTTTCTTAGAAACGTTTTTCCAGAGATAGAAGTAAAGTAAAAGGGATACCAAGGCCAGCACGAATGCATCTGCAACTACAATGGCGATTATTGCAACCTTGCTCATTTTGCTCCCTCCACTACGGCGACTTTTTCCCGATTTAAGCGGCGACCCATTTCCCGGAGCTGTGGTAGGGGATGAAGCTACACTAGACAGGTTTCCTCCGGGACCCAATAGGGATGCTGTAGCTCCAGGAGAAGAACCGGGTCGAGTCGGGTCGCTCGGAACAGATGAACAACTCGGTAATGGAGCTCCGCAAAGAAAGAGATTCTTCCAAAATGCCGATTCGGGAAAACTCGAAAGGGAAAAGGGTATCTGACCCGACAGCCTATTGTAAGAAACGTTGAAGTCTTGAAGGTTAGGCACGTTGAGACCCGAAATTTGACCTGAGAACCCGTTTCCCTCGAGGCGTAAAGTTAACAAATGGGTCAAGTGGTTCACTTGTTCCGCCGGGATAACGCCGGAGAGGTTGTTGAATGACAGATCGAGACGGTACATCCGAGCAAGCGAGCTCACGGATGCCGGGAATTCACCGGAAAATTCATTGTAAGACAAGAAAAGTAGCTTAAGGGAGGTGAGGTTGGAGAGATTGGGAATGGTGCCGGAGAAATGGTTGTGTTTGAGGCTGAGAACCCTGAGTTCAGTTAAGCGGGTGAGGGGTTCAAAGGAGCCTTTGAGGTTGAGGTTTTCGAGAACGAGGCGGATGACCCGGCCACGAAGGCAGGAAATGCCTGGCCATGAACATGGGTTGGTGGTTGATGTCCAATGGTTGAGGGCATTTGAGCTGCCTGATGAAGATTTAAAAGCTAACAGTGGAGCTAAATCTGGGTTTGGAAAGGCATTGTTTAAGTGGAAGAAGGAGAAGAAGAATGGTAGGAGAAAAATGAGGGTAAGTGTTGCTGCCATGGTTGAGGAGGAGGAGGAGGAGAAAGAAGGGTTTTATGGGGTTTGGGTGAAACAATGGAGAGATGAGTGCGTGAGTGTGTGTTGTGAGAGTGGAGATGGAAGGACTGAAAACGGAAAAGTTGAGTAATGGAGGGACTTGTGGAGGAGTGTAGTGTGCAGTGTGTGACTGTGTGTTTTACTTTTACTTTTGCTAGCTGTTAGCTGTTACTGAAGAAGTAGTGTTAATTATTAGTAAAATATTGTAAGATCTGGTAAAAGGTCAAAAGGGGAATGGATAATTATAAAATTTATAAATAAATGAAAAGCATTCATTTGTAAATTACACCCTCAAACTCTACCTATTTCTCAAGTTGCCATTGTCATTTTTTAATTGGATTAGTCACCCCTAAACCTTTTAATATTTTTTTCACGAGCTAATACAATTAGTTCATAAACTCCGTTTAATTTTAAACACTCTGTCTGTTTATAAGTAATCAATCTTCAAGTTGAAAAAAAAGAGAAAAATTGGCGATATTCTAGCGATCGACATAAAATTTTTGTCAAACGCTATGATATGGATCGTATTAGAAATCGTATAAACTCGATGGTCGAAATGTAATCAGTGTAACCGATCTCATTTAATACGATAAAAATTTAGTTGTTGTTAATACAAACATCCCATAAATCTAATTTGGAAGCAATTTTCTAAATATCTTGTTTTCAAAAAGAAGTTGTAAAACGCAATTTTGCCTGAGATACATGAATGAGCGGACTTCTCCATCCTCATTTTAACAAGAAATTATTGAAATGTTTTTTAACTATAAACAATAAGTTATAGGCATATAGCAAAGGTTATATGTGCCACTTAAGCCTAACTCCCACGAGTTATAGGAGCTTATATATTTCATCATAGTGAAATTTAAATGTTGAATTCATTTAACATATATTGAACAAAAAGCAAAATTGTCAACATACACATCTTTCGGTGGCAAAATAATTTTTGGTTTGAATTTTCTAAGTTGATTATATCTCGTAGGAAAACAAAAATAGCTCAGGAGGGAGATCGATTAAATTGTATATTAAGAGGAACAATGTAAAAAATTTGTAAAGTTCAAGAGGATACTTTGTGATTTAACTCAAATGAAAGGGTAATGAAACTTTCAAGTTTAAAACTCTAAGGCCCCACTATGGACAGAATAAAGAATAAAGAATAAAGAATAAAGATTTTAAGAATTCATATAAAGTCTCAAAGAACAAATTATTAAAGAAAAAGTAAATGTAGATATAACCAAAAAGAAGCAGAGGAGCTTCCAATATTGAGCAGTCTAAAGTTGAATATGGCATCATTTAAGGAGAGCCTAAAAATTTTGTGAACTTCCTTCCAAGCTTTGATTAAGTTGGTGATTGTTACTTTAATTGGTAACAAAATCTCATAAGATAAACTTTTATTCACTCCCTTCCTTTTGTCTCCACCAACAACAATGATCACAATTTCGCTTCATTTCGAGGTGTTTTCCCAAAACATGGTTTCAGTCATTTTTTATTGGGCTTAAGTAATTTAATTGAGAATAGCGAGAGTAAACGCCATTCACTTCTCAAATGCCACTAATGCCTGGGCATGCTTCCCTTGATGTATTTGTATAAATGGCCAAATATCCTCAAAATCTGGTCAATGCCTGCCTGCCTTGCTGCCATTTTAGAGCTATAATTAACTTTAGATGAGGTGAAACCATATGATGTATTTAGGGTTAACTTTCCACAAATACATCAAATGCGGTGAAACCTCTTTTGTATGCCGATGCAGGTATTGCTCGATTCAGAAATATACTTATATGTTAGTGACTCGAACTCCAACTTACCAAAAATAAAAACTAAAAAATTTAGATGTGTATGATGTAGAAAGAAGTTTAATATAGACATTGTTTTAATTCTAAATACTTCCATTCCATTCCCTATAAATGAACTCACTTATTACAATATACATTTTGGTTTGCTACCATTTCAGATTGAAAAGAAAAATTTTGGGATGAGAAAATTGTACCAAAGAATAATGAAGTCAATCATAATACTTTAACTCCACTGGGCCGTTTTCCTTCCATGGCATCCTTCTTGTCGCGACAACCAGCACAAAGGAAAGGGCCTTCCCAGGGCTTTGAGCTTGTGGAGAATATGGAACCAGCATGAACTGATATGCCTTCACTTGGTGCAAGATCAATCTGGCAAACTGCACAAGTAAAAAGACCACTTGTTGTCTGACCACTAGATTCGTCGTTTCCTAATCTGCAGACGATACAAGAACCAACTTCAAAAACTTTCTTTAAGCTACTTGAATGGAATTTTTCTCATATTGACAAAACACAATGCTGCAGAAAATAGAAAACTAACCTTTCGGCAAGCATTGCAGACCCTTCTTCGTATAATTCTTCCACTATACCCACAGCTGATAGCTTCTTTGATAGTCTACTTGAAGATTTATGGGATTTGTTTCTGAAGAACCATGATAGGAACTTGTTATGCTTCTTTGGAGGAGGAGAGGAAGGTTGTACAGTGTTGTCAGGAGGAATTATGTCAACTACTATGCAAGTTGTGTCATCTTTCAGTCCCCGTGTCCTCAATGCTTCCTGAGCATGTATAAAAGAGTAAGAGGCTAAAAAGTTCAGTTGCCATCTAAGTTCAGTAGCAGTCAACTACCCAATTTGTGCACAAAGGCCACATTCCTCCGGTTGTGCAATTATTTAATAGATGTAAAAGAATGATGTTGCAATATTACCTTAACTACTTGTTTAGCAGCTAGTTCAGCAGGCAATCCACGGCAAGATTTTGCTGCCAAGTCTGATGCTAATGCATCCCATATACCATCAGAGGCAATTATTAACCTTCCTCCTACACTTGATAACTGGACAACAAAACAAGGAAAAACAAAGGCAAACAAACAAAACAGGCAGTCAACAGCCAAGCCAGTTAAATTTTCATTAATATTTATGAATGAAAAGGAGAGAAATAGAATAAAGTAATATATTGAATAAAAGGAAAGAAGCCAACAGCTGAGCAGATACCTTCACTTGTTTAACATGAGGTACTGGAACTATAAATTCCCCAACATCCATGTCTCCAATTGATCTTGAAAGGCATAAACCCCCAGGCCAACAGCGGAGAGGACCTATCTGTGAATTTGAAGCAATAATGTGATCGCTTAATAGGAGAAAACGAGAAAACGCATAGCCACTCTGTATAAAGCCCGGCCACCGAAACACGACAGAACACTACAGAATGACCTTACCTCAGAGCCGTCGAAAATGCTTAATCGCCCAACTGCACCTCCACTTGCTGTAACACGTTCTCTCCTGCAATTAGAAAGTCGTCTTTTCAACATCTCCTGCTTACTAGAGGATCAAACAAGACGAGTTTAAAGATTTTTCATAACATTACTCCTCAACATTCTCTTCAAGTCTATGATCTACTGTCAATGCTGAAACAGCACCGCCCTGTGTATCCAAAATGCAACGCGAATCCCCAACAGATGCAACAGTAACAGTCCATCCATCAACTATTACAAATGTTGCTGTGGTTCCAGAAGTTTGTCCTATTGAAAACATGAGATAAATAACATTAGTCTCTTTACCACCAAGACATTTGTGGTACGTGGATGCTAACTATATGGAAGTGATCAACGTCATGCCTCTGCTCTGGAACTCTTTGTCAGTTTTCACAAATCCAGCAACTAGTGCGCGAGGTAGAGCTTGTAGCCACTCTTCCCGTCCAAGACCACGTGGAATGGCGGTTAGAATATGATTAAGCAAATTATCCCTAGAAAAAATTGCAGCAGCATTCCCATTGTGCCCATCAAACACCTAAGATTGGGAAGAAAAAAAAAGAAAAAAGTATTATATGAGAAATGAATTGTTGATGAGATTTCCCCTATTTATTAGAAGTTACTAATCAGGACTATAAGAAATTTCATAGGCATTATATCTTGATTAAGACAACTAGAAAATCACTTACTAAGCATCAAAATACTGCTATAATTTACCTTTAGTTATTAAAAATATAGCAAATTGCCAGATAACTAAATGAATGGAAAACCAAGTAAATTTTTTAATAGCCAAATCGAAAGACTTGGCCTCCTTGAGCTAAACATCTCAAGTCCAACTAATTCACATCCCTACCATGATGCAGAAACAAAGGCCAAAAATAAATTAGGGATCAACTCTCAACCACTTTGAATTCATATTCAGCTTATTGCTTATTGTGTCTTAGAGATAGGTTACTTACTGCAAAAACAGAGAAGGATGATGAAGAATTTCCAAGAACTCTATGGCAATCTGTCTTTGTAAAAACATAATCCTCTCCTTTCCTGGACTGAGCTGCACACCCATATCTCACTGTTGGCTTCTCCATTCTTTCATTTCTCAATTCTCTACCAATCAATGCAGCTAATGGCACAAGATCATCACAGTTATGTCTCTCTTCCCTCGACCCCATCTCTGTCACCAATTACTCACACAGACCTTCACTTCATATGCCAAAAAAATTCACTAATCTTCACGTCTCGACCCTTCCATCACGACTAACACTCCAAAATATTGAAAAGGAAGGTTCACATCCCACACTCATAGCTGCATTTTTCACTTTTCTTCACAAAAATAAAATCCCGCAAAAGTCCACCACAAAGAATCCAGAATTTCCCCAAAAACACGTTCAAAGTTACAAACTTTATCTGAATTTCTGAAACCAATATGCATAAATTTCAAGATATGATGTAAAAAAACCAAGAAAACGAACAGATAAAACCATCAAACAAGTCAAGTTAAAACTTCAACATATGAATTCCACTTCAGAAATAGCACAACATAGAATTTACCTTGGAAAAGGGCCCTTTTTGTTTGTGGAGTACTATGTTTCTCCCAAAAAAAACAAACCCAAAATGCAGATCTGATAGTGACTGCAAAACAACCCTGTATTCAATGGAGAACAACAAAGAAGGAAATGAAAACGCGGATTGATGACAACATATGAGTTGTAAGGCACCAATCATAACTTTAAACAAAAAAAAAAATCAGCCATTCAGGCATTCTATACAAAGAAGAAAATACCTCCACACTTTCATACAGTTTATAATAATAATATGTGAAGAATGTGTGTGCATGAAACTGTATGCGAGTGATTCAGTGAATTGTTTAAAACAAAACAGGCAGGCAGGATTCAGCACAAGGCTCAATAAAGGCAGGCAAAGATTTCTTTCTTCTTTTTTTTTTGTGTAATTCAAGAATCCGTGAGACATAGGAAACAAAGTAATCATAGGGGAGAGGATTACCCGGGAGGGAAAAAGCTTAATCTGGAAATGGATGAGTATTATTTTAGGGATAAAAATGGTTGAAGAAAGTCTAGCATTGACTCTCTGAGCCTGAGGAGGATGAAATGAGCTGGATTGATAAACAAAACAAAACAACTTTGCCAAAAATGGGAACTCTTTTATCGCTGAAACAATTTGAGTAATGACACCATCAAATGATTAAATAAAATACCTGTAATGATGTTGTTAAGTTATGGTTGTCATCAAATAATATATAGAGAGTTCTAGTTGACATTTATTAATTGATAAATAAATAATATACATTAAAAAAAAAACTCTGAAATTTACATCCTTATTCTTTCTCTTTCCAATTATTTTTTTATTACTTTAATTTCAAAACCTATTTATAATTTTGAATTTTCAATTATTGTTCTAAGCTGTAACTTTATTGTTTTGGTATCCTCAATAGAGTTTTTATCAGTGAATTTTTTTGTAGTGATTTAAAAAAGAATTAGTTATCTCCACATGTGATTTAAAAAGAATTAGTTGTGTTCGTTTCCCAAATCCCAACTTACGACTATACTATACTAGATTCACACGGCCTCACTCCTGCGCCTCCTGCGCGTAAGTACCATAAGTCTTTCTCCACCTGCATTATATCAAGTACCATAAGTCTTTCTCCACCTGCATTATATTAGATCCACACGGCCTCACTCCTGCGCGTAAGTACCATAAGTCTTTCTCCACTTGCATTATACTAAATCCATACGGCCTCACTCCTGCGCGTAATTACAATAAAAATTTGTCCACTTTAAGTAAGTTATTGAATTGCTTCTTTTAACTATTCCCAATTGTAAAGAATGCAATTTAGCCTTAGACATGATATTGCACATTTGGATGTACTTAACTCCGCAATTGGTATTCAATAACTAATTGTTATTTTTCAATACATGTTATTGTCAATGTACAAAGGAATGAAAACAAACAATTATCCTTTTATATCATAAATAAATTTGTCCTTGGATCCTAATTTATTAATGATTTGAATAATTTTGTGATTTATATGGTTAAGGGGTCAAATTTATAGAATTGATATACATAATGGGATGTTACTAAGGGTGGGAAATGTATGTTACCAGAACTATCAATCTTTTTATCTTAATAAATGGTTCGATTATATAAATTATATTTTGACACTTAATCTACTTCATTTGTATTTAAATATAACACGTTTCTTATAATTTCACATTGTTTGAAGCCTACGTGACTTTGCAAAAAAAAAAAAAAAAAAAGTTTGGAAGTAGAAGTGGAAGCATCCAACTTGTAGAAGTGACCACTTTTTATTTTTGTCTTTGTTAAAAAGGATCCTTTATTTCACTGTCAAAATTAGGTGAAGAAGTGAAGTGAAGTGAAGGTGTGTGATGAGGGATGAATTGGGACAAAAGGGGGTTTAATGGAGAAAAGGCTGGCTCGTGAGGTAAACATCTGATGAGCTTTTGCATGTGTTTTGAGTGTTTCTGTGAAAGGTAATCGCAGGCTGGCTGGCAGGACACAATCCACTCGGCAGTATTCACTTCCGCTTTTGAGTGTCCATTTGCACAAAAATTAACCAGCCCATTATGGGAATCTCTTTGAACACTATCTCTATGTCCACTATTCTCACAAATTAAATCAGCATTTTTGTTAAAACTAATTAGCTTGATACCAATAATGGGCCTGCCTGCCTGCCTGCCTCCCAATTTAATTTGATTATTTAAATAAGATAAATTTTTTTAGAAGAGATTGTGACGGCACAATCAACCACTTTTGGAAGGAAGGAAATCTTTGTGCGGATATGATGGTTAAGAATAGTTTAAATATGAATTTGGGATAGTATTACTCAATATAGAATCGTACTCTCATGTGTTATTAGCTTTCGCCTCCAACTTAAAAAAAAAAAAAAAACCAATAAGTGAGAATGTTTCTCTTAGTTTAGAGAAAGAAACAAACATTTTGAATTGATGAGACTTTCGTCAAGTCACAAAACGACTACGCAGTGAACATCCATTATTGATCTAGTACTGCATTTCGTGAGTCAACGTACGTGCATGTATATATATATATATATATATTAAAAAAAATCACGTGAAATCGATTCACGATCGTGTTTCATATATGAAACGGATAATTAATAATTGTTGAAATTGTGATTCTAATCTTCTGCTGCGTTAAAATCATAATTAACTTCAGTTTAACACATAAATCCGTTTCATATAAAACAAACTGTACTAATGAATAATTGATAATAAAAATTTAAAATTCTAAGTAATGGATGAGGCAATTTTGCTTATATCTTATCATTGCTCAATAGATTAATATTACGAATGAATTTTTGATAATAAAACTCTACCATAAGCAAAGTTATTAAATCGTGCTAGTGAAAGAAAAAAAAAAAGGAAAATGCTTATGCAAACATTAATGGAGTGCTTCTAAGTTGTTGATGGAGATAGAAAGAATTAAGGCCATGAATTTGTCGGGGGGATCAGGGATGATGTTAGCCTTCCAGAAGTTCAATGCTTCCCTTCTGCATTTCGGATAGAAACAAATTAAAGTTATCCATAGCAACATCAACAAGAACAAGCCATACTGGAAGAGAAACAAGTCAAATTTATATGTTTCGCAGTCTGGGACATCATTCAATATAATTTCCTAACAAAACAAATATCGTTTTCAAGAAACACAACAGAAATGAATTGTGAGCCTCGCAAAATCACCAAGTTTTGTCCAACTCAAACAGGCAGGCACATCTGTAAAACTATAAGCTATATATTCAACTGAAATAAATGCATCTCTATGGAAAGAGGGGCATCAACCCTTTTAAGTTATTAATCAAACTTATTTCAAAGATGTCTAAGATAGGACTAAATTATCATCTAAAGTGTCCTAACAAATCAACATTGTTTAATCCTTCTCAACTTCATCCTTAAAAATTTTTTGGGTTAATATATATGCGGTGTATTTATACATCGAAACATGGATTGAAACAGGAAATGAAACAAAAGATTCGAGTGGTGAGAGAGAGAAAACTTTGAACTTGAATTAATCTACAATAGCTTTTAGTTGAAAAGCAAATAAAAAATCAATACTAGTTGCATGCTTGTTTCAAGATACATTTACAATAGTTCATCATAGATGCCATTAAAGAACAATATATCCAAACATAAATAAGGTGTTATAATGAACTCAAATATTGATAGCCATGACATTATTCTTTTTAAAATATCAAAGGAGAATAAATATTAGAAAAGAAAGTGAACCAACCATATAATTAATAGATTATAAAAAATAAAGAAAAAGAATTATTGTATTAATTCATGCATTCAATGGCTTATTAATGGAGAACCAACTATCCTCAAGATTTGAAAGACTAATTAATTTTATTTTTTTTATCATTTTCTCTTAGAAAATTAAAATAAAACTTCTACTATTAATATTATACAATTTTGTCATTCTACTTTATTTTCCATCTCGATTACTGTCCATATTTTGAAATTAAAGAAGTTTCCAATCAAATATGAAAATTCAAGTCAATATTAAAGTTTCTAAATTTGGACTAATTGACTAATTTCTATATTTGCATAAAATTCTTTCTCATCACAACGTTTTTTCCCTCCATTATTGGAAGGCGTGCCCGAATCTATACGGTTACGCAAAACTTTTTTTGTGGGCAAAACCCAACTTCTTTACTCTTCGTTCCATTCAAACCATCGTCAAACACGTCCAAAAGGACCTCAGATCAACGCAAGCGCCCCCAAACAAAATCAAACAAAAAACAATTTAAATACTTGAGCTCTACAGAAGTTTATGCAATAGTAATTCTAGAGCCAAATTGAGCTGAAAGGTGGGATCAAATTGGAAAGTGTTTAATTCTAAAAAAATATTGTAAATGGCCACCGCCGCCGCCGGCGACCATCGGAGAGCTAGAGAGATCATATGCGATGCCGGCGCCGGTGCCTCTGCAGGTGGGTCAGCTCAATTTTGCTTTTTTGTAACCATAAAGCTCTTGCCTTTACTCAAAAAGTTGTTTTCTTTTTTTCTTTTTCTGGGTTTTATTGGAAATATTGCAGGTGCAATAGCTGCCACATTTGTGTGTCCATTGGATGTTATAAAAACAAGAATGCAAGTTCATGGCTTGCCCGAAATATGCCATTCTGGCCATGGAGGTGTGTGGTGCTTTTGATTCTTGTATTTCTTTTGTTATACATTGTTGTCTGTTGGTTTGATTGGATGGGTTGCAATCAATTTCTGGGTAGTTTATGATTTAAATGTTTGGAAGAAAGCAGTTTTATGAATGGAGTAATGTGGGATATTTTTGTGATTGTACTTAAGTTTTGGTGTGGCTGATCTAGCTCATTACTGAAATATTTTTTCGCAAGATTCCATGTTTGTGATCAAGGGGTGTCTTTTAGAGCCTGAGAGCACCTTTTTTTCCCAACTATTTAGGATGGTTTTGTAATAGGTCGCCATCAAGTTCCTTGCTTCTTCCATTGGTTAATTCTGGTTGGAGGAATGTTCTTTACCCGCGAAGCAGTGAAATATTTTCGATGATACTAGTACTTAAAAGCAATTGGAAAACATGGGATTACGGTATTCCCGTATAATCATTGTTATCAGAAAAAGATGAATAGCGATAATAATTGTTGTGGCACTAGCATCTTTAAACTCAAAATAGTTGATCAGATTTGCATTTAGGGCGTGCCATTTATTCTAGAGTCTAGTATAGCGAGTTAAACTTGTGCACTATATTTCCCTACAGATGTATGATTTATGGAAACTTCAGAGTGCTAGTTGCAGGGATATTTTTAACCTGAATTGGCCTCTCTAATGAGCAATGCAGCTCATCTGAGACTACTGTCGAATCATTCCTTCCTTCTTCTTTGAGATAACATTAGAATTATGCAACGAACTTTATGCTTTTTATCTTTTGGTATCAATCAGGGAGTGTGATTATTACAAGTCTACGAAATATAGTACGGAATGAAGGTTTCCGGGGATTGTATCGGGGCCTGTCACCAACTTTAGCGGCATTACTTCCGAATTGGGCGGTCAGTATTTTGTTTTTGAGTATTTTCAACTATAAATTTGTGGAACTCTTGTAACATTTGATGCATGAAAAATTCACATAACTAACTTCTCAAAGTTATTTGTGGTTTTATGATTATGTACTGTTATATATATAGCTAGTTTTCCATGAAGCGGTTACTAGCAGTATTTGGGTGTTGGAATATTGTCCAGAAATAATAGTATGAATTTTCTATATGATGAAAAACAATTTCATATATATTGTTCGTACTCTGCATGGTTAGTTCGTGCTCTCAGTTTTTGTGGATAATCCTTCCATGATAAAATTTTTCCGTTCTCTTACCTGTGTTGATGGAGGAAAAGTTATTCTAATGTAATGACCATTTATATGCTACCTCCTCGATCTATTCTTACTTCTGTTCCTCATCACCTCCCACGCCTCCTTTCCTTTTCTTTTCTTTTTGGGGAGTGGTTGAGTGGTGGCATCAAATACTGAAGTTGAATTGTTAGACTACATCTATATTCTTAGTCTACTAGTATGAAGCAAATTTAATCCTTTAATGCCCCCAACAAAATGTTTGCTTCTAGTTCTTTATAGTTCACTTTTTTCTTCCCTTTCTTGCTTTGTGACATTACTTGATTAGGGACCCATGTAATCTGATATAATAATAACTAGTAGATTTTATCTAGGCTTGTACAGTCTTGGCCACAACAAGATTTAGATGTACGCTTGAATGCCAACTTACAGTCTTATATAGTCTTATGACTAGTAATGCGAATATGGTCTATTCAACTAATTGGGAGTTAAAACATTTCTTTTCTTTTTCCTCTATGCCTCCCCTAATGACTGAAGTTCTCAGTTCTTGCCATATGCAGGTATACTTCACTGTTTATGGATATCTCAAAAGCCAATTGCATTCACATGGTTAGTTTTTCTTTACCTGCTTTGGCATCAGATGCTTGTAGTTTTGTATAAGACACTTACAACTGTTTGGCATTTTTCCTTCCTCTTATTTTAGTAGTTAAAGTAGTTATTGGACCATTAAAACCTTTTCATTTACTTGGAACTTTTTACTTACCATATAATATAATGATCATGCAGTGGATAGCAGTGGTCATTTAACAATTGCTGCAAATATGATTGCCGCTTCTGGTGCTGGAGCGGCAACAGCCATTGCGATAAATCCGTTATGGGTTGTTAAGACCCGACTCCAGGTAGGTTGATGTTTTGTTGTTCTCTTTGACAAACGTGATTGATTCAGTTCTCGTCAGAAACAATTGATTTATGTACATTTTGGAGGATTCTTTGATTTAAGCAGCTTGTATTCAGTATAAAGGCTGAACACCGAGCCTACTTCATATCTTTATATTGTGGAAAAGCTGCATATCTTGATTTAGTTGTATGCATTAGATATTCCTGTTGATGAATGTACTTATATGTTGCCAAACCGCCTAAAGAGATTTGAATTACATGAGAATTGCGGGAGTGTTAAAGTTCAGTGCATGGAACAAATTTTCTGGTAACTTTCTCCTTCTTTGGTATTACTTCGAAAGTGTTAAATGAGAGAAGCACAGTACAAGTCACATGAGCCAAGGTGCTATGCGTTGTAAACCATATAGCTAAATCTCCTGCTATACATAAAAGATTTTAATTGCCATTCAACCTTATGAAGATCAGATTAAGTAATTTGCTCTCATGTTTTGAAGTTGGGTCTTCAGCTTGTTGATGCCAAGTTACATTTATTAACATGTTTTGAGATAATTAAAATTTGAACTTGACCACTTTTTCCTCGTTAGATGTTTGGTGTAGTGCTTGCTTCTCTTTATTCTGATTACGTTCCCCTTGATCATTCTTGATAGGCTAACTTTGAATTTCATGATTTTTCATTCTAGTAATTATTATGTCTAAGTCTGAATTATTAAGAAGCTAGGTCTTCACTATGTGGTTGACAAAAATTTTCGAGGCTTTGATATGTTTAGTGTATGTTAAACTGAATGCCATTATTCATATTCAACAGGTTTTTTCATTTCATCAATTCATTTCTATCGTTTTTAACCTGGAAACTTATTCTTTCTTACTTCATGTAGACACAGGGAATGAGGCAGGGTGTGGTTCCTTATCATGGCATAGTATCTGCTTTGAGACGAATAACACGTGAAGAAGGAATCCGAGGATGGTACAGGTGAGTGTCGCTCGTTTTAATCTAGTTCAAGTCTGGATAATCATGCCCCTTTTAGATCCACCGAAGTTCTTTACTTGGTCGAAAGGCGAAAAAAAATTGTATCATGCAACTTATCTTCCTATTTGCACTAGGGAATTGCATATTAGCCAAACTATTTTTTTGACTATTATTGGATGCATGATGCCGTGTGACCTATCTGTATTCGTAGCTGATCTGCTTTTTATTCCTTTTTATGTGATTGATATAGTGGCCTTCTCCCATCTTTAGCTGGGATAACTCACGTAGCAATCCAATTTCCAGCATATGAACATATGAAGTCCTACTTTGCAATAAGAAGTGAGACCTTTTAACTCTCATAGGTGGTTGTAGAAGCAAGACTTTATGTTTGATGTTTTATGTCTAATTATGTATATTTATGTTTGGTTGGACTTTTCAGATAACAAGAAAGTCGATCAGCTAAGCCCTGGGGAAGTTGCAATTGCCTCGTCAGTATCCAAAATTGTTGCCTCGTTAATGACTTATCCGCATGAGGTAGGAGTCTCTGTTTGTTTTGAAAAGCCATTACTCACTTAGCAGCAAAATGATCTTCCTATAATTTGTCTACTTTCTGAATTTTTGTACCCATCTGTTGTGTCCACCAGGTTGTCCGTTCAAGGCTGCAAGAGCAAGGACAATTAAAGCATTCTGAGATCCATTATACAGGCGCTATAGATTGCATTAAGAAGATCTTCATAAGGGAGCGTATTCCTGGATTTTACCGTGGATGTGCAACTAATCTTTTGAGAACCACCCCATCTGCAGTTATTACATTTACAACTTATGAAATGATTCATAGATTTTTGCAGCGTTCTATACCTCCAGCAGAGACTCGCTCAAAAGCTCAACCTAAATCTAAACCCGATAGTAACATCGATCCCCAGAAAAGAACTGAAGGAAATGAAGATTCTAATAACAATGTTTCACATGAATCTCAACATGCAGCTAACACCAGAACTTTTACTCCATTGACAGCTCCTCCTGACAAGCTAACAAGCAGATAGTGATTGTATCGTCTCTACCACACAGGTTCCACAAAACTAAAGGGTAAACACTTTGTTGTTTAGATAGGATAAATGAATAGAAGTAATTATATTAAGCTAAAGGTTTTTTTTTGTCCCACCTAGTTGTTACAAGAGCTTTTTTGTTGTACTACTTGTTTTTGTGTCCAGAGGCTTATATATTTAATTTTGTACTTTCTATTAGAGCATTCTTCCAATCATTTATGCTTTTAAGAAAAAAAGAATGCATTCAACTTCAGTAATTCTGTTCACAGCCAAAGAAAGAAAATCACTACTTCCTTTTGTATGCTTATCCTTCCTCCCAAGTTTTTACATTATCATGTTCATTGGTATGCCCCTCCATGTCAAACCTCTCCCAACCTCCCAATTCAGTTGCTAGTCCCAAACACCTTATAACTAAGCTATAAGCTATGCTGATGATGATCATTGGAAATCTTGATGACTGATTTGCTTGTCTGTTGGTGCTTAACATAAGAAAAAAAAAGAGAAATGCCTGAAATTTCAGTCTTTTATTGTGTTAAGCGGAAAACGCAACTTCTGGTTCAATTTTGCAATTTGAGGTAATCAGAAAACATGACATACGCCACCGAGACATAGCCTAGCTGGTAAGTGGCAAGGAGATAAGGTGTGGAGAAATTGACTTCCATGCGGGTTCCATTCCGTGTGGGTGCGTTGCCTGGGTGAAATATTCCTGGTGGCGCACTTGGAGCTCGGGTCCCGTTGGATATCCTTGCAGGCTGCCAGTTAGGGCACATCCGTGATTTAACTGTCACGTGCAGGCCCAGGGCAGGGCTAGCGTGGCCCGGTTTGGGTGTCCGGAATTTACAACTTTTGAGAAAACATGCCATACAAGGGAGTTACAATATCTTCCCTACCCCTTCAACGATAGAAAAGGAAAAGATCCAAACATTAAGAAATAGAGGAGGATAGCTAACCCGAAATGATCAAAATACTAACATTGTTTCTTGAAATTAAGTCCTTGAATAAAATAAACAATATTTAACAGAGACTCAATGTCATTGCTAACAAACCAAATCCCATTAGAGATTGGAGCATTTTGGAGTCCCTTTGGTTTTATTTGCATCATCAATGTAACGAAAGCACTTCACATTAACATATTTTTAACAAAGTCTACAAAGATCTCCCTAAAAAAATGTAATTTTATTACTTTCTTATTTATCTTTGGAAAAAATAATCTACTTATTTATAACTAACAACAATAATTGAGTGTTTATCTCACTGTATGAGTCGTGCTACATGAATCGTAATTCGCCATCGTATTCTGTATAGATAGTTTATAGCTAACAAAATGTTTTAAGGATCTCATCTAGTGGGTACTAGCAGCAGGAGCGGATCTACTAACACATACATTAGCAACAGAATTTGTTGCTTTTGGAAACTTTACTACATTCTTTAACAATCCTCTATCTTCTAATTCTGGTGAGAGAGGGATCCCTGGATTGACTGTCTCGTTAACATTTTCATTAGAATCATTTCTATTCTCAACTAAGATTTCTTTGCAGTTCTGAATCTCTTTTAAGGTTTCTAAGACCTCTTCCATTGTAGGCCTCATTTCCTTCTTATCCTGCAAACATCGAAAAGCTAACATTGCTACTGAAGTTGTCATCCTCATAACCACAGTGTCCGACTTGTACCCGAGAGATGGATCAATCAACTCATCAAATGCACATCTTTGAATCCTGTTCATTGCCAAGTTAGCTAGATTGATATCATCACAGCACCTCCTTCTATCCACTGCACGCATTGACGAGATTAGCTCAACGAGGACAATGCCAAAGCTATACACATCACTTTTATCGGTAAGATGGAAACATTGATTATACTCTGGATCAATATAACCAGGAGTACCCTGAGGACCAGTTGAGACATGGGTGAAATGATTTGGGAACAGCCTAGAAAGTCCAAAATCTGCAACTTTGACACAAAAGTTATCATCAAGGAGTATGTTATTAGTCGTTACATCACGGTGAATTGTATCAGAAGCATGGAGGTAAGCCAATGCATCAGCAGTTTCAATGGCAATGTTCATACGGCGTGCCCAGGTGAGGTACTTATCCTTTGCTCTATTACCATGAAGATGATCAGCAACAGTGCCATTAGGAACATACTCATAAACAAGGAGAAGTTCATGACTACGTCTAGAGGTGCAGCCATAAAGGGTAGCAAGATTTCGATGCCTCAAACGGGTAACAATGTCAATTTCATTTATGAATTGTTCCATCCTGTTAAAATTGTGCTCATAAAGACGCTTGACTGCTACTTCTCTTCCATCCCCAAGTTTGCCTGGAAGATACAGAATATAAGACTTGATGTGTGATACAATTAGTCCACAACCATTTCTGTGTTTATATTAAGTCAGGAAATATAGTCTAGACACACAAAAAAAAAAAAAAAAAAAAAACAATGGAAATTTGAGATTTATACCATAATATACGGTTCCAAAACCTCCATCTCCAAGTTTTTTAGAGGCATCAAAACTATTTGTAGCTTCTTCAAGTTCAGAGTAGGAGAAGACAGAAACCCCAAAGTAAACTCTGCTACCTTCAATGTCTAGTTTTGAGATGGGTTCTGAAAGATTTCTTGAGCGAAAATCTTTAGTCCTTTTCTTGCGGTGCCAGATAAGAAAGACAACCAAAGCTGTAAAGATAGATGCAGCTCCACCTATGACTGAAAAGCATAAAAAGACACTTGAAGATATAATTTAGGTGGAAAGAAATGACTGAAAATTGAATAAGAAGATCAATCCCACTGAAAAGTTTTCAACTGTGATTATGCATTGTAACCTTAAGTATTCATGACAGAATTTACCTGAGCTAATAATGATTCGAGATTTCTTCTTTCCTGTATCCAAAGCTAATCAAAGCAAAAGTGTCAGTTTATGCACAAGAGAGAGCAATTTTGAACCAGCTGCAAGAATGACAACCATATAAAAAAAGAACATTTCAAAATTTCCAAGACAAGAAAGGGAAAATAAAGAACAGAACAGATAGGTGGATTCAGGATTGTATGTGGAATGTTTAGTATAAATAGCTTCAGAGATGTCAACCTGCGCCGAGGATAGGTGGATTTGTAGCATTGGTACAAAGAGATCCCTCAAACCAATCACGTCGACAAATGCCTCCTCTACGTAGACAATCGTAACAATCGTCAGATAGCTGCCATTGAAGATGAAACTCAGCAGCCAATAAACGGAAAACTTCATGGACATCCTTTTTGTTGTTTTGGGAAACCTTTTTATTCATGGGAAGAAAAACAGCCGGACAAGGTGGAGGAGTGGTTCTAGGAGTAGTAGAGTTTGCATATATCATGTAATATAAAGTGAAGTAGTCACTACAACCGTTATAATATCGATATCCATATCCATGGAAATAATCGTTTATCTTCTGATTCGTTTCGGGATGGCATATGAACAAAGTGGTAGTGTTCAAGATGGTATACGAAATAGAAGGAGATTTTGGAAGACTGCTGTTATAGTAAAAAGAAGCACAATTGCGATTGTCCAAGAGAGATTGAAGGTATTGGAACTCAAGTGTAATGGTAAAATTCTCTATGGATTTAACTTGAAACCACTGCCGTGATGGAAACTCCAGTGCAATTTGTGGGAAAGATTCAGCAGCACTACAGTCTACCAACAACAACCCACAATTCGGATATGACAAATTGGTGTAAGGGAATTTCATTAAGCCAAGGCTTCCACAATAAAAATGAAAATTCTCTGGGCAATCAGCGTATGACTTGGTATCTTCCTGAGTCGAGCAAGGCAGTAGTTGTTGAGAGAACGCAAACATAATAGCCAACAGCAATCCAAGATTTTCCATTTTGAAATTTCCAACATACAACAGAAAAAGTGCAAAACAAACCTCCAAGTGCACTAGTTGGTTTAATACACGTACTATGTTCATGTACAGATGTAATGTAACGAGGAGAAACAGACTATATCACTATTTCGACACGCCGGTTGACTTGGAAAGTTTTACCTGGACTTATACTATGGTTGCTCTATTGGACAGTAATGACTTCAAAGTCTTAAAAACATTACAAAGATTCGACTTCTTTGACTATTCGAAAGACAAAAGTGTTTTTCATTTCGATTTCGTCTATATATTGAACTTTTTATTACTCTTTAAACATCATTTCTATTTAGTATTTACCAAAAACAAACAACACATGAATCTTCCCTGGAAGCTACAAATGCATGGCATTTGGCATTCATGAACCAATTCTGTTGTATAAATACTTTCCAGCGAAATATGGTAATGAAATCCTAAGAGCAAAAACTGAAAAACATAAGAGGGATCAAAGAACTTACGACAACTCACTCTATGAGGCCTTTCAGGGAAAAAGCACCGAAATTGGTTGCTGGTTGTGTTGAAGCCACATCTCCCACCGCTTTTGTCACGCCCCAATCCGACGTGGCACGGCCACACGAGTGGAGATTGATTCCAAACGTGCGAAGCCTCAATACGAATGCAATTTAGTAGTTTTTAAATCGTCGATTGAACTTATCACTTCATAACAATCATCATAATCACTAATCTAGTGTCCTCTATGAATAAACATCACATTAAGGCCATGAACGTAAGATTTAAAACCTTGGAAAACATTTAAAATTCGAAAATTTCTTTGTTGCTGAAAATTTCCAGGTGTCGCGACGCACAGCACTTCAGCGTCGCGACGCCGGTGCGCGTCGCGACGCAGAGGGGTCGAGCGTCGCGACAAGGACAAGAAAATTCTCGGGCATGTTTTTGCCCTCTGGGCGTCGCGACGCAGGTACAGGCGTCGCGACGCCGGCCCTGTTCTTTCAAAAAAATCGATTTTCATTCTCCTTTCAAAACAAAATGCAATCTTAACACCAAACCAACTCCATAACACTTCAATATGCTACAACCATTCACTTCACAATCCAAAACATTCATTAACATTCCCAAAACTTCACAAATTTCACTATCAAAACCAAATCAAACATCATTCATCATTATACCATATACATGCATTTCATCATTCATCAATCACAAACTTCAAGCTAAAATCAAAAGAAGGAACATCAAGGTTCCTTTATAAACGATACTAATAGGACTTAATACTAACTCTAAGACTCACAAATTCTAACATAATAACAACACACTTATACATAACCTCATTATTCTCATTCTAACAATACCAAACTAACTCTTCAAACCATAATACACACATTGTCTAAACATATTTACAATATCATCAAAATACAACTCCTCTCCTTCAAATCCAAATCATCACATCCCCAATATCTCGGAATCTGCAAAACATACAACGACTTTGGTGGTATGAGCAAAACATTGCCCAGTAAGTGAGAATAACATTCTTTTATTGGATTGAGCAAGTTATATATCATATATGTGTTTTCACAAAAGATTTCAACATCTAAAAACTACGTTTGAAAGCGTTCAAAATTCACACACACATATACATATAGCAAGTGGCATATTCACTTAACAAATAACTTTCACAAATACACATGGAGTATTTGTCATTAGCTCATGAACAATTCAAGAAACTCTCGGTACACTGGATCCAGTTCCTGACTGTTAATCCCGTCAGGTAGGCCAAATGACAAATGAATTCCTAGCTATAACCCCGCTAGGATGGGTCCTGAACAAATGAATTGGAACATGTTCCTACCAATTATTCCAAGAACATTCAAGAGCTTATAACACTTAAAACTCATTTAAGCATTTCATCAAACAACTTTAATTCACAAAAAGCCACTGCAATACTTTTACATATATCAAAAGCCAAAATCTAAACAAGCTCAATCCATTTTCATATAATCAACATACAATTTCTCAAAAACACATAAATTCTTCAAAAGCATTTGAAAACATAAAAGAGTGTTAAAACCACTTACTTGTAATCACTAGGAGTTCTTGCCCTTGATTCCAAGATTATACCACTAATCCAACCACTTCCCTATCATAATCAAAACTCAAACCTCTTAATACTCTTAAGATCAAAACAAAGATCTATCTATGATTTCAATCGGCTAAGAAGTTCCTTACCTTACTTAGATGGAAATTTGAGAGAGAATTTGTTGCCTTATCCCTTCAATCATCACTAGCCCCTTGCCCTATTTAAAAGAATGAAAGGAAGGAGAAGATAAATAAAAGAAATAAGAACTTGATGAAGAAATAGCTCCCAATTTGAAATGTAAGGGTTTTATACCATATTTCTCAAAATTGCTATAAAGGTCCCTATAGTCATACTTAATTATGAAATAGCCCTTAATTGGGTTGTGGGTATTATATTCTACCCTCCTTATAAAAAGTTTCGGCCTCGAAACTTAAAGTACCTTGTTCCTCAAACAAGTGTGGATACTTTTCTTTCACTTCTTCTTCCAACTCCCACGTTGTTTCACGAGGGGTATGATTGGACCACTGTACCTTCACATAAGGGATTGTTCTCCGTCTCAACACTTGATCCTTCCGATCCACAATTCTTAGTGGAATCTCTCTATATGACAAATCTTCTTGTACTTGCAAAGGTTCCAACTCTATCTCGTGACTAGGATCGGAGACATACCGTCTTAATTGGGACACGTGGAATACATTGTGCACTCTTGACAAGGACGGTGGCAAAGCAAGCCTATACGCAAGGTCTCCAATCTTCTCCAATATCTCAAATGGTCCAACATATCGCGGACTTAACTTCCCACTTTTGCCAAATCTCATAACTCCTTTGCTAGGCGATACCCGTAGATAAGCTTTCTCTCCACTCTGAAACTCTAAAGGCCTTCTCTTGGTATCCGCCCAACTCTTTTGCCTATCTTGAGCCGCTTTCAAATGATCTCGAATCAAGGGAACTTTCTCAAGAGTTACTTGTACCAAATCCGGTCCCATAATATTTTTCTCACCAATTTCATCCCAACAAATGGGTGATCGACATTTCCTCCCATACAATGCCTCATAAGGTGCCATTCCAATGCTAGCATGAAAGCTATTATTGTAAGCAAACTCAATGAGCGTCAAATAATCAACCCAACTACCCTTGAAATCAAGCACACACGCTCTTAACATATCTTCAAGGGTTTGAATGGTTCTTTCCGATTGACCGTCCGTCTGTGGGTGAAAAGCTGTACTAAGTGTCACTTTGGTCCCCATGGCTCGATTAAAGCTTTCCCAAAACCTAGACACAAACCTTGGATCTCTATCTGATACAATGCTGACCGGTACCCCATGTAAACGGATAATATTATCCATGTACATATTGACTAATTGCTCCATTGTAGCCGTGGCCCGCATGGGTAAGAAATGAGCGGTCTTAGTCAATCTATCCACGATTACCCATACGGTATCTTGACTCGTCTTGGTTTTTGGCAATCCACATACGAAATCCATAGTCACATGTTCCCATTTCCAAACCGGTATCTCTAACGGTTTCAACAATCCTCCAGGACGTTGATGTTCAGCCTTGACTTGTTGACATACCATGCATTTGGAAACAAAGTCCGCAATGTCTCTCTTCATTCCACTCCTCCAAAAATTTCTTTTCAAATCCTTGTACATTTTTGTGCTTCCTGGATGAATGGAAAATTTCGAATTATGTGCTTCCTTTAAAACCTCATTCTTCAAGTCTGAATCATTGGGTACACATAATCTTCCTCGATACCACAAACTTCCATCATCATGAAATTGGAAATCGGATTGTTGACCTTCTTTAACTTGGCCTTCCTTATTCCTCAATGTATCATCATTGACCTGAGCACTTTTGATTCGTTCAAGAAGTGTAGGTTGTGCTAACAAAGCTGTTAGAAATCCATCAGTTGCCTCAATCACCTCAATCTCTAATTTCTCAAATTCGGAAATCAACCGATTCTGTTGGGTCAACAATGATGCTAGTGTTCCTGAAGACTTTCTACTCAAAGCATCTGCTACTCTATTTGCCTTTCCGGGATGGTATTTAATATCCAAATCATAGTCATTCAACAATTCTAACCATCGCCGTTGTCTCATATTCAATTCCTTCTGAGTAAACAAATACTTCAAGCTTTTATTATCTGTAAATATCTCACATTTTTCCCCATACAGATAATGTCTCCAAATCTTCAAAGCAAACACCACAGCTGCTAGTTCGAGATCGTGTGTCGGGTAGTTCTGTTCATACTTCTTCAATTGGCGAGAAGCATAAGCAATGACTCTTCCATTTTGCATTAACACACATCCCAAACCATTCTTAGAAGCGTCACTATACACCGTGAATCCTCCTGACTCAGATGGAAGAGTAAGTACTGGTGCAGAAACCAATTTTCTCTTCAACTCTTGGAAACTGTTTTCACAAGCTACAGTCCATTCAAACTTCACCCTTTTCTGAGTCAATTGAGTCAAAGGAATTGCAATGGATGAAAATCCTTCAATGAATTTCCTATAGTACCCGGCCAAACCTAGGAAACTCCGAACCTCCGTCACATTAGTCGGTTTAGGCCAATCCACAATTGCTTTTATCTTTTTAGGATCCACCATCACACCCACTTCCGATATCACATGACCTAAGAAAGCCACACTCTTTAGCCAAAACTCACATTTGCTAAGTTTGGCGAAGAGTTTCTTTTCTCTCAGGGTTTGCAACACTATCCTCAAATGCCCAGCGTGCTCTTCCTCCGTCGGAGAATACACTAAAATATCATCAATGAATACCACGACAAATTTGTCCAGTTGAGACTTAAAAACCCTGTTAATCAAATCCATAAAAGCAGCAGGGGCATTTGTTAGTCCAAAAGGCATAACAAGAAATTCATAATGCCCATACCTCGTTCTGAAAGCAGTCTTTGAAACATCCTCTGACTTAATTTTCAACTGATGGTAGCCCGAACGCAAATCAATCTTTGAGAAAACCCTAGCTCCCTTTAGTTGATCAAATAAGTCATCTATCCTTGGTAGGGGATATTTGTTTTTAATGGTAATCCTGTTCAATTCCCGATAATCAATACAAAGTCTCAAACTCCCATCCTTCTTCTTCACAAATAAAACAGGAGCACCCCACGGAGATACACTAGGTCGGATAAATTTAAGATCCAACAGTTCTTGCAATTGAACCTTAAGCTCTCGTAGTTCTGCCGGTGCCATTCGATAAGGAGCTTTAGAGATTGGTGCTTCCCCAGGAATCACATTAATTTCGAACTCAATTTCACGATCCGGTGGAAGCCCTGGCAATTCCTCGGGAAACACATCAGGAAATTCTTGGACTACAGGAATGTCACTCAAGTTCACACCCTCTTTCTTGACGTCAATAACATTTGCCAAATAACCCACACAACCTTTTCGAAGGGCTTTCCAAGCTTGCATGGCGGATATTATTGGAGTTGTACGTTTGACCTGTTTCTCCATACCCCCTTGAAAAGAAAATTCTTCCCTTCCCGGAATATCAAACTTAACTTTCTTACCTCGACAATCCACACAAGCATAGTTGTTGGTTAACCAATCCATTCCTAAAATTACATCAAAATCCTTCATGTTGATTTGAATCAAATTCGCCTTAAGTTCTTGCCCGCAAATTTCCACCAAACAATTTCTATGTACAAGATTTGAGGTAAGGACCTTCCCTCCCGGGGTAGCTACATGGTAGGGCTCTCTAAGGTGTTCTGGTTTAGAACTCAATTTAATAGCACATCTCTTAGACATAAAAGAGTGAGAAGCCCCACAATCGAATAAAACCATAACGGGTACTGAATTTATCATTATAGTACCTGTGACAACATCTTCGGACACTTCCGCCTCAGATTGAGTCAATGCGAAGACACGAGCATTGGTAGGTTTGGCTTTGTCTGGTGGAAGAGTGGGACATTCATTGATCCTGTGTCCTGGCTTGCCACACCAAAAGCATGCTCCACTTTTCCATCGGCATTCTCCTGAATGAATACGGTGGCAAAAATCACATTCCTTCTTGTTACTCCCTGTTGGATTGGGAGGTCGTGGTAGATTAGGTGGTGGTCCACGTCTCTTATTCATTGGTTGGTTTCCCCACGGTTGCTTTGATCCTTGACCTTGAGAGGGCATTGGTCTAGCTCTCTTGGCACGAAATTCGGCGTCACCTCTCTTGAGATCCGCCTCAATTCCTATGCACCTCTTAAAGGATTCCTCATAGCTACTTGAAGGCATGGAGGACAATCTAGCTCGAACACGTCCAAGTAACCCCTCCTCAAACCTAAGCAATTTAATGCTATCGTCCGCCATCATAGTTGGCACATATCGTCCCAAGGAGTTAAACTTCCCCGCGTACTCCACAATGGACATGTTCTCCGTTTGCTTCAAATTGAAGAACTGTCTTTGCTTCTCACTACGAATGGAGTCGGGAAAGTAGTGTTTTAAGAAAACATTCTTGAAGGTTTTCCAGTCCAAGGTTTGTCCTTCACGAACATAAGCCGGGGCCGTTCCTTTCCACCATTGTTCCGCATCTCCGACTAAGAAAGGAATGACTACCTTGGGCTTCACTTCCTCCGGAACTTCCAATACCTCAAAATTGGCTTCCAATTCGTGTAGCCACTTCTCCTCCTTCTCAGGATCCGGAGCCCCATCAAAGATAGGCATGTTCGCCTTCTTCAAATTCTCATAGTGGGTTTTACTCCCTGTCAACTGTTGACGCTGACGGCTCTCTTGTTCCTGTTGCCACCGATGTTGGTTTTGCATAATCTGTGCCATCATGCCAAAGGCGGTGGAGAACTCCGGTGGCATTGTCATAGTGGTCGCATTGGCCACCGGTGGATCATGGGATGACTCACCCCCTGTAGCCGTTCTATTGACTAATGGCCGAGGTGTAGGAGTCACCAAATGCTCCCCCGTATGTGCTCCGTCGCTATCGCCATTGACATGGCCCTCCACTATCACCACATGGGGAATTTCTTCACTCCCACTATTTTGTGCCATAATCTATCATAAAAGATTAATTAAATCTCCATTAGTTCATATAAGCATAGAAGGAAAGAAAATGAATGGTATTCCTAACAATAATGTACTAAATCCATCACCTATACATGTACATATTTATCAACTTAATTATTCTCTGATACCACTTAAATGTCACGCCCCAATCCGACGTGGCACGGCCACACGAGTGGAGATTGATTCCAAACGTGCAAAGCCTCAATACGAATGCAATTTAGTAGTTTTTAAATCGTCGATTGAACTTATCACTTCATAACAATCATCATAATCACTAATCTAGTGTCCTCTATGAATAAACATCACATTAAGGCCATGAACGTAAGATTTAAAACCTTGGAAAACATTTAAAATTCGAAAATTTCTTTGTTGCTGAAAATTTCCAGGTGTCGCGACGCACAGCACTTCAGCGTCGCGACGCCGGTGCGCGTCGCGACGCAGAGGGGTCGAGCGTCGCGACAAGGACAAGAAAATTCTCGGGCATGTTTTTGCCCTCTGGGCGTCGCGACGCAGGTACAGGCGTCGCGACGCCGGCCCTGTTCTTTCAAAAAAATCGATTTTCATTCTCCTTTCAAAACAAAATGCAATCTTAACACCAAACCAACTCCATAACACTTCAATATGCTACAACCATTCACTTCACAATCCAAAACATTCATTAACATTCCCAAAACTTCACAAATTTCACTATCAAAACCAAATCAAACATCATTCATCATTATACCATATACATGCATTTCATCATTCATCAATCACAAACTTCAAGCTAAAATCAAAAGAAGGAACATCAAGGTTCCTTTATAAACGATACTAATAGGACTTAATACTAACTCTAAGACTCACAAATTCTAACATAATAACAACACACTTATACATAACCTCATTATTCTCATTCTAACAATACCAAACTAACTCTTCAAACCATAATACACACATTGTCTAAACATATTTACAATATCATCAAAATACAACTCCTCTCCTTCAAATCCAAATCATCACATCCCCAATATCTCGGAATCTGCAAAACATACAACGACTTTGGTGGTATGAGCAAAACATTGCCCAGTAAGTGAGAATAACATTCTTTTATTGGATTGAGCAAGTTATATATCATATATGTGTTTTCACAAAAGATTTCAACATCTAAAAACTACGTTTGAAAGCGTTCAAAATTCACACACACATATACATATAGCAAGTGGCATATTCACTTAACAAATAACTTTCACAAATACACATGGAGTATTTGTCATTAGCTCATGAACAATTCAAGAAACTCTCGGTACACTGGATCCAGTTCCTGACTGTTAATCCCGTCAGGTAGGCCAAATGGCAAATGAATTCCTAGCTATAACCCCGCTAGGATGGGTCCTGAACAAATGAATTGGAACATGTTCCTACCAATTATTCCAAGAACATTCAAGAGCTTATAACACTTAAAACTCATTTAAGCATTTCATCAAACAACTTTAATTCACAAAAAGCCACTGCAATACTTTTACATATATCAAAAGCCAAAATCTAAACAAGCTCAATCCATTTTCATATAATCAACATACAATTTCTCAAAAACACATAAATTCTTCAAAAGCATTTGAAAACATAAAAGAGTGTTAAAACCACTTACTTGTAATCACTAGGAGTTCTTGCCCTTGATTCCAAGATTATACCACTAATCCAACCACTTCCCTATCATAATCAAAACTCAAACCTCTTAATACTCTTAAGATCAAAACAAAGATCTATCTATGATTTCAATCGGCTAAGAAGTTCCTTACCTTACTTAGATGGAAATTTGAAAGAGAATTTGTTGCCTTATCCCTTCAATCATCACTAGCCCCTTGCCCTATTTAAAAGAATGAAAGGAAGGAGAAGATAAATAAAAGAAATAAGAACTTGATGAAGAAATAGCTCCCAATTTGAAATGTAAGGGTTTTATACCATATTTCTCAAAATTGCTATAAAGGTCCCTATAGTCATACTTAATTATGAAATAGCCCTTAATTGGGTTGTGGGTATTATAGCTTTCCTCACATTCACTGCACTCACCACCAATCCAGCTCGCCACAAACCCCCTTCTCAAAAGCCCTTCATAGTAGCCTACCATTCCGTTGCTTCCAACATTTCCATCAATTTCCACTGGTGCCAACACATTTGTTTCACACTTCTCCAATGCAAAATGCAAGTTTTGATCGTCTCCTAACATTGCCAAACTCCATCCCTCTCTATTCTCCTCATCATCACAGGGAATCGTCCTGTATTTTTTCAACACCTCAGGCACTTGTCCTGTGCAGTTTGACAAGAGATGAAGACTACCCGTCTCAGCAAATCTAAGATGCTCATATTCTGTTACATTTCTAATTTGAGGCAGACAAGCAGCATGATTATGCACCCGAAAAGTATGGTTGGGATAGGAAATACTATCAATCACATAATCATTTTCAGGAACACGGATTGTTGGATTCGAAGAAGAGTTGTCACAATGGACTCCAAATTCAGAGTATCCACAATACGATTCTTGCAGACCTTGAACGAAGAAAGGAAAGCTTAAGCTAACATTCCCACAGGTTCTTGGAGCACATGCTTCGTACATATGATCAACAGCAGAAGAAGATTTTTGTAGCACAAGGATGAAAAATAAGAAGCAAAAGTCTAAAAAATCAGTGAAACAGTACATGCTAAAGTGGTTCATCTGGGATCATCAACTAGTGGAAGATATTGAGTTAGGATTCAAAATATATGCATTTGTTAGTTGTGAAGAGATGGGAAAAGACAGAAAGGTATAGAATAATATAAATGCATAAGGAAGATGGCTTTGACTTGGTAAATGGTTTCCATTGCTCTTGACTGTGACACAAGAAATTGCTCTTGACCTACAAAAGAAATTGTCTTCCATGGCTTTTTTTTTTTTTTTTCTCTAACTTAATAAAAAATATGTAAACTTGTAGAGCATAATATTAAATTTGGAAAGAAAATAATAATTTTATAAGAAAATTTTGTTTGGTAACTAAAGAAAATTGTATTCAACAAACTTTTCCTTTCTTTTTGATCTCTCAAGTTAAATTGCAATGCTGAGGCAATGAGAGAACCAAATCCAAAGCGTTCAATATAATGTTTTCTGAACAAAAATAGTGGACAAATTGCATACTATGAGAATGTATACAATTAATTATCTGATAGTTAACTAAACCTTTACTAGTGTGGTTGGAATCAGAAACTTCTAATCAGAACAACTATCATTCCATGAATGATGGCAATTATGTGGCACATTTTGGGCAATGTGCCAATGGCCATGTCCAGTAATGCAATCAAAGAATCCACATTGTAATAACTTTTCATCGTTTAGTTTAGTTGGAATGTTGAAATGTAAATGCAATTACAGAATCCAGACACCATTTAACTTCGGCAGGTGAATTTACATCTCATGTTCATGTCTATTGAGTTATAATCTTGTGTACTTGGCCTTTTTAGATAACAAGAGAGTTCATCAGCTAAGCCTGTGGAAGTCGCAATTGCCTGGCTCTTCCTTCAGTATCAACTTAGCAGTATCTGTTTTGTCTCGATAAGCCTTTAATCACTTATGGTTTGGCTACTTTCTGATCATGTCTTGTCTTTAGCAGCTACCAAGTTGTGCGTTCGCGGTTGCACAATTAAGGAATCCTGAATGCTGCTGTTGTATATCTAATAATGAACATTGTTTCTGATTTTGTAATCAAGTTTTCAGTCTTTGAACATATCAAAAGAGAAAACAGGCTTGTTATCATCAACCTTTTGTGCAAAATGTCTGTTAAAACGCAAAAACAAAGTAAAAAATCACGGCATTAAATTTCTGTCTGCTATTCTGTAAACAGAAAAAGTGCATCTTCTAGACTTGAGATTGCAATTTCGCTTGTTTGAATTGGTCACAAGTAAAAGGACATAACTCTCTAGTGTTAGACTGGGGATTTTGGGTTCACAACAATCATTTGCTGTAATAGAAATAAACATTTAACATAGACCAATGTATTAATGCTTGGAAACCACAGTCCAATTTTAGGCACTGGTATATTTGGAGGCCATTTTAGTTTTATCTGTATCATTAATATAACAGGAACTTCTCATTACCATTTACTAAAGATGTATAGCTTTCCTGCTTGCCCTTTTTTCTTATTGAAAAAAGAAATAGTGAAGTTTTATGTTTTGCACATAATATAAATATGCCAAGATGAAATTAAAACACATTGTTCTACACTTGTAGCAGCTATACTCTCTCATTTATGTTTAGAAAAAGATAGATTGAAGCAAGCATACATGCCAAAAAACGTAAGAATCCACTCAACAAAATGTTTTTTCTAACATTTATTCTAAGCAGTATGAATAAGCTGGATCTCATCTGCTAGTACTAGCAGTGGTGGAGCTACTAACCCATACATTAGTAACAGAATTTGGTGAAGTTGGATACTTTGCATTCTTTAACAATACTCTATCTTCTGATTCTGGTGATGGAGGGATTCCTGGATTGCTTCTCTCATTAACTTTTTCATTACTGTCAATATTTGTGTTCTCAACTAAGACTTCATTACAGTTCTGAATCTCTTTTAAGGTTTTCGATACCTCTTCCATTGTAGGCCTCATTTCCTTCTCACCCTGCAAACATCGAAAAGCTAACTCTGCTACTGAAGTTGTCATCTTGAAAACCTCAGTATCCGACTTGTACCCGAGAGATGGATCAATCAACTCATCAAATGCACATCTTTGAATCCTGTTTATTGCCAGGTCAGTTAGATTGATCTCATGTCTGTGCCTGCTTATATCTACTGCAGGCATTGATGAGATGAGCTCAATCAGGACAACCCCAAAGCTATAAACATCACTTTTATTGGTAAGCTGGTAACATTGATGATACTCTGGATCAACATAGCCAGGAGTACCCTGTGGAGCAGTTGAGATATGAGTGACATTATTTGGAAACAGCCTAGAGAGTCCAAAATCTGCAACTTTGACACAAAAGTTCTGATCGAGGAGTATGTTATTAGTCTTCACATCGCGGTGGATTGTATCAGAAGCATGGAGATAAGCCAATGCATCAGCAGTTTCAATGGCAATGTTCATACGGCGTGCCCATGTGAGGTACTTATCCTTCGCTCTACCACCGTGAAGATGATCAGCAACAGTGCCATTAGGAACATACTCATAAACAAGGAGAAGTTCACGACAATGTCTGGACGTGCAGCCGTAAAGGGTAACAAGATTTTGATGCCTCAAACAGGCAAGAATTTTGATTTCATTCAAATATTGTTCCATTCGCTTAAAGTTGTGCTCATAGAGACGCTTAACTGCAACTTCTCTTCCATCTTGAAGTTTGCCTGGATTGTGCAGAAGACAAAAATAGCTACAGATATAAGACTTCATGTGTGATACAATTAATCCACAAACATTTCTATATTTGTCTTTAAGTCAGAATTTCTAGTCTCAATACAAGAGCTTGGAAATTTTATATTCTTACCATGGTATACTGTTCCAAAACCTCCATCTCCAAGTTCTTTAGAGGCATCAAAACGATTAGTAGCCTCTTCAAGTTCAGAGTAAGAGAAAACAGATACCCCAAAGTAAACACTGCTAGCTTCAAGATCTAGTTTTGAGGAAGATTCTGAAGTATTTCTTGAGAGGAAGTACGGAAAACCTTTCATCCCTTTCTTGCAGTGCTTAGTGAGAAAGATGGCCAAGGCTAGAAGGATAAATCCAGCTCCACCTATGACTGAAAAGCACACAAAGACATTTCAAGATCATTTTTCTGGAAAAAGTGTCTATGGACCATGACAATTGAATGAGAAGATCAATCCGCTGAAAAGTTTTGAACTGTGATTGAACATCTATTGTAGGCATTCATGACAGAAATTTACCAATACATAGAATGACTCCCAATTTATTTTTTCCTGCAATCAAAGATAATCGAAAGAAAGGGTCAGTTCAGGCACAAGAGAGAAAAGATTTTCAAACAGCAGCCAGAATGACTAACATAAAGAATTAACATTTCAAATTTTCCAAGGAAGAAACACAAACTCAAAAAAAAATAAATAAAAATTGGGAAAACAAAGAAGAGAACAGAACAGATTGGTGGAGTGTATATGGAATGTTTAGTGCAATAGCTTCAGAGATGTCTAACCTGTGCCAAGACGGCAGCAAGGCCCCTTTGACCAATCAGTTTGACAAATGCCTCCTTTAAGATGACAATCGTCACAATCATCAGATAGATGCCACTGAAGATCAAACTCAGCAGCCAATAAAAGAAACACTCCAGTTACAGGGATATCCGTTTCGTTGTTTTGAGAAATTTTCTTTGTCTTCTTAGGAAGATGAACAACTGTACAAGATGGAATACTTCCAGGGATAGGAGAGTGGGAATTTGGATGTGTGTAATATAAGGTGATGTTAGGACATTCATCATAATGCCCAAGTCCAGGTGAAGAATCAATTATTTCCTGATTCATTTCGGGATATTTTGGGCACCTGAACAAAGTGATATTGTTCAAGATCGTAAAGGAAATAGAAGGAGAATTTGGAAGAGTGCTGTCATAGTAGAAAGAATCACAATTTCCATTGTCCAGAAGAGATTGAAGATTTGGGAACTCAAGTGTAATGGTAAAATTTCCTATGGATTTAGCTTGAAACCAATGCTTTGCTGGATTCCTAAGTGCAATTTTCGGGAAAGGTTTAGCACTGCAGTTTACCATGATCAAACCACAAGCAGGATGCAATGAATCCGTGTAAGGGAATTTCATCAAACCAAAGCTTCCACAATGAAAATTCTCAGGGCAATAAGCAGCGTTTGTCAGGCTACGTTCTTGAATCGAGAAATGCAGAACTTGAGAGAGCACAAACACAGCCAAAAGCAATCCAAGATCCATACTAAAATTTCAACAGAAAAAAGCCAAAAACAAACCTCCAAGTGTTTCATGCATGTACTAAAGTAACGAGGAGGAAATAAAGTCTATAGAACCGTGTGGACACTCCACTTGACTTGGAAAGTTTTGCCAAGAGACTTGTGGAAAACGACGATATCTATTGATTGCAGTGTTTGAAGAAAGGGAGGAATTTCCTGTCCATCTTTGACAATGATTTGATAAAGAATTCAAGAACTTGACTCCAATGACTCTTCAATAATAGAAAATGTGTATTTCATTTCGTCAAAAGCGCAGTAAATCATACAAAAAGTTTCATCTAACATTTACAAGAGAGCATCCCATTATTCATGAGACGATTCTGTTTTATATTATATATAAACTTTCTAGCAAGAAAACACTGAAAAACTTTTCGAGGGATGAAAGAACTTTAATTTACGTGATTTACAAGTCAGAATATATATGAGTCCAGCATGAAAAAGAGCAAAATCACCGAAACTGATAAATGATAAATTGTAGTGTGAAGCTACAACTCCCAGTGCTTCAAAATCACCGTTACACGTACTCGTACTCTGCAGTTACCTCCACCATTTCCAACAATTTCAACTTTCAACTGCTGCCGACATGTTTGTTTTACAGTTTTCCAATGCAATATATATTCAAGTTCTGATCATCATCTCCTAACATTGCTTGATCCATCTCAATTCTCAATTCTCATCATCATCACGGGGATACTTGCTCTAGTTTTGTGATTTATTTTAGGTATGCTTTTAGTAGTTTGTTTTATGTTTGAGTAAAATACTTCAATTCTTTCCACAACTTTGGAATTCATCTTGTTTCTATTTTTTTAAAAAAAATTCTATTTCCATCCCACATGTTAATACTTTTGATTTTCAATTGTACTTTCTTCACATTTCATGTAGAAAAAAAAAAAAAACTACAATTTCGATGGCTAATTGACGTACATATGTCTAACTTATGTCTAAGTCTATTAATTTTTATAATCTTCTATTTGTCATATGAATGTTATATAGTTGTTTAAATTGGATTTCATCAACAAAATTAGCCTTCAAAGGCAATGGACATTGTTTCTGATTTTGTAATCTAAGTTGTTAGACTTGAAAATATCCAAAGAGAAAACAAGATTCTCATCCTCCCCGTTAACTAATTAAACGAGAATCTAGATGCACTGATTGAAAAAGTGCAACCTTATGTTTGGTTTCTTGTGAAGCAAGTTCAAAAGTTAATCGCGATTGCAATTCACAATAAATGCGGCAAGAAATTAAAACAACGATTTCAGCGATCATTAATTGTTTGTATCATATATGAACTACGTTTTATATATGAATTGATTTCACAAAAGAGTTTTTTTGGCAACCTTATGCTTTGCACATAATACAAATATGCAAAGATGAAATTTACCATAAAACATTAATGTTCTGCACTTTAATAGCATCTTTACTTTGTCATTTATGTTTAGAAAAAGTAAAAATCTACTCATTTTTGTAGCAAACAGAATGTTTTCATCTACTAGTACTAGCAGTAGTGGAGCTACTAACCCATACATTAGTAACAGAATTTGGTGAAGTTGGAAACTTTGCATTCTTTAACAATACTCTATCTTCTGATTCTGGTGATGGAGGGATTCCTGGATTGCTTCTCTCATTAACTTTTTCATTACTGTCAATATTTGTGTTCTCAACAAACACTTCATTACAGTTCTGAATCTCTTTTAAGGTTTCCGATACCTCTTCCATTGTAGGCCTCATTTCCTTCTCACCCTGCAAACATCGAAAAGCTAACTCTGCTACTGAAGTTGCCATCCTCAGAACCTCAGTGTCTGACTTATACCCGAGAGATGGATCAATCAACTCATCAAATGCACATCTTTGAATCCTATTAATTGCCAGGTTAGCTAGATTGATGTCATGTCTGTGCCTGCTTATATCTACTGCAGGCATTGATGAGATGAGCTCAATCAGGACAACCCCAAAGCTATACACATCACTTTTATCAGTAAGCTGGTAACATTGATGATACTCTGGATCAACATAGCCAGGAGTACCCTGTGGAGCAGTTGAGATATGAGAGACATCATTTGGGAATAGCCTAGAAAGTCCAAAATCTGCAACTTTGACACAAAAGTTCTGATCAAGGAGTAAGTTATTAGTCTTCACATCGCGGTGGATTGTATCAGAAGCATGGAGATAAGCCAATGCATCAGCAGTTTCAATTGCAATGTTCATACGGTGTGCCCATGTGAGGTACTTATCCTTAGCTTTATCACCGTGAAGATGATCAGCAACTGTACCATTGGCAACGTACTCGTAAACAAGGAGGAGTTCACGACAATGTCTTGACGTGCAGCCATAAAGGGTAACGAGATTTGGATGCCTCAAACGTGTAAGAATTTCGATTTCATTCATGAATTGTTCCATTCGCTTAAAGTTGTGCTCATAGAGACGCTTAACTGCAACTTCTCTTCCATCTCGAAGTTTGCCTGGATTATAAAGAAGACAAAAATAGCTACAGATTTAAGGATTCATGTGTGCTACAATTAATACACAACCATTTCTATATTCGTTTTTAACTCAGAATTTATAATCTCAATACAAAAACTTGGAAATTTGATATTCTTACCGTAGTATACCGTTCCAAAACCTCCATCTCCAAGTTCTTTAGAGGCATCAAAACGATTAGTAGCCTCTTCAAGTTCAGAGTAGGAGAAGACAGATACCCCAAAGTAAACACTGCCACCTTCAAGGTCTAGTTTTGAGGAAGGTTCTGAAGTATTTCTTGAAAGGAAGTATGGAAAACCTTTAATCCCTTTCTTGCGATACTTGATGAGAAAGATGGCCAAGGCTAGAAAGATTAATCCAGCTCCACCTGTGACTGAAATGCATAAAAAGACATTTCAAGATCATTTCTGTGGAAAAATTGACCATGACAATTGAATGAGAAGATCAATCCACTGAAAAATTTTGAACTGTGATTATACATCTTATGTAGGCATTGTAACCCGAAGAATTCAAGACAGAAATTTTACCTGTGCCTAGAATGACTCCCAATTTCTTCTTTCCTGCATCATTCAAAGATAATCAACATAAAGGGTCAGTTCAGGCACAAGAGAGAATATATTTTCAAGCAGCAGCCAGAATAAGGAACATAAATAAAGAACATTTCAAATTTCCCAATTAAGGAAGAAACGTAACCGAACACAAAAAGGGAAAATAAAGAACAGAAGAGATTGGTTGAGTGTATGTGGAATGTTTACAATAGATTTAGAGATGTCTAACCTATGCCAAGGCCATTTATAGCATTGACACAACGATGCCCCTCTAAGCCATCAGGTTGACAATCATCTGACATATGCCACTGAATATCAAACTCAGTAGCCAATAAACGAAACACAGGGACATCCAGTTCGTTGTTTTGGGAAACCTTCTTATCCATGGGAAAAAAAAGAGCTACACAAATTGGAATGTTTCCAGGACTAGGAGTAGAAGAGTTGGAGTGATTTGCATATCTGTAATATAAGTTGAAGTTACTGCAGTCATACTGTTGATATCCATCGAAATAATCAATTATTTGCTGATTCCTTTTGGGAATTTTTTGGCACTTGAACAAAGTGATATTGTTCAAGATCGTAAACGAAATAAAAGGAGAACTTGGAATACGGATGTCATAATTGACAGAATCACAACTGCGATTTTCCAGAGGAAGAGATTGAAGATTTAGAAACTCAAGTGTAATGGTATAATTCCCGATGGATTTAGCTTCAAACCACTGCCGTGGTGGATACTCCAGTGCAATTTTTGGGAAAGATCCAGCAGCACTACAGTTTACAAACAACAACCCACAATTCGGATATGACAAATTGGTGTAAGGGAATTTCAGGTTCAGCCAACCAAATCTTTCACAATGAAAACTAAAATTCTCTGGGCAAGTAGCGTATGACTGCCTATCTTCCTGAGTCGAGAAAGGCAGTACTTGGGAGAGCACAAACACAATAGCAAAAAGCAATCCAAGATTTTCCATTTTGGAAATTCCAACATACAACACCAAAACGAACCTGGAAGTGTACTAGTTTAACACACTATGTTCATATAGAAGACTATAGTCAAGCAAGAAACGAGGAGAAACAGACACTATACCAATATTTGGACACGGCAGTTGACTTGGAAAGTTAGTTTTACGACGACTTAGTAGAAACTACGATATTCACTGGTTGCTGTATTTCAAACTTGGAAGGGTGGAAATTCCCATTCATCTTCCACAATCACTTCAAAGACTCTAAACAAATGCATAAACTTGACTCATTTGACTCTTCAAAACACACAAAGTCTTGTTTCATTTCATCAATCAATCCAGGTTTTCTTTTTAAGTCTTTAAACGTCACTAATTAATTAAAGAACCTCAATCTTCTAAATTGGGATTCATCAAACTTCTTCTGATCCCATGTCTATCGTGGAGGTTACAATGATTCTGTTTCCAGTCATCTTCGTATTGGTCATAAAAGGTTGTATTCATAGATCATATATATGGATGTAATCTTATCTTTACCAAATTTCGTAAAGTATTTTTTGCTTTTCATTCATTAAGAATCAGTCAAAACATGGCAGGTAAAGTTTCTTGAAATGCATCAAGTGTGATGTTTAGTTTTTTAAAGTAACTATTCCATTGGAGAAGAAGACATAATTTTCTATCAAAATTCACCCCTAACTACTTTCCCAACTTCACCAAGATATGACTGCTTCTTGTACATTATCATTCCCATCCCATCCCTTCCCACCAGCATGAGGAAAATGTAAAAGTTGGACCAAGGAAAGAAATAGACAAGTTGATTGCTAAATTCAGGAAAAAGTGTTCATCCTAGCACTTTTCACATCCTGTGTTTCGGCCAGAAGTGCAACATTCAGAGTTGATACAAACTAGCTTGATTTACATTTCTGGCTTAAAGAACATGCCCTCCCTAGAACAAAGAAAAATAGCAATGCAAAAGAAGAAGAACATACTCCGAACATGTTATAAAACAGTGATCATACGCTGATATTAGTAAAAAAACTGTGCATCTTTACTTTGGAATAACACAATAATACTTAATCCTTCATTTACTTTTTCTTTCTGTTCTAGGATTGACTTAAAGGCCTGAAACGTGTGAATATAGTGTATTTGCATGAATTTCTTAATAAAGACAGTAATGGAAAGTCACTAGAGGCAACATAGGAAGAAGGGATGATTAAGATAGATGAAGGTTTTAGAGACTCTACCATCACGGTAACACTTCTAGTGGGTCTGATCAGGACAGAAACATACTCTCTCCTTTCCTTCAAACCCAAAATTTTCCAATTTTCTCGCATTCTGTGCAAGTATTTCCAGTCCATGGAAGTGTAAATCCATTTTCCAACAACTTTTGGTAGTCCATGTTTTATACTGAGGGATCATATTTCCCTTTTTCCCAGTCAATTGGTTCTGCAACAAAAGACTGATAAGGCATCGCAATTTAATTGTTCTCATTTTTCCAATGTCTATGACTGCATTACAAAGATACGAGCATCAGAAGCACAAGTGAGGGAATTCTGTGCGTAATTGTTAGGAAAGTTGCTGTTGCAGTTATAAAAGATGTACAGACCAACATAATTGGGACCGAATTTGAGCGAAGATGTATCCAAGGGGAAGAAGTTCTGAGGAGCATTTCATGTAGCATTCACAACCTTAGCATTCACTAACTGAATGGAGTTCTTTTGGTAAAAGATTCTCTCAACAATGATGTACTCACTCCAAGATGATTGTTAAATTGTCTTGTTTTGTTTGCAAGATAACTCAAAGCTTGGATAACTGCAAAAACCTGTATAATTCTCATCTATGACCTGAAAAGGTTGTAGCTTATTTCTGTACCATTTCCACAGTTTCTACTTTTTACAGGCTTCACATCTCCATTCTGCTAATTGAACTGATTCCACAAATGCAATATGCAGTTGCTAGTTCTCTGCAGTCTCAGCTGAGCCATTGGGGTGGAATTGTTTTATCAATCATTTGATGAACTAGATTGATACGGATTCAAGTCTCCTTTAACAGTTCAATATTTATGGTACTTTACCTAGTTTTGTACTCATTTTGACTTGGTTTTGCTGTCTCATTCTTGTGGAAGTATTTATTGAGTCAGACAATTATAATATGAAGTTTTCTGATAGCTAATCCTTGCTATACTGAGGATAATTGGAACTCTTTGTGCCATACATTTTTGTGCTTCTTTATCATCTGAAAAAATTTGAAGATAAGGAGTGCTAAACTTAACCTTCTTGTCATTGCAGCACTTCATTAAGGCAAGGTTCAAAACGCGTAAATTATGTCGTTCCTTGCGCCTGTTTCCACTCATGAAACAATCATCTCAGATTGTTTTAGTGGAAGTTGTCAGTAAACACTCATAAGTTACTGTCTATTGCTTCAAGTTGTTTCCATATCATCTATGGCACTAAGTCAAGAAACCAACCAATTTTCTCATCCTTAAATAAGGTCTGGACACTGGAGACTTGTGAAGGTCAGGACAAATGAGTAGCATTCTGTAATATGATATTGGAACCAGTGAAATGGCCAGTGCTAGCAAGAAGTATCAAACCAAATTGCAAAATGAGAAAGAAGGGATTCTCTGCTCATTGGTTTTGCACAATGATTAATCCTCCTTGTACCATAACAGACATATACTTTGTCCCAAAGCTATAATTGTTAATCAAAATTCATTTAGGTAATGTGACAGCTTGCATCTCTCAGGAAAAGCCCAATAAGCATACATTGACAATTGAATTTACTCGAAAGATGTTTAGTTTAATCGATTTTCGGCAGACAGAAAACAAGAACCAAATTAACTTGACACTTAACTTTCTAAGACAAGAAAGGATATCATTCATGAACCAAATGCCATATATAAATACTTTCCAGCAAATTATGTTAATGAAATCTTACGGGAAAAAAATGGAAAACAGAGTGGGATCAAAGAACTTACTATATTTACAGCTCACTCTATGAGGCCTGTCAGTGCAAAAGCATCGAAATTGGTTACTGGATGTGTTGAAGCCACATCTCCCACCGCTGCGCTCACATTCACTGCAGTCACCACCAATCCAGCTCGCCACAAACCCCCTTCTCAATAGCCATTCATAGTAGTCTACCACTCCGTTGCTTCCAACATTTCCATCAATTTCCACTGGTGCCAACACATTTGTTTCACACTTCTCCAATGCAAAATTCAAGTTTTGATCGTCTCCCAACATTGCCAAACTCCATCCCTCTCTATTCTCCTCATCAATACAGGGATTCGTCCTGTATTTCTTCAACACCTCAGGCACTTGTCCTGTGCAGTTTGACAAGAGATGAAGACTCGGCGTCTCATCAAATCTAAGATGCTCATATTCTGTTACATTTCTAATTTGAGGCAGACAAGCAGCATGATTATACATCCGAAAAGTTTGGCTGGGATAGGAAATACTATCAATCACATAATCATTGTCAGGTACATGGATTATTGGATTTAGAGAAGAGTTGTCACAGTGAACTTCAAATTCAGAGTATCCACAATAGGATTCTTGCAAATCTGAAATGAAGAAAGGAAATCTTATGCTAACATTCCCACAGGCTCTTGGAGCACATGCTTCGTACATATGATCAACAGCAGAAGAAGATTTTTGTAGCACAAGGATGAAAAATAAGAAGCAAAAGTCTAAAAAATCAGTGAAACAGTACATGCTAAAGTGGTTCATCGATCTGGGATCATGAACTAGTGGAAGATATTGAGTTAGGATTCAAAAGATATGCATTTGTTAGTTGTGAAGAGAAGGGAAAAGACAGAAAGGTATAGAATAATATGAATGCATAAGGAAGATGGCTTTGACTTGGTAAATGGTTTCCATTGCTCTTGACTGTGACACAAGAAATTGGCTGTCTATTCCTGCCTCATATCTTAGACCATGGATTTTAATTTGTACCCAATTCATAGAATTTCCATTCCAAACCTACACAGTTTATCCTCCCAAAAAAAAAAAAGTGTATGCAATTAGAAGGCAGTGGGTTCAAATCAACAACAAATCACAGTTAACCGTTAACAATATCAATTAAGTCTTTATCTCAATAAGTGAAAGTCGTAAACGGTATGGAATCATGTCCCAACTGTTGCTTTCATGTTCTTGATCATTATAATCTCATAGCTATCGAAATGTCTTTTTTTGATGGAGGTGCAAAATTCTATGTGTGCACCAAATAATTTCCCTTAATTATAAGAAACTAGGAATAAAATTTGGATTTGATTTTTTTGGTTTGAATAAGGAACTTCATTCGAATTGACTCAACTCTTGAGTCCATTTCACGTTTTATTTTGAGGTTCAAGAGAGTTGAGGTGGTGAAAAGCATGAGTTCAAACTTCAAAACCTCTAACCATACTGCCTGTTTTTTTGGATACTTTTTGAGTCTTATGGAAGAGAGAAGAAATGTCTCTACGTAGATGAATGTCAACGAGGCAACAGTTTTCATTGTTCATGAGTTATTAGGAGTTAGGACAGCTGCTTCAACTTGGAAAAGTACTTGCAATGCAAATGGGAGAAAGTAACAACTCAATGGTCCATTATGCAAATTAAGGTCTCTTGTTGAATCTTGTTTATTCAATTTACTCCCTACTTCTTCTATACACTCATTCAAGTGAACAACAAGATTCAATTTTGAGGAGAAAAAAAAAAACATTTTTGAGGTTCAAAAGGGACTAAAATTGGTGATTATTTCGATTTGGTATTGCACCATTAATACATTGTTCTTCGTTTACACAAATTGTTTAAACATTTGTATAAAGAGGATAATGTTAAAAAGGTCGTTAAACTTTTTTCAAATCCAATTTTGATCATTCAACTACCAAATTTGTTTAAAAATATCATCAAACTTTCTAAATGCACGAAATTAAGTCATTCAGTCAATTTCATCTGTACATGCTATCGAAACCATAACTTTTAAGGATAAAAATGTTTTACTCTTCATAAGAGGCCATGCAAGAAAATTTTGGTCCAAATTCGTAACTAGCTACAGAAAATTGAGGCTCCTTAAAACTAGAAATTGCATGCCATGGTTATTCAATGACATTTCTCTTAAGTTAAAATTCTTAAATTTTCTAAATCCAAAGTAGTCAACATAATGTTTTTTGAACGAAAATTTTTGAGAAATTATTTCAAAATTTTGGGGTTGCTCTTTTTCTTTGGAAATTTTGGAATTTTTCCCTGGTGAAATATTTTCCCGTAGTTTTTTGGTAGCAGCATAAAAATATTAAACAACCACAAAATTTGACTAGCTTAACCTCTTTTTGTGGCACGTATATTGTAGACTAGACTTGTTTAACTAGTAAATAAAATTATCAAAACTTTAGTTAACCTAATGATTACATCAATTTCATTCTCATCACGTAATTGACTATGACATATGACAACGTAATTGACTATACTAAAATAATAATTATTGTTTTAGAAAGGGATAGATACTAATTAATTAACTAGTGAATCGAAAACTCATTGTTTGATTTAGATGGGGTAGTTTTTAATTTTAGAAATTAATCTAGAAAAGAGAAATATTTTCTATGTATTTTGATTAATGAATTTGTTTTATCAATAAATTAATCACAGTTAAAGAATTTTTTATTATTGAAATTTTTAAAAGTTTAAATTTGAAATCAATATTTTATTGTCTTATAGAGTTTTTATTATTAAAATTTTAAAATGAAAAATTAATAATTAATAATTATTTATGTAAAAACCCTACTAGGCTTTCAATTTTTGTTTATTAATAAACATAAAACAAAAATATTTTAAAATTTATTGAAAAAAATTATCAAATTAATAAAATTTTGAATAAAAAGGCTAAAAAGCCTTATATCCATATATGTGTTCTCCTTCAACTCCCCACTAAAACACCGTCCAATACAGCAAATGAAACGTGTACAAAAGGAGTGGATGATTTTATATTTTGTTGGATGAATGCATTCATCCAAATCCATCCAAAAGAAAAATGATGATAATGCTGGGCATGACGAGTTGACGACCATTCTACAACGTGTTGAAATTGAATAGAGTTTTTGGCTTTGATAATTTAGTATGAGAGGAAGGTCCAAGGTAGGATTAATAGTCAAATTCAAACATTACTTTAAAAAAATAATAATAATGCAACATGTTCATGCAATAGTACTCCTCGATCATTGCTTGACCACAACAACTTTGGTAGCCTTTTTTAATTAGCTTAGGTTTCTAACTAAAATACTGTAATATTTTTCTAGGATCGATGTTGTCCACTGTACAAAAATCCAACATATGTATAACCACTCCAAAATCGAATCAAATTAATTTATTTACATAATTATTTTAATAGTAGTTATTCAAATAATGTTTTATTGTTTTAGTTTGAATTTGTTTATTTAGCTATATGATTTGAAGTCAAAATATAAAAATGCTTAATAATTAAATGTACATCGATTAACCAAAAATTTTGACTTCTCGAAAAGTTTTAAGACTTAATAGAGCCTTGTTAACGTTCTTAATATATTGTTTGATTTAATTAAACAAATAGTTGAATAGTTGAAATGATGGATGCAAAATGGCTCGCAGATTTTCAACTGTTTCCATAACAAGTGTAGGAAAGGAAGACAATTCTAAAAAATCCCCACAATAAGTACGTTTCATTCACGTTCTGCACTTTTTCTTGATTTAATTCCTACATTAATTCTAGATTAATTCACAACTTTCTTCTTCTAAAAGTCATAGTCAAAAGTTTCTTGTTTTTATTAGAACCTGCAAATTAAATGCTTGATTCGCATCGTCAAAATTGTTTTTTGAATGGGAGAAGGGAACTAACTTGTATTATCAAAAGTTTTGCAAGGATAAAAGGATAACCGATCAAAATCAAAATTATGTGCATCAGTACATAGTCCCTCTCTTGGCCATTCAATGTAAACAACGTACTATTTACCCTTATTGCTTTATTCATGTTGATTAGCATTAACTAAGGGGTTTTTTTTTTATCATTTTTAAATATTTTTTAGTAGATGTGAAAAACTCTCAATCCTCATTTCAAGTTATTGTAATTTTTTTGTACGATGATTTGTAAGTTGTCCAAATGAAGAGTAAAGTATGTGCATGGTGTAAAGTTTATTACATGTCATGACCTGTACTAGTGTTTTTTTGTCAATCATGGTGTAAAGTATGTGCCTTAATGATTGTAATTCATGCACTAGTTTCTAACCTATTTTGGTTCATAATGACTTGAAAAGGTGAATTAGACTTTTGTTAAAGATTTTCTCTCCATGTGGTTTTCACTCAATATGGTTTTTGTTTACTCATTTTTTACATGATAACAGCATGACATTCTTTAAATTCCCCAAGTATTCCTTAAATCTACTCATATTTTTTACATGATAACAGCATGGCATTCTTTAAATTCCCTAAGTATTCCTTAAACCTACTCATTGATAATATATCTAAATCTACCCCTTTTGGGTGGTTGGTTTACGTTAGGGAAGAAAGACATATTATGGCTTCAAATTCTATATGCATTTGGTTTTTTATTTCATTGTCCAATTATCAAAGATTATTGTACCCATGCATTGTTGCATTGTCATTGTATTGAATTTACACGTTTATTTTACCCATTTGACATTGTATTGACTTTTACAAACTTGTTTTCTATTATCTACAGATGGCAACCGTTCAAGGTAAGCAACTGCGATCACAAATGAATTTATGTCCTATTATCTATGTGTAGATAACATATTGGGATAAAGTCGTAGTTGTTGTTGTGTGTTTAATTGTGGGAAAAAATGAAAGAAAAAAATTTCAACGAAAATCTTAATTTTTGCAGGCATCTAATGACTAAAACCTATACTTGTAATAATTAGAATATAACATGGTAAAATAGTTGTAATAGATTAAAGCATACATTTAATTCAATGTAAGGTGAATAAGTTATCCAATGCATGATCTTCTTTTCTTGAACATTAGGATAGTCTTTCCAATCTATCGCTGTCATGTACGGGTGGTGATGGTGTTCCTGTTGGTGCAGGTGATATTGCTATTACCATAGGTTCAGTTAATGTGATTGTTTCCCTGGATGCTATTGGTTTGCCCAGAGTGGGTGATGTTTTTGTTCACTTCGGAGACATTAATGTTGTCCCTCCTCCTGCGGGTGCCAATGATATGGCAGTTGCACAGCAACAACCCCAGTCATAGGAAGACATTAATGTTGTCCCTCCTCTTGCGGGTGCCAATGATATGGCAGTTGCACAGCAACAACCCCAGTCACAGGAGGACATTAATGTTGTCCCTCCTCCTGCGGGTGCCAATGATATGGCAGTTGCACAGCAACAACCCCAGTCACAGGAAGACATTAATGTTGTCACTCCTCCTGCGGGTGCCAATGATGTGGCAGTTGCACAGCCCCAGACCAGCTCCAGCCCCAGCTTCCGCCCCAGCTAGGGGTGATATCGAACCGAGCCGAGCCCGAGCTTTAGCGTGTTCAGGCCCTATTCGTTTATTAATCGAGCCTAAAATTCTGTTCGTGTTCATTTATTTATTAAATAAACGAACTCAAGCCGAGCTTTACGTAAACCGAGATGAGCCCGAACTTTGTTCGTGAACACTTCGCGGCTCGCATAAGAAGGTATAATTTAGTTAAATTAATATATTTTGTCTTTTTACATAAATGTCCAAATTTAATTCAAACTCATATATAATTATTTGTGTGCTTATATGTATAAAAAATCAATTTTCTCTATTATTTAAGAGTTTTACTTAGAGTATATATTATTTATATTATATAATTTATATTTTAACTAAATTCTTAACGAATTGTTGACCAACCTAAACGAATCTTGCACTTGCTTGTTGATTTATTATTCATTTATTAATCAAACCTAAAGTTTTGTTTGTGTTTATTTGTTTATTAAGTAGACGAGATTGAGTGGAACTTTAACTCAGCCGATCCCGGTCTTATTCATAAAGGTTTATGTTCGTTATAACCACCGTATAGTGTGATTTGTGTGTCAATAAATATATATATATAAACCCAATTATATATTTTTATTGTTTAATATTTTATTTCGTATATAAGTTCAATATATATTATATAATTAATATTTTAATCGAGTTTTTAACGAGCTTTAATAGAGTTATGAAAGAGCTTTTTAACGAGTTGTTCATGAACGTAAACGAGCTTTCACACATGTGTTCATTTATTGTTCATTTATTAATCGAGTCTAAAATCTTGTTCGTGTTCGTTCATTTATTAAATAAACGAGCTCGAGTCGAGCTTTAATCGAGTCGAGCCCGAGCTTGTTTGTGAACGTTCGTGTTCGTTCTTAACCCTAGCCCCAGCCCCAGCTTCTACCCCAACCCCAGCCTCCGCTTTCATTCTTCTTCGATTACCATAAACCAATTTTGTTCTTAAATTTAGCACTGCTCACAAGATTGTTGGGGGTGATTGGCGCCTACAATATCAGTAATACAAAGAAAAATATGAAGGGACTTGAATTTTCGCTCATTGTGTGTTCGTTGTCAGTGCTATCATTGCAAGGGCTTGCTTTGTAAAGCCTCGGCGTGGCTATTAGTGCTATCATTGCAAGGGCTTGCTCTGTAAAGCCTCGGCGTGGCTATTATGCCTAGTCCAATAGCCAACAAACACACAATGAGCAAAAATTCAAGTCCCTTCATACTTTCTTTGTATTGCTGATATTGTAGGCTCCAATCATCCCCAACAATCCTATGAGCAGTGCTAAATTTAAGAACAAAATTGGTTTATGGTAATCGAAGAAGAATGGAAGCGGAGGCTGAGGCTAGGGCTGGGGCTGAAGAGTAAGCTAGTTTTATTAGTTTGAGGAGAGGTTTATGAAAGAGTAAAGTCCATTGTTGCTCTCATGCCCTTCTAATTTACAGCTGTGATACATTACTATGTAAATAAGTAGATAACTAGCTACTCTGATATGGTGATGAGATACATCTTGTTTGAAATGGATATTTCCTTTTGAATTGGTATCAATGTGAGAAATCTGACTTGTTCTAAGCATTCTTAGGAAGTAATGGGTGGATTATTTAGTAAGAATGTAGCTCTCATTGTGGTGGTATAGAGCTCAGTATTTCCTTCACCTGCCTGTGAGACTATTAAAGGCTGCAAGAAATTTGTTTGCTGAATATCTTTGACCAGTGACATGTTTTGAAAATTGTTTGCTCACATACATGATCCTATCTAAATTTTGCTGCTGTAGAGGGCCTTAACTTGTTTATGTTGTGATGCTCTTCAGTAGGTAATGTAATGTATTGTCTGCAAAGCATGGAATTGGTGCAGCCTGCACTACTGAGCCTTGTTATGGCACGGTGGTGATCTAGCCCTGCCATTTGGTATTTTGATAGGCTTTTATGTTGTGGTATGAAGTTCACTAGGACAAATGTTATGAGTGAGAGATGTAGGGGTGGTACTAAATGATTATGCAAATGTTTCTGTCTAGGAGCACTTGTTGTTTTGTGTGCAAAAGGAATCGGTGTGATGGGTCAACCAATGGAATGTTTGAACATGTCCTTTTGATATGATGTGGTTGTTGTATTATGTTGGTAGCATTGCTTGCTGAATCATGTTTAATGACATGCGTTTCTGCTATGCTACGTCCGGCCTTGATATGCTTAAAAAAAAGGAAGTTTGACATGGTCTTGGATCTGAGACTAGGGTTAATTATTCCTTCTTACTTGTTCTTAGGGATAACATTAGTATTATGCAGGGAACTTTATGCTTTCTATCTTTTTGCATCAATCAGAGAGTGTGATTATTAGAAACCTACTAAATATAGTAGAGAATGAAGGTTTTCGGGGATTGTATCGGGGGCCTTTCACTCAGTGTAGCAGCGTTACTTCCGAATTTAGTGGTCAAGTATTATGTTTTTGAGTATTTTCAACTATAAATTTGAGGAACTCTTAGTAACATTTGATGCATTAAAAATTCACAGAACAAACTTGTCAAAGTTATTTATAGTTTTTTATGATTTATGTACTAGCTACTCTTGCATGAATCATATATTGGTTACTAGCAGTATTTGAGTGTTGGGATATTGTCCAAATACAGTAGTATGACTATAACTAATAGTGCAAGTGTGGTCTATTCATCTTATTGGGAGTTAAAACATTTGTTGTCTTTTTCCTTTATGTCTACCCAGATGACTGAAGTTCTCAGTTCTTGCCATATGCATATATACTTCACTGTTTATGGATATCTCAAAAGCCAATTGCATTCACATGGTTATTTTTTCTTTACCTGCTTTGGTGTCAGATGCTTGTAGTTTTATATAAGATGCTTACAACTGTATGACATTTTTCCTTCCTCTTATTTTATTGGACCATTAAAACATTTTCATTTACTAGGGGCTTTTTGTTTACCATAGTATATAATGAAGATCTAGTGGATAGCAGTAGTTAGGTGGTCATTTAACTATTGTTGCTTCTGGTGATGGAGCGGCAACAGCCATTGCAATAAATCTGTTATGGATTGATGTTATGTTCTATTGACATTGACAAATGTGATTGATTCACTTGCTCGTTTACTTCTCTTCAGAAAAGATTGATTTATGTAAATTTTGTAGGATTCTTTGATTTAAGCAGCTTGAATGCAGTGTAAAGGCTGAATAGCTAGCCTACTTCATATTTATCTTGTAAAAAAGATGCGTATATTGATTTCTACTTTGATTCAAAGTAGAATTTTTCTTACTTCCCTCACATAGTTTGAAGCTACATGTAATTGAGTAGTCCTCCAAATTTATTGTTTTTACTTTGTATCAGTGTGCTTGGGTATATCCAGCACCGTTTTATCCAAATTATAATAAACTCGTTTAAAAAAAACAATATTCATATTTTCACTTTCACACATCACTGTTTTCAAACAAAATATCCAATCATAGATTTGTGCATCTTTTTTCTAAAAACCAATGATCAATGGCTACTGATGTTAGGCCATTTTACTAAACAGAAAGTTCAAGGGCTGCTGATGTTAGGCCGATTTTTTTTCTGTTTTTAAAAAATGTCTACTTTTTTCTTGCCTTTTTTCACACAAAGGTCTCTTGCTGCTGGTGTTTGGCAAGTTTACCTTAATGTTTTTCCTTCATGTTGTAAGGTAGCAATAGCTTATAATGAACGTGGATCCATGTGCATACTTGAACAAGTTTCAAATCAGGCCAATCCTTTTGAAGATATACACATTGCTTTGTCCTTTTGCAGCCACTCCTGGTGATCAATGGTTAATGTTAAGGAGTTTTTTGTATAGTGGGTTGCCAAGATTAAGGGTATATCTTTAATATCTTTCAACCAAACATGTGTAAAGGAGGATTCCTCCTTGTTTCAGTTTCTCAAAGGAGGCACCGGAGTTTGATCTACTATAAAGGCTATTAGTCATTGACGGCCTTTATATTAGCATCAACCTTCGGATCCCAACTATTTTAGGTTTAGCAAAATAGGGCAAACTCCTTTTGTAACTTAGGAAATATGGAAAACGGTTTTAAATGTAAGGGAGGAGTCCTCCCTATTTACAGTTTTCCACTTGTACTTATGGTGTGGATATATCCGCCATTTTTTAATAAAACTGGGAGTGGCGCCCTCTGCACCCGGGATGATTAGCCAAACAAAAAAATAAAAAAAAATATTCATTAGAATGCATGTTCACAATCAGGGTAGTTGCAAAAAATGGTACAAAAAAAAAGCCAAGATAAACACGTTTTTGGATTTTACCATTTTTTGTTAAAATACGTGTTATAACCCATAAAAAATGGAGTTTGGTGAAATTTTTAATGTTCACTTTTTTGTTACAATATTCACTAGAATGGTGTTCACAAACCGTGGTGGGTGCAAAAAAAGGTACAAAAAATCAAAATCAACGTGTTTTTAAATTTTGCCATTTTTGGTTAAAATACATGTGTTATAACCCATGAAAAACGTAGGTTTGGTGAAATTTTTAATTTTCATAATTTTTTAAATATTCACTAGAATGCATGTTCACAATCGATGTGGATGCAAAAAACTGACTTGAGGTGCAAAAAAGTCGTGTGTCTAGGACACTTTAGTTTCTCTTGTTTCCTGTGGTTTAAAACTGACTTGAGGTACAATATTGCATGAGGAATTGTAGACTCAATTATTTTTCTAGATTTATCTTTTAGTACTGCGTACTTGTCAAGATATTTGTAATGCTAAGTGTTTCTTTTTTGCAAAATCATCCTATTGGTGCTCATTAATCATCTGCTTTTCACGCTCATAATTTTCAGAGTGCATGTTCAGATATAGCCATCACAAAATAATTATAGATTTTGTGGATTTTGATGATTGCATACCTAAACATGTTAGTCTCTTGTATACCTGAATATTTCTCAAGAATCCATATTGCAAAGTGTGGATGAGTAGATAGTTTGGATTCGCAATGGTTGCAGGGCTACCGATCAAATTCTACGTTTACTTCCAAATATACAGGTTTGCATTGAAATGAATAAGTAGGAATTCATCTGTGTAATATTTTTTTCTCCCTAATCTTTTCAATGATCTTTCTTCTCTAGAATTTTCGTACTGCAGTGAGATGTTTGAGATTGTGGGCAACGGCGGGGGATATATTCAAATTTGAGAAAGAAATTCCAACCTGATCTGCTATTTATTCTCACTAAATTTTTTTTATTATACTTGTATCTGAACTAATTATGTTTCTTTTTAGAGCAAAGTGCAAAAATGGTCACTCAACTATTTCCAAATCCGACTTTTCATCACTCAACTATTAAATTAGTCAATAACATCACTCAACTCTGTAAGTGTATGTTTTCAGATCATTCCCCAATATATCCGTTAATTTTTTTAAAAGTGTTAAATTAGAGGGTATTTATATTTTTTAAATATAAATTCATAGGTATTTGCGTAAATGACATAAACTGGAATAATTTGTTCCCTTCTCCATCCCAAACTCACCCGACCATCTCTTATGATTATTGAGAGAATGATCGAACTATTAATTAGAATTCAAATAGTATATTAGCATAATATAATAATAGAATTAGGATTATATAAATTAGAAAATTAAGTTGATACATAATATAATTGGATTAATAGTTGAAATTGAACTAATATATGGAGGTTTTAGAAAAATAAAATTATGAAGGATTAAATAAGTGAGAAAGAAAAATATATAAATGATAAGAGTATTGAAAGAATGATTGAACAATATAATAATATATTTAGAATAATTAATTAAAAAAATTGATACCCTAAACCCTAAAGTATAAACGTTCAAACTTACAATATAAAGATTAAAAAACTAAGAAATTATGGAAGGAAAATAAAGTGGTATAGAAATATTTATAAAATTATATAAATAAAAAAAAATTTGACCGGTTCCGGTTCCGGTTCCGATTCCACAAAATCAGGAACCGGAACCGAACCGAACCGTCCATAGACGGTTCCGTGGCAGTTACGGTTTTGTGGGGCCACGGTTCCTGTTCCGGAGCCGGAATAATGGCCATCTCTAGTCAGAACACTACTCGGGTTGGCTCAATCCACAAAAGATGGACCACCTAATCTGAAATTAGAGACCCAATCCCCCTAACTTGGATTTCCCCAAAAGAAAAAGAAAAACATTTTGGGCCTTTCCTGTTATATACACCACTAATGCTATTCTTTATTTAATGGGCTGAACAACCTTCTTCAACATTTTTCTATTTTCTGAAATATATATGAGGGTGTCTCTTTAAATAATCTGATCAAGAAATTAATAAAAAAAAAGTGAAATTCAACTATTGCAAGCTTTAAATATTTTGATTGACACTACCTACTACTCTTATAAGTTAATTATAAGTGGCTCTCTCTGCCAACAGATTTTAGTATTTGAACCCCAAAATGCATACATTAGTGATTACCCCAAAACTTGACACAATTCAAGAAACCATGCCCTCAAAGTCATAGTTTACTAAAACGTAGCACCAACAGTTACAATAACTTAAAATGAATGAATGAATGAATGTGTCACTCTCAATTCTCAAATTGATAGGTCACTAGTCACACTGCCTTTTGTAAATCCTACTTTTGATATGGAATCATGCCTTTGGATATGCTATTTTGTTGAGTTTGTTTATTACTTGGTAGTGCTTTTGCTACAACAAAAAAATGTTGCCATCATCACCATATCTCTCAAAGCCTCAAACTCTCAACAACCACCCCTTTCTTCTGTTACATAATGCATTAGCTCAAATACATGTCACCATTCACTTCTTGCTCTCATTCTCAGTTCTTTTTTTTTTTTAATCCTCTTTGGGTCCTAGCCTCCTAGGGCATTAAATCAAAATTATTGGATGTATCCATTCTTTTATTTAGTTATTTTTAAGAAAGGAAATGACGAAGCATAAGGGAGAATTAGGTAGTTGAAAATTGAATTCTTGTTGATGATTTTTTTTTCATGAGCAATATATTCTAATATAGTCTTAATTTATCTACCAATTTTTTTTTTGTCATAAGGGTACATGTTAATATATTCTTTTAACTTATTTACCTATACGCTATTCTATAAGAAGATCGAATCAAGAGTGAGAGAACCACATCTCACTATAATCACTCAACCATCTCATATTGAGTGTTTTGATGAGGGAATGATTATTTAAATCCCTCCCAACCTAAATTTGAAGTTTGCGTATGATGTAAGGTGTGTGAATATAATAAAAAAAAATTAAAATGACAACTTAATTCCACTGGACCTTTTACTTTTAAAAAAAATTAATTTTTTTTTTTGGTATATATTTGATAAAAAGAAAAACCTCTGTGTGGCAAGACTTGCCTTTTTGTTAATTTAATCCGTATAATTATTCATCTAAATTCTTCGTGGGACTTTGTGGTTTTAATATTACATACACAACCAGCTTTGTTTACATATAATTCATCCATTCGCATGTTGAAATCTCTCCTAATCTTTCAGCAATGAAAAAAACACAAAAACAAAAAAAAATCTTGATTACAGTCATAATGCACTACATTTGACGGCCATACAGACGATTCATTATATCCCCAGAGCCCAGAAAGAATAAAAAGAAAGTCATTAACGGACTTTTTAAGCACTACTGAACATTTGAAAATTGAAAGCATCAAAGACTTGAAAATTGTAACTTAATTTATTATAGTGAAGTGAATTATGTGTTGACATACACAATCTCCGATTTTTCTTTCTCTCAAAAATCAAAATATTTGTGTGAGATATCGGTCTGCTTCAAGTATTCAATTTGCCATCAAGCTGGACTTCTTGGCCAATTTTTAGCCAAATTGTCCATAAAAATACAAGGATCAAGAATATTTACCTAAACAGTTTGGTCTATTTGTTGACCGACCACAATATATGATATTTCATCATTGCAAACGTTATAATTTTCTTAGTCAATAGAGCAATATATCTCCAACAAGAGTAATCTTCGCATTAACTTATGCAATTGCTAATAATTAAATTCAGTTATCACTAATTAGAGACTAATGGCACAAATACAAGAATTAAACATAAAATCTTTTGATGTATAGTTTCTAATATATTAAAAAAATGATATGCCTATAATAAAACTCCAACAAGAGTATTAGGGGCACATTGAATACAAAACTACAAAAGTATATGTCTTGGATCACTACTATTCTTTAATTTATTTATTATTACTTTTTTATAGTAATTAATTAAGCATGGGAAGAGACATGTCTGAGAAGAATTCCTTAAAAAATTAACTTGTGGGATTTTCGAAGAGTTCAAATACATGGCACCACAAAAATCTAAAAATATAAAATCTATGCAAGAAGTATTTACTAAACACAAAAAAACCACCCAACAAAGTACTATCTAAAGCAAACTAAACTAATTTTCGAATTTGTTTTTGTTTTTGTTTTTGTTTTTGTTTTTTCCGTTTTATACTTTCAATGTTTGTTGAACATTGAATCTAAAATTTTTCACTTAGGAATTTAAAAATTGGCAAGAAGCTCACAAGTCATAATTCATAGCAATTATAATTGAAATTTGGAAGGAGCTCTTAATTAAGTCAGAGGTCAAATTTCTTACATTTGATTTTTTTTTTCTTTAACGAATAAATAAAATTAATGTATAATTGCTGGCTAGTGATGATAATATTTTGTTACTAAACCCGGCTCAACTAGTTGAATTCATGAGATATTTTATTCCACTTTTAAAGTCGCTATTTTTGTTTTTACCTTTGAACAAAAATATAAAATAAAACAAAACTACATTTGTGGATTACAATGATTATTATATGAGATTTTGATTTTTCTTTAGTAAAAATTCATTTCTTTTCTTCTTCTTTTTTTGGTTCAAGGGATCATAAAATAATTGCTTTGAAATTGATAAAACAAACCAAAGCGAACTAAATAAATGTTAGTGCTAACAAATTATACAATTAGCACGAGTTTTACATCACTAAATTACAAGGTTCTTGAAGAGCGTGAAGACATTGTTTTGCCCCTTGTCATGATGAGTTTTATTTTTTACTAGCGGTAAATTCTAATTTATTCTTACCAACTCCTCCTAGTTTATTCCTAACTTATAGTTATCTATTCACTGCAACCTAAATTGTGGCAAATTGTGACAAGGATTGAAAGGAAAGAACCCCAACTTGTATTCTAATTTATTGGTACCTTATTTGTCTAAATTAAATGCAAATGATAAAACGAATTATCTGATGTAAACTACATGCCAAATAACTCTTAATTTCTTTTAATTATTATTTCTCGTTATAACAACAAAAGTTGTAACAGGAAAGAGACCATAATTTGTAATATATTCTTACTAAATAAATCCGATGTATAATAAATAGATAAAAATGTGCTCAATGCATTTAACACTTCAAGGAAATATCTAAACTAGTGATACCAAATAATTAACTTTCATTCTATATATGAAGTTTGAGTTTGCATATACTAATGCTACTTTTTTTTTAAAAAAAAAAATAATAATAATGATGATGATGATAATGATGATTATAATAATAGAGGAAGACAATTTTGCATGTACATTATGAGTAGGTATTGGTGCGCTTAAGTTTTTTTGTAAGAATTTATTGGCAGACATTATATTTATATCCATATTCATTTCTAAAAAAAAAAAAAAGGCTTTGGAATGGTGTGGTTTGGGGTATTCATTTTTTAGGTCATTTCCCTTTTGAACTAATTGAAGTAGTACTAGTGCAATAATTTAGTTGCAATTTTTCCCTTGTGATGCAACGAAATAATTGATTAACTAATTTTTTAGAAAATTAAAGGTGGTAAGCATTTTTTTTTTCTTTTAACAAAGATGAATAAACTTCTTCTTTTTTTTTTCGATTAGGACAAACACTTATCGTTTTCCCAAAAGCAAACTCAATTACAATTACACCAACATATGGAGAAAACTTAATCAAAGGAAAAGAGCATTCTTTCTTCACAATTAGCTTAGACAGCTGCAACTCTGCCACATTAATGTGTACGACAGTTGTATATAGTTTAACACAAACTTTTTTGAAAACGTTCATATATGAAATGAAAATTAATTGTAGTTAAAATTATAATTTTAATTTTTTGATATTTTTATCGTGAATTAAAATTGTGATTAATTCGCAGTTTGTATATATAAGCACGTTTCACATAAACTAGTTGATAATTTAATAGCCACATGTATTACTCTAACATATTTAATATCTATCTTGCTTCAATTTCGTATGTTTATTTATATTTATCTAAAAAATACACAAATATTTTTATTTTATTGAAGTTGAAATCTCAAGGGATAGAAAAAGAAAAATATAAAGTAGTAGAATAAGAAGTGATATATTTCACCAAAATGATGCTAGTGCTTTGAATATATTTATCTTAATTCTAATATTATTAAAGAATGGCACTTTTCCAATTATAGAAAAATTGTTAATTTTATTAAGGAAATTGGAATAGGGTCAATTGTTGAAAAAACAAAAAAAAAATTGTTTATTTTTTAAAAATAGAGAAGTATTAAATCAAAAGAAGTATTCAAATTCTTGATATTGTAGAATAAAGTTATAAACTAGTAACCATTAACATAATGCAAAAATTCCTGTGCGACGTGATACGCGAATTTGTTATATTTGATACCTGAATATTTTTTATATTTTATAAACTAATATTATTTTTTAATTCGGTAATATTGGTATAATATTTGATATTTTATACGTTAATAATCTAATTTTTTATACTTTATATGCTATTTTGATATTTTATACATTAATTTTTATACTTTATACGATTAAAGTAAAAATTGATGCTCTAATATGTTAATTTTTTATACTTTATACTTAATTTTTTTATACTTTATATATTAATTTTTTATTTATTCGTTGAAAAATGAAAGGTGATACACTAATTTTTTGATCCGTTAATTTTTTGAATTTCAAATGTAAGTCGGATACATGGGACGGTTGAACGGAAAGATGACTCTTAACATAAATGAGATAATGTTTTGGAAAAAACATTAGAATGAAATTATTATCAACCTATTAAAAAATAATAATAAAGGATACAATTTAATTAAAGAAATCATAAAAGAAAAAAAAAGTTGAAAAAAAAGGAACCGAAAGGAATAATTAATTAATAGTATTTAAAAAACAATTTATTTGTTTTCTTCTTCCCCACTCCCCCCTACCCATCCATTTTGTTCAGAAACTTTTATTGCTTCTTTCATTGTTTTTTCTCTCTTCACTCAATTCCCATTCTCATCTACAACAAACTTTTTTTCCACCTCTTTTCTATCTGAAAATTCACACACACACACACACACAAAAAATCAATCATCGCGATTTCATACGCACAGTTACGCACAAACAAACGTATTGATACATCTTCAGGATTCTCACCGTTGCGATTTTGATCCATTTGAAACCATTGTTAGGGTTTTATTTAACCTTTTCAATTTACTCGCCATTTTCTCGGCCATCTCCAATTTCGCCCTAATTCGATTCAATTTCTGGTCGTTTATATCAATCCTTATATATTTACGTTCAAAAATTTGTAATTTTTTTGATTGATAAGGTTATATAAATATAGATAGGGTTTAGAGAAGGGGAAAATTTACGATTTTTTTTTTTGTTTTAATTGGGGTTTAGAGAGAGGATGTTGGGAGCTGGATTGCAATTTAATCGGAGTAGAAATGGGGAGGATCGGTTTTACAGTGCGGCGAGGGCACGCCGGAGTCGGAATCAGGCTCAGAGTCAGGATCATTTGAGGAGAGCTCAGAGTGACGTCACCGTCAGCCATTCTCCGCAGCTGCGGGAGGTTGAGAGTCCACTCGGAGCAGCTGACGCCGTCGACGAGAAACCGGTCACCCTTCCAAAGTCGCCATCGTCGCAGGCGTCGTGTAATTTGGGACGGTTTTTGGACTCCGTCACGCCTTCTGTTACCGCTCAATATCTCTCTAAGGTTTTATTAAATATTTGGGAAATAATTTGTCTATGCTCTTTAGTTGTTCTTTTGATAATATTATGATTTTTGAATTACAAATTTGGGGAAAGTTTTGATTTTTATTGTATTTTATTGATTGATACTTTCGAAATGGTTCAGGGCACGAGGGAAAGGTTGAAATGGGTGTAATGTGTTTATTCGGATTTAAAAGTTTTGAATTTGATGTAAATTGGGTTTTGAGTAACAATAGAATCAACAATAGAAGTATACAGAAGTCTTCCCTTTCTCTTACTAATATTACATGTAGATATATGAATGACTGTTATGCATTTCCACAAGTAATGAATCAACTTGTAGACATTGTTCTGATGAGCAGGCAAAAAGCCTACATTTCCAACTACCTGTTTTGTGATACTTTTTATAATCTTTATTATTGAAAAGGGTTCTGATTGGATAGTTTACTGAACTGTGAAACTTTTGAATTTAGCCTACTTTAAGCTACTGTGTTTTATATTGTTAGATGGGTTTTAATGGAGTTATCTGATAATGGCAGACAACAATGAAGGGATGGAGGACGTGTGATGTGGAGTTCCAGCATTATTTTGTTCTCGGTGATTTATGGGATTCATTTAAGGAGTGGAGTGCATATGGTGCTGGAGTTCCTTTGGTATTGGATGACAGTGATGGTGTTGTTCAGTACTATGTGCCTTATTTGTCTGGCATTCAGTTATATGGCGACTCTTCAAGGTCTTTGGTGAAGTCAAGGTATATAACTATGACTTTTCTCTAGATTTTAACTTGGACTGAGTTTGCAGCTTGGTGGGCATTGCCCTATTTGCAACTTCTTAATGCAATTTTCTATATTCTGGTTGAGTAAAAATGGATACCTTTCTCTTTTATGATTTGTGTGAAAGGTTGATCTTATTTGAGATTTTTGGACTTGAATAATCATCGATATGGGATGCCTTATTCTATGAGCACTTGTGAGTGTCTGGAATTAGTGTCGTAGCTTATGCAATGCGAAGGAAGCATTTTCTGCTTTCTTTTTCTCATCCATTATAGAAGATAAAATTTTGTTTTGTTTAAAGGGGTCTCATCTCCTCAAAAGTTCTATGGCACCAACTTGCAGCTCCTGTTGAGGTTTTCTGTCTGCAAGAGTAACATATACTTGTAAAATTTTGTTTTCTTATGACATTTATCTCTTTTTTGGGAGCGCCTTTTAGAAGATTTGGCTTGAAAGTCAAGTTGATTGAGATTCTGTAAAATGCTGAAATAGTAATTGCACACTGATCTGAATTTAGTTTGTTTCTTCTGTTATGTGAAGGTGGTCTTAATGTTCATGCTATTACTTGGGCAACATAATACCCTGCCCTAGTTATGGATTATTGTTGCGGTTCTACTTATAATCTGGAAACCATTTTTGGATTTGCCTTTGACAACGGTGTCTAAGCATTCTCACAAGTTACACGTGGGCTTAGAATGGATTCTGATCAGTTTTTTTTTTTTTTTTTAAATCTTTTATCAATCTGTTTCATCTTATGTTTGAGGTTTTCTATTTTTTATTTTTTACGCTTGTATTTTTAGTAAACTGGAGGCTGTGCTTCTTTCTCTGTCTTCCTCTCCGTCTGTAGCTGGATTCTTTGCCCCTTAGACAAACCTCACATTTCTCTTTCTTTATCCCTCAAGATTTTATTGACTTTTAAAATCTTGCACGGATACTTTAGCTTTTTATTTGGTACAGCTACAATGGACTATAAGAGATTTCTAAATCTTGGCCCAAGTTTGGCCAGTTCAGAATTCTATGTTTGGTCCTCTTCAGTTTGATGTGAAGTTGGTTTTGCTTTTCTCAGATTACAATTTCTGTTATCTAAAATTCTAGTTCACTAAGAAATAAGATACCTGGAAATCTGGACAGACTATTGAATCTGTGTTTAAAGAAAGTGATAGATTTTGGAAATTTTAATGTTTTTCTGATTATCTTCTAGTGAGTAGACTTAGGTGCACCTAGAAATCTATTTTTTAGCTTTCAGTTGGTTTACTAACATTCAAGTTTTTTAGTGACCTGATGATGCGTTTCTTGTGTAATAGGCAACCAGGCGAAGACAGTGATATTGACTACTTTAGAGATTCGTGTAGTGATGGGAGTAGTGATTGTGAACATGAAAGAGGTTACCTTAATTATTCTCAGCAAGAAAGGAATTACAATGGACAAACAGTTGATAGCGCTCTTAGAATTGATCAGCTGTCATTGAGAGACAATCGACTGTCCTTTCAAGAAGGATTTTCTAGCGATGAAAGTGAACCTGGGAGTTCTCAAGGCTGCTTGTTGTTTGAGTATTATGAACATGACAAGCCTTTTGCTCGGCAACCTTTAGCAGACAAGGTCTGTCTTGTGCTCACTTTTGCAGTCATCATGAATAACTAATGTTTTGGTGTATGTATTTCATTTTGTTGATCCCATGTTTTTTGCTTTCCTAGATATCACAACTCTCTCTGTGCTTCCCTGAACTAAAAACTCTAAGAAGTTGTGATCTACTACCTTCCAGTTGGATTTCTGTGGCTTGGTATGGTTGTCATAACTTTTTGTTTTGTTCTTAAATACATTCACTGCGTGAATAATGTATGAACTTCTCATATGTATTTTCAATTTGCTGTTTTAGGTATCCAATATACAGGATACCCATGGGGCCGACTCTTAAAGATTTGGATGCTTCCTTTCTGACCTTCCATTCTCTTCATACATCTGTGACAGGTAATTGAACCTTTTATGTTTCCACTTTTCAACCCATCTATAAGAGCTTGAAATTGACATTTTCATGTACTCCTACTTGAATCTAGAAAATGTCTTCGTTATGTTTCTGTTTTTGGTTGCATGTTCTTTCCTTTGTTTTTCCCCCCAGTTTATGCACTTTAAGATTATGGTCTGGACACTCTGCAGGGTCTCAAAGTGTAAATGCTCCAATCCTTAATTATCCCACCGAAATGGATGGTGTTACCAAGATTTCAGTGCCTGTTTTTGGTCTCGCGCACTACAAGTTTAAATCATCGTTGTGGATTCCGAACGGGGGAGATGAACGGCATTTGTTGAATTACCTCTTGCAGTATGCTGAAAATTGGCTGACGAAGCTGCAGGCCAATCATCCTGATTTCCTTTTCTTCCGCAGGAGGTGAACTTCAGAGATGACCTCCCTTTGGATTCAAGTCACAAATTTCGAGGGAAAATCCTAAGTTAGTTTTGGCTTATTTTGAGGCCTGAATTCGTCGGGGAAGAGTTACATAAGTTTCTGTAGCTTCTTATCACAGTAGCATCTTTAGTATGAGAAAGAAAAAGAAAAAAAATTTGCAATTCAGAAAACATGAAAAAAAAGAGAGCATGAATGTAAGAAGTTAGGTTGAGAAATAGAATAAAACTGATAGCAAAAAGTAGAAAAAGTTTAAAAAAAGAGTTAAGGAGGTGTAGTCAATGAGGATTTTTGAGGAATAGAGAGTTGAAGCGGATTGGTAAATTAGTAGGCCTGGTGAGAAGCATTTACAAGTTTTTTCCATCCTATCCTGTGTACATTAATTTTTCTTGCTTGTTTGTACTGTACTGTTTTTAAGTAGTGGATCAATAAGCTAATGTTTAGATACGCTCTCTCTGTCTCTCTGCTGTTTTAGTTTCCATGTATTTTTTGTTGTTGTTTTGACTTTGCTTTTACTGCATCTCTAGTTTGAACCTGTAAGAAAATTATTATGAAAATGGGATCTTTCAGTTTAAATGTATACGTTAAGTAATATTCCCTATTTCGATACAATCCAATCAGGATTTCTACATAATTGATTGGATTCCTACATAATTGAGAAAAGAACAAGACGAGTGTACTATTAAACAAGACAAGTACATTATTTTCCCCATTTTTCACTTGCAGAGACAAAGAGGGTACAAATTAAGCTTGAATTGATGAGTTTGACATGCGATAAAACGACAATCATATATGGGCAGTTTCATCCATCAGGCTCTTAAGCTTCATTTCTAATGCTTCAGAGCAGATCTCCCCCATCTTATGGTAAAAGGAAACCAAGTCCGATAACTGTTCAATTGACATTTTCTTGATGGTAGCCGTCGCAAGCTTCTCAATGTCTTCATTCATTCTCAGTTTCTGTATATACACTGAGGCATTCCTGACTGTTGCTCCCATCTGCTTCAGCCTATTCTGTTGTTGAATGCTCAATACTGTATTTTCCTGCAAGAATGTGGAATATATATAAAAGCCAGGCTAAACCATTTTGTGTTTGGACAAAATTTCTGCATTTCATTGTCTATTTTAAATACCTGAAGAAATCCAGCTCCTGCCTCAAGCTCAGACTCATTGACTGACATTTTTTGATCACATGACCCTTTGCTGTACATGTTTCTTGCAATGGAGAAACTTCGAACAATGCTTTTTCTCTTTTTCTCTAATTCCTGCCGAAGCTTTACACCCTTGGGCACATATGCTGGACCTTTGAGCTTCTTTTCATAAGCTATCACAGCTTTCACAAATTCCTGCAATTAATTGTTCCAAAATGATAATTTTATGTTAGTGTTTTCAACGTACTATTTTTTTCCTACATTAAACAGACGAAAAAAATCCAATTCTAAGTACCTGATATGCTACCGAGCATCCTGGATAATCAAATTCATCCGAATCATTACGCCGCATACGCTCAGGATGGAATTGAAGCCCCGTCATGAACTGACCCTCCTCAGGATTATAAACATCAGGATCATAAAACCCTTCAATTAAACCATCAGGAGCAAAAGCCATTGGAACAAAACGCTGTGCTAATCTCTTCACTCCTTGATGATGATAACTATTCACCAAAAGTTCCATTTTATCATCATCTTTTATAGAATCTCTAAACCAGTTTTCCAAGGGTGTGTCCTTAACCACCTTCACCATATGCCTATGTCCATCATAATCTTCATAGTTCATATGCACGACATGAGTTTGGTTTTCAGAGCTTACAAGTTTCTTTGATAATTCTTTTTCGATATCTTGATAAAGTGTGCCTCCACAGGCAACATTTAGGACTTGGGATCCTCTACAAATCCCTAAATATGGAATGTTTCTTTCAAGACAAAGCTTTGCAAGTCTGAATTCAATCGAATCTTTTTCACGATCAATAGCAGTATCACTTGCATGCAAGCCCTTAATCTCTTCTAGTTCTTGTGATGAAAATCCTGAGAATTCAGCATCATATAATGATGGATCAATATCTTCACCTTCACAGAGAAGAACTCCATGAATTGGTTCAAAGCTTTCGAGTAGCATATCAACTCCATTAACTCTTGGCACTATCACAGGTGCTGCTCCATAGCTTACTATTAGATCCAGATGGTATTCTCCTATAAAAGTAATAATACTCATCATGTCAATTTTTTCGCAAAAAAAAAAAAAAAATCAATAAAACCCATAATAAAAAAGCTCAACACAGTCATGCCCATTAATTTTTTTTACCATCCTAACAAGTAAATCAATTTTCATATCATTCATAATGCATTAAATTATGAGTACTGCTCGCTAAAAGTGCTAAATGGTGTAGCTGCTGCACCATATCAACAAAAATAGTAGCTTAAATTTGAAGAGAAATTAAATAATGCATGCATTCACACCTACGAAATCGACGAATTTGTTCTTACGAACAGTTCTTCGGGAGACAATAAGAACCCTAGGGAGGATGTTTGAGAGTTCTGGAGACATTGCATAAACTACTTTTGCAAAAACTATTGAAGATGAGCTATTCCACTACTACGATGTCAAATGTGATCTTGGATATAAACTTAACTGGAAGGTGTGTTACTATAAATACTTGATTTTTCTATGGGGATTGTGAGTATGAATCTGGACATATAACATATGCATGAGGAGAAAATTATGACGCAGACTAGGCACCGCGTAAACAAGAAAACCTGTTTGTTTGGTAGGACATAGTAATTAATAACGTTAGCATCATCTTATTATGGATATATATCTCCAAGTCAAAGCATTGGTTAGAGGGGTGATGTGGATGATCGAGTGTATCCACACATGTGTTTAATTGCCTTAATTTCTTGAGGGATTGTTTGGAAATTGCAAGAACTGTCGATGGCTCGATGCAGTTTTCTTGCAAACATTATATTTAGGAAGACAAATTATTACAATGAAATATGGGGAAACAAGATTTTGTTGCTTGAAATGTTGATACATTTGATTTTGTAATCCTTTTTTCTCGCAAATCATATGGAAAATTTTGTGTGCAGGGTAGAATTAATCATTAAGCAATTTGAATTAAGAGACAATATGATCGAGTTTTTGTGCCAATTAATGTACAGCCCCATAAGGGAACTAAATTATTAGGAGATTATGAAATCGTCGTCTCTTTTGGAACATATATATTAAGCCAAATTGAAGGCTGATTGTTTACAAATTTTCTTGTCCTTTCTACACCTCTCCCTTACATGTACACTTAAAAGCCACATTTCATGGAGAATAAGAATTAATGTGTCAAAAATGCGAAAGAATTACGAATGAAGATGATGATGTTATACAACAGCCGTGCAAAAGACAATGGCATAATTAAGCTCTAATTAGCAGCTGATTCTAATCCAAAAGACTTTTCTTGTTAATAATTCAATAAGTTCGATGGCGAACATATATATACATATCATCATGCATATTATTTCTGCCCCCCATGGTTTTAGTCAACCATAATAATTTATCATTCGACAAATTTTGGATTTGGACACAATATTTTATAAAAGAGTTTGGATGGATAAACTTATCACGTTGGTGCTATTAATGTAGAGAATATGCTCATTAATTCCTCTTCATAGCATGTTGATGCTAATAAACTAGTATATCTTCTCCCAAAAATAATATTTAGTGAATCCCACATCATAATGCATTTATATATACACACACTTGTGAATCAAAACCCTTTATCCATGCCATATTCAAATTAAGGTCATCTCTACATTCAGTTTAATCTAAATGAAGCTATGCATGAGACTCTAAATATTGTTTAGTACGTCCAATACCAAGACTTTATTTTTTTTCTTGTTATCTATAGATAAAGCAGCCATCTAATTGTCCCTTAGTTTACTTGTTGAAGGATCACTTTGTTTGAGAAAGCCATTGCTCAACATATATATATATATATATATTGTAAAACTCTCAAGGAGATAAATAACAAAATGCTTTTGTAAATCTGAAAATGGGCAGGATGTAAATTCATAGAAAAATTTAACATCGTGCCTTGTCCAATTTAATATTAAGAATATTATAATTGTCCCCTCTTACAAATTAACATCAAGAAAATTCTTTTGCCCACAACTTTCTTGCTTGCTCAACTCCAAGAAAAAAAAAGAAGAAAAACTCGAAGTCAAACCATTGGTTAGAGGATGATGTGAATGAGTGTATCCACTCAGTGCAATATGCGTTAATTGCCTTTAATGAGAGAATATTTGTTAAAAAAAAAAAGAAAAAAGTCGATCAATGCAGTTTTCTTGCGACATTAATTTGGGGAAGACGAATTATTATAAGGGTAAGAAGTATATGTTATTTTAATAATATTTTTAAGAAGCGAAATTATTTGTGGTTAACAAGATTTTTTTTCCCCTCAAAATGGTAATTAAACAAGATTTTGTTGTTTTCAATCCTTTTCCTTTTGTACCCCGAGTAGATTAATCGTTATGCATTTTAGAAGAGAATATGGTGAATTATGTCAATCGTCCCCTAATTTAAAGATTGATTTCGAATTTGTCCACCAACTTTAAACGTTCTATTTTAGTCCCTTATCTTGCATTTTGAGTCTTAAATCGTTATTGGTTTATTTTTCGTCAACGTGTGAACAGATTACGTATCTCACGTGCGTAATTTACCCAAAAGAATATGATAGAGTTTTTGTAATTCATTAATTAAAGGTTAAATTGCAAAATACTACCATGAACTATAATTGAATTATAATTATATACCCTTAAATTTTCAATTTTGGTACTTCACCACTCTAACCTATTTTTCTGAACCACAATTGATGATTGAAGATTTTTATAAATTAAAACGTGAATGAATGCATGGTAGTATTAAACTTACATTACCATATATGGGTGTTTGTTTACCTTTTAATATGTACGTACATGGGTTTTAGGACTAGTATGTACATGTCGAGTTCTTCCTCATCTGATTCAGATGAACATTGTATGAACCTTGTGTAATTGCCCCTCTGGGATTCAAAGTCAAGAAAGTCAATATACATGTTGAAAATTCATGCAGATGCATAGAGCTTAACCACCGCATGCAGCGGCACAGCCTGCTCCACATGCAGCACTACAGGTATCATTTTGAGTAGCCGAAGCTTTGTCGCTGGTTGCACCAGTTCCGCAAGAGAGGAGAATGGCTAAGATTAAAGATGAGCTGAAAAGAACTGCCCAGAAAAACCATACTATACTTGCTAAACCTTCAAGATTGTTTCCTCCTGCTGCTGTAATCCATCCTCTAACCATATTTCTCTATGCCCTCCAATATCTGATGCTCGTTTGTGTGTGTGTGTGTGTGTGTGTGTCTAGAAACAGCAGTTCCACTCACAAGTATTCAGTATTCTTACCTTATCTCTTAAATTTAACTTTTATAACCACTGTTTCTTTTTACTTTTTGAAGAATTCCTCCTAAGCACTTTTTAAATACCTCTTTTTTAGATAATTTTCACACACATCATTGACTTTGCATATGCCGCTTTTGTCGACCAAACCCACTCACGATTTAATTTGATTTTATTTGGTCAAACGTTAAATTTTTAAGGTGTGAAGGGGATGGAGCTGAAGGTCATGAGAGACACTAAGTTTATATTTGATTAAAGTTTTGCATTATTTTGCCCAAAGTGTTCAAATATCAAAAGACAAATGCAACATCGATCTTATGTAGACCGGTTCAAAGAAAACTCTTGTAAGATTCAAATAGTTTAAGGAATTTCACCTTGTATATATTTGGATAAACTTATAATGACTGATCAAACAAAAGTAAAAAAGAATTACATCTGTAATTCGTTTTCTATTATATATTCTTTCATTGGCAAGAGACTTGTGCATATATAGTGAAAATGCATTCTTGGTTATGGAACCATGCACAGATGGTCGTTTTTTCATCACTCTTTTACTCGTGCAATTCAGAATCTCTTCTTTTCTTTCACCGGTCCTCTAGGAATCTTGTTAAGGATTTTGGAATCAAATTTTTTGTATAATTTCTTCATATCTCTGCTTCCGTGGCTTGCAAGATGATCCACTTCATATTGATAACGCTCATAGAAAGATGGTAAAGTTATTAAGCTCAGAAATCCTGCAAATCCCATCAACACAACAACAAAAAAATGTTTTTAGTTTGTTAGTATTTCAGAATAATGTACATGATTCCATCAAGATTAATTGACATTATGTTGTCGAACTTGAACCTCACCAATAAATATTAAGTTTAAAGAGCTGAAAGAAGTTCCAATAACAGACAATATCCAAAGGAAAGTGATTGCCTGATCATCCCAAAGATGCATGTGAAATCATTAAATCCAATAACAAGATATATATATACAAAAAACTTTTGGAAAAAAGAGATGGGATTGATTATCCAGATTGAACTGAATATACCAGAAAAAATGTTCTTAAATCTTTTCCAGATGAAATGTCATAGAATATCATCAACAACAAGTTGATTTTGGAGAACAGCCATCTGAATGTTGCTTCAGGCACTTGCATAGCACGGAAATCTGGGGGATTCCTGGGAATCAATGAACATTAATGAAGGCAAATCATGCAAACTAGTCTCTAGTTAGTGAAAATATACAAAAATTGAGAATTGTGTAGTGCAGTATTAATGGGAAAGAAAGAAACAATACCAATCAACCAATCCTGCCCCAGTGGACCAAATGAATTGAGATCATGCGAAGAAGAGTAATGAAATTGTATTCCACCACTTCAAAAAGGAACCATATAATTGTGAATCCTATTAGGATTGCTGCAGATAAATTCTTGTTCTTCCACAGTAATATGTCTGCAACTGCAATTCCACACCAATTCTCATATAAATCACATCTTTCATACGTTAAAAAACATTTACTTTTGACTCATCTTTTTTTGTTTTGCACTCATATAGCATATTCTTTCAATATATCAACAATAGGAATTGCCCTTAAACTTTGACAAATTAATGTTCACTCTACTGCCTGTTTTTCAACAGAATAAAATCCAGGCTGATCGATTCAAATCTACCTTTAGTACTAAAACATGATATGAAATTATTAATTATCTTAGTCTCTTTTTTTTTTTTTCCTGATCCATTTATGTACTGCACCTTGCCGACTTGAGAAAATGTGCCTAAAAAATGAACAGTGTGTAGATGCATTCTAGTTTGTGTCATAACTTTCAGCTGCATAAGGAGATAAAGGAGCATATGCACTTATTGTTTCTTGAAAATCAGGCCAAGATAGAGGAGATATTGTAGTAGAAAATTTTAAGAAAGTAAACCAGGGAGAGTTAATATATCTTACAGGAAAAAATTTTCTAGTTTAATTTTTATATGGATTCATTAAGATATGGAATTAATAATTCAAAGTATATATTCAATTTAACTTCCCAGTGAAAAGAAATGGGCACAAAAGTTTAAAAATGAACAAAAGAAGAGGATAAAAAGTTGAGTTGAGAATCACCTTTCCCACCTCCAAGGATGTGGTGAATGGCTCTATCATCACGACCAAACAATCTTTTAGGAGATGAAGGCTGTTCATCTGAATCAGATGAGGAAGAACTCGACATGGCTAAGGTTCATACAATGTTTGAAAAATGATAGTTTAATTGATATATTCATGGTCCTACTACATAATATAGATATTAATTGTACCTTGTGTTAGATAGATATAATTAAGCATGTGGTTTGATTCTAAGCTTTGCATCCAAGACACATTTGGCTTGCAAGAAAGGTATGGCTTTGGCATGGCTAAGAAGATTGCCTGGCCTGAAACAGTTCTGGTCGATCATTAGTTAAAATTTTAGTTCATCTTACATTAATCCACAATTTTGTTTTATGTTCTGGAGTGCATTAAACAACCAAGTAAAAAAAGATGGTGGTCTTCCTGTTTAATTTGGCAATTGGCAAAAGATCATGTGGACCAAATGATGAGATGATTTTGGAACAAAAAAAGTTGTTGTAGGTTACAACAACAACAAAGACTTTAATTATTCTCATATAGATGACATTTAACGTGCTCGATCTAAACCTATATGTATTATATTTAGCCATTCTTCTCAATCCGAAAAACAAATTAAACAAGGGGTGCAATAGGACGATTAACTTCAAAGTTTTAATGGATCTCCTGATTGAATGTATTAGTGCTGGTATCATCGCATCAAAAAATAATTTTAACAAGGAGATCCTATCTCAAAATTCAAAACTGGAATAGAGACCTTTGTCAACCGAGGTTGATAGGCATGAGCAGATCTCATCATTGCTCTACTCATGACTTAAACCATTGTCATTGCTGCAATAATGGCATAGTGACACGCAAACTTTCACTCAAATAATTCAAGGTTAATTTGTCCACCTATGTTGCGCCTATATATCCCGGGTAAGATTTTGTTATTAGGAGAAAATCTTTGACCATACACGAATGATTAAGGTTGCAATATTTTCGAAGGGTGATCAGCAATATTTTAAACCGAAGCAAATAAGTAAACCCTTTTGATATTATGGTACTGAACAATAATTGGCGCATTGCTTTTGCACCGTTAATTGATGCTGAAAATCATTGATATAGCTCTAAATGGTCTGCCTAGGTAGGCTTATCCTTGTCAAAAGCAAATGCAAAAATGATAATCTCAAGGACGACATGATAGATTTGATTTGATTAAAGACTATAGCAAGGTCCACAGTGATTAAGAAGAACTCTCTCCCTCTTCATCATTAATTTTGGCAATTGGAGAGAATCTATCCCCATGTTAGGATATTGAGAGTCCTTACAGCAAAATACTTCAAAGTCATGGGTTTGCTTTTTCATGTTAATAATATTCTAAATATGATTAATAATTGAAAATAAGTACTCGTCTGCGAAATCCTAGCTATCAAAATTAGGGATATTTACCATAATATTACTCTAAAGAAAACAAATTAAAAGAATAATGCTATTTTTATTAGTATTCCAAAAATAGTGAAGTAGTCGCAATTTAAAGTTATCTCCATGATTTATTTTGAGTTTTTAATTTTTTATTTTATCGGTTTTCTTAACCTACCCTTTTTCTGTTCACTTTCACGCCCCGAGGTGAGGATCTCTTGTCCTTGTGTGAACTCATTCCTTGCTATCGAAGTTAATTCCCACTTATTCTAGCTCGCCCCTCGCCCGATATCAAAATTGTTCATAGGTAAATTTTTCAATTAAATTTTTTAAATTTATTATAATCACGCCCTCTACTTCTCTTATGAAATTGCCCTTTAATTTGGATTTGTTCAGCAGTAATGGATCCGGAACTGGTTCTTATAGGCGGAGGAATGATTTGTGTGCTTGTGTGCATGAAAGCGAGAATTAGGCCCGTCACTCTGGAGGACATGGCTATCAGGATGATTAAAGATGAAGAACCTAGAATGCTTTGGGTAAATTTTTATTTTTCAAACTGCGATTTGGATTTTGTTTATGGATCGAACATCGATGTCTCTTTTTGAATTTTGTTGTTCATGATATTAATTTGTTGCTTTTTTAATTAAGTTTAATATCTTATAAGATCATAATTCAAATTTTATATATATGATGTCTAGCTAGTTTAGCTGCAATTAATGTTGCTTCCCCTTTAATTTTATGCAAATTTTATATATATATATGCTTCATTTGTTGGTAGAGTTTGTTGTTGTTGTTGTATTCAGTATTCTTGTTATGAATGTGCATGCATAATTGCATATCCTTTGATTAATCTTATTTGCGTTTCTGTCGAAAAGATAGGCTATATATATAGATGAACAAAATACAGTGCTAGATATACCCAAACGCACTCTTACAAAAGAGAGAACAATAGTTTTGGAGTACTACTCCAGTTCCTGAATTTTGAGGACTAAGAAGCCTATAGCATGTCGTGAATTACATGTTTACCAAAGTATTACATTTGTGTCAAAATATGAAATATACAGATTCTAGAATCAGAATCAATCACTATATAAGGTGTATTAGGGAAGAATAGACCTACTTTAGACCGAGGAACCAAAGTAGAGGGATTTTTCTCAAAAGTTCCTACCCTCCTATGATTCAACATTTTCGAAATCCAAGCCCAACATCATTACCACATGAGGAGTAAGGCATTTCGTAAATTTTCATGAATTCCTGTCCATAAGCACACTTCATGTGCCCATACCCTTATCAAAGTGTAGGCCGATCCTACAACATAGCAACACTCCACTGTCATAAGCAAATCGCAAGGCCCTGCCCTTCAAAAGAATTTCACATAAAACAGTCACATGAAGGGCCGGGCATTTCGTAATCATATATTTTCATGAATTCCTGTCCATAAGTGAACTACTGACCCCAATTCCACTACCTCTCATAAGAATGTTCATTGCTTCAGGAACATTGATCCAGCATTATTTACAACAATACCATCAGTAAAACATTTCAATCCCTTGTTATAATTTCCCATAGAGCCAACCGTAATGCACAGAATTCACACCACAATAATGCACAAAAGGTCTACATCAAACAGCCCACCAATCCAGACTCAAATCTAAACTGGCAGAACTGAAAGTTTCACAATTTCCAAATCCATTACTGCGTGAGTGACCATTGGAGGATCTCTTGCTGCACCTTCCCTCCCCACCTCCGTCAGTGGAGGTTCTTGAATTACCAGGATCTCCTTGGTAGTTTTTAAATTTGGAAAGCATGGTGGAGTCTTCCTGGATGTGGCTGGCCTTTCAGGGACTTCCATATCCTCATTAATCATCTGAACATTGTTCACAATGCATTTCCCTTTATCTGAACTCAACTTGGGGACGTGTACATTTTGAGTGGGAGTTGTCTTCTTTAGTTGGGTTCATTCCTTCTACACCTTAGGAGGATTAGAAGGCTTCAAAGCTGGCATAGTTTTAGTTCGAATGTAACGTACTCTCTCTGTTCTCTAGAGATGTGCACACTAATTAAAAAGAGTGATAAATTCTTTTATTTACCCATATTTATAAACATAACTTTTTCTCTTTTCTTTTAAATAACATTACATAGATAAATGGGACGGATAGTAAAATTGGAACCTGTTAAACTTTTGCATTGAAATTTGTAAAATGACACTTATTTGGAAACAAAAAATGAGAGCTAAAACGGCACTTATTAAAGAACTGAGGGAGTAATGTAAGGGTTTGTTACTTTTGTTGTACCTTTTCGTTTTTATCAAGATTTATTAATTTCTATATGGGCAATTAATAATACATCTTTTATGATTTGTGTACCTTCAAGCAAACACTCTTTATATAAAGAGTGTGCATTAATGATTATAAATAAAATCAAAAAATACCTCAACCAAGCGAAACCTTAGTGGTGGGCCCCACAAGTTATTATTGGCGAATTTGACAGTGTCAAACAAGAAGGATTTTGTTTCCTCCTGGCTCAGACCAATTGAACCTTAAAGGAGAGCCTGTCATAGTGGTCCAACAATGTGCTTTCCCCATCTTGAAGCTCCCCAAAACCACTCACATATCAATATCATCCATTAATCGCCCCCAATCCCATATACTTGAATGAACAAAGAATCGTTTCAAAGAAGCTGATATGATTAATTCAGACATTTTACAGTATGATTAATTAAAGCATTTAAAGTTTTGTATCCCACAAAATAACAGAACAATTGGAGCAGTCTTAGGATTATAAGACTTTGCAAATAAATCAAAATGAAATGGTCATTTGAATAATTCTACACAACCAAACCAATCATCATATTAATAACACCAATAACTAAGCCTTGGCCTTAGGCTTAGGAGGAGGACTAGGGGTGGTAAACGAGCAAGCTACTCGCGAGTAGCTCGATCAACTACTCGACTTGATTGGATAGAACACCTAAGTGTGCTCGGTCAACTACTCGACTCGGTTGGATAGAACACCTAAGTGTGCATCATGTCTAAAATTTGAAGAACGAGCTCATCCGTTAAAGCCACACCATGAGCCTCCGCTTCCATGTTCTTCCAATTCTATAAACCTATTTTGTTCTTTAATTTAGCACTGGTCACAGGACTGATGGGATTGATTGGCGCCTACAACATCAGCAACGTAAAGAAGAATGTGAAGGTCATTGATTTTGCATTGATTGTGTGTTTGTTGGCTGTTGTACTAGGCATGATAACCACTCCAAGGCTTTACAGAGCAAATCCTTGGAGTGCCAGCCTATTGGCACTGATAACATTTGTATTCTCTGTAGTGTCATGGGTTGCTACCATTACTGGTTTGATGGGATTGAGAGAGTAGAGTCCGTTGAGTTATGTTGCTCCTCCAAATGTTTCAACTAGTCATTCTGCCGGTAGATTTTCCTTTAAGCAGCAGGTCAAACACTCAACTACTCGACTCGATTGGATAGAACACCTAAGTGTGCTCAGTCAACTACTCGACTCGATTGGATAGAACACCTAAGTGTGCTCGGTCAACTACTCGACTCGGTTGGATAGAACACCTAAGTGTGCATCATGCCTAAAATTTGAAGAACGAGCTTATTAGTTAAAGCCACACCATGAGCCTCCGCTTCCATGGTTCTTCCAATTCTATAAACCTATTCTGTCTTTAATTTAGCACTGGTCACAGGACTGATGGGATTGATTGGCGCCTACAACATCAGCAACGTAAAAAAAAAAAAATGTGAAGGTCCTTGATTTTGCATTGATTGTGTGTTTGTTGGCTGTTGTGCTAGGCATCATAACCACTCCAAGGCTTTACAGAGCAAATCCTTGGAGTGCCAGGCTATTGGCACTGATACCATTTTTATTCTCTGTAGTGTCATGGGTTGCTACCATTACTGGTTTGATGGGATTGAGAGAGTAGAGTCTGTTGAGTTATGTTGCTCCTCCAAATGTTTCAACTAGTCATTCTGCCGATAGATTTTCCTTTAAGCAGCAGGTCAAACACTCAACTACTCGACTCGATTGGATAGAACACCTAAGTGTGCTCAGTCAACTACTCGACTCGATTGGATAGAACACCTAAGTGTGCTCGGTCAACTACTCGACTCGGTTGGATAGAACACCTAAGTGTGCATCATGCCTAAAATTTGAAGAACGAGCTTATCAGTTAAAGCCACACCATTAGCCTCCGCTTTCATGGTTCTTCCAATTCTATAAACCTATTCTGTTCTTTAATTTAGCACTGGTCACAGGACTGATGGGATTGATTTGCGCCTACAACATCAGCAACGTAAAAAAATGTGAAGGTCCTTGATTTTGCATTGATTGTGTGTTTGTTGGCTATTGTACTAGGCATCATAACCACTCCAAGGCTTTACAGAGCAAATCCTTGGAGTGCCAGGCTATTGGTACTGATAACATTTGTATTCTCTGTAGTGTCATGGGTTGCTATCATTACTGGTTTGATGGGATTGAGAGAGTAGAGTCCGTTGAGTTATGTTGCTCCTCCAAATGTTTCAACTAGTCATTCTGCCGCTAGATTTTCCTTTAAGCAGCAGGTCAAACACTGAGATAATCCAAGAGCAAATTTTGTGTGCTGTCTATCGCTCTTTTGAGTACTATTGCTCTAAGTTTGTAATATAGCTCAACTCATCCTCGCTGCAGAAGCATTTTCTTGTTAGTTGAACAGGAAAGCTGAATATATGTCTAGTTTTTTTAACCTTTCGTCAAGATAGTTGCACATCTAAATCAAGTAGGTTTGTCGGTTTATCCCAATTGTTAGGAGACTTGAATATGGACTTAACATTTGATACATTGAATTTTTTGTAGCCAGTTGAATCCTTCGTGGTAAATGAAAATGTGTGCATAGACAGAATAGGATGGTGAAATTTGATTTATACAATTAACCTCGCACAGTGAGATAAACGCTTAGTTTGTTATTGTTGTGGTTGAATCCTTCATAGTGAATGAAAGCTGTACTTCTTGAAATTAAGAATGCTATTTTCTCATGCATTGATGAATATTATTTTTCTAAAAACCCAGGTGGTATTAAAACCACTTCATTTTCATCACATAATTTCTTAGTTTTCTAATCTTTATATTGTAAGTTTTAACGTTTATAGTTTAGGGTTTAGGGTGAATGGTTCCAACCAAAAAAAAAATTATAATTTAAAAAAATTTCTATACCACTTCATTTTCATCACATAATTTCTTAGTTTTCTAATCTTTATATTGTAAGTTTTAACGTTTATAGTTTAGGGTATCAATTTTTTTAATTAATTATTCTAATTATATTATTATATTGTTCAATCATTCTTTTAATACGCTTATCATTTATATATTTTTCTTTCCCACTTATCTAATTCTTCATAATTCTATTTTCTAAAACCTCCATATATTAGTTCAATTTCAACTATTAATCCAATTATATTATGTATCAACTTAATTTTCTAATTTATATTATCCTAATTTTATTTTTATATTATGCTAATATACTATTTGAATTCCAATTAATAGTTTGATCACTCTCAATACTCTTATTCTTTCTATATCTTTCTTTCTCACTTATCTAATATTCATAATTCTATTCTTCTAAAAAATTCATATATTAGTTTAATTTTAACTACTATTCTAACTATGTTATTATATTATACTATTTGAATTCTAATTAATAATTCAAATATTCAAACATTCTTTCAATATTCTTATTATTTTTATATCATTGAATCTCACTTATCTAATTCTTTCTAGTTCTATTATCTAAAAACTATGTATTAATTATGTTCAATTGTAACTATTATTATTCTAATTATATTATTATGTTATATAATTTGAGTTTCAATTAATAGTTTAATCATTATTTCAATAGAAATCAAATTTAAAAGTGGGATTACAATCAAAATATCCTCGTGGGGGGGGGGGGCGTCACTCTTAATTTTATTAATATAAAAGTGGGTTACAAAATGATGGATATATCCACATCATTAGTACAAAATGGAAAGCTATAAATAGGGAGGACTCCTCCTTTACATTATAGCAAAAGTTTCAGCAAATAAAATTAGGAGTACTTCATCATTTACAAATTTAGTGGTTTATAAAGTTTGAAAATAATATAAGGCTAGTGAGTGTGTGATATTCATGTAGTGGTTATAGCACACATTTTTTCGACAAAAATGGCAAATCTCAAAAACTTGTCGTCAAAGCTCATTTTCGTGTCATTTTTGCACTCATATCAATTGGCAAAGTGCTATCTAACGAACTGTGTAAAAAAAGAAAAACTTAAAAATTTTGAAAAAATGACCATTTTTTATGGATTGTAGCACACGTATTTTTTTGCCCAAAATGACAAATCTCAAAAACTTGCCATCTGTGGCCGTTTTGTGCCATTTTTTGCACTCAGATCGATTGACGATGTGTTATCTAATGAATGGTGTGAAAAAAAAAGAGTTAGAAATTTTGAAAAATGACCATTTTTGTGGGTTATAGCACACATTTTTTGGCCCAAAATGGCAAATTTCCAAAACTTGCTGTATGTGGCCATTTTTGTGCCCTTTTTTGCACTCATTTGAATTCTCAATGTGCTATCTAATGAATGGTGTAAAAAAAAGAAAGTTAGAAATTTTGAAAAATAACCATTTTTTGTGGGTTATACCACATTTTTTTTGGCCAAAATGACAAATCTCAAAAATTGATCGTCGTTAGTCATTTTTTGCACTCAAATCAAATGAAAATGTGCTATCTTATGAATGGTGAAAAAAAATGAAAATTAGAAAATTTAAAAAATAATCATTTTTGTGGGTTATAACCCAGTTTTTTTTGCCATAATGACAAATCTTAAAAATTTGTTGTCAGTGCTCGTTTTCATGTCGTTTTCTACACTCATATCAAATGGAAATGAGCTATCTAATGAGTGGTGTAAAAAAGGGAAATTTAAATTTTTTAAAAATGATCATTTTTGTGGTTTATCATACATATGTTTTTGCCAAAAAGGACAAATCTCAAAAACTTGCAGTCTGTGGCCATTTTGGTACCGTTTTTTGCACTCATATCAATTGGCGATGTGTTACTAATGAATGGTATAAAAAAATGAAAAGTTAGAAATTTTTAAAAATGACCATTTTTGTGTGTTACAGAACACATTTTTTTGGCCAAAATAGCAAATTTCAAAAAGCTACCGTCGGCGGTCGTTTTCGTGCCATTTTTTGTACTCATATCAATTGGCAATGTGCTATCTAATGAATGGTGTATAAAAAAGGAAAAGTTAGAAATTTTGAAAAATAACCATTTTTGTGGGTTATAGCACACGATTTTTTGGCCAAAATAGCAAATCTCAAAAACTTACCGTCGTTGGCCGTTTTTCTGCTTTTTTGCACTCATATCAACTGGCGATGTGCTATTTGATGAATGGTGTAAAAAAAGTTAGAAATTTAAAAAAAATAACTATTTTTGTGGGTTATAACACACATTTTTTTTTCCAAAATGACAAATCTGAAAAAGTTGTCGTTAAAGCCCATTTTCGTATCTTTTTTGCTCTCATATCAAATGGCTATGTGCATCTAATTAATGGTGTAAAAAACAAAAACTAAGAAATTTTGAAAAAATGAGCATTTTTGTGCGTTATAGCACACTTTTTTTTGCCCAAAACGGCAAATCTCAAAAACTTGCCATCTGTGGGCTTTTTCGTCCCATTTTTTGCACTCATGTCAATTGACAATGTTCTATCTAATGAATGGTGTTGAAAAAAGAAAGTTAGAAATTTTAAAAAAATGACCATTTTTATGGGTTATTAGCACACATTTTTTTACCCAAAATAACAATTTTCAAAAAGTTGCCATCGTTGGCCGTTTTGGTGCCTTTTTTGCAATAATATCAAATGTCGATGTGCTATCTAATGAATGGTGTAAAAAAAGAGAAAGTTAGAAATTTTAAAAAATGGCCATTTTTGTGGGTTATAGTATATGTCTTTTTGGCCAAAATGGCAAATCTCAAAAAGTTGTTGTCAGTGCCCATTTTCGTATCGTTTTTTCCACTCATATCAAATGGCGATATACTATCTAATGAATGGTGTAAAAAAGGGAAATTTGTAAAATTTGAAAAATGACCATTTTGTGGTTATCACATACGTTTTTTGCCAAAAGCGGCAAATCTCAAAAACTTGCAGTCTGTGGTCATTTTTGTACTTTTTTTGCACTCATATCAATTAGCAATGTGTTATATAATGAATAGTGTAAAAATAGGGAAATCTAGAAATTTTTAAAATGACCATTTTTGCAGGTTATAACACACATTTTTTTTTGCCAAAATGCCAAATCTCAAAAAGTTGCCATCGGTGGCCGTTTTTGTGCCTTTTTTGCACTCATATTTATTGGTGATGTGCCATCTAATGAATGGTGTATAAAAAAGGGAAAGTTAGAAAATTTGAAAAATAACCATTTTTATAGGTTATAGCACTTTTTTTTTTGCCAAAATGGCAAATCGATCTCAAAAAGTTGGCTTTGAATTCCCTTCCTTAGTTCATGACAAGGTTACTTTTTTGCCCCTGGAAAAGCGGTCACGTGATGGGGTCGTGACTAGATTTAATGATATTTATAACAGATCCGTCAATAGGGACTAAAAGTTTACACTTTTTAAATGTCAGGGACTAATATGTCTCGTTTTAAATATGAGAGACTAAAACAATTGTTTTGTGAAATGTAAGGAACTTCTGTGGTGGTTTCCCAAAATCTAAATTTTATTTTTTTGCACCGTTCATTAGAATATATGTTCACAATTGAGGCGTGTATAAAAAAATAGTAGGGGAAAAGCCAAAATGTCAGCATGATTTTTTATTTTGCCATTTTTAACCAAAATACGTGTGTTACAACCTATGAAAAATGAAGGTTTGGTGAAAATTTTAATTTTCACATTGTTTGACAATATTCACTAGAAAGTGTGATGGTCATGTTTTTCAAACTCTCCAAACCCTAATATAAGTAAAGGAGAAAGTTTACTCTTTTTTTTGTTTCAAAACTTATATGATGGAGTAGTACTCCAATCTTATATGCGTTGACTCATGTAATGGCGGTGTTTGGCATGTCTGCCACCTCTCTTTTACTTCTAATAAATAAATTAGTCGTAATGCCCATCTTTAAAAAAAAAGACAATATTCACTAGAATGCATGATCACAATCGGGGTGGGTGCAAAAAACTGTACCAAAAAGTCCAAAATCAAAGTATTTTGAATTTGGCTATTTTTGGCTAAAATACTTGTGTTATAATTAACCCATGAACAATGGAAATTTTGTGAAAAATCTAAATTTTATTTTTTTGACAAATGCATGTTCACAATTGATGTGTGTGCAAAAAACACTAGAGAAAAAGTCAAAATCAACAAGTTTTTTTACTTTACTGTTTTTTGACAAAAATACGTGTGTTATAACTCATGAAAAATAGAGATTTCGTGAAAATTTTAATTTTCACTTTTTTTGACAATATTCACTAGAATGCATGTTTACAATTGGTCTAGGTGCAAAAAATAATACAAAAAAAAGTAAAAAATCAATGTATTTTTGGATTTTGCTATTTTTTGGCTAAATACATTCTATAACCCATGAAAAATTAAAATTTTGTGGAAAAAAAAACTAAATTTCACCTTTTTTATACCATTCATTAGAATGTATGTTCACAATTGTAATATGATTTTTTAAAGATATATGCTAGATTTTATGTATAATAATGATTCATTTTGAATGTCAAAAAATTATAATAGTACTTATAATACTTTTTTCTTCATTAAAGTGATTTTTGAAAAAATTAATTCAGAGTACATGTGAATTTTATAACAATTATAACATTTATTGAGTTTTTTTTTGTGAATACGAAAAAATGATAACCTCTATATTTTTTTATACTCAATTGATTAATAGTGTCTTCTAATCATTTATAACTAGTTTATTGTTTAAATACAATTGATTTTATTCTAGAAAAGTCTTGATTGAATTTATTTAATTGCAAAAAAAATTGAGTGATATTAGGATTAAACCATGCAAACCCCAATTAATATGTTTTGTAATTTTATAGATACAGATATAGGTATAAATGAGTGAATAATTGAGGTTCTAGAGGGATTCCAGTATTGAAAAAAAAAAAACTGGTGGAATTTCATTAGAAAAATTTAGAAAAAAGGGATTTAAAAAATTGGAGTTTTGCTATTTTTACGCAAGAGTAAAAAATGGAGAATCTCATCATCACAAATGCCAACAAATATGTAAATAAATAAAACTTGATTGACAGCAGAATGGCCATATGCATGCCTTGTTAGGCACCTCTTGCCATCATTGGCTTCCTCTCCATAGCATCAATGGCGAAGAAAATTAATGCAAACTTTGCCATTGTTGCCATCATTCTTCTTCTCTCCTTCAAACCCTCCAATGCAAATTCCCCAAGACAAGACGAAGGTATTTTAGGTGCAATTAAGAATTACTTCTTTCCAAGGATCGAAATAACATTATACAATGAAGGTGATCATGATGTTCTTTATACCTGCAACTTAACAAAAAATAGTTCCGCTTTGTATCTTCTTCGTAAAGGAGAAAAATTCAAGTACAGTTTCACACAAATTGCATTCCCAATGCGATGGTGTTATTTGTACATCAATGACAAAATCAATGGATTTTTTTGGTCATACAATGTTAGATTGAGATGCACCAAATGTTTTTGGAGCATTTCAAAATATGCAAATTTGTATAGAAGCGATCGGACAAGATGGGAACGTCAACAGCTGTTTATGCCACGCAACTTCAACATGGATTCTTATAAAAGAAATTCTTCTACAGACAGTTGATGATGGGTTTAATTTGCATGCATGGGAGGACTTGATCAGAGGAGAAGATGAATATGCATTAATATTTGTGAGACTTGATCATCAAGTCCTTAATTTTGTTGATGAAATATATGTTTTAATTTCATCGCATTTTAGTTTTCAAATATGATTTGTTGTAGTAAAAATCTTGTTTGTAGAGATACATCTACGTGTTATATATGCATATGGCTAGTTGATTAATTTCAACATATTTCATGGTTTGCATGATGTATTGCTTTCTTTGTACATTGAAGATTGAAATCATATTCTTCACCATGATCGAAATCAAAGATATTTCAATGAACAGCAGTTTGATATTTCTTGTGCATGGCAAGTGCAATGAGACTTTCCAGCTACGATTATGGGGTGGTATTGGATATAGGGATTGTTGCATTGAACATACATAATCATTCCCTACATTTTGTTTTTCCCTTTCTTCTTCTAATGGAGGATAATTTAGGGTAAATGTTGAACAAGCAAAAGGGTTAGTCTTCATTTTTTTCACCATTTTATTATCCTACAAAGAAGAGGGAATTCACGAATGTTGATAAAGAAGCATTGATTTAGAATCTTGATATCATGAAAGGGATGTAGTTAATCATTTTGATCATTGCCTATTTTACAGAAAAACAATAAATACAATGTTGGAGTAGAATGTTGTTTTACTATTTACTTTCTTCTATTCCTCTTTTTTCCATTTGTAAAATTTAAAAATTTCCCTTTCAACAAGAAAAAAAAATACAATGTGATTGATTAACTCTTCAAAATGAATTTTTTTAGCCTTTGTATGAACAAACTGGAGCCAACAATGGAGAGCAAGATGTCCAAGTCAGTTGAACTTCAAAGATCCAATCAATCTTCAATGTCCAGTTTCACAGGGCCTAAAGGCCTGCAAATGTGCAAATGTGCAAACAGCAACACTACAGACAACGCAATGGAAGCAAAACAGAAGTGATATAATTGAATGCAAACTTCATACGCTCATATTTGGTCATATTTCACATCAATTCTCATAAGTATAAAATATCCTTAATATGGCAACAGACAAATAACCCTGATTAAAGCCGGTCAACAGCAACGCGCAAGTGGGGAGATATAGACAAGCCCACCGTGCCCTGCTCCAGTCCAGCCTTGTTCACACACACTCACACACTCTCACTCTCACTGAGAACTCACAAGCTCACAAATGTCTGAAGAGTGAAGAAAACAAATTGACCCCACAAGACTCCTCACCGACACCTTTACTCTTCCTAAACTATCATCAGCTGCTGCAGTTTTAGCCTTCATTTCCACAAAACAACAACAGTGCTTAAATAATAATTGTCCCCAAAAAACCATCCAAAAAGTAAAGCAGAATAAAGCCAAACCCACCAAAGCAAAAACAGAGCAAGCTGAACCAAGAAAAGTCTTCAGCAGAGCCCAAAACTTTATAAGAGAGAAAAAAAAAAAGCCATAATTCATTCCACACCCTCAAAAACAGTGCAAGATTAAATCTTTACACATTTTTTTCTTAAAGCAAGTACAGAAGCTAATTGAGTCTGTTGTGTGTGAACGCGTGAGAAACTGAAGAACTAACAAAAATGGGAGCTTCCATACCCATTTTCGCAATTATCACTTCTCTTCACCTCATCGCCTTTGTTCTCGCCGTTGGAGCTGAAAGGCGTCGTAGCACGGTAACCCTTTATGCCTTTTGCAATTAGAAATTCTGGGTTTTGCTTTGTTTTGTGGAAATTGATCAAAGTTTGTACCTTTTTTTTTTTGTGGCTTTGAATTTTCGTGAAGGCTAAGGTTGTGCCGGATAAGTACGATGAAATGACATACTGTGTGTATGCAACGGATGCTTCAACGGTGTATGGATTATCGGCGTTTGGATTGCTTCTGATTAGTCAAACGGTGCTTAACGGCGTTACAAAGTGTTTGTGTTTTGGGAAAGGGATGATAGGTGGAAAGTCTACTACTTGTGCCGTTTTCTTCTTCATCTTTTCTTGGTAATTTCCAATTTACTGAACTGTCTTTGTTTACTTCAATGTACCATCTTTGCCACTATTGATTGTAGTGCGAGTTGGAATCTGGTCCCACCTCCCCATCCCTTGCAATGTTTTATTGCTTCACGTGATTAGCTTGTAAAATTCAGTTCATCCCATTAAATCTTGTTCATCCCACCTCCCCATCCCTTGCCATGTTCCATGGTGCAGTTTTAGAACTTTTGTGCAAGGGGACTTCATGTAATTGTTGCAAAGGCATACTAGGTTTAAGCACTGATAGTACATGTAATTGAGCTCCAAATAAGTTGTGATATGCAGTCGAAGATATCAAAGTGCGAATCACATATTGGTTCATATGCTGTACATGTAATGTTTATATACATAGGGTGCAAGGTTGAGTAAGCCCTCATTGTAGAACTGAGGCAGTTTCCATATAGGAACAGCCTTGCTCTGTGCCGCCGATTATGACATTTTACTCCAAGGCCCAAGGGTACAAGTTGTCTCATTTATTGGACTTTTGGACTTCTAATGTATGATGTTTCATGTGAATGCTCCAGAATTTGGTCGATCTTTGAAATTTTTTGTTTGGTCATGAGGCGATTACTGACAAGTAGTATTATACAATGTTGTAGTTTTGTTCATGTGCTTCTTTGTTCTGTTGATATGTTTTGTAATTTAGCTTTCCAGAAGTGCCATTTTGGGACAAAAGAGTGTTTTCCGTTTCTGTTACTTTTCTTGTAAAATTGTGTGAATAGCTTTTCCATATTCGTGAACCTGTGGCCTTCCAACACATTTTGATCATCATTTCTGCTTCCTGATTCTTGTTCCATGGAAATCTCAACTCATGAACAGATGAACCTATTGGTTTTAATTTTGGGCACATATTGATGGTAAATAATCCAAATGCATAATACAACTACCCTACATAAGTCGTGTGTGCATGTTTAGTGTTAATCAGGATGATGTGACCTATTTCAAGAGAACTCTTGACAACTCCTGGGTGAGAATTCAAATTCATTTGGTGCTGTGACTTTCTTCATTTTTCTCTGAATGTACCAGAATCGGAAGCTGGAATTTTAACCTCTCTCAAGATAGTAAATTGTGTTTCTTACCTGCCATCTTATGTGTTGTAAGTTTGTATTTTTGGTGCAACTTGTTATTTAGTATTTCTTTTCCCTTTCTGTGTCCAATTTAGAGCTGCGACCGATGAAAAAGGTTTTGAGGGCAGGACGGATTCTCCGCTGTTCTATTCTGTTGCCTTAGCTGCATCTTTCCTTGCAGCAGTTAGTGTTATTTTTTCTCTGCAGTGTTGGTTTCAGTAAGATATTTCTCATAATGATTCCATTGCTTCAATTTCGCACCTTGTGACAGCGTTTCATATACGAGAACAACAACATTTCCTAGGATTAGGCTCTACCTGTCAACATGTTTGCTCATTGTGGCATATACTAAAATTTGAGGACATGACAGGGTAAGCTTTTTGGGAGCAGAAGCATGCTTACTGGCAGGATCAGCAAGGAATGCTTACCACACTAAATATCGAGGCATACTTCATAGTACTGACTTGTCGTGTGCTACTCTGCGCAAAGGCGTGTTTGCTGCTGGGGCTGCACTATCCTTGCTATCAATGATAGGCTCCATTTTCTACTACTGGGCTCATTCCAAGGCAGACACAGGTGGATGGGAAAAGCAAAACAATGAAGGAGTTGGAATGACTACATCCCATTTTATGGAGAACCAACACCAACTCAAGGACAATCAGTTTGAGAAGATATGATCATGTTGTAATAATATAGTAAAAAAAGTTTTGAGTTGCTTTGTTCATTTGAAAAATCAGATGCTCGAATGCCATATTGAGCTTTGTACCTCATTACCTTATATAATAGTATGAATTAAAAGTGGATTTTGTACTACAATTTCATCATCAAAACTTTAGACAAGCAACAAGACAGAACGTCGACCTTTCTCCCTTTTAACTGGAAAAATCACAACTTTAAAATCCTTCTAGTGTGAAATTTTTTGGCTTTCCTTTTTCATTAATTTCTTGTTCGCTCCAAATTTTATTAATTTTTCTTGTTCAATTATCTATATGCTGCTCGAATGGCTTCATATAGTACTCTATTTCTTGGTTTTTATCAAAGTTGAATTAAGTTGAAGTGAAATATAGAAAATAACTCTTTTTCTGTTTACGTTTATGACATAATGAACACTGTTTTTGGATCGAGAAAACTGCTTCTACTAGTGCTCTGTACATTTGTAGTCCAACAATGTTTTTTGGATTAATTTGTTTTTTTCTATAATTATTTCCAACTACAGTTGCAGTCAAGGCAAGCAAGCAGCAAGGCTCAACTTGGAACTAATTAAACTGGTAATAAAACTTAACATGTGAGATGAAGATTGTTGTACTTTAGTCTATCCTAATTCTTTTTCCCATAATTACGGTGATTAAACTTTCACTATAGTATTCTTTTATCAGTATAGACAAATAGACAAATAGACAATATCAAGAACTAGCCATAAATTTATATGCCATTTGGTTTTTCATTTCCCAACAACATGCTGCCTCACAAATAACCACCAAAAAAAAGAAGGGCAGACAGAGATTATATATAGCATCATTCAATCTTTATTATAAGAAGCAAAGCTTAACGTACAAACACAACAAAGTTGTGCAACGATAGAACATTCTCATAATAATACTATATATCATGATCAAACATTGATCAAATCCCATAATAGTCCCATACAGATAACATAAACTAAGTGCAACATATTAAATTAAACCATAATTATGACATAGTATTTAGTACTAATTAAGGCATGAAAATTAAGAAAATAGTCTCTGATCATCAGCATCTAGGGAATGGAGTGCCACAAGTTTTAGCAACCTTCCTTGCATTAGGAGAATCGATGAACTTCTTGAGATTAGGGTTCTTCATATAGTTGCATAGGCATGGCCTTTGTTCTTTAATTTTGTAGCAACACAAAGCAGTGGGTGAAGATGCAGATGTTATAGCGTTTGCACATGGACTCAGCTGCAAAGGGTTGCAAGTCACTGCTGCTTCTGTTTTCTCAACTCCTCCAAGAACCAAAACAAGAACTGCAAGAAATGCTAAGAACTTCATGATTTTCTGTGACTTAAAATCCTTATTGTATGAATGTATGGATAGAAAGATATATAGAGAGGAGATGGTTGAAGTGGGATTTGTCAATGGTCTCTATTTATAGAGGAAGTTGGCTGAAAAGGGTTGGTAAATTGATGATCAAAAAAGTTTTTACCCCCATCCATTATCCTCTGCCAGATTTTGGCTTAAAGATTTCATGCTTTTCAAAAAGTTCGTCTCAGTGTAACATTAATCATTTGTCATCCCTCTTAAAGAAAATTGAAGCAATTTTTTTTTCTTTTTTCAAGCAATTTTGAGTGCCATTGTATTCTGCATGCAAGCTAGCTGGAAAATATATACTATGCATAGAGCAAGAAAAAGGGACTTGAATAGAAGTGCTAGAAGTTTATTCAGTCTATGCTCAAGTACTGCTCATTGATTTGAAAAAAAAAATAAAAATTAAATGAGGTATTGCTTAAACTTTCTTGCCATATTTAAATAAAAAGGAAAAGCTCATACTTAAATGTTACTTTATGACTTCTCAAGAATCTCAACCACAGCAAACCTTTCTTGAAAATGAAAAAAAAAAAAAATTTCTTGTCTCATGGCAATCCATTTTTCCTTTTCCTTGATTTCAAAATAGAAAAAGAAAAAAAAACTTTTTCAATGCATTTTATTGTTTGCATAATTAATCACATGCATAAACAGACAATTTTTTTTTTTTGGCATTGATTTTGTGATTTACCATTTTCGTTTGTGTAGACATTATGATTTTGTTTATAGATCCAACAAAAAATTATAGAGGAAACATTATTGATTCCAAGTCAATTTATAAAGGTAAGCTCCATTTTATGGAAATCGATCATAACTTTTTGAAGTGCGGTATTGATTATTGCTGGTAATTGATCATCTTTATACGCACGCCTGCGTAGAATTTTTTTCTGCATCATTTCATCCATCCTCTCAACTCAAGAAATAATCATATATGTGTTTTAAACTTATTTTTCTGCACTAGTGGTATATGTAGTGCTCAAAAGGGATAAATAATTTTATAGCTTGACTTTTGATTTCCTTTTTTTTTAATTAAGAATTGAGAACTTTCATCCCCCAAGATATTAAAAAAAATTTGGTAAAGTTTATTGAAAAAAAATATAATTGCAAATTTGAGTCAAGTGCATAGTGTACATGATCAACTACTATGAGGATTGATCATCTTTTTTTCTTTTCTTTTTTTTTTTGTGTGGGTAAAACTATTAAGAGTAATGATCAATAACAAATAATAATGGTAGAATATAAACGAAGTAGCAGTATGAATTCATAAGAATATTTGTCGGCCAGACCCAAAATGTGTCGTGCTATAATCAATGAAAATTATGGCATTCCAACCTTTGAAGCTGTTCCCTTTCGGTGATGTGATGTGATCCGAAGGGCGATGAAGCACTGCATGCTGCCATGCTCATGCTACCATTTTCAGATCCTATGCAAATATTCTTACTTTTCTTTGTCAAGCCTTAACGAAAAAGGATCCCTTTTTTCACGCAGACTCCCCGAAGAAAAAAAAGGAAGTTTGCCCATTGATTTCTTGTATATGCAGTTTAGAACATGTCAAGAAAAATAGCAAACTATTATAGTGTTCAAATAGAGAAGAAAACTGGAAATAGGAAATCTTAATTTGTCCAATTAACTTAACTCAATGGTGACTTGAAAAACCAAGTTGCATGCATGGGTTACCGAAATGATCTATGGACATGCATGCAATTGTTTATGCCACAAATTATAGTACTAAAATGACTTTGAAGTATTAATTTTGCTGTAAGGACTCTCAATATCCTAACCTGGATAGATTCTCTCCAATTGCCAAAATGATGAAGAGGGAGAGAGTTCTTCTTTATCACTGTGGACCTTGCTAAATTCTTTAATCAAATCAAATCAAATCTATCATGTCGTCCTTGAGATTATCATTTTTGCATTTGCTTTTGACAAGGATAAGTCTACCTAAGCAGACCATTTAGAGCGATATCAATGATTTTCAGCATCAATTAACGGTGCAAAAGCAATGCGCCAATTATTGTTCAGTACTATATATCGAAAGGGTTTACTTATTTGCTTAGGTTTAAAATATTGCTGATCATCACCCTTCGAGAATATTGCAACCTTAATCATTCGTGTATGGTCAAAGATTTTCTCCTAATAACAAATCTTACTCGGGCTATGTAGGTGCAACATAGGTGGACAAATTAACCTTGAATTATTTGAGTGAAAGTTTGCGTGTCACTATGCCATTATTGTAGCAATGACAATGGTTTAAGTCATGAGTAGAGCAATGATGAGATGTGCTCATGCCTATCAACCTCTGTTGACAATAAAAGGTCTCTATTCCAGTTTTGAATTTTGAGATACGATCTCATTGTTAAAATTATTTTTGGGTGCGATGATACATTCGATCTGGAGATCCCATTAAAACTTTGAAGTTAATCGTCATATTGCACCCCTTATTGTTTAATTTGTTTTTCGGATCGAGAAGGATGGCTAAATATGATCCATATAAGTTTAAATCGACCACGTTAAATGTTATCTATATGAAGAATAATTAAATTCGTTGTTGTTGTTGTAAACTATAACCCTTTTTGTTTTTCCAAAATCATGATCATCTTAATTGGTTCACATGATCTTTTGTCAATTGCCAAATTAAACAGGAAGATCAATCCAACTTTTTTACTTGTTTGTTTAATGCACTTCAGAACATAAATAAAAAATTGGATTAATGTACGATGAACTAAAATTTTAACTAATGATCTGCCAGAACTGTTTCAGGCCAGGCAATCTTCTTTGCCATGCCAAAGCCATACCTTTCTTGCAAGCCAAATGTGTCTTGGATACAAAGCTTAGAATCAAACCACATGCTTATTTATATCTATCTAACACAAGGTACAATTAATATCTATATTATGTAGTAGGACAATGAATTTATCATTTTTCAAACATTGTATGAACCTTAGCCATGTCGAGTTCGTCCTCATCTAATACAGATGAACAGCCTCCATCTCCTAAAAGATTGTTTGGTCGTGATGATAGAGCCATTCACCACATCCTTGGAGGTGGGAAAGGTGATTCTCAACTCAACTTTTTATCCTCTTCTTTTGTTCATTTTTAAACTTTTGTGCCCATTTCTTTTCACTGGGGAGTTAAATTGAATACTTTGAATTATTAATTACATATCTTAATGAATCCATATAAAAATTAAACTAGAATTTTTTCCTGTAAGATATATTAACTCTCCCTGGTTTACTTTCTTAAAAAATTACTACTATAATATCCCCTCTATCTTGGCCTGATTTTAAAGAAACAATAAGTGCATATGTTCCTTTATCTCCTTATGCAGCTGAAAGTTATGACACAAACTAGAATGCATCTACACACTGTTCATTTTTTAGGTACATTTTCTCAAGGCTAAATCGGCAAGGTGCAATACATAATTGGGAAAAAAAAAAAGACTAAGATAATTAATATTTCATGTGATACAGAAAAGGGCAATTCGCAGCATTATTTTTTACTAAAAGTAGATTTGAATCGATGAGCCTGGATTTTATTCTGTTGAAAAACAGGCAGTAGAGTGAACATTAATTTGTTAAAGTTTAAGGGCAATACCTATTGTTGATATATTGAAAGAATATGCTATATAAGTGCAAAACAAAAAAAGATGAGTCAAAAGTAAATGTTTTTTAACGTATGAAAGATGTGATTTATATGAGAATTGGTGTGGAATTGCAGTTGCAGACATATTACTGTGGAAGAACAAGAATTTATCTGCAGCAATCCTAATAGGATTCACAATTATATGGTTCCTTTTTGAAGTGGTGGAATACAATTTCATTACTCTTCTAAGTCACATCTCAATCATGATGATGTTAATTATGTTCATTTGGTCCACTGGGGCAGGATTGGTTGATTGGTATTGTTTCTTTCTTTCCCATTAATACTGCACAACACAATTCTCAATTTTTGTATATTTTCACTAACTAGAGACTAGTTTGCATGATTTGCCTTCATTAATGTTCATTGATTCCCAGGAATCCCCCAGATTTCCGTGCTATACAAGTGCCTGAAGCAACATTCAGATGGCTGTTCTCCAAAATCAACTCGTTGTTGATGATATTCTATGACATTTCATCTGGAAAAGATTTAAGAACCTTTTTTCTGGTATTGTCATCAGTTCAATCTGGATAATCAATCCCATCTCTTTTTTCCAAAATTTTTTTGTATATATATATCTTGTTACTGGATTTAATGATTTTCACATGCATCTTTGGGATGATCAGGCAATCACTTTCCTTTGGATATTGTCTGTTATTGGAACTTCTTTCAGCTCTTTAAACTTAATATATATTGGTGAGGTTCAAGTTCGACAACATAATGTCAATTAATCTTGATGGAATCATGTACATTATTCTGAAATACTAACAAACTAAAAACATTTTTTTGTTGTTGTGTTGATGGGATTTGCAGGATTTCTGAGCTTAATAACTTTACCATCTTTCTATGAGCGTTATCAATATGAAGTGGATCATCTTGCAAGCCAAGGAAGCAGAGATATGAAGAAATTATACAAAAAATTTGATTCCAAAATCCTTAACAAGATTCCTAGAGGACCAGTGAAAGAAAAGAAGAGATTCTGAATTGCACGAGTAAAAGAGTGATGAAAAAACGACCATCTGTGCATGGTTCCATAACCAAGAATGCATTTTCACTATATATGCACAAGTGTCTTGCCAATGAAAGAATATATAATAGAAAACGAATTACAGATGTAATTCTTTTTTACTTTTGTTTGATCAGTCATTATAAGTTTATCCAAATATATACAAGGTGAAATTCCTTAAACTATTTGAATCTTACAAGAGTGTTCTTTGAACCGGTCTACATAAGATCGATGTTGCATTTGTCTTTTGATATTTGAACTTTGGGCAAAATAATGCAAAACTTTAATCAAATATAAACTTAGTGTCTCTCATGACCTTCAGCTCCATCCCCTTCACACCTTAAAAATTTAACGTTTGACCAAATAAAATCAAATTAAATCCTGAGTGGGTTTGGTCGACAAAAGCGGCATATGCAAAGTCAATGATGTGTGTGAAAATTATCTAAAAAAGAGGTATTTAAAAAGTGCTTAGGAGGAATTCTTCAAAAAGAAAAAAGAAACAGTGGTTATAAAAGTCAAATTTTACAGATAAGGTAAGAATACTGAATACTTGTGAGTGGAACTGCTGTTTCTAGACACATACATCACACACACACACACACAAACGAGCATCAGATATTGGAGGGCATAGAGAAATATGGTTAGAGGATGGATTACAGCAGCAGGAGGAAACAATCTTGAAGGTTTAGGAAGTATAGTATGGTTTTTCTGGGCAGTTCTTTTCAGCTTATCTTTAATCTTAGCCATTCTCATCTCTTGCGGAACTGGTGCCACCGGCGACAAAGCTTCGGCTACTCAAAATGATACCTGTAGTGCTGCATGTGGAGCAGGCTGTGCCGCTGCATGCGGTGGTTAAGCTCAATGCAGCTGCATGAATTTTCAACATGTATATTGACTTTCTTGACTTTTGAATCCCAGAGGGGCAATTACACAAGTTCTGATTACAAACCATGAAAACGAAGAAAAGATTCTGCGTTGTTTTCGTTTTGTTTCTTTTTCTGTGTTTTTCATTTCTGTCTTTTACGGTTGGTACACAATGCACAGCTTTTATTTACACTGCAGGTGTTAATGTTACACAAGTGCTGAAACTTCATTCTTTGCCTGGCAACGTTGTGCTGGATGAGAAACATACAGCATTCACGCTGAATGAGAAATAAACAGCATTCATGAATTCTCGACCTCTTCCAAATTTTTCATTGAAGTTATACATTACTTCATCACGTCTATAATACTTCTTATTTTTCTTTTTCATGCACTATCCGGATCATTTTCACATTTTGTACAAGGAGAGGATGTGATCCTTTCATTCGTGAATACAGAAAATGTTTTGATCATCCACATGCCAATCAATAGCCGTAGAAATGAAATTATGTGACGGCGTTTGTTGACAAGAACTCTCATCTACCTCAACTATTCCTGATTTCAGTTGATGATATGTCCATGCGGAATGTATCCGCTGGTATGGCAATAAACAAGTCTTTTAGTTCCTCTGGTATGTCAAAATCCTCAAGTACCTAGAGAGAGATACAAAATAGTCAAAAAGTTTGCAAGGCAAGTGATCAAAACAAAACGAGAGCCATGCAAAGTTTGTGGATTGTATTCTAACCTTAAAAACCCCGTCCACATTCCGGCCACCAACTAGGAATACACATCCAGTGCTTTTGCACCCACCAAGTATCTCCAGCATTTTTGCATAATCATTAACATAGTATTTTGGCTGGAAAACAACAGTTTCCAAAGATTAGTATAAAAAAAACTGCACAATTTAACTTCACAGAAACACAATGCTAGCACTTGAAATTAAAATTCATAAGCATCAGAATTTATCCGCATAACATTACTCCTGTTCTCTATCCTTTTCTCTCCTGTCCTTACAACACCGATATAGGCATCCTATGTGAAAGCTGAACGATTAACATAGTAAAGAATAAAAATAAATGCAGCAGTGAAGGTACATGAACTAGGAAAGGTGGGGAGTAATTGAATCAATGAGGAGATATAAACTGCATCAAAATAAAAGGTAAGTATAAGAAAACATCATTAAGGTACTTTGAACACAAGAAACTGCAAATGAAATCATGAAAAAAGAGACATCAGGTTGTGGAATCAGATAAAAAATTTCCCAAAAATACTGCTAATAAGCAAGCATACTATCAGGAAATAGCAATGTATCAGATTATCTGCATCCTCTATGTTAGAGTTCCTTACATTTATTAGTCTAGCTGCTGTATCTGCACCAATCACAAAAGCACTTCCAGGAAAGAGCTCTGCTTTCTTGTAAAAATATGGCTGGTTAGATATTATGACTGTTTTCCCTGCATTTATATAACAACAATAACTAAGCCTTTATCCCACTATGAAACAAAGCAATTAGAAGTTCAGTTAATTAAGACTAATGATAAGATGGCAATCACTGTTTACAAGGCTCTAGAAATTCAAATGCTTAAACTCATTAAATTGAACAAAACAATTGATGTACGATGTAATAGCAGGTGTATGGAACCCAGAAACCAAGTTCTGTCAATCCATGCAAGAGATTTCAACCTGAGCAATTGCATGGAATTAGAGCTCATTTCGTTTAGATCATAAACAGGGGACTTCCAGAAAGTAACAATTTTCTTAAGATCAAAGGCAATCCTAGCAAACAAGACTCTTACCACTCAACTGGTCTAAAAAGGTTACACCTGTTGCCTTACCCTGTTAACAAATAGGCTATCAAATATTGAGTATAACTTCTCATGTAATGATAAATATGATCATGTTGAGGTTAAATCTTGGTGAAGGGTAGAAAGTGTAGGTGTCAACAACTTATTCTATGTTCAATCTCTTTATCTTGAGACAAGGGAAATCAAAGCTTCACATTTTTTAGTAACATTTCCTTCCCAAAGGCTGCAAATATTTTCATGTCATAAACACTGCACCAATTATAAAACAGAAATGCTTAGCCTTACCAACTTTTTGAAATTGTTTCACACGGTCTTTGATTTGAGATACAGTCAGTGGAGGTTTGTCAGCATTTATAGCAGATAGTTCAAAGCACGGGTATCCATCCCCACAAATGCTGCATCGAAAAAAGGAACTACGTAAAATATCACTGGTGTATCATAATGCAAGTGTCATTTTGGAGCTCACAAATATCAAACTATTTGTCATGTACATCAGAAACAATAGGACACAACCATGCAACTGTATAGTAGCTCAGGGCAGTATCTGATCCAACTTATAGAGATAAATGGAATCATGTGATGCGTCTTATACAATACGATTTGACCTAAGATAATATGTTAACGTATGCCTGGGGACTAAGCAAAACTAGAAGCAGTTGATGCTAAGCTTTGACACAGACATTTAGTATACTGCACATGCTGTTCATTTCATTGGTGGACTTGCCTCTGAACCAACTCCTTTCTTAAACTTAAACACAGATGTAGCAAATCCCTTAAGCATGAGTCATAGTTTTGACATCAGAAGTCGTGAGAATACATAGATTTACCTTGTTGCAACTTCCAAGAGCTTTAAGTGACCATCATGCAGCGGATTAAATGAACCTGATAAAATAACCTTTCGTACTGTATTAGGGATCTCTGCAAAACAAATCCATTCAGAATGAAAGCCATGAAAGTGTATCATTTTGGAGGAATTCTATAATTTCTGTGATGCAATGTGCATTGCCCACCCAATTTCACAAGCAATCAAACTGCCACAGGGGGCTCAACATGTAGTCGATGGTCCATGTAGGCGAGGCGTTTTTAACCCAAGGCCATTTCATTGGTGAAATTGGGTGGACAATCCACATTAATGAGACAATTTCTCACAGGTTAAACCATACCACTTGAAAAGGGATAGACCTTAAAGCATATCTGTCCGCTTATAAGTTGATCTAGTTCTTCATCTTCATTAAATTTAAATTTACGCTCTTCAGGAACTTCAGATTCAGTCAATTCAGAAGAAAATGTAGCCTGAACTTTGCAAGCGTTCGCCATTTTCTATCAACAACACATTATAAAGATCTTTCAACTAAACATAACGACATAAAAACAAACCATTGGCAGGAATTAGATAATAATGAGCGAATCAAGTCTACAAATTATCAAAGAACTCAAAGAAATCCAAAAAGGTATTCTACACAATCATTCATGTAGGGCATTAAAAATAAAATGCATCAATAGTAAATTTTCAATTCATTTTCATTTTCTTTTTTCATCTTTCAAACATTGCCAAGCAAATTTCTCCAAAGAATTGGAGAAAAATAAAAATCACATCTTCCAGCAATTATGTTTTCACGCACCTTGACTAAGAATTGGCTCGAGACCCTATCTTCTTGCTCACGAGTTCGCAAACCCTAAATTATTCATAGCTTCAGTTGAACAAATTTATGAACTTACCTTCCAGAAGAAACAATAAAAGTCAATCACTCAATACCTTTGACAATGTAATTGTCGATACCCAAAGTTGGTTTGCTGTTCTTGTTGACAAGTAAAACCTATAATGCAGTAAGAATCATGTTTATGTTTACAACCTGTATGAGACTATCACTACTTTAAAAAAAAAAACAAAGCTAATTCTGCATCCTTAAAAAACCTATGATCCCCTAGTTTGGGTCGTGTGCTAGCCAGAGAGCCAGTAAAACCCACTCCCAGAACTGGAGAACCTGTATAACAAATGAATAAAGATCAACAAACAGTGCAAGAAATTGCTAACATCCACATAAAAGTAGAAATAGCTCATTGCACAGTTCTACAAATGCAGATGTCTGAGAAATCTACTTTATTTCAAACCTCTATTTGAGACAAATCACAAGAATAGCGAGTGAGATGCCAAAGTAAGACTTACTATATCACATTTACCATAAAACAAACTTTGCATATTTGACCATGTTTCAAATTACCCAAAAGAGAAAAACTTTAAGCCTCTATTGTTTAGAGCACGGTCCATTGTAATCTGGTTGATCATGAGCTCAATACCTACACAAAAACGACTCTCTACAATAGTCACTTGCAAAAGTTTCGTTCTTTAATTTTTTCATTCCAAAACCTTCAAACAATACCAAATTTGCAAATTTGCAAATAGAAATTTTAAAATTATGCATCAATGAGCTTATTAGCTGGAAGAGTGAAAAAAAAAAAACATCCTCTGCATTCAAGTGATACCTTTCAATGAACAACACTCTCTTTCTCACACAAACTCACACAAAGCTGCAAACTTTGATACTAAAATGTTGAGCATATTATCAAAAATACACACAAACTCAAAATTGTAAACTTAGATAATCTATTGAAAAGAGGACCTGGTTTAGAAAGCTTTAAAGCTCTATTATAAGCCAACAGTGCCATTTCCTCCGCAGTTTTCGAACTCGCAAACTGAGCAGGAACCTTTAAAATTTTCTCAAGAACAAAAAACAAAACAAAAACTCGCAATTATTATCAGCAAATAATCAAAATTAAATTGATCGCTAAAACTAACACAAAATTGAGGAAATTGCTAAATCAACCTTGCCGAGCAATTGAATCAAGGACATTCTAGAATACGGCACTACAGCTTCCAGTACTGTGTTTGATGCTCCCGGCACCGACATCAACCACCCTAGCGCCTGCTCATTTTCATTTTTAAATTTTTTTTTTTTTGGCTTTTAGAGAAAAATATATTACTGTGTGTGTGTGTGTGTTTGTTTTTCAGTGAAATAAAGAGGAGACCTGAGAGGCGCCGCCGGAGATATAGAGAACGGCTTGAGTAGGTGAAGAGTGTATGGCTTCGATTACAGCTCGAATGCAGCCGTCCGTCATAGCCGTCGTTTATCTCCGAACAAATACGGTGTCGTTCTGTCCGTTCAGTTCGCGCGTATTCACTCCCGTTCGCGCGTCGGATGGGGAGCCGAATTCTCCTCTTTCTTCCTTCATCTTTTTCGCGTTTGTTAATTGTTAATCTCCTCAGCGACGTCGTTTGATTGGCTGATTATTTTTTGGGCGTTTGGGTTTATGCCCCGTATCGAACCTATGTTGATGGGTTGGGTTTTTGTTTTGACTATGTTCCCCTTTTGGATAATTTTCAGGCCCAACGCTGTTTTTTATTTGTGCGTTATTAAAATGCTAAAATCCTCCATTAATCAAACCTCTAACTTGAGTGATTCTTATTTTTATTCCCAACTATAGAATGTAATTGTTTGTTTGCTTAATAAATGAAACGAGATTGAGCTAAAATTGATACAAATCCTATGTTTGTTTTTTAAACTAGTGAATATGACAAGAACCTTTTGTGGTCAAACTTTTTGTGAGCAGCTCTAATGTACTAAAGTAATTTGGGTGAGAAATTGGCAAAAAGAAAAGACTTAATTGGAATTGTAGACAGAAATGGCACAAAATAAGCGGATAAAACTCTTAAGCTATGTTTTGTTTGATGGAAAATGAGATAAAGGAAAAGAAACCACTTAGGCGCAGTTTGGTAATGGGGAATCAACACCCTTATATGGATTTCATTACCGGGAGCTATTATTGCCAGAGCAAATATTAGCCTCCAGAGCAATAATTAACTCATATTCCTAATTTACCCTTAATGAGTTAAAATTCTTATCTTCTCTCTCAAACCTTATCAGTAAGATTTATCCATTCATTTTAACATATTTTCTCTAATATTTGAGTTTATTCTCATTTACACTGATTTTTCTTCAAATATTTATTAATATAAGACTTATTTCATTTCCAACTTATACAAAAAGAATATTTATATAAAATAATATAACACTTATTTTTATTAATAGTTTTGTTCTCTCAATTAAATTATAAAATATTTGTCAATATACACTTCAAAAAATTTAAGTTCAGTTTGTTTAGAGTTGTTTTGGTATTTTATTTCAAATTAATTATTTTTAATATATTATGAGCAATTTAATATTTAAAAATGTTAATAGATCACAAAAAAAATATTAATAACATTTTAAAACTCAAATATAAATTAATATTTTATGATTTTATTTTGTTAAAAAAATGGTGTTAGGAACAAGTTTTCATTATTATAAATTTAAAAGTCAAATTTAAGTATAAGAATTTATTTATAAGAAATGTTAATATTTAAAAATGATAATAGATCACAAGAAAAATAATATTAGTAAAAATTTTAAAATTTAATTTTTAATTAATATTTTATTATTTTATTTTGGTAAAAAAATTATGTTATGAAGAAATTTTTATTATTATAAATTTAAAAGTTAAATTTAAATATAATAATTATTTATAAAAAATACGAAGCAAAAAATTACTATAACTATGTTTTTGGTTTTAAAAATTTTGGTAAAAAATTGGACAAAACAAATAAGTTAAATTGAATTTTTGAAATAAAATACCAAAACAACTCTAAATAAACTTAGCCTAAATTTTTTAATGTGTATATTGACAAATATTTTATAATTTAATTGAGAGAAAAAAACTATTAATAAAAATAAGTGTTATATTATTTTATATAAATTTTATTTTTGTATAAGTTGGAAATGAAAATAAGTCTTATATTAATAAATATTTGAAGAAAAATCAGTGTAAATGAGAAGAAACTCAAATATTAGAGAAAATATGTTAAAATGAATGGATAAATCTTACTGATAAGGTTGGAGAAAAGATAATAACTTTAACTCATTAAGGGTAAATTAGGAATATGAGTTAATTATTGCTCTGGAGGCTAATATTTGCTCTGGCAATAACAACTCCCTTCATTACCCTTAAAAGTCATTTGATTCGTATTCCTCAATTGGAATGTTAATGACTTAGTGGGAAAATAATTAACCCCATCATCACTATTATTAAGCCCATCGTGTTTGGTTGAAGAGACTAATGGGTTTCAAATTTTGATTTTCAAAATATTTAAAATAAAAATTCAATATTCATAATATTTAAAATGTAATAATATTTTTATACACTACACACATTTACACATACTACACGCATTTATACACTATACATATTTTTCATACACTACATATAGTTTACACACATTAAACATATTTTACACACACTACACATATTTTGCACATTACCTGCATTTTTACCCCATATTACACATATTTTACATGTATTTATATACTACACATTTTACATATACTATGCATGTATTTGTATATACTACACACATTTTTTATATTCTATATATATATCTTACACAGAATACACACATTTTCACACGTTATACATATTTTTTCTAAATTATTTTAGTTTTTTAATTATGACTTATTAGAAAATTTCTATTAAGTTATTCATCTTAATTTAATATTAACCATGTCTTATTTAATTATGTCAAGAAAATCAAGACTAGTTAGTTTCTAAATTATTTGGTTTGCTAATTATAACTTAATAGATTAACCATGTTTTCTACTTATAATTTATTTAGAAGATTTATTTAATTAATCTTAATTTTTTTATTTATTTATGTAAAGTTAGTTAGTTTTGTAAATTATATGTTTTGATTTTCTAACTGTAATTATATTTAGAAAATTCATATTAATCATGTTATATTTAGTATGTTTTATCATATTTAATTATATGTGTGAAAATGTGTGTAGTGTATGTGAAAATATAAATAGTGAGAGCACTATACGTGTTGTGTGTAAAATTTATGTAATTTGTGAAAATGTGTATATATGTAATAGTGAGAATATATTTTTACACACTACATATATTTTGTGTTACTAAAAAAAATCATATTTGTTTTGTCTTAATTATTTTGTATTTATTTTCTATGTATTATTAACTTAATAGTTATCATATTATATATAACTTAATAATTATATTCAAGTATAGAAATCATATTATATAAAATGTATTAATAAAATTTAAAATGAATGTTTGTTGAGTTATTTTTGGTGAATATTTACAACAGAAAATTTTAACTATTATTAAAAGTTCAAAATGAATTTGATCTTGTTGAGTAAATTTTAATTGTTATAATTCCCTATTTTTATATTTATTTTGTAGTGTTTATATAATTGTACATAATACATAATATAATATATTTCTATCTACAAAAAAAGTAAAATAATAAAGTTAATACTTAAGAAAGACATTTATCAATTTAAAGAAATTGAGAGTTTTTTAAAATAAAAAAAATCTGTAGAAAAACCAACATTATTTGATATCTTAAAAATCTGACCCTAAACGCTTGTCTTAATTTCCTGATTTTCCTCACACTCTAGTAACAGGAAAACAAAAAAAAAAGGTTGTTCTATATGCATGTAATTAAGAAAAATTCCTGAATATATCCAACAGTTAATGCTAAAAAGAACTACATAGAGAATGAAATGAAAAAGAATATGATGGCCGTACAATTCCTTGATGGGCGGGTGAGTAATAAATTAGGCTCCATTTGGAGGAGGTATTTTTGAATTGTATCATGAAATTTTTTTTCTTCGGATTTGTTATCAGAAAAGTATATTTTAAGAGTGTTTGGAATGAATGATTTTGTTTTGTTGGGATTTGTATGGAAAATTTTTTTATTAATAAAAGTTTGAAATTTAAATTTGAATTAATATTCTATTAATTTATTTTGATGGAAATTGTGTTAGAAATAATTGTTTATTATTAAAATTTAAAATTTAAATTCAAATTTAATATTTTATTTATAAAAAACACTGTAGCAAAAATAATTATTGTAACATTTTTTTTTGTTTTTAAAAATTTTGATAGAAAAATTGAACAAAACAAACAACTCATTTTGCAATTGTAAAATAAATCGCTAAATTCATGTCATCCAAACAAAGCCTGAGGTTTTCCTAAATTGTACCATCATGTCACCATTTGTACACGTCACAAAATAATAAAAAATAAAAGAAGAATTAACTCTCCCTAAATAAAGAAATGAAGAGTTACACGTCACGAGACAACCCCAGCCGAGTTGGTCGGACAGTTAGCCTTGTAACCGTGAGGTTCCAGTTTCGATTCCTTCAGGAGTTTGCTGGCTAGGGTCACAGGTGATCTATTGGTCTTCTCGATTTGAGCCGATCAGCCATGGGCAACCTAGGTTGAGTCACAGGTGATATATTGGCCTTCTCGATTTGAATCGATCAGCTATGGGCAACCTAGGTTGGTTTACCTCCTGTGGTTCTTTGGTGGCTAGGGTCACAGGACGGGTTTCACCCAGTGCGCACCTTAGGGGATGATCTATTGGCCTTCTCCATTTGAGCCTATCAGCTATAGGCAACCTAGGCGGGTTTACCTCCTGTGGTTCTTTGCTGGCTAGGGTGGCCTTCTCGATTCGAACCGATCAGCTATGGGCTAGGGTGGCCTTCTCGATTCGAACAGATCAGCTATGGGCAATCTAGGCTGATTTACCTCCTATGGTTCTTTGCTAGGTAGGGTCACAGTACGGGTTTCACCCAGTGCGCATCTTCGGGTAGCGGCTGCGCCTGGCACAGCTCATTTAACAAAAAAAAAAAGCCTCCGTTGTCTACATCCCTAGGGCTAAATGGGACGGAGTTGAGGTTAGAAAATTCGATTTCCACAAAAAAAAAAGCCTCCGTTGTCTACATCCCTAGGGCTAAATGGGACGGAGTTGAGGTTAGAAAATTCGATTTCACATCCTTCAATGGAAAAATAAGTATGTAGTTAGAGTGCTATTTGAATGGAAAAATAGGATTTCCCTTAGGTTTGGTTTGGTTTTTGGTAAATGAATGTTTAAAAAAAAAAAATTGTTTTCGTCATGTAAATAGAAGTTTTGTGGAAACATCATTGAATTTATTACTTCAACTGCACATTTGAGTTCCCATCTCGAGTTATTCCTCTCTTGCAAAGAGTCGAAATCCTAAATTGAGTAGAGATGTAAGAAACGTGGAAGAATTTCTGATATTATAACCCATAGTGTTATAGGCGGATAATTACTATTGGATACTGGATATTGGATATTTTCAATTTAGAGTGCTATTTGAATGCTTTTCTCATTGAAATAAATCGAAGTGAAATGGTCATTTGGATAACTCTACACAACCAAACCAATCACCATATTAATAACACCAACAACTACGCCTTGGCCTTAGGCTTAGGAGGAAGACAGTGGCGATCAGAGAGATCTTTGAAATATTTGCAAGATCAAAAAAAGAATAAAATAAAGAAACATTAAAAATATAAAATATAAAACCATAAACAAAAAATGTTTACCTTTCCATCCTGAACCTTAAAATCCAATCCTTCACGGCATTAAGGGAACCGAGAACACCCAGAATTTTTACAGTTATTATTATTAATACCAAATCATTGACTCTTTTAAAAATAAAAAATCTTACAAGTTTTTCCGCTTCAATTGTTGCAGGAAAACCGTAAAGAACCCCAAGCACTTAAAAAAGCCTACGGGCAAAAAAAAAAGAAAAAGAGATTTGAGGTTAGATTTGATGTTTGTTGGCAAATAAAAATTGGAGGGGATATTTAAAAGCTTACATCCTCGATGTCCATTGATTTGATTTGCTAATGGCAAGGGAGAAAAGGGTTACTGCAAATCAGAGAGCAAAAAACCCTAATTGAAATAGAAAGGGGATGAAAAATTTTCAACAGCTAATTCAGACAATTGCAACAAAGAGAATAAGAGTAGAAAAAAAGAAAACTCTCATTCCTTCTCCATACCACAAGTGATCAAATTATCAATCGACTATAACAAAACTGTGATAAACATTTCCATTGTTTCCTTATACGTTTTGAAATTATTACCATTTTCCCCTCATCTTAATTTCATTAAGAAACAAACAAAGGGCCAAATTGTAGGTTGTGGATACCTTGGGAGAAAAAAAGGCCTCGATTCTGATGAGTTCAATCTACTGGATTTCGATTGCAAGAGAGAGCGAGAGCTGTAGATAGAATGATGAAAATGAATCGATATAAAAAAGGAAAAAGTAAAAGTAATAGAGCAAGAAATTATGTTGAATTTACAAATAAATGTTCAAGGTAATTTCATAAAATTGTTTTACTTTATCTTCTTATGAGCTCGAGTATATATAATCCGAGCTCGACCTCGACTCAAGATCGAACTTGAGCCGCTTGACCTCGACTCGAATTCGGTCAAATCGAGTTCGAGTCGAGTAGTTGACCGAGCTACTCGCGAACTACTCATGAGTAGCTCTCTCGTTTACCACCCCTAGTCCTCCTCCTAAGTCTAAGGCCAAGGCGTAGTTGGTGTTATTAATATGATGATTGGTTTGTTTGTGTAGAGTTATCCAAATGACCATTTCATTTTGATTTATTTGCAAAAGTCTTATAATTCTAAGACTGTTGCAATTGTTCTGTTGTTTTGTGGGATACAAAACTTTAAATGCTTGAATTAATCATACTGTAAAATGTCTGAATTAATCATATCAGCTTCTTTGAAACGATTCTCTGTTCATTCAAGTATATTGGATTGGGGGGCGATTAATGGATGATATTGATATGTGAGTGGTTTTGGGGAGCTTCAAGATGGGGAAAGCACATTGTTTGACCGCTATGAAAGGCTTTCCTTTGAGGTTCAGATAGTCTGAACCAGGAGGAAACAAAATCCTTCTTGTTTAACATTGTCAAATTCGCCAATAATAACTTGCGGGGCCCACCACTAAAGTTTGGCTTGGTTGAGGTATTTCTTGATTTTATTTATAATCATTAATGCACACTCTTTATATAAAGAGTGTTTGCTTGAAGGTACACAAATCATAAAAGATGTATTATTAATTGCCCATATAGAAATTAATAAATCTTGATGAAAACGAAAAGGTACAACAAACGTAACAAACACCTACATTACTCCCTTAGTTCTTTAATAAGTGTCATTTAACCTCTCATTTTTTGTTCCCAAATAATTGTTATTTTACAAATTTCAATGCAAAAGTCTAAAAGGTTCCAATTTTACCATTCGTCCTATTTATCTATGTAATGTTATTTAAAAGAAATATAGAAAAAGTTATGGTTATAAATATGGGTAAATAAGAGAATTTATCACTCTTCTTAATTAGTGTGCACATCTCTAAAACGATACTTATTAGAGAATGAGTACGTTACATATTTAAAAATCTACAGAAACGCAAATAAGATTAATAAAAGGATATGCAATTATGCATGCACATTCATAACAAGAATACTGAATACAACAACAACAAAGTCTACCAACAAATGAAGCATATATATATAAAATTTGCATAAAATTAAAGGGGAAGCTACATTAATTGCAGTTAAACTAGCTAGACATCATATATATAAAATTTGAATTATGATCTTATAAGATAGTAAACTTAATTAAAAAGGCAACAAATTAATATCATGAATAACAAAATTCAAAAAGAGACATCAATGTTCGATCCATAAACAAAATCCAAATTGCAGTTTGAAAAATAAAAATTTACCCAAAGCATTCTAGGTTCTTCATCTTTAATCATCCTTAGCCATGTCATCCAGAGTGACGGGCCTAATTCTCGCTTTCATGCCCACAAGCACACAAATCATTCCTCCGCCCATAAGAACCAGTTCTGGATCCAAACCTGCTGAACAAAACCAAATTAAAGGGCAATTTCATAAGAGAAGTAGAGGGCGTGATTATAATAAATTTCAAAATTTTAATTGAAAAATTTACCTATGAACAACTTTGATATCGGGCGAGGGGCGAGGGGCGAGGGGCGAGGGGCGAGGGGCGAGCTAGAATGAGTGGGAATTAACTTCGATAGCAAGGAATGAGTTCACACAAGGAAAAGAGATCCTCACCTCGGGGCGTGAAAGTGAACAGAAAAATGGTAGGTTAAGAAAACCGATAAAATTAAAAATTAAAAAATTAAAATAAATCATGGAGATAACTTTAAAGTCGCAATCGACTTCACTATTTTTTGAATACTAATAAAAATAGCATTATTTTTTTTAATTTGTTTTCTTTAGAGTAATATTATGGTAAATAACCCTAACTTTGATAGCAAGGATTTCGCAGACGAGTACATATTTTCAATTATTAATCATATTTAGAATATTTATTTAGTATTTATAAGCTATAATATACTTAATGTACATATATTCAATTATTCGTAAATGTATAGTATTATTTACATATAAGTTATAATCTATTCAATTTATTTACTTACTTAATTACTTGTTATTATTATTAATGTTAATGATATAAATTACTATAAGATGGTGTTAATATTTACTCATTGTACTGTTGGGGAAAATTTCAAGGAATTACAACAATGGTAGATTAACTATTACAGGAAAGGAAAAACTCACTAATTATTACATGGATATTGCAATAAATATAGAACACTATCTATTACAAATGAATTGTAGAATACATCAAACTCTTCAAATCATGCAATAATTGCACTTTCCTTTAGACTATATTTGCTTATTGTGCAGTAATTATCTGAACAAATACTCTTCAGGATAAGATGAAGTATTTAGAATTACGTAATGCACTTTACATAATTCTAACAACTAGTTATGCAAGAGAAGTCTTTTTCTTAGAATAAAACTTCTGCAGAAGTTATTTTTCTGAATGACTCTTTTTTGTCTTTCTTATGATCAAGACAACTCCTAACAGTTATCACTAATATAATGTGTCTAAAATAACTAATTTAAGACACACTACATAACTGTTATGTGATAAATATGAATGTATGATAATTACTAACCAATTGTAAATATCAAGAATTTTTCCAACGTTTCCCGACTTCACGACATGCAAATACTCCCACGTCGTGACGTCCAATTCTAAACAAATTAGAATCGTTTCATAGTAATCCACGTCATGACGTGGAGACGTCGAAAAAAATTCAGCAATATTCATTTTTCATATTTTTATTGTTTTGATACTTTCAATATTGAAAATATCCAACATATACTTAGGTTGATAGTAAAATTACATTGATTTTTAAGATAAGATTACTATATGATAAAATTATTAAGTTATTTATGAAATTTAATTTTTATAATAGGAGTAAATTATAATAATTTTTACATATTAAATTTGTAAAACATGTTATTGTTACTTGCCTATTCCAAAACTTGTGGCTTTAGAATTAATTTTGTATTGTCAGAGACGATATAAAATTCATTAAAGGTCTCATACAAGATTCAGAAGTGAAGAGAAGATCACAAACGTATATAGGAGCAAGGAAGGTTAGCATTGGTGCTCACAGGTGGTGGAAGACCATCATGCATCCCGACCTCAATGTCAGCAATGGTGCTCACATCTGGGCGGACATAATTAGAAGTTAGCATCTCAACCTCTTTAGAACTAGGACGCAATGGTGCTCACATTTTGGGAGACGTGATTAAAAAGTTAACATCTCGAACTCTAAGAACTGGACGTACAGCTTTAAGATTAAGCCTATTATTCATTCACTACTACAGAATATATAATTTAAAACGGTCTATTTAAAACGGTTATTAATAACCCGTTTTAGATAATTGGGGCGGTGGCATTTTTGTAATAAGAATTAAAAAAACGCAAACTTTCTAAAACGGTTACATTATAACCGTGTTAGAAAGTCTCTTGATGTCAGTTTCTAAAAAGGTTCGGGAGACAACCGTTTTAGAAACTGTTATCATCTCCGTTTTAAGAACGGTTTCTAACTAACCGTTTTAGAAAACGCAAACTTTCTAAAACGGTTACATTATAACCGTGTTAGAAAGTTTTTGAAAGATTTTTTTTTTACACCGGTTATAATTTTAACCGGTGTAATAAGTTAGTTTTTTTGTTTTTTTACACCGGTTATTCTTATAACCGGTGTAAAAGCGTTAATGCTTCTTATTAATCTTTTGAAAGGGAGCTGAGTTCCCAATTTCTCAAAGCAATCTGCATAAGGGAAAGAAAGAGATCTAGAGAGAGAAGAAGAAGATGAGGAAGAAGAAGAACCCGGTTGCTGTAAATAGGAAGGATTTTCAGAGAAGTTTAAATCTTTTTGAAGGGTTCAAGACAAGTTTTTCAATAACAGAACAGAGGTACTAAGACTGATCTTTTCCTCTAAAATCAACTTTCGACATCCTGAATTTTTCGGATTTGTTGATTCTCGGGTCTTCCTTTTTTTCAAGTGAGTTATTTGGATATCTGTCTGGGGTTTTTTCTTTTTATATAATTGCTTCAAGATGAGTTGTTCAATAATAGATTAGAGGTGCTAAGACTGATCTTTTCCTGTTAAATGATCTTAAACGTGATGTGTTTTTCTGATTTATTCATTCTTTAGTCTATGTTTTATTTTCCACTGAGTTCTTTGGATATCATTCATGGTTATTGTTTTTCCAATAATAGAACCAGTGCTGCTCCGCTGTCATCCAGACCATCATGGCTCCAGTCGACACCGTGTGGTCCGTGGTCAGACGCTTTGACAACCCTCAGGCCTACAAGCATTTCCTAAAGAGCTGCAACATCATCGTCGGCGACGGCCTCTTTCTACAGCAACTCGCGTGCATCTTTCCACGAGTGAATCTACTTGTGAATATGCAAATGCTCAGTTGCTTGATATAAGGCCATCAGTTGAACTAAGGAAAGTGGGAAGTCCGGATATTCGAGGTTTGAAGAAGAAGCCTGTCAGTGTTGTGTATACAGGTGATAACAAGTTGGGGTTCTTGAAGAAGCAGTCTTTGAAGTTCAAGGAACCAGAGCACTACATTATTCATCCTGGACAACTAATATTTTTGGACCCTTTTTTGATTAAATCTCCGCTATGATGTAGTGGCTTCTCATTTAAATCCTTCAATCATAAAATTAAAATTCGTGAATTTGATAGTGTTGTTAATTATTGTGGTTTTGTTGGGCAATTCTATGGGATTGTTAGTTTAACAGGATCGAGTTATTACTGCATCCTAGGTGTTTGATTAATAGCTTCAATGATTCATTTGTAAAACATATAACACTATTTACCCCGGTTCCTTATACAACCGTTGTAAAAAACAGTATTAAGAACGGTTTCTTAACCGTTTTAAAAAATGTAGGACTTTCTAGTCCGCCCATATCTAAAACGGTTCGGAAAATCTAAAACCCGTTTTAAATAACTACTTTTAACCGTTTTAAAAAGTAAATTCTGTAGTAGTGATTACATTTATATACAATAATCTAACTTGATATTTAGTTAGATTAGTAGCATGTTTTAATATCATCAATTCTAGTAAACAAGAAAAAAGAATTAGTAGTAGGACCATTATATATTATTAACATTCAAAAGAGCTTGATCATCAAGGACCTCTATCGATCTTTGCCTAATTTAATACTAGTGAATCTGCTCATCACTCAGTTTTATACTATCCCTTTCTTAACGGTCCAAGAGCCTAGAGGACAATGACTTTTAAGCTTTAACCATGTCCATGTACAGGCTACTGCCAAAGTTAGGTTTAATCTTCTTTAGTTTAAACTAGACTGTTAAATGTTTTCTTTTCATGAACAAACAAGACCCTATTTAATTCTCAACCAAAAAGTAAAGAAGTCCAATTTGTAAAACTTGAAATTTTCAACCTTAGATTCACTCTAATAGAGCCAAGTTTTGATTTGGTTCTTTAGGTTTACAAGAATTATTATTATGCTTACAAGAATAATTAGTCCTACTCATACAATGATATCATCGGTCAGTTAGAATGAGCACACAAAATTAATAAGTGAATCAATCCAGTTAGAAACAAAATTAAAGTTGTGATTAAGCTTAAACAGCTAGCTAGAGAATTATTATCATCGTCCTTCGTCCATAATAAAAAAAATCAACCACTCATACGTGCATGCATGCATGCTCATTATAATGTTTGTGTTCATGCCTCAAGGACAAACATTTACAGATAAACAAAAGCGATGAGAGTTGAATCAGCCTAACTAATTAAACAAATCTCCTCAAACTAAACTCAATTTCTTCAACTATCTCAGTATCGTTAATGAATACAAGAAGAAGAGGTCATTCAATGCAAAGAAATTTTGGAGCTCATCCTCAGGCTAAAACAACAAGTCATGACTCCATAGAGATAATAGCAGCCATTGCATTATTCAAATGCAATAATAATTATACATCCCAAATAGTTTATACATACTGTATAACCCCATAACTATGTCTCATTTTTTTTTTTTTGGTTCATTTTCCCCATAAACTTGCTTGTTTTTCACCAAAATATTAATGCATCTTCCCAACATCTTTTTTTTCTCCTTGCTAATGGCTAGCTCAAACCAATTTTACCTCTCTCCAACCCACACTTTTTCTTTCTATTTAGTACAATCAATAAATAGGAACATTAAGCCATCAAACATGCATAAAAACACTTATAAAGTTGGATGATCAATGCGTAAAATCTATGTGTGTGTGTATATATATGAAACTTTTTTCTTCTTTTGTTTTTTTATTAATTTGATTACTCTAAGCAACTTGTATGTTTACAAATAATTGATTCTAAATTTCGAAAATAGAGAAAGATTATTGACCAACAATCAAAATTTTACCAAAACTTATGATATTAAACACATTAAAAAGTATATAAAATTTTGTACAATAACAAAATGTGATCTATATATATATATATATATATATATTTGATTATTTGGTAGAATTAATAAATGCTTAGGCGGAGGTGGTGTTGTTTGCTTATTTGCTCACAATGTTCTCTTTGGCTAATAGTTTTCACAAAAGCAGGCCACAGTCAATACAAAGAAGAAAACTTTGATTTGCTTTCAATGTGCCTATATTTTTAGTCTTCTTCAATCTTCATAGGTGAAGTAAGCATTAGCATTGTGAGTGTAGACCGCCCCTAATCACGGGAAGGACTCGTGAATCAGACTGCAATAGTACAATACCGTGAGTAATTAATCAACTTGCAACTTAAAGTAACATCCATATGGTCAATTAATGCTGATTTTGTCTTATCATTTAATATGAAAAAAGATTGAAAGAATTTATATACTTCATTCAAAATATATCAAGAACTTTACAAACAGCTTATAGTAAATTGGGGTTTATCAGATTATGATTATTATCACTGCTTTTTTTCCCCTATTATTTGGGCTCATTAATTTGATGGATGATTTATATATTCTGCTTCTCTCTCAAAATTCTCAGCTACTCCTGACAGAAAGGCCACTTTCATTCTTAACTCACATGTCAATTTTAATTTTTTTTCCCTGCAAACTTCTGGCTTTAGCATTTTGTATTGTCACGATATATATAAAATTGATTAAAGGTCCCATTCCATAAAAGATTAAGAAAATGAAGAGAAGCTCACAGACAGACTGAGACATAGGAGGAAAGGTCACCATTGGTGATCACACGTGCTGGAAGAAGACATTCATGCATGCATGGTTTGGTTTGTGTAGAAAGAACTAGGACGGACAGCTTTAGGATTAGGACAATTATTCATTACATTTATATGCCATAATTTAACTTGATATTTAGTTAGATTAGCATGTTTTAATAAAGAATTGGTTGTAGCAGTAGGACCATAATTAACATTCTAAAGAAATTGATCTTGATTCTTGATTCTTGATTCTTGATTGTTGATCACAATTCATAGGAACTACCCCTACCATTATACCATCTCAAGGAGCTTTATCTATGCTTAATTTAATATACTAGTCACTCTGCTCATTAGTCATTATACTATGCCTTTGTTAACGGTCCAAGAGCCTAGAAGACAATGACTTTTAACCCTGTCCAGACTGTCAAAGTAAGGTTTAATCTTCTTTAAACAAGACTCAAGACTGTCAAATGTTTTCTTTTCATCATGAACAAATAGCACCCTCACCCTCTTATCATCACCCTATTTAATTCTCACCAAAAAAAAATGTAACAAGTCAATTTGTGAAAATTGAAACTTTCAGCCTCCATTCATTTTAATAGAGCCAAGTTTTGATTTGGTTCTTTAAGCACCATAATCAGCTATGAGCACACACAAATATAAGTGAATCCAGTTGGATGAATTCTTGCATAACAACTTCACCTTTGTCAAATTTTAGAGACAAACGTTGCGATTAAGCTTAAACAGTACTCATGATCATTATGTTTGTGTTCAAGGACAAAACATTTAAAGTAAACAAAAGGGACGGGAGTTGAAAGCCTAACTAAACAAATCTCCTAAAACTTAATTTACCAATCAAATTAAACTCTCTTGAAGTATACCATATCTCAGTAGTCAGTACTGTTGAATACAAGAAAGAAGAAGAGCTCATGCAAGGAAATTTTTGAGCTCGTCCTCAGGCTAAAAGCCTTCCTAAAACAAGAAGTCCACTCTATGGAGATAATAGCAGCCTTTGATTGCATTATTCAAATGCAATAATTATACATCCAAAATAGTGTATACTGTTGTTCTCTTTTTCCCCATAAAACTAGATTCTCTCACCAACTTTCTCTTTCGTTTTTTTCCCACTTTTGTTTTTCACTAAAATATTAATGCATCTTCCCAAGATCTTTTTTTCTCCTTGCTACTTGCTATGCTAGCTCAAACCAACTTTCCCTTTTATCAATAGTACTATACTTCCTGTCAAGCCTTTCATACGCACACTCTTCACTCTCTCTTTTCTTTTCTCTCAAACCCACCGTTTCTTGTTCTTGTTTAAAGCTCTCTAACAAAACTTGATTTTCAGCTGCACAAAGGTAAGCCCTTTTGAAGTATCATTTTTTCTTTTGTTTTCCACATTTCCAACGGTGACTCTTCTTGGAAATGTTAGCTTCATTTTTGTTCATTTTAAGTCTTTTTAGTTTTCATGCTTTTGTGAGTTGTTTGAATAATGAAGGCCTTGCACTTATGTCATTCAAGCAATCTATTCAGCAAGACCCTGAAGGGTCCATGAATAATTGGAACTATTCTGATGAAACCCCTTGTTCATGGAATGGTATAACATGCAAAGACCAAAAAGTTGTTTCTGTTAGCATTCCTAAAAAGAAACTCTCTGGGTTTCTTTCTTCTTCACTGGGATCTCTTTCTGAGCTCAGGCATGTCAATTTAAGGAATAATAAGTTTTATGGCAGCTTAAATTCTGAGCTCTTTGGAGCTCAGGGACTGCAAAGTTTGGTTCTTTATGGGAATTCCTTATCTGGGCCTATACCTAATGAAATAGGGAAGCTCAGTTACCTTCAAACTCTTGATTTGTCTCAGAATTACTTTAATGGTTCATTGCCTGAATCTTTGGTTCAATGTAAGAGATTGAGGGTTCTTGACCTTAGTCAAAACAATTTTACTGGTCCTCTGCCTCATGGATTTGGGACTAATTTGGATTCGTTGGAAAAATTTGATCTTTCACATAATAAATTTGGGGGTTCAATCCCTAGTGACTTGGGTAATTTGTCTAATATGCAAGGAACTGTTGATTTGTCTTATAATGTGTTTAATGGTTCAATTCCTCCTAGTCTTGGCAACCTTCCTGAGAAGGTTTATATTGATCTTACCTATAACAATTTAAGTGGTCCCATTCCACAAAATGGTGCTTTGATTAATAGAGGGCCAACAGCTTTTATTGGAAATCCTGGGCTTTGTGGCCCTCCATTGAAAAATCCCTGTTCGGATAGTGAGGCAAGTTCACCGTCTTCCTATCCCTTCTTGCCCAGTAACTACCCTCCACAAGGGAATGAAGACGGTGGCAATGGTAGTAGAGGAAGAGGGCTGAGTAAGAGTGCAGTAATTGCGATTATTGTGTGTGATGTGATTGGAATTTGCATAGTTGGCTTGCTATTCTCATACTGTTATTCAAGAATGTGTCCTTGTGGAAAGAAGAGGGCTGATGGGTATGGTTTTGAGAAGGGTGGCAAGAAGGGAAAAGAGTGTTTATGCTTTAGGAAGGATGAATCTGAAACTTTATCAGAACATGTGGAACAATATGATCTTGTGCCACTAGATTCTCAGGTGACGTTTGATCTAGATGAGCTACTGAAGGCTTCTGCATTTGTGCTGGGTAAGAGTGGTATTGGAATTGTTTATAAGGTTGTGCTTGAAGAAGGGCTTGTCTTAGCTGTGAGAAGGCTTGGTGAAGGTGGTTCACAAAGATTTAAAGAATTTCAGACCGAAGTGGAGGCAATTGGAAAGCTTAAGCATCCAAATATTGTAACTCTTAGAGCCTATTATTGGTCTGTGGATGAGAAGCTGCTAATATATGACTACATACCAAATGGAAACCTTACCTCTGCTATTCACGGTATGCTTATCTACGCACAACCTCGCACAATTTATCTTGATTTACTCTAGTTGCTTTAGTAATATTCTCTGTAGTTTTATTCTTTATAATGTTTGTTATCTAATCTTTAATTATTGAATTTGATCTTTGTTTGCAGGAAAGCCTGGATTGGTGTCCTTTACTCCTCTTTCGTGGTTTATGCGAGTGAAAATAATGAAAGGAGTTGCTAAAGGCGTGGCTTTCCTTCATGAGTATAGTCCGAAGAAGTATGTCCATGGAGATCTCAAACCATCTAATGTATTGCTTGGTCCAAATATGGAACCTAAGATCTCCGATTTCGGACTTGGACGTCTTGCAAATATTGCTGGAGGTTCCCCAACCTTGCAATCCAGTCGAATGATCTCTGAGAAGACACAACCAAGACAACTAGGTAATGCACCATCAGAAGTCGGCACAGTAGCTTCAGCTGCTAGTTTTGGATCTTTTTACCAAGCTCCTGAGGCACTGAAAGTGGTGAAGCCATCGCAAAAGTGGGATGTCTACTCATATGGAGTGATATTGCTGGAAATGATCACCGGAAAATCACCAGTAGTCCAAGTAGGCACTTCAGAAATAGACATTGTTCATTGGATGCAGCTATGCATTGAAGAGAAAAAACCTCTTTCGGATGTACTAGACCCCTTTTTATCTCCAGATGCTGATAAAGAAGAGGAGATGATAGCTGTTCTAAAGATAGCAATGGCATGCATACAAACTAGTCCTGAAAGGAGACCATCAATGAGGCATGTCTTGGATGCTTTGGATAGATTACCTGTATCTTCTGAATAAAAAAAAATCAATGTAAATCTGTGTATTAGCTTGTTTTGATTGATATTGAAATTTTTTATTCTAAAACTTGCAAAAACATTTGTCTGCATTGGTGTATGTTTTGGAGAAATGGCTACACCACATTATGGAGTGATGGAATATTGTTGCATGAGGGGCTCATGTGACTTCATTTCCGACAAGAGTTCTTCAATTTTTCTGAAGGACACATTTGTTCAGTTGAAAGGTTCAAGTGTAGGTAGATTTGCATCAGGATCACACAGAGTGAAAGCTGCTAGTGACTGATTTAATTTTGTCATGTGTTGTGTGCATATGCCTAAGAATGTTGTCTTCTTGCTCATATTGCAGAGCTTTTGTCTTTTGTTGCCATCTTCGCAGATTAATGTTGTTGTTTCTTTAATGTTAATTAATTGAATGGCAATCGATAAATGGAACTTTAACATGTGAAAATTTATGGTGTCGCTATAATGATCAACATGCCTCGTGGATGGCTTGATATAATATTATGGTCACTCATGTTTCCTTTATGCACAAAGGTGGCATGCCAAGCATTTCATTGGTTTGCCTTTGAGGGAGACGTGTTTCATTTCTAAATCAAAAGGTTTCTTGGTTTTAAAATTGTATTTTGCGAATTAGCCCTGTAATAGAAAGACAAATTGTTGATTTTTATAAACCAATAAATATGCAAGAAATCAACTTTCATTTGTTGGAACTTCAAATGTTAAAACAAGAACACAATCCATATTCCATGTTCAAACTCTATTGATGCATTCACAACATTAATGGTCATTCCAACTACAATTCACATATTCAAACACAACAATAACAATAACTGAATGTGATACATATTATAAAGTGTGACAAAGTTTTACGTTTATAAGATGTAAAAAAGTTTTACGTTGGCTATCAGTCTATCTGCAAGTATGACACCATCTACTTATAAACATATATACTACTGATAGGTCGGAGCTCAAATATAAGAAAAATAAACAATAGGCTGACTTTGCTGATTGAGCTATTTATATGCTTTCAACAATTGAATTAAATAAGTGCACTTGTGATGCAAAAGTTTAGCTTCCATGGATTCCCGGGATGCTCCAATCATAGTTTCTTCAATTGCAACTTGTTCTTCAATCTTACTTCACCTTTCCAGACATTATACAATCATGAAGGAATTTCTGTACATCTTGTTTTATTGGTTTAGAACTAAATATAAGATATAACTGGGCAAAGAGTTTACACTGAAAAAAGGGACAAGACACTTGGATGTCCCTTTACAAACGAGCATGAGCATTTTGAGGTATAAGTAGGCGCTATGGTTTGGGAACACCATCATGCAATCTCAGCTAAAGTCAAGCATTTTACACTTGTAAGAGTTAGTTCATTTAATCTTTCAATGGTCCTAAGGCAAAACAAGCATAAAGTTAGGCTGTTTCATAATGTAGCAATCTGCCAACTGTTAACCCACAAGTAAATATCGCCACACAACTGCATTTGAAGTTATGCAGTTCATTATTGTGCCAAATTGGACTTAGATAGGTCCCTTTTACCAATCATACAAGAACAAGTCTTCAAAGTTGCATTAAGATTAAAGTTGTACATTTGAGAAGTTTATCAACACTTTGATACATTCGTTGAATGATTAAGAGTTTTCTATCGTTTTGCATACATTCAACATGGAATTGAAAGTTGAGAGACCATTAATGAATGACTTCTTGTTGTTTTCTTTGCCTTCATGGATGGAGGACAGATACATGCATGTCACAAGCATGGAAGAAGTGGGACAATAATATAGGCAGCGGCAGCGGTCTATTTAGAATGAATAAATAAATGGGCCATCTGGATATTATGAGAATTGAGGAGTCCAACCTCAACCTGTTCTTTGCATTGATTGGCAATTAGATTTTTCTGCATTTTGACTTTAAAGGTTCTCAGGCTGAGAGCTTCTAGTTGGGACTTGGGAAGTTGCTTGTCAATTCTATACAGCAGCACGAGCTCTAAAATGTTTCTACTATTTGAATTTTTTTTGAGGTGATTATGGACCGTGATTCATGCCAAACAGGATGGAATGTTGTGGTGCTACTATTGTAATCTTGGAAAGATATGGTTTACCAAACCCATTGTATTTGTACAAGCTATAGCTAAGAGTTAAAATTGAAGTCAAATTACAGCAAAAATTTCTGTATAAACCTGTGTGAAAATCATGTATTATTAACAAGTTCTAGTAAAATATATGTTCAAACATTGTCGTTAATGAATATTTGTTGGGTTATAGGTCGATTTCTTGAATAATTCCGCATGTTTATACTTATAATATGTTTATGTATATGTAAAAGTAGTCGGTTTCTAATCAAGAAAAGAATGACGGTTGCTCGTAAAATTTTATTACTCAAATAATATTAATAACGTCGATTTCTTGAGTGTTTTCTGTCAAGCTGTCTGCAAAAGATTAGTTTAAGATTTGAGGGACATGAAAGAATGTCTGTTATGTCTTTGTATGAATATAAAAAAGTGTGTGTCTGTGTGACAACACAACATATGATACAATATTTTAGTTTTATTTTATAATGATTGGATAACAGAGAAAGATTCATTGGCAAATTTACAGCATTAATTAAGTCATCTTGAATTGTTTTTGTACAAGCTAGATTGAATCTTTTTCTGGGGAATTTTGATAGGTATGGCCTGTAAAGTCGATGTACTTGTAGCCTTTAATTAGCTCAAATATTCTTCCCATAACAATACGAACAAATGGGTGTAAAATCTTCCCAATCTCCAATAGATCCTCTCTATTCACTAGTCAAAAGTTGCAGTCCCCTAAAATATTTTGCAAACAGCAAAAGTATTTTCAATGGTTTTGTTTTTGTCTGCCTCAGTAATGTAAGTAAAGGAATTCAAGACATTTGAAGGTGTAAAAAACTGTACTAAAAATCATTTACTACTGCATTTCTTATTGTCCGCACACACTTTTGTATACCATTTTATAATATGTATATTCACAACTAGTTTTGACTTTGAACAACATTGATATTTTGCAGATTTTATCAAAAGAGACAAAAGATAAAAAATTAAAAAAATATTTTGATGCATTGTATAGTAGATGAAATAATGTTCTGGTCTGATCTCTCAAGTTTGATGTGGCAACTTTGACAAGTGACAATATTTTATAGGAAAAATGCAAATGCTGAAGATTAGGAGTTGGAATTCTTAAATTTTAGTGATGAGAAGAGATTACAACTTCTCTGCTGGCAATTAGATTGTCACTCAACTGGAGTTTCTAATGAAGAACACAAAGTAACATAGTACAATCGTTTGAACAGAAGATTAACAATGTTGAGGTTATAAGCACCCGGATTGTTTCCCTTTTCTTTTCTTTTCTTACTATGTTGTTAAGATTGGTAAGAGGATTAGAGAGAATTAAGCAATGCTGTTGAAGAGGGCATAAAAGCTTCGTCTTTTCGGACAATTCTTAGCCGCTTCACACGTTCCATGAAATCCCTGTTCAGAATCATTAGCATGAGTGTCAAGGATAATTTATAGTGCGTTGAAATTGTGATTGATTCCCGTCGTCTCAGGAGTTTTTTTTCAAAAGGGAATGCACAAAAGTTCTTGATTATTGACAGTAGTAGAACTTACTTCCAGGGAACATCACCAGCAGTCCTCCAATGTTCATCTCTGTCCTTATATAGCAACGAAAATTCAGATACGGATTGGAATAGCCGAAGGCCAGATACAGATTGCTTCCCTGAAAAGTGTAGCAAAATTCAAAGAATGATCACAAATAACTTTAATAATCACAAGTTTTTATGAGCATATATACCAAACATTTCTTCCAGTTGAAGTGCAAGTGTTGAGTAGCCCAAATGATCAAGAATGCAGATTTTCCTGCCAACAATTACTCCATCCATATTAACTTTTACATATGACCAGCGCTCTTTGCTTTGAATTCCCTCTCCTTCATCATCATAATTTTCCACAATATTGTGTGGATATTGAGTCTTCGGATTTTTCAGCTGGGGATGAAGCTGGTTCCAATCTAACAGGACTTCAAAATCATCTGTTGTTTACAGCAATTGCATATGTAAATAAACAAGGCAAATATGAGCCCATTATGCAACAATCAAAACTCCAAAAGGTATGGAAATGAATGATGAATGGAAATCATTTTATTCCAGACATAATCATGCATGACTCAAGCTAAATTCAATTCCACAAAATCACACTTCTATTGATTGGCATCCTACCATCCCAGTATCTGAAAAATCTTCATCATGACATGGCTGCTTAAATAGGTTCTAAAAGTGTGTTTGCTCAATGACAAAAATGGCAGAAAAATCTAGCATTACCATGAGGAGAAGAATGATAAGCCTCTGGCTGCAGAACTTTCAGGCTAAGTCCCAAATCAATGATATTCTCACCCTCTTTCCCCTGATAATAAACTTGAGGAAGAGTTGCATGATTTAGAAGGTAACTTGATGCATTTGAATCCATTTGAATGAATCTTACAGAAATGAATCTCTCGATCGATCTCAGTCTGGTGATCGATGATGGCATTCCAATTAATAGCACCACTAGAGATGTAGGTACGTTTTTATAAGTGCCAAAAATACAAACATGATCTGTGACAAAGTAATAAAAACCTGACATCAGAGATGCAAGTATTAGAGGGGACAAAGGAAGACAAGAAAGGCTTTATCCCATTATCAATCATGAGTGGTAGTTAAGTATTCTGCCATTCATAACATGCAAGAATTCAAGAAGGTAGGAAAATAACACAAGAACAAGGGATGGGCTAGAGGATCCCAACAAAAGTAAGTTTGGATTTTGCATCTCTGCTGTTCTGCTGAGATCTTTGAAGGTGATCAAACATTGATTTAATGTAGATAATTGAGCAGCTGGGGCAGGTATATGTTGATATCATGAATCATGATATTGTACTTCTAGACTTCTAGTACAAGAGGATAAATGAAAACCAACAAATGGCACAACACTACAACAGTACACTAATGTTACACTTTCCTCTTACTCAAACAATATGCTGATATTACCCCAATTATCATGAAACAATACAGTTTTCATAAAAAAAATTGAACCCTTTTCCAGTCTCAGTGAAAATTATTTTGCAGCAACTTAATTCCAGCATTTCTTTTTTGCAAGAAAATTTGTGAGTTTTGTCATAAATTTGATCACAGTGTCGTCTTCACACCGTTCTTTTGGCCGGTATAATTAGATGCATCTCCCTCATACCCTGACACATTTGTTTCCTTGCATTTACTCAAAGCATCTGCATTGTTTGAAGGACTACTTCCACTAGACAGATATAAAGAAGAATGGTTAGTTATGATATGCAATTTGCCAGACAAGAAGAAATGCACTTTTGGATCTTATCCACCATTTCTGCTTATGTCTCCAGAAGTTGTTGCAGATTGCCTGATACACTAATGTCAACTTAGAAAAATATATATTGTGATAACAAGTTATCTATGGCCATGAAGAACATCAAAACTATTACCTCAAAGAAAGCCCATCTAAAAGTAATGTAATAATTTGTCCCAAAAAATGTTTTTTCATCTTAATTTAGTTCAAAAAAAGAACTTGAGCAGGCATTATTATAGTTATATCATTTGCCAAAGCATATCACAGCACAGAAAATTACAGACATTCTTCATGATCAGTTCATGTAATGACATAAAATACTCTCAAAGAACATAAAAAACTAATGCAAACTGGCTAATTATACAATAATCAAATCTACATTTTATCAATCAAACTCTGGTAAAAAAACTTCCCCTGAAGAAACTACTCTGCTTACTCCCTACAAAGTTACATAAGTAAATAGAAATTATCAAGTTAATCATTGCTTAAAGTTTGATAGATAATCTCTGAAACTACTCATTAGAAAAATATCAGATTTCTACAATTAATCTAGCATTCAGAAATCATAATTCTTAATGTTGAACTTAATGATTGGCTATGAACTTCTTCTGCACCGTGATGATTTCTTCTTTAGTGTTATTTATTTCTGCGAAATTTAAAAGGGCTCTTGAATTCAAGAAGAAAACTTGAAAAATTTTAGGCAAAAGTAAGAGAAACAATGCTGTTAAACTTTCTGGAATGGTGATATATAATGGTGCTCTCTTTTTTATAATAAATGGAAGAAAATTGTCAAAACGGTGATCTGTAATTGAAAATCCACCGATCCCATATCGCAAGAAGGCTTGAAGAAAATTAAGATGGGAATGGAAAAGCTCCTTTAATCGCCGGAAGTTGGAACGATCATCTTGAAGATGCCGGTTTGAAGAGTTTGGAAATGCGCCTTTGAAGGCGTGGTTGTGAAACCGCATCATTTTCGTTATATCACGCCGCCTTCAATTACTAAAGAGATTTTCAGTCTAGACAATGTTTTTCATTTCTTATAGATAATATTTCATATCATATTAGTCCTACATATAGCTTCATTAATGGTTTTTTGTGTGGGGAGTTATGGAGACTACAAACCAAAGACAACAAAAATTTCTTTATCATCCACATGTTTTATAAAAAAATTTCTTTCAATTTCAACCGTATTTTACGATCACAAAATAGATTAAACACACTTATCTATAGTCGGACGACTAGGGATTCTTTACGATTCTGAGTGCCAAGTTAGTAATTATGAACATGAACAAAAAATAAATATAGTAAAAATGAGAATGTTGAAATCAGTGGAGGGTCTATAAGGGGGTGTGGGGGTGCGACCACCCCAAGATTTTATAAATTATACTATATCCCTTCAAAAAATTAAAAAAAATCAAGTAAGTACTTAAGAAAATTAGAATTTTGCCCCCCCAAAATTAAAATATAATATTTATTATGTAATTTTGCCCCCCAAATCATGAGTTCTGTATCCGTCACTGGTTGAAATGAATGTATTAACACACTAAACTATGTAACATAAATAATGAGTACCTTAAAAAGAAAGCAGCGGTTGTTTTAATAAATAAGATTAACTCATTTAAGATGGTTTAGATATATACATCAAAGACCTTTAGATGCTCTAGTTAAGTTTATATAAAATAGAGAATTATTAATTCAAATTAAAAATTAAGAGGAAGACAAAAAAGAATTGTTGTTGTTGTATCATCCGCATCTCATACAAAAAGTAAAGAACAAAATTGTATTTATATAAAGAATCCTAAATTCAGATTAAATAACATTTAACACATTCTTTTTTATTTTCTCTACCCATTGGCTAATTTTTTTTATTATTATTTCTTTGGCTTTTCTTCACTAGAGAAGGACTATTTTCTCATCAAACAATACTCCATACATTCAAGTTTGGAACTGAGTTTCCTTCATTGTGGAATTTGTAAATGAAGAAAATTAAACAAGATAAATTAGACTAGTAATAATGAGCCACCCTGTTCTAAACAGCTCAGAACATTTTGTATCTCTCCAATATATTCCAACGTTAGGTTCGAAAGTTTGAACAAGTAAGAGAGCATAAAAACGTTGGTAAAAGAGTACAAAACATGATACAGGAGAAGTACTAGAAAACAGCAGCAACTTTGTTTGTAACAATGCAAACAAAACCAAAATGATTGTATATCAAAACTAGTTGATTACCGACAACTGTTTTTTTATTGAGAAACAAAACAATTTTGTACATCATCAGAAAATATTTCTACTTCTTGATTTCCTAACCTCTTTGATCTCTGTAACAATCACAAGAACTTTGCTGCATTTTAGCATGCTGTTTGTGTTGTTGAAACATGACCCTTTCAAGAGTTGTTGAACATGCAATGCTCAGGAAGCCAAGAAATCAACCCAATGTAGCCTCAGATTTCAACCATCCCAACTTTACTCATTTGCAGCCTTCTAATTTGTCTAAAAACAGTTGTTCAAGTGAACCCAGAGAACTTTTGATCAGCAGAAAGCCCAAGAAAATGTTTTTCTCGGTTAGATTTCTAGGACTTGGTTGTAAAGGGGTTCCAATGCCAGCCACAGAACCGACAATCGTTCGATCATCGGCTGATTGGGAGACTGAAAAGAGGAGGAGAAGAAGACAGGGAAGAAAAGCACACAATAGAGCTAGAACTCCTGCTAATGTTGATATCTGCTGTGCTCCTCCAGGGATTAGTTTTGCTTGTGATGTTATTCCTAGTACTAGTCCTAGACATGTACAGGTACTTCATTTGACAAATTTATCATTCTGGATTTTTGGATGTTTTATAATACATCTTGAACTTTCTATGTTTATTTTCAGCATTCTCGTGTTGCAAGAAGAAGTAGAAACATCAATTATATCCCTGCATCCTCACAAGGACTCTCAAATCCTATTTTCTCCAGATCCCATTCATCCAGTGCTAGACAATATCGCCACTTGCATCATCATTCTCGCAGAGGAATCTCAGAGGAGGTTTAATTAACTCACTCATCTTTCAAAGTTCTTTTTTATGGCTCCCTTTGATAAATTGATCATGATTCTCTAGGTAAATGCAGTCTTCGGAAGCAGCATAGACGAAGATGATCAATACAGGAACTGGAGACTTAATGTTGATAGCGTGCTATACGAGGTACTTGTATACATTCTCTGATTGGGAAAGACTGCTGATTGCATACCTGCCTACATTCTGAGCTACATTCGTTCTTTGGCATTTCAGGAATTGCTTGAATTGAGTGATAAAATTGGGTACGCAGGCAGAGGTTTGCGAGAAGAAGAGATTTTCAGATGCCTAAGGATATTTAAACCCTCAGACTTCCAATCTGATTCTCTGCTGATATCCATCGACAAAGAATGGAGATGCAGCATCTGTCAAGTAAGTCTTTCCAAAAAAATGCACAATCTTGGTGAGTTGGCTATGTACTTGAAGCATAGCAAGGATAATAACCAATCACAGGACTGCTTATTATGCAAATCAATGCAAAATTTTGGCACATCTCCCCTTATATGTTTGTAATGACAACAAGCTCGAGGCACCAATTACATCTATCTCTTCCATACCTCAATTGGAGAGGTGTTTGAGGAGATTATGACTTTGATAATTCTTCATTTGCAGGACGGGTGCCGAGACACAGACGGTCTTGGACGGCTCGGCTGTGGCCACTGCCATCACATTGATTGCATAAAGCACTGGCTTCGGTTGAAGAGTGAATGCCCTGTGTGCAAAACTGCACCAATAGCTGACAAATGAGGCTACGACAACTTTATTCCAACCTCAGATATCCAACTGAGTTGTCTTATACAGTGTTGAAATAAACTGAGAAGAATTTTTGAAGAAGAATACTTTGAAGAGATATCATTATTTCTTTATATGTATCTTTAGTTCACTGCAAAGACATCATTAATGTTCAACTTGTTTCTGAAATAGATTACACAATTTGCGTCCTTCGTTCAATATTTTTACACTTTTTCTCACCCTTCAACCCACCAAATAAAGAAGCGAGACAAGGGCTAAAGTAACCATACAAGGGAAATACAAAAATTAGACAAACTATAAACTACAACAAACATCTCCTCCTATATCTATGACTTCTGCTCAAATTCGGGGAGTCCTCACGGTCAAACTATCCTCGCGAAGAACCCCTATAAGATGAAAGGATAGTCACTAAAATGACTAATCATTGTGAATGCATGCAGAAACGAGTACAACATCACAAGTTTAGGAATTCCATTAAGCACATAGTAAGGAATACTCTTTGTTCATAAGGCTCACCAGTAGTTTTCATTTTTGTAACATCACCAGAGCAAACCACCACAGCCATGCTGATGCAGGAGTATGATAGATACTGGGGTAAGATGTGTTTGCAGCCAGACAACAGGATTCAGAGGCTGTAATTCTTGCATTTCATACTTTGTCTAATCATTACGGCTTAAAAATTGGATGATGCATGGATATACTTGTTCCATAGCCTGAATTTAAAAAGGGAAACACCAGCTATTATCACAAATGAAAAGAAATTTCGTCTTTGTTGACCAAGCACTTGGAAACAGAAAAGCTTACAAAACATACCATTCGTCCGCCAACTAAATCATAATGAGCATAATGAGGGCCATCACTCTCTCCATATACTTTGTAGGTTACTAAGTGCTCAGGAAGCAGCTTCGCAGTTTCTGTTTGACTCAATCAACAGTAGGCAAGAAAAGTTACAATTCATAGGACAAATAAATATTTGCAAATTGAGACATAGAATAGCATACCATAAACAGCTTCGGGTGGGCAAATTAGGTCACGATCTCCTGCAACAGCTAAGACAGGGACATTGACTTTGTCAAGATGGTCCTTGTAAAAGAATTTACCACTCCGGTCACGGAGGCCCCCCTCTCGAAAAGCTGTTGTCAGTTGCAGCAATAGTTTAGCAGGTACTGTACCTGCAATTAGAGATCATAAAATACAATTACAGTTACTGAAAAAGAAGTATCACAAGTTACCTAAAGAGCATTTCATGCTGAAAGCCTGAGGCCTGAGAAAATCAGAACTTTTAGAATAGAAAATGTTCTACGACACCACAAAATTTGTTTATATCAAAGACTGAGAAGCCAAGAAACTCTCAGCATGAAAATCCATTATCAGCACATGAATTCTTATATGTTCACAGTATTGGCAAAGAGTTTCAAATTTACATCTGTGATTTTAGTAAACAACCCTTGATGAAGCAGGATAGGCATCTATGCTTACAGAAGTTATTTAACACTAGCTTCTTTAACAATTCTGGATGCATCATGTCCTCAGCAGATATTAGATCAACAAGCCAAGACAAGACATAGGGAGGACTAGATGAAAGAGGATAAGCAGCAGCAAGTAAGGCTCCTAAAGGAACAACAGGTACATTAAGAATCTGTGCTGGATCAGCCTGCATAAAGATTCATTTTTTCAGTTCCAGTTCTAGTTCACAGTGGAATGCTCTCAATTAAGAAGAAATAAACAAGACCACCACATTCAACTTACAAGGGGTAGTAGCAACTTGAGTGATGACTTAGAAGATGTGTAATCAAGTGATGATGCCAAAGTAACTACAGCAGCGAATCCAGACTCCCTTCCCTCGGCAACTTCAGAAGAAAAACAATTAGGAAAAGAACAAGAGCTTTCCATCCTCATAAGAAAGAAGAATAGTACAAAAGAATTCAATTTAAAAGAGCTAAATAACTTCCCAACTCATTTGCAGAAAGAAAAAGCATCACAAATTATATCTATGGAGGACGCATCACTTTCAATCAATTATACGCCTTCAGTTCTGTTTGAGTCATATACTCAACTCTGTTCGACTCCAATGAACCCTCTCTAAAAGTCAGCATCAAAGATATTTATATAACAATGCAGAAAAAACTTTTGTACAATCAAAACAATATTCTTTCACAAGGAAACATTAAATCAAAGTTTTGGAGAGACTTGTTGAACACGAAGTCCAGCTACAAAAGCCTATTAGTAATGAAGAAACAAGAAAAGAACAGTATAATTCACACAAAACTCAAAGTTCAATCTTACCACATCTAGATAGCATAGCATACAACAAGATGCCTCCCATAGAATGTCCAATTGCAAGCAACTTGCCATCTCTAGGTCCACATTGATCCCTTATATATTCCATCTATATGCATTACGAAGGAGGACTAGAGGTTTAAACAAAGAAGGTTATGCATAATAAATCTTCCTAATTTTAAGAGAAAGTTGGATAATTTTTAATAGCTTATAAACTACAACAAGGGAAAATGTCACCTCACCGCAGCAGGAACATCCTCTTCCAAGTAATGATCAAAGTCCCAATCATACTTGACAATCAATTCCAGTTGTTTCTGAAAATCTTCTACAGTGGTTGCTAAACGCTCTTGTAGATCATATAATTGAGGTGAAACAGAACGTTGACCCTCTTCAACTATATTTACTAGCTTTTGACTTAGATCCCTTATTTGGCCAGCAACTGTAGAGTTTTGCCTTGTTTCCAGTAAACTTAAAAGCTTTCCCCTTACCTCATTAAAGCGTTCAAAAAGAAAAGAATCTTCTAAGAGTTTAGATATTTGATCAAACAATTTGGCAGACATGATCCTAGATTGGCTCTCGCTGAGAAAGCCGGAGAGTCTTTCTGACAGGCTCATAAAAGTATCTGTTAAGTTTGCTACCAATTTTGATTCATCCCATGCTGTAGAAATCCCCATGGTATCTTCTTTGACCACAGCAACCTCAGATTCTGCTGAGGAATTTTGGATATCAGTTGACTGCTGCACCACAGAGAGCATACTATCAGTTGCACATTCAGCAGCTGCCTCCATTTTCTCAGATATTTCATGGGCAGATTTTTCAATATCTTTGGAATCTGATTCCTCCATGCTCAAACCCGCACCTCGAACTTCAAGGATCCATGTGTCAAATCCTTGCCCACACATGTAACGGGCAAATGAAGACTACAAAGTTCGATTAAAAGACAGAAATCATAATCTTTCTAAATACCGAAAATTAAAGCCAAGAGTGCTTAACATTATCTGTGAAATGTACAAGGCTTTATCTAGCACGTAGAAATTCAACATTTTCCAGCGGTAAGATTTCCAAACCCTGGTCAACTTTATAGAAGTAATGACATCAATATGAAGATGTTCCATCTTGGATACACTTGTTATCTGATATCATTATAAGAACCAGTTCAAAGATTTGCTTAACATATACTTTGTATCAGATAGTCCAATTAATAGCCAGGATCAGCCCTCCCATTTCAAGTTACCAGGATAAAAGGTGTTGGATCCCAAAATTTAATTACCGCTAACCAATGCGTTTAAGAAACCACAAGAGGTTACAGCTTGAAGACTAAAATCATTGACCCTCTAAACCAGGTAACAAAGGGAACAATAAGAACTGAAAATTGTTCTGAGACACAGAGCAGCCTCATTTTAGGCAAGTTATTAGGTAAATAAAAAGCCAGACACTAACAGCTATTGGCAGAATTCTATAAACTATTCTGCAGGCAATCAAACAAGACTGTTTATGAGTTATGTGCCCAAATAAATAAAGCAAAACCAATCAAATGTGCACACAGTCTTCTTGGCAGTAATTAAAAGGTCAAAACATATATCACAAATTAATAATCTAAATGAGACATTCCTTACCAATTCACTACTTCAGGAACAAGAACAAAAAAAATTACAAAATGCAACAAAGGAGGTACACAATTTTCTCTACATACTTACATAAAATGTAGAACAGAAGTTCACCATTCAGATGTTTACGGAGGGCAAATTTCTCACATAAAACAAAATCATATGTTCTTTGGCATGAACCAATATATACTTGCCAATAACTAACCAATTCTAAACTGGATAACAAAGTAAGACCTTTTTCCTATGATGTGCAAGGTATGCAAACTACATTCATGGCATAATCCGCACTACAGTAAAGTTGACAACTTGGCATGTCCTCCCAGCTGTAAAAAGATTTTGGAGAGGAGTGAATTAAAAAAAACGTAAACTTTAGACTATTTATTATAAAAGGTCTTCTTTGTCCAGAATGCATTGTAATATTTATACAAAAAAATGTAAATTTTGTTCATAAATCAGTATAAATGCCCTTTAAACTTGTCCCCTCTTCAATAAATTTCCAAAAATTTATTAACACAGATCACCTTTTCTCATAATTTCAGTAAAAAAGGACTTCTTGCAATCAAGTTATCGATAACCAATGACTGAAATATTAAAAAACAAATAATGGAAATGAATTTCAGTCAATGGTGATTAGTGAACAAGACAGCCTAATAAATGAAAAATGACTAGTAAAGTAAAATCAATTACAACGGATGAGGAGGAAGAGAATGAAACTAACCCCAGGAGAAAGATCATATCCAATTGCATTAGTGGCCACCCCTGACAACAGCAGCAGTGGATGATTCCTCTTTGGTGCCTAACATCAGTATTAATTCAAAATTTTCAATTTATATGAATGTAACTAAAATCACACGCAATAAAAGGTGCCATGCGTGTGAAGGAAGGACCACCTGAGGAGGTGGAGTGTAGCGCCAGAGAGCGAGTCTCCATTGGGAATTCTTGGCGGTGACGTAGTGGAGCTCGTCGGCGGTGCATATCGAAGGCTTATGAGGAAGCTTTTTCTCGGTGTTAGAGCTCGAGCTGCTGCTGCTCTTCTGTGTCTCGGTGGTGGATAGCGCTCTGACACTGGAAAATAAGCTCCGACAACACGGCTGCCGGAAAATGATAGAACGAGAAAGTGAGAATTTGAGAGGATGGTGGCGGAAGGAGGTGGCGATTTGAATTGCCGACCGGATATCTGATTGAGCAATTATTATCATTTTTACCCAGAAGAAAATTTGAAAAAAATAATTAAAAAAAAAAAAGATGGCGTTGGCGGCTGTGGGTGATATTACTTATGATGATTAACGTCGTAATGTGAGTTGTTTTGTTTGATAGTTAAAAGAGTGTTGCGGGATTTTCCATTTTCTGTTACGGGACAGCGTCAGTGTGTGACTGTGTGAAAGTAAAAAATTTTAGCGGTGGATTTAAATGAATAGTAGTAGTAAGGCAGAAGACGCAGAATTCGCAGGGCTCCACACAAATGTCAATATCGCGACTTCTAAGTTCTAGCCTCTAGGAAGTTCGGTTCGTGTATGTTTAAAATATGAGGAATGACGCAGGGGACTGAAATTCTACTATCAAATTTTATAGTGATATATGTCTCAAGTGTAAAAATATAAAATTGGGTTTATTGTATTATTTTCATATATTACTTTGTTAAAAATTGATACGTGTCATTCTAATTAGTTATCCCATTTTTTAAAATTAAACTAATATCTTAATCAAATGATAAGTGAACCCGTACACGTGTAAGTTTTTTATAAGATGTTACATAATTTTATCTTTTTATACATAAAGGATTATTTTTACTTTTTACACATGCCACGTCATTCACTATAAGATTTCATTCTATAATTTCACTCTAAATATCATTACTTTTAAAATAAATACTAAAATGTAAAACATTCTCTTTACTCAATGGACTTGTTTAGGTTAATTACTAGTTTTGTGAAATATTCATCCCATATATACATATATTGTGAATCCATCCATCCAACTGTGTTTTCAATGCTATTATTAATGTTATTTTATATTTTGATGTATTCAACCACAGGAGTATGCTTGGTTCAAATTCTTTAATGTAATTCAGAATTGAAATAATAATTGCGATGTTATTACTGTTTGTCCAAATTTTGAAAAATATATTATTATTATTACAATTGAAAATTATGTCTTCCACTCATCATTACTCTATCCTTTTCCATCATTACTCTATCCTTTTCCCACAATGGCTACAGTAAATCTTCCTACCGAAACTGAATTAGTGACTAATCCTCCACAGCATCATCAAATCTTAATAATTTTAATTCGAAAGCGAAATATAAAATTAGAAATTATTATTTACGATGGTGGCTTGGTTTACTCATATTCTATCAATAACCTGCAATATTATATATATATATGTATAAAAGATTTATAAAATTAAATATTTATTAGTTTAATTATTGAAAATTAATTAAAAAAATTTCATACCCAGTTAACAAACCAAATATTGAACCAATTATAGCTGCTCCAGCTCCGACCTCAATGGTCTTAATAAACTGGAAGAATGATATATTCTGTACAGTAAAAAAAAAAAACTTCAAAAAGTAAAACTGTAGAAAAAGATTGTTCATCCATTATCGATTTAAGTAATCAACACAATGCTTTACTTTACCATTTAGCTTTGAAGCATTAATACATTCTCAGAGTTTTTCATAAGTGAAAGTAAATATTGAATTTTATAAGTTTCGAAATGGGCTTTCAAAATAAGAGGAGGTAGTGGGACCGTTAGTAGTGTGCGCTTTTCAGGCAGAAATAAAACCACGTGGTATTTGTGACGGTGTCGTTTGGTGTAAACGAAATTCTTTCCAATGAGCCCACAAAAATTCTCCGGATTTCATCTTTTCAACCGCTGGGCAACTTTTGCTTGAGCACTTCTCCCCGTAATTCTCATAGTCTACCATCTTTAACTGACGAGCTCTTTCTTCAAATTTTAGGGATGATGCACACTTGGGTGTTCTATTGAACATATCACCTCTTTGGAGGAATCTTGTTCTAAAACTTGTCTTGTATAATGAGAAATGGAAACGTACTTATATAAATGTAATAATGAGATTGAAAGTTAGGGATTTTTATTCTGATTACTTGTTTAGAGTTGGCTTTGTGCTAATCTTTAAATGAAACCCGAATGGCTTGAAAGAAATAACATAATAAGAAAGTAGGGGATTTCGGTGGAGTTTGTGACAAACTTTGAGGAACTAAATAAGCTGGTTTGTTGGAAGGGTGTTTGGATGATTGAATTGCAGTGGAAAAATAGGACAACAATTACTTGATTGAGTTATGTAGTTGTGCTCAATTTTCTGTTGGATATGTGGTGGTGCTCAATTTTCTGTTGGTCCATGGCAAACGAAGCTCCAGGACTATTTTAAGCACCCTGATTTATCCCCAAATTTTGCGGAAAAAGTTCCCCAGTTAGATCTAGAAAAAAGGAAAGTTATAAATTTTGAAAAATGATCAATTATTATGAGTTATATAGCACACATTTTTTTGGGCAGAATATGCATGTTTTGCACGCATATCAAATGGCGAAGTTTTATCTAATGAATGACCAATTTTTATGAGTTATATAGCACACATATTTTTTGCCAAAATATGCATATCAAATGACGAAATTTTATCTAATGAATGGTGTGAAACAAAATAAAAAAAAAGTTAAAAAAATTTAAAAATGACCAATTTTGTGCGTAATAACATACGTTTTTTTTTTTTTGCAAAAATGGCAAGTTTAAAAAATTGGTCGTCAATGTCCGTTTTTGTGCCTATTTTAAACTCATATTTATTGGCGATATGCTATCTAATTAATGGTGTAAACAAAAGGAAAGATAAAATTTTTTGAAAAATGACCATTTTTGTGTGTTATAACACACGTTTTTTACGCAAAAAAGGCAAGTTTAAAAAATTGGTCGTCGGTGGTCGTTTTTTTGCCTGTTTTGCACTCATATCAATTGACGTTGTGCTATCTAATTAATTGTGTAAAAAAGGGAATGTTAGAAAATTTTGAAAAATTACCATTTTTATGGGTTATATCACACATTTTTTTGGCCAAAGTGGCAAGTTTCAAAAATTGGCTGTCGTTGGCTGTTTTTGTGACTTTTTTTGCATTCATATCAAATAATGATGTGCTATCTAATGAATGGAGTGAACAAAATTGAAACTTAAAATTTTTTAAAATGACTAATTTTTTTGAGTTATAGCACACGTTTTTTTGCCAAAATAATAAGTTTTAAAAATTAGTCGTCGTTGGCGTTTTTGTGTCTGTTTTGCACTTATATCAATTAACGATATTCTATCTAATTAATGGTGTAAAAAAAGGGATAATTAAAAATTTTTGAAAAATGACAATTTTTGTGGGTTAGAACACATTTTTTTGGGTTATAGCACACGTTTTTTTTTGCCAAAATGGTATGTTTTAAAAATTGGTCGTCGTTGGCCTTTTTGTGACTATTTTACTCTCATATCAAATGACAATGTGCTATCTAATAAATATTGTGAAAAAAAGGTAAATTACAAATTTTGAAAAATGAAATTTTTTTGTGAGATATAGCACATGTGCTTTTGGCCAAAATGGCAAGTTTGAAAAATTGGTCATTGTTGCCCATTTTTGTACCTATTTTGCACTCATATCAATTGACAATGTTCTATCTAATTATTGGTATATATAAAAGGAAAGTTAGAAAATTTTGAAAAATGACCATTTTTTGTGGGTATAGCACACGTTTTTTTTGCCAAAATGGTAAGGCTAAAAAATTGACCTGTCGTGTGTTGTTTTTGTGACTGTATTGCACTCATATCAAATGAAGATATGCTATCTAAAAAGATACATATTGGCAAATTATTATAAGATAGTAAACTTAATTAAAAAGGCAACAAATTAATATCATGAACAACAAAATTTATATAAACTTTTTTAAATTGAAAATTGATATAAATGTTTCGTATTCAACACTATATCACATGAAAATTGAGATTTTGACCCACCTAAAAAACCATAATTCAATTAGATTAAAAAAAAAAACCAAACTAAAAACTAGAAAACATAATCTAAATAACCAACCTAACATCAACTCGAGTGCTCTTATGGGGTAGGCTAAAGACACGATTCAACTACAAGATTTGAGGTTCTTACAACACATTTTGGGATATTTTTCTCCACTGGGCTTGTAACCTCACAAGACTAGCAAAAAGTTACTCACTTTCTCAAGAGGCTTTCTTGGCTACGAAGAAGACCAACAATGCGCATAAAAATTCTAAGCCCATTAACCTTCCAAACTTTGTTCTCTTTTCCCCTCTATGCATAAGCTTCTTCCACTCGTCAGAACTCGTAACAGTTCAAACCTCTAAACCACAAAGGTTTTGGTTTTACTCATTTCCTCTCATTCTTTCTCCATATACAATACTCTTACTGTCTTACATCAAATAAAGTTCTTGAAGAATAATTAGAGCTCAAAAAAGAAAAGAATAAATGGGTTCAAAGAGTGATGGATTAATGCAAGTGAAAGTGGACAGAGTGTTCATAGGAGCAGGATGTAACAGAATAGTGAACAACGTTTCATGGGGTGCCTGTGATTTAGTTGCTTTTGGCGCTCAAAACGCCGTTGCTGTTTTCTGCCCCAAGGTCCCCCTTTAATTCTCATACGATCATGCCTTTATTAAGTTCAACTATTCTTTTTTTTTTTTTCCTCATATGGGTTCTTTTTTTGCAGATTGCACAAATTTTGACTACACTTCCGGGTCACAATGCATCAGTGAACTGCACTTATTGGCTTCCAAATGCAAAGTTTGCTTTTAAAGGTATGCCCTTTACATTGTTTAGTGTAAAGTTTGCTTCTATGTGTTGATTGAATTTCTGAGTGACCCAGTATTTTATAATAGCTCTAAAGATCTTTACTTTCTATGATATCTAGTCATTTTGGATGGAATTGAGTTTGGTAAAGTGATTTATAAGGGTCCTTGTTTGCAGCTAAGGACATGGAACGACATTTTCTGCTATCTGGAGATGCTGATGGTGTTATTATTTTGTGGGAGTTCTCTATTGCAGAGAAGAAGGTAGTTTCTAGCTTTGTGTTTCGCAGCTAATTTGTTAAGTTTATTTTCAGTATCTTTGGAAAAATTTGAAATCATTGACTGTTAGTGCTACTTGAGAAATGGCATAGAACCTATGAGTAAAAGGGGAATGAGCTATTCTACAAGCTATATTGAGACATGTGGGAAGTTCTTATGTTAAAGAAAAAGGTTCTCTCAGTGCATGTGGAATTGTTTTCTTTTTATTTATCTGTCTATGGTAATCTTCGTAATGAGGGGTTAGCAATGAATATTAGTGTTTTGGGAGAAGTCAAAATAGTGAATGTGAATGTGCATCCTTATATATTACAGGGAAGAGCAGTATTAATGTTTGGCTTTGTTTGTTAACAGTGGAGGCATGTGTTACAAGTGCCACAACCACATAAAAAGGGTGTTACATGCATTACTGGGGTCATGATGTCGCATAAAGATGCAATCTTTGCTTCCACCTCCTCAGATGGCACTGTGAATATCTGGGATTTGGTCTTTCCAGCCACTAGTGAAGGTGAGTGGCACTGGTCCTAACTGTTGCATGGACTTATTGGGTTGAGTGTCGTGCTCGTCATGTTGGAAACAAGATTTCTTAATTTTCTTTTGTTTTTTAGCTGTCATCAATCACTTTCCTGCACTCCTTTTAATAGTCAATTTTGTAACTTTGCTGTAATTCATCACTCTTCGGGATTTTTTTTTTAATAAGTGTTGCTTATGGCATTATGGTTTTATTGTGGAAAGGATCCTGTTTGCTATTCTTAGTTTGCTTGCTCTAGCCCAAATTGTTCTTTGTATGTCAATCTATGGTTTTCCTCTTATCCAGTTGGGAGCTGTTGTGTCTAGTTGCTTTTCTTTTTAATCTGAAGTGAATATGATGCGGTTTAGTCAATTCTCTGTGCAGGTGACTGTCAACTATCTTGTGTGGACTCTCTTTTTATTGGTTCGAAGACCATGGTTGCTCTTTCACTTGCAGAGTTGCCTGGAAATGCTGGCTATCTTGTCCTGGCTATGGGGGGATTGGATAACAAGATTCATCTGTACTGTGGCCAGAGAACTGGAAAGGTATATAGAACTTGATGCGTCTTTGCTTTTAGACCTGGCCCATTTGTTTTTCAGTAAAATGATCTTCTGTTCTTTTTGGTGTTATACGTGCCAGTTTGTTTTTGCCTGTCAGTTAAAAGAACATACTGACTGGATACGAAGTTTGGATTTCTCCTTACCTATACATGGAGATGGCGAAACTTTTAGTTTGCTTGTGAGTTCATCTCAAGATAAAGGTATACGCTTATGGAAGATAACTTTACGTGATTCTTTTGCTGATGGTAAGAAAGCAGAAATCAGCTTAGCTTCTTACATCAAAGGTCCGGTATTCCTTGCTGGCTCATCATCCTATCAGATTTCTATGGAATCTTTGCTCATTGGGCACGAGGATTGGGTGTACTCAGTGGCATGGCAGCCCCCTTTGTTAATCAAAGGGGATGAACTTTATCAACCTCAAAGCTTATTATCTGCATCCATGGATAAGACCATGATGATCTGGAAACCTGAAAAGACTACCGGTATCTGGATTAACATGGTTACTGTTGGTGAATTAAGTCATTGTGCTCTAGGATTTTATGGCGGGCATTGGAGGGCAAATGCAGATGCAATCTTGGCTCATGGATATGGTGGATCTTTTCATCTGTGGAAAGATGTTGGTGTTACTTCGGAGGATTGGAAGCCACAAAAAGTTCCCTCTGGGCACTTTGCCTCAGTGTCAGATATTACCTGGGCTAGAGGCCGGGAGTATATGTTATCCGTAAGTCATGATCAGGTAATTAGTTGCCCCAGTCATAAGTATTCTCATATTATTATTTTCTCTCCATCCATCTTTCCATCCCTTTCTCTTTTATGTGTATGTGTGTGTGTTGAAACATTTTTGAAGTGGGGCGGAAATGCTTATGGACACTTTGGTTATAATAAAGTGATTGTGTAGAGGTGTTCAAGAAATAATCTGCTCGGATTTTCACTGTATGCAAATAAAAGTATTACAAGAATTCTTTGACCAGTTCTCCATTCTTCCATTTCCTGGCCAGGAAAAAAATTTGATTGCCCTAAATTGAATTGAGAACACGAAGAGATATTTGCTTGTTATAATCTATTTTGCTAGTTTGAATTGCCTAGTACATTAGATTGGTGAAGTACTTTTTGCTAAAAGTAGTATATTTATGGGCAAAGTGAGTTTACAGGATGCTTGCATGGGTAGTGTGCGATATTTAAGTCAGATTAACCAAACCCTTGCACTTGTAGTATTTTGCCATTTATTCTCCTGTTTTCTGCTTTACATTCAGGATAGAAATTTCTCTTACGGGCTTTCAATTTTGGCAGACAAGTAGAATCTTTGCTCCTTGGTTGGAAAAATCTTGTTCAGAAAATGAAGGAAGTTGGCATGAAATTGCTCGTCCTCAAGTTCATGGACATGATATAAACTGTGTTACCATTATACAAGGAAAGGGGAACCATCGTTTTGTGAGTGGGGCTGATGAAAAAGTTGGCAGAGTTTTTGAAGCTCCCCTTTCCTTTTTAAAAACTTTAAACCATGCAACTTCAGTGGAATCAAGTTTCTTTGATGAACTTCAAGTTGATGTTCAGGTTTTGGGTGCAAATATGTCTGCTTTAGGGCTGTCACAGAAACCTATATACAGTCAAGGTTAGTTGAACCTCATTTCTCTCATTAGATTGTTTCTGTGTTGTGACAAGGGTTGACAAGACATTTTATCATGCTGTATCCCTCCATGAAATGACCTGCAGGTTCCTAATTGTTTCTTTAGATTGATGGCCTAGTGAGTGCTTTGGGTATTCTTTTATTCCTGATTATTTTGGTACTGTTAATGCATTGCGAAAAAAGTCTTTTTATTTTCTAAATGATGTAACAGCTGCTTTCTTTTCAGTTTCACCTGAGACAAACAAGAGAAATAGTAATGATGGTCTAGACACGCTTGAAACAGTCCCAGAAGCTGTTCCAGTCGAATTTACAGAACCTCCTATCGAAGAACAGCTAGCGTGGCACACGCTATGGCCAGAGTCCCACAAGCTATATGGACATGGAAATGAACTGTACGCTTTATGTTGTGACCATGGAGGAAAGCTTGTTGCTTCATCTTGCAAGGTATGCAGTATGGTCTCGTTTTGTAGTACTAAAAAAATAAATTATAGATTGATCAATAATGCTGTTTATTTGAATGAACTCTTGGTTACTGCAATGTAAAGTATTTTCTTTCTTACTCGTGTTATAATTAAGCAGGAGTAGTTCTCTGAAGTCACTTCATTTTTTTGCCTAGTGAAATCACCCTATTGAAAGCATTCCTTTGCTTATTCAATATATAAAAGCTAGAGAACATCTTTGAAGCTATTTTTATGCCTGCAGTAAACTTTAAATTCTCAATTGTATTGAAGCAGAATCATTCCCAGTGAAAAGTATGTAAAGAACTGGGAATGTCATTATGCGTTTAAATGACTGTAGTCTTCTATGTACTCTGTGCAGAACATTGTGCCTTAAAAATTTTAAAGGTATTGGAATCATTCTCTTGTGAACCTGCAAGGTGGAGTTATCTGCACTTGCAAATTGCTTAAAACTTGTATATCTTGCAGGCTCAATCTGCATCAGTAGCAGAAATCTGGCTATGGCAAGTTGGTTCTTGGAAATCTGTTGGCCGACTTCATTCTCACAGTTTAACAGTGACGCAGATGGAGTTCTCTCATGATGACAATTTTCTTTTGGCAGTCTCCAGGGATCGCCACTTCTCTGTTTTCTCTATTAGAGACCATGGTATGGTTTCTTTCCTCAAACAAACCTTTTTGCTTATGATTAATCAGTTCAGATGAAGAATATTTGTGTTTTTATTTTTTGGCTTGTCACACTGAATAAGAGGAAATCTCATTTGAGAACCACTTTGCTAATGAGGGAGACTACCAAGCTGTTTCCTTACACTTTTGAAAGTGTGTTCCACTTCTAGCTTGCTTTGTGTCGTAAAATATCAGGAGACCTTAAGGAGTTCTCTAAAAAAGATTTTTGGAATAAGTCTTTCGTCAAACAAACTGTTAATGGTTGTTGACTGGAATTAGTAATGGCTGCACTATGAGCCTTGTGTTATGGAATCTGTGAATTCTTGTTCAGCATATAACACTCTTAAGATGTCTTGCGTCTTATAGGGGCAGATGAAGTCAATTATGAACTAGTAACAAGACAGGAAGCACATAAAAGAATAATATGGACATGTTCGTGGAGCCCATTTGGTCATGAATTTGCCACAGGTTCCCGTGATAAGACCGTGAAGATCTGGGGAGTGGAGAATGGATGTTCAGTTAAGCAGCTCATGACGCTGCCACCATTCAAGAGTAGTGTCACTGCATTATCGTGGTTGGGCCTTAGTCGCCAGAGCAATCGCAGTCTTCTTGCTGTAGGAATGGAAAGTGGTTTGATTGAACTGTGGAGTCTTTCTTATGGGTCTGAAAATGGAAACGCAATCTTGCCAACCGCAGCTTGTGCTCTTAAGTTGGATCCATACTTGTGCCATGTTTCCCCAGTTCACCGGTTAACATGGAGAACTCCAGAAAAGAGTCAAGATTCTAGGAGCATGCAACTTGCATCTTGTGGAGCTGATCATTGTGTAAGAGTGTTCAGTGTAGATTTGCTTTAAGCCCTTAACAACATATCTGTTGTATCTTCACAAATTACATAGATTAGAGCATTTTTCTAAAGGACAGATTCTATACAATCATCCGTTGCATATGTTGAGGCTGGTTAGAATATGTTTGTCTATGTTTCTTAACTTCAAATTGCAGACTGGCCATCAAAATTCTTTCCAAATTCCAATGCTGAGTGTAGCATAGTAGATTTTTCAGTAGTTAAGATGTTTTAGTAGTTGTAAATCCATAGCATTTGTCGGCACGGCAGGGCCATAGAAAGGTTCTTGAAGATTGTCATCTGAGCTTGTTATAGTGGTGATTGATTTAACATTTTACACTTGGGTGATTTTAAGGGTAGGAATCAAGATTTTCTTGTTCAAGAAAGGGAGATCAAGATAATGACATAATGCACTTTAAAATTACCTTTTTCTTAGGCAAGTTAGTTTCTTTTGTTGTTGGGGACCAAACTAACATTTGGAGATTTTGACAAGAAGCTGTGAAGGAAAATGACTTAGTGTTGACATTTTCTACAAATGGGGTCATAAATCCTAAATTTGCTCCACCCAAACCAAACCTTGTCGGCATTCTCTTTTTTGTTGTTGCTTAATGTAATTAACATGCAAAATTTCATGAAAATATTCTTTCAATGTTTCATTCAATCCAAAACATTAAAAAGAAAAAATTGGCCAATACCAAGGGATTTCTCTCCCACGGGCGTCGAAAATTAGCATACTGGAGTGGAATGAAATTCCAAAATAATGGCACCAAATTTAGGTGGGACGAATGTTGCCAAATGAGCCATCAAGAACTGTAGCACATATAATATGCATATTGTCAACTGCTAAAAAGTAAAACAAAAGAATCCCAACGAATTTTCCCATTCAAATTTCTACTACATCTAATTGGATGAGAGTTTTGGTCATTTTGTCGGGCACATTTGGATCATTCCTTTGCTCATGAATTTTTTTAAACCCTTAGCTGTTTTTTAAACGATGAGTAAACACTAAGAAATAAGCGATTGTACACTTGTCCATATCTTATACACTAATACACAAAAGTGATACAGAAAATTCATTACCGATTTGTTCTCTCTAGTAGAACACTAATACACAAAAGTGATTTGGTCATTTTTTCCGATTTGGTCATTTTTTCCGGCACATTTGGATCATTCCTTTGCTCATGAATTTTTGTAAACCCTTAGCTGTTTTTTAAACGATGAGTAAATACTAAGAAATAAGCGATTGTACACTTGTCCATATCTTATACACTAATACACAAAAGTGATTAGTCTGTTTTTGTACACTTGTTCATTACCGATTTGTTCTTTTTTAATTTTTAAGGGAACAAATTAGTCTGTTTTTGTTTTGATTTGGTGGCTAATAATTAAGCTCAATACAAAAGCCCTTTTTATTATTTTGCGTTCTTGCATTTTGGAGCATGAAAACAAATCAAAAGCTTCAATCAAAATGGTGATTATTTAAAACTTGTAGTTGGAAGCCCGCATTGAAAAACAATTAACCCTTTTTTAATCTCTCAATTTATGTTCGCCTCGTCTATTTAAAAAAATAATAATTAATTAATTTTTTGATTTGCCTATTTGCCTCGTTGATGGATATTGATTGAGAACTTGGGCTTTCATTCCAGATTCCACAAACAATATAGGATTGAACCCACGTAATGGAATAGTGGGTGGGGTCCAGGATACACCATTTTCATTTCTTTGTCAATACTCCTTACACATGCTGTGTCTCAACTCTCAACAAGTTTTGCTCAACTTATGAATGTCTATTTGCTCATGTCATTTATTGTTTGTTTTGGTCAATTGAATCTTTGGCCATTTTGTATTTAAAAGGGGTTTCAAAAAACAAAAGACTTCCAATTATATTTAACGTTGCTACATGTATATCATTGACCAACACTGAATGATATTCTTAGCAATGGAAATAAATCAATCGTTAATTAACAATAATAATTAAGCATTTTTTTCGCTAAGTGAAGTTGGTTATATGCACAACATTTTGCCATCACTAAGTGAGGTTGATTTATATAACAGGGTTTAACAAAATTTTACGTTGACTGTCAACCTAGACGAAGCGTAGTTCCTTGTTAATCAACCTAGACGAGGTGTAGTTTCTTGTTAATCAATCCCATCGAAAAAATGTTATTAAGGATTTATTTTGCTAAGTGAAATTTGGTTATATGTACAGTATTTTGCCATTACTAAGAGAGATTGATCGGATTTGACAAAATTTTATATTGACTGTTAATTTAGACTTGACCTAGTTCCTTGTTAATCATAGACGAGGGTGATTCCTTGTTAATCAACCCCATAAAAAAATATATTGGTTTTGGTAAAGTATATTATTGATTCAACTCCTCAATTCACAATATTGCCAATCCCAAAAGTAGCAAAAAGTAGCAAAGATTCACGGTTTTATTTCACCCTATTACTAATGCTATTGCCAATAATAGAGAACCTACGGCAACCAAAAAAATAGTGTCAAACCAACGACAAAGTTAATAATGCTGGCTGTGACACGATGAGGATTCAGCATTTTAAGAATTTCTCAGGTTTGGCAGAGATGGTGGCATTTTCTACCCAAATAACAAAAAAAAGGAGAAAAAAAAAAAGGGATGATGGCGTGGAGTAGAGTAGACTAACAATCAACAATGGAGCATGGACTCGGCAGCTTTAGATTAGATTCTGGGATCAAATTGAAGCAATCATGCATGTCTGTCCAGACTCAAGCTGCCTAATATCCATTAAATTTTACTTAAACCTCGTACTCTTTACTCATAGTTTAATCAGTGTTTAACGCGTAAATTGCATATAATAAAACCATTAAAGATAGACTCGCAGTCGCAGGCAGTGTGTGTTACTGTAAAGTCACATGAAAATCAGTGATGAAAAGTTCTATTATAATGCCATTAATTTGTACACATAAAAAGGCATGGATTCTGGTGATTCTGGTGAACATGTGAGATGTAGTTGATATCATGATTTAGTACCAAAAAAAGGTTACTGGAAATGGTAACATTTTGTTGTTGTGTTTAGAGGGTATGACACGGTTTGCTTTATTAGAACCAATGACATGAAAAAGAAGGAAGAAAACACAAAAAAAAGGATGTGGGGTTTGTGCATTCGCAATGGTGAGCCAATGAGTACTGTGTTTTGCCAGATTGAAAGGATCTTATGCACCGGTGATGACGGCAAGTTCATGCAACTTTGTACTTGCTGTGATGTCAATTTATGAAATCTGGAGTGCATTCCTTCACGAAGCTTTTGAGTTTTGAATGCAACTGCAAAACTGATCTTATATCAAATCCATGGCAGTGTAAAACAGTTGAGCTTGAGCAGGGTAGTTTCTTGAAAGTGTAAAACGTACAATAACTGATATTATCTCTATTTTTAATTTTTGAATTGGATTAGGGATGGATGGGGTTAACTGACACCCACAATCCAGAGAGATCTTGAACTTGAAGCATCAAATTTTGAAAATTTTAATACTTTGTTAACGCCATTGAGGATAATATACTGTGATTGCTTCATAATAGAAAACTTGTTCTTTCAAGTTTAGTCAAGAATTGTTTACCACATTCCATTCCTAAATGTATTCTGGCAATGTCCATTTCAAGTTTAGAATAAACGAATCCTTGTAAGAAGAAACAAGTCAAAAACAAAACTAAAAAGGTAAGAATAAAGCAAGAGTAAAGCGTGCCATCTCTTTTGTTGCAAGTTTATTAAGAAATACTAGTTGAGTATAATATATTATCCACACTTGTGTTACTATATTCAAGTCAAGAATTCCTATATATGTTGTTTGAGAAAATACTAATAAATAGGCTCTGAATTTAGGCCTCGAATTTCTCTTCCTTTGCAAAATGAGTAACAATGACCCAATAATCAAGAGGAATATATACTTTTCAGCCACTAAAAACACCAAGATCTAAAAAATTACCTGCATTATACATATGATGAATACTTATTCTTTAACTAAATACATATGGACTAGACAATGCACGGGTTTGAGATTTTACAAGGATATTGGATCACTCTCATTAAGAAGATACAACCAAGAAAAGATGGAAAAACAATGCAAACCAAAAGAAAAAAAATAAAGTAAAATCACAATTATACTTGTAACCAATCCTTCATTTCTTGCAAAATTGTTCCTCCACGGCCAACTTGGCTGTCATGGCTGTTTGACGTTCTCTGTGGGAAGCTGCGTTGATGTAATCGTTTGATATTGAGCAGACATCTGGGGAGCCAGAGGCTGGGTATAATATATCTGTGCATGTGTGGGATCAGTATAATCATACACATAATTAGCAGTAGCAGCTGAAGAAGGGGCAATGGACTGTGACGGATGATGAATTTGAGAAAAACCAGCATATTGCGTTGGAGACTGGCTGGAAGAGACCTGCACCAAATGTTGTGCCGCTGCAGCTGATGTTCTGTACATGCCTGCAGACATTTCAGGTTTAGCAGCAGTAGCTGCAGCATTCGTTGCAGGTGCAAAAGCAGTAGGAGGCACCAACGTAGCAGAAGGAGGCGTTTGGGGCCGGCTAGAAGGGGCAGTAAGGGTAGATTCATTAAAGCTTGGTTGCTGCCCAGGGAAATTATAAGTTTGTGCTGGTCTAGCAGGCACAAAGTATACTGGATACTGATGCTCCATGGCAGGAGGATGATGACCTAATTGCTGAGAAGGGTACATGGGGTAATACATTGGCAGTGCTCCAGGAGGATGATGGTGGAGGTATTGAGCACCAGCAGTAACAAACTGCTGTGGTTGATGCAATTGCTGATATTGATCAAATTGACTGGGCAATACATAACCAGATTCCTGAACTTGCTGTGACATCTGAACCCTACCATTCAATTCAGACGTCTTGGGATCAATTTGATTAGCTGAAACTCTACCATTTGCAGATTGCATTTGTACAATTGGATCATGATACACCATAGGTTTTTGCCGAGACAACGGATTCGTTACACTACCATCACTGCACAAATAAGTATCCCTATTTGATCATCCTCGCTAGCAATTCTATTTCAATAATATAACTACAAAAGCATACCAATTTTTATCCACAAACACATATGCCATCCACATAAAAATAAGAACTTTACAGAATGCAATTATACAAAAATTATATAAATCTTTAGATCATACTCGTCATCACATCTAGTTCAAGAATATAATCACAAAAGCACAAGACTTTATCCACATATATGTATGCTAACCACATAAAAATGAGAACTTTCAGAGAATAGACAAAGATTACTTATATGTATGCTAACCACATATATGTATGCAAATGGAATCACTTTGTAGATTTTTCTAGAGAAACTGGGGTACCTTGAAACTGAATCTGGTGAAGGCAAATCAACAAACCCAATTGCTTTATTTTGTTGCAATTGAGCAGCCTGCAACTGCTGCTGCTGTAATTGTGCTACTTGCTGCTGTAATGGTTGCACCTGAGCAACCTTCCTGAAACCAACACTCCCACTCTGATCCGATCTCTCATCGTCCGTAAAAACCCTGTTGATAATCGGAAACTCTCCACCAACCATCACTGGCAAACCAGAAATCGCCGTCCCCGGAGCCGCCACCACTGCCGGAGGCGACATCATCCCCAACACAAAACCCCCATCTTCCTGCTTCACAACAGTATTCATCTGCGAAAACTGCTCCTCAATTCCCAACCCCGCCACCCCTTTTTGATGATTACTACCTTCTTCCAAACCAACCCTTATCGGCGGCAAGTTCGCCATCGATGGCGATGATGATGTAGACCCAAAAGACGACGATGTCTCAAGCATAGGAGAATCCGGCACAGATTGCACATCCTGCCCAATATTACCATTACTATTATTATAATTATTAACTTTTCCAGCACTCCCACCACCACCATCCCTTTTAGTATTACTATCCAGCTGTGTTTCCACATCTTTTACAGCTGTATTTTGATTTTCCACCGCATCATCCAACCCCAATAAACAATTCACCGATGATGTCTCCGAAAATGCGCGATTTTTACATGACGACGAGGTCCAATTCAGGGCATTCAAGAACCATTCATTTGATTTCGAACTATTCTCCAAAAGGGATTCAATCGACGACGACGCTTCGGAGTCTAAATTCGACGGGAACAAGAATAATCGGAGGCGGGAGTTTTTCAAAGAAGAGTTTTTGTGAAGGCGGTCGTACTCGTCGACCATGTTTTCGAAGTCTTCATCGGTGGTGACAGTGATGAGGGAGTCGAGGTCTTCATTTGGGAGTTGGTATTTTAGGGAGAAAGATTTCCCAGCGAGGAGGGTTTTGGAGAGGCGGAGATGGAGGTCGGAGAGGGTTGTGTGCCGGTCGGCGACGATGATTCGCGTGTCGCCACCGACGTAACAAAGGGACTTGTCGTGGGGACGAGGGACTATGTGGCCACCGTAGCTACACATGAGACGGAGTTTCGAATTGGGCTCGGGATGTGGCGCCGTGGTGGTGGTAGTGGTGGTGATGATGGCAGGGCCATAAGGGGGATCGTCCCAGGAGTCGGTGTTCCGGGACCGGGGAGATGAGTCGACTGAATCCGGATAATTATTGATGTGGGTTGCTATTGTTGTTGCTGTGGTGGTAGATGGCGGCAGTGCTGCTGTTGCGGCGGCGGCGCCAACGGTGGTGATGGAAGGTGGAGTGGAAAGGGGTGGGGGGTCCATTTGGAAGGAAAAAAAGAATAGACAATAGAGGAGAGAGAGAAAGAGTTAAAAAAAAAAAAAAAAAGGAAGAGAAAGAGAGAGAAGAGAGGGTATGTTTTGTAAGAGTGGATGTTCTTTATAGTTACTCTCATAGTCATATAAAAAAATTCCAGCTGTTTTTGGTAAATAGTTTTATTGGGATTCTTAAAAAATTACCTTAAATCTCAAACTTTTTCACTATTTTAAGATTATATTATTAACTGTACACTCTGTTCTGTTGGCCACTCTATTCAAAGTTTGAAACTGAAACAAACAGTTTGCTTTTGATTGGAGATTGGATGCAAATGTTTTCTTTCTTTCTTATTGTTTTGTTCCCAAATAATACATGTTGCTGTTGCCATTGTTTGAGAAGAGAGAGAGTGGAAGTAGAGATCTGGTAATTTCTTTCTAACACATCATTTTGGTGAATTGAGGATTTGCTATTTAAACATGATTTATAAATTGAATTGATGTTTACATACGCTTATGATTCAAGTAAGCATAGTATGTGTTGAGATTAATGCCAAAGTTCCCATTACGTAAATTGACAAAGTTTTATAACGACTCCACGACTCGCTATCTTTTTTGGAATTAGAATCGGCTATTTATAGTCAATCAAGCAACGTGTAAGTAAGCAAACGGAGTAACCTAAATGCTAACAAAATAAAATTATAGTGATATGTGGATGTGTATTGAATTTATGCATGGCAAAACTTGCTAGAGAATTGGAAAACTTTTTAGTACTTTAAAATTGTTGGCAATGAAGCAATCATGAAAGCAGAACAGTGGAGGAATGGAATGGAATGGAATGGTTAGGAATGAGATTGATTTTACAAATTGCAAGTTTGATTGGGGTGAGGGAGGGCAGTAAGGATTTGAAACTGTGGGCGGGGGGCAGCTAGATTGCTGTGTGAGTAGGGGTGATGAGGATGATTATTATTATTATTATTTTTTTTTATATCTCAGGTCTTAACACTATAACTCCGTGTCTTACCACCACTTCACTGTTGTTGTGTAAATTCTGGCGTGCATGGTATATATGCATCAATGCATGTATAATGTTGTGGTGTTGTGTTGCAATGGTCACTCAAGTTTCAGATGAGCTAAGGAGTTTGGTCATCATTTGCAGAGTATCTAAGGGGGGCTGCACAGACTGCACACTGCAGATAATACTGACCATAAACACCAATGTTCAAAACTCTACTAGTCAAGCTTTCAACAAAAGAAATAAAGAAAAATGTGCAGTCAAGCTAAAATTAAAGTTTGAGTTTGTGTCTGCACTCTTGCACTCTGCAGCTTAGTATGACCTCACTAATTGGGAATATTGTCTTATACTTTAATTTACTCCCTTCTCTAAAATTGTTTGCATTTTGCAGTTTGCGAGTTTGCCTGAACAAATATAATGGCAAGGCCAAATACCTCAAGTAGTACTCTAAAAAAACAAGATGTTTGTTCCTTGTTAATATTTTTTGTTTTGTCTTATCAATGCAACAACTATTTCAATATTCTTGATTCTAGTCGGAGACTGCAATCCATTAGTTTTTTTCTGTAAAGGATTTACCATGAGGAGAAGAAATGAGTCAAAGTATTATGTGCCAATTTAATTTGCAGTTGGTTTTTTTAAAATAGATTCATATGTGAAACGATAAGTTAATCGTAATTTTAGCGATAAAAATGTACGAAATTAAAATCACGATTTCAACATTGATTAATTGTCCATTTCATATATGAATCAAGTATTGTATATAAATCGATCTTACAAGAGTTTTTGTGTCTAATTTGCAAGAACATATGAACAACATTAAGGTATATGCATGCTTCTTAAGAATAAAGGGATAGATCATTCCTGAAAGGGCATATATATTGTGTTTCATTTTTCTCTTTGATGCCTAAACTTTGAAAGAGATGGAGATATATATACATGACAAAAAGGAAATATATATAATGACATAAATAGTATATATGTGGGCTTTAATTTGAGAAGTAAAGTACCATAATCTTGTGTGTATGAAAATGAATTGTAGTTTGAGAACGGATTCATAATTGTAGGGATTAGATTTTTTTTTTTTTTTGTAAAATACACTAAACTCTCGTATACTATTACTCTATTCTACCTTTATCCCCTATAGTTTTAATTACAATAATTAACTCTTTTAATTTTTCAAGTTAAAGAAAATCAATAACAATCTTAAATATAGTCAATGAAAAGATAATTTTAATCTGACTAAAACTCTTTAATACATACGAACAACCAATTAATTTATAAAAAAAAAAATGAATAGAGTCAATGTAAATATAATTTTAACCTTATTAGAATTGTTCAATACCTACAACACTAATTGTATTCCTATCAGAATTGTTCAATATTTAAAACACCAATTAAACTTTAAAAAATATAAAATACAGTAAATTGACATGAAAGAAAAAGATTTTTCAAGATATATCCTACAATATTTGTCATGATTTTTTCCTTAGAAAAGCATAAAAAGATTCCTTCTTATTCTTTTGTTAGAATTTTAGATTTTCAAAAGATTTTTCAAGATATATCCTACAATATTTGTCATGATTTTTTTCCTTAGAAAAGCATAAAAAGATTCCTTCTTATTCTTTTGTTAGAATTTTAGATTTTCAAAAGATTTTTCAAGATATATCCTACAATATTTGTCATGATTTTTTCCTTAGAAAAGCATAAAAAGATTCCTTCTTATTCTTTTGTTAGAATTTTAGATTTTCAGTTATTGATTACTTTTATTAAATAATTCTTTATTTTGAAGTTAATCTTGTCATTTTATTATCTTATAATAACTTCATGTGTTCAATTTCATTTAATTATTTAAGTACAATTAATATATTAGACTAATTATTCTAAAATTAGAAAATTAAGAGGGTTAAATATTTCAATTAAAACTATAAGGGGTGATTGTAGAACGAAGTAATAGTATTTGGGAATTTAGTGTATTTTACCCTTTTTTTTCATACCTTACTAGGAGAAGAATTGGTAGACAATAAAAATTAAAAGTGTCCCAAATAAAAACAGAAAACAAATGAAAGAGAAGATTTATTAGCAATGATTAACGTCCGTAAACTTGGTAGAAATTAATCATTTTATTTTGTTTTCATTACCATAAAAATATTGATTACCAGTATTTCTTTTGCAATGAAATTAATGTTTCTAAGAATGACATAAGGAGAACTATCTTTACTAAAAACGTTAGCATTTGACTCACGCTTAATTGTTTATCTTTTGGCATTAGAACGAGAAGAGATTTCTTTTGTTTTCTTATGAAAAAATAGTAATTAATTCAATTTTTTTAACAGTCAACAATTAGTCTCCTGTCAAGCGGATTTATATATAAAACGAGAATTAATCATAAATTCAAGGCACAATAGAAACGGTAAAAAATTAGAGTCACGATCTCAACAACCATTAATTAATCATTACATATATGAATCCGTTTCATACGAGTTTTTGTGAATAAAAACTACAAAATTTTTCTATATAGAGCAGTGAATTTTATCCTTCATGAAAATTTATGCCAAAAAATAAATTAGGAATAAAAAGCCAATGAATTTTATAACATTTATGCTAAAGAATTGAATCATATATCATTAAATCAAGAATATATAAGAAGGTACGAGACTTGATTACAAAGCTGAGAATTATATATATCTTAACTCATACGTTATACTAAGAAGACTTCTTCAAACCTAACATCATTTCTACAATTGCCTCCATAGATCCTCTTTATATATATTAAGCCATTAAGGGCCCATTTGGATTGCATTCATCTCAAATATTTATATGCAATTCTGCATATATAAATATTTTATTTTTTTCCCTTATAGGGTGAAAAATGTAAGAAATTAAAACCCTTTGTCTCGGAGTTAATTTCCTGTTCTTGTTTCTCAAAATATCTCAACCAGTGATCTAATTTTTTTTCTTTTTCCTTTATCCCAGAATGGTTCAAGAATATTTTTACATTTGGTACGAAAAAACAGAGAAAAGAATATGTTTTTCATGGATTGATTTGGCAACTTATCTCATTTAAGTGCACATACAACTTTAAGCAATTTGGACTGATGAAGCCTGCATATGCGTTTTGGAAACGTATATACTTTATTTCCTTTTGTGGAGAAAGTTTTTCTTTTAAAAAAAAAACACACACACACACACACAAGAAGAAAGGAAAAGATCATCCTTAGTAATCTTCGTGATCTTTAAAGGGATTCAAAGAAAAACTAAAGATCAGCAGTGAAGTTCTTGAACACAAACAGAAATAACTTGACATTTAAACTGAGATAACGAAGAAATATATAATCAAAACCAAAGCTACATTATTGATTATTCTGCTATTTTGGCTTTCAGAGTTTTTTTTTTTCTTTTTGAAAAACATATGCCTTAATATTTTACAATTTTGCCCGAAAATCATAAGGGAATATTGGTAGGTTGAAGGATTTTGATAGAGATATTTATTTATTTTTTAAAAAAAATTTAGAGCTATATATCATGAATTGATCCATAATATTTTATTTTTTTGCTAAAAATTAAGGGCAATTATCTAGTCAAGTGTAATCTTAATTTGTTCATATCAGTTTCAATTTAAAACGATTAGTGATGATTGAACGCAAATACTTCATTTACGTAGTCGGATATTCATTAAAAAAACCTTGACTTCGTCTAATTAGTTGGATATTCATTAACTAATATATTTCATTACTTTTTAATTAAATTTTTGCAATTAGAATTTGACGGATGAGAAATTTCAAAATATAGATGATATGGAAAACTTTCTAGCTTCAAAAAATTAAATTCATAAGAACCATCAATACAGGAGAACTTAATACGATTCAAATATTTAGAAATTCACATCAATTTGGAATATTTTAGAGAAATTGGCAGACATCTACTTCTATTAAAAGCAAAATTTTTAATTTTGTGAATGCCAATTTTATGCTAAATGTTCATTTTTCGTTTTATTTTTCCCCTAGACGTCTACTTTAATTAGTATTACGTATAAGCCTAGTTGTTCATTTTGCTAAAAAAAAAATCTCAATGCTTTAATTAGGTCACTAAAATTAAGAATATTAAAATATTAATTAGTAGGATTTAGTTATGATTAATTGTTGCATTACAATAATGGATTAAGGAGTGATAGACTACTACTTTTATAGATTCATTGGATTTGCACCAAACCAAATTGAAAATGTTTTGGAAGGCAGATCCATTTTGTCCATTTATGGCTGACTTTCATGATTGTGCATATATATGCCTTATCCAGCTCTGATTGAAAAATGATAAGAATATATATTGGTAATTATAATCTAAAGCCAAGATCATGTTATCAATATTATCTTTTATTCCTCTTCATCCTTTGATTTTTTTAAAAAATAATTTAATGGATGATGCCAAATAATAATTTATGAAGCTACATGCATGTGAAGCGGGTCATATATATGTACACACGTAATTCATATATGACTCATACAATTAATTGAACGTATTTTATAATTATGAATCATAGTACATATTTACAAAATTAATAGATCGCTTCATATATAAATATATGAATCATGTATTATATATGAATAGGTTTCATATAAATGTTGTTGTATTTATTAAATGTATTTCTTTTGAACAAGTTGGTAAGGAGGCAGTAACGACACAAATGAGCATGCATGGCTTGTCCATCTGATCATATAATTGAAATAGAATTATTAATTAATTAACTGAATGGGTTTTGGCTGGCCCTGGAATCTCAGCTATTTTAAGAATTTATCCAATGTCGATTTATGGTTTGTAGTTTGTGCTGTTTAACGTATTTCTATGAAACTTCGTTGAGACCATCTTTCTTCCATAAGTATTTTGTCTTCTGATTCTTGTCTTCTTTCTTGGTTAATTTCAAACAATTGAAATATAAAATATAACATATTTATTATGCTTGATTTAATTAATCAGAAGGAAATTAGTAAATATTAAACGAATTAATTGTTCAAATGAGGGCTAGTCATATTTGAGTGCTAGCTAGTCAATTAATATATTACCAATGATCTAAAAATTAAACATTTTGGGCATATGATTCATACACAAAAGATGTTGTTGGGGTAGTGCAAGTTGTTATAAGATAATTAAGTATAAACATATGAACTTTACATGAATTAGTATTATATTTTTAATTTTGAATCCGAGTCATATATAATGACCTTTCTTGGACTAAGGCTGCTATTTCTTCCTTGATTTTGAGTAGGAGAATATTAACTTTTGGAAATTAAGCTTGAAAATCTTGGTAGATAATTGAAATGTAGCCTTTTTAGGATTCGGATTCTTTTGGGCCGAAAATTATTGAACCCTTTTCATTGATTTGATAATTTCATTAATTAGGAATTGGCAAGTTCTCGTTTAGAAATTTTGTTATATTCAGTGTTTCATTGATCTCGATTTCATTATATATATGAGGTTAAATTACTTCAATCGTTTCTTAATTTGGGGCTCATTTCGTTTTTGTCTCTAATCTTTAAAACGTTCCATTTTCGTCCTTGATGTTACAATTTGATTTAAAATCGCCTTTTATCCATTTTTTCCACTTACAATTTAAATTAAATAAATATTTAACACACATATAACAAATAGAAGTTCATACAAATTGATAAAATTAGGCATATGTATGTTAAATGGTCATCAAAATTAGAGTTTTCTAACATGAAAAGTACACAAAGGACCATTAAAAACTACAAATATAACATGATGGACAAAAATAGAACGTTTTAAAGATTAGGGATAAAAATGAAATGAGATCCAAAATTAAGGAACGGTTAAAATAATTTATCCTATATATGATAACGCCATGTGTATTTAATATTTATTCATTAGGATTCATTAATCATTTTATAGTATTTTAGTTGGATTCATAAGATGAAGCATGGAATGAAACAAAGAAGATTTGCCGTGCAAATTTGTTTCATAACTATGAAAATGCGCAAATCATTAATTGCATTAATTAATTATGTCCATATATTCTTTTCTCACTTAGTATATAGTTGCAGACATATATTAAAAAAAATTAAGGAAAAAGAAAAAAGATCAATGAAATGGAGTAGTTGACCTAGATTTGAGCCTAACTTATGCCTACAATTAGAAATTTCAATTAACTTCCTCCCCCACCCCCCCCCAAAAAAAAAAAAAAAACCATCATGCAGCAACTAAGCCATCTTCTTGAACTCCATCCATTTTCTACATTCCCAACCATTGAAAAAATATAGCAGTAGGAGACTTTCATGGCATTAATTTATATTTGTCTATTTTTATGCTTAAAAAAATTGTAATGGGTCATTTATTCATACTTGAACCTTCAAATTAATATTTTTGAAAAAGATACCAATACCTTTTTTACACAATTAATAGATCCCCTTATTTTACATTTCATTTCATGTATCACTCCATGTTTCACATATTAATAATATGTGAATATTTATTTATATCAATATTTATACCATTAAAACCTACATTTATATATTGTAATTTATTTTTTTCCCGATTTTATTTTATGTTTTTAAACTATTAATTTTTTATGATTTCTTATTTTTTTTAAAAAAAATAAAACAAAATCAGAAAATAACAATTTTTTTTATATTAATTAGAATAAATCAAATGACACTAAGAGCCCAAAATGAAACTTAAATGAAAAACTTTTATTATTGCTCAAATTGAAGATTACTGACTCTTTATCCATTCCAGGCTACGTACATAAGTGGAATGATCCCAAAATGGCGCTACTTCAAAATTCTGCGGCAGCCTTGGGGTTCACGCAACCGCTAATTAGTAATGAACTAATGATGATGATCAAGCATGCATGCATGCATGCTTATCTTCATCATTAAATGGGGGATAAAGTTTTAACCCTTGGAAAGATAACATCAACTCCAACTGAGCAAGCCATAAAAGCTTCATTGGCATATTTAATGCATTCATTGGTGACTGACTGCAGTAGTAGTGTAGTACTGTTGTAATTATACAAAAAATCACAGGCATTTGCTTGATAAGCCAATGCTTCATTCAAATTCCCTCTTATGATTGGACCCAAACTCATATTAAGATGGTTGACGCATTCTATATTGGCCATCTTTTCTGCGTCAGTTAAATCAATATCAGCTACGTGAGCATGTGTGGACGACCAATATATAGCTTTGTGGACGACCAATTTGTTCCATGCTGCTCATCTGAAATCTGTGAATTCTGTAACTGTTGGTTTAAGGAGTTTTACACAATACTTAGGATAATTTGTATTATTACACAATTCTTCAAGAGTTGTTGCTGACACGCACCAACAAACAGGAGGAGGGCTACCACTGATGAAATTGAAAACTTTGCCATTCTTCTCTCTCTCTTTCTCTTTTTTCTTGAATTGCATGCATATATGCCAAGAACATTAATTTATAGAGAGAAATATAACTTATTTGGACATTCGAAAGTGTGGAAGATCTGGGATATTATTCGAAATATGCATTTCACCTTCAGTATTCAAAGATTCTGCGATTTTCAAAGTCTTTGAATTGGACAAAATAACCGAAATTCAAGTTGGATTTTATGAAGGTATTATATATATATATATATATATATATATATATATGGATTAATTCATTTTAGACATTTTAATTAATATATTAGTACTTACTAGTTAATTGCAACTATATGGGCAGTGCGATTTTTTTTTAATTAGGGAATGCACTGTTACAGGTAAAATATTTCCCCATATATAATCATCTTTAAAAATAAAAAATAAAAAAAATGTCCCTTTTACTCAAAATTTAAAGAATTGGTAAGTAAATATACTGGGGGTACGTTTTGAAAAAATTCACCCTTTTTTAAAATTATATAATTTTCTACTTTGAAAACTATGTGTAAAAACATAAAAAGTAATAAATCAATAAAGGAAAATAAGTATAAAAATAAGAAAGGTTGCTAGTGCAAGTTGTTATAAGATATGTATAAACATATGAACTTTAGACGGAATATTAATTGTAGTTTTAATTTTTAATCCGAGTTATATATATATATATATAATGACCTTTCTTGGAATAGGATTGCAATTTATTTCTTGAATTTGAGCAGGAGAATAATTTATAGCATAAGACTTTGGAAATTAAGCTTGAAAATTTTAATTTGACACTACTAAATGAGTAAATGATATGACAATATTGGTAGATAATTGGAATGTAGCCTTTTTAGGATTCGGATTCTTGAGGACGAATATTGTACCCTTTTTATTGATTTGCTAATTTCATTAGGAATTGGCATTTTAGCTTAATAACTATGAAAATGAGCAGATCATTAATTCCATTAATTAATTATGTCCATATATTCTTTTCTCACTTAGATATATATATAGTTGCAGACATATATTAAAAAAATTAAGGAAAAAGAAACAAAAAAGATCAATGAATTGAATTAGTTGACCTAAATCCTAGCCTAATTTTTGCCTACAATTAGAACTTTCAATTAAAAAAAAAGCATCATGCAGCAACTAAGCCATCATCTTGGACTCCATCCATTTTCTAGCTACATTCCAACCAATTGAAAAAATATAGCAGCAGGAACATTAATTTATATTTGTCTATTCCTGTGCTTAAAAAAATTGTAACCAAATTTATTTTCTTAATGGATCATTTATTCATACTTGAACCTTCAAATTGATGTTTTGGAAAAAAGATAACAATGCCTTTTTTTAGGCAATAGATCATGTGTTTCACATTTCATGTGTATCACTCGCTGTTTCAAATATTAAAATTTTAATAATATGTCAATATTTATTAAAACCTACACTACACTTATATATATATATATAGTTTAGTTTATTTTAATATTAAAATTATTTTGTTGTGATTTTATTTTATAATTTTTACACTATTAGTTTTTGATGATTTCTTATATCTTTCAGTTTAAAAGAAAAGTAATTAAAAAAAAATCACAAAAAAATAGTTTAAAATAATAAAAAGGAATCAGAAAATAATAATTTTTATACTAATTAGAATAAATCAAATGAAAGAGAGGAATTAAAGCACGTCCGTAGTAAAATGATGAAATGAAGTTATGAACCCAAAATGAATATTGAAAAAAACTTTTAAATATTGGTCAAGTGAATTGAAGAGTGCCTCTTTATCCAGAGGCTACATATATATAAAGAAGTGAATTAAGTTCCCAAAATGCTACTTCAATTCTATGCATGGCTCGTTCGATCGATCTCTTGGGCCACACGCAAACGCAAGTCATATATATATGCATGATCATGCATGCATATATTAGTTTTTAGTCTTTGGCAAGATTATATCACGAGCAATGGCGCTAGCCATATAAGCTTCATTGACATATTGATGGAATTCCTTGGTCAATGAAGCAGTAGTGTTGGATTTCAACAAAATATCGTACGCTTTTAACATATCAATCGAAGCTTGATCAAACTCGCCATTTTGGTTTTCATTAAAGCTCATATTAATATGGTTGACGCATTCTATCAACCCAATATTTTCTTGTCCCGGTAAATCGTACCTTTCGTGATCAAATATGAAATCCATAGCAAAATTTGCTCTCACCGCAGCTCTGTTAGCCACCAATTTGAGCCATGTTGCTGATTTGAAATCTGTGGATTCTGTAACTGTTGGTGAAAGTATTTTTACACAATACTCAGCATAATCGGTTGTCTTGCACAATTCTTCCAGAGTTGTTGCTGAGACGCACCAACACGATGCCACTAGGAAGACGAAGAGGGCTACAACCGATGAAATTGCAAACTTTTCCATTTTTCTCTCTTTTTTTTTTCTTATTTTTGTTGAATTGATTTGTACAATCAAAATGCTCATTATATAGAGAGGAATCATCTAACTGATTTTTCTTTGCCATTTCGATTGAAGATCGAAATATGCGTTTTACCTTCACTATTCAACGATGTTTGCGATTTCGACGAAATAAAGAAATTGAAGGTGGACGTCACGAAGAGGTACGTATTAATTACATATATATGGATTCATTTTAATCATTAATTAATTAATTGCAAAATATATGGACAGGGCGATATTTTTAATTAGGCAACAATGCATGCATTGTTACAGGTAAAATATTTCCCCAAATACATTAATCATCATAAAAAAAAAATAAAATTGCCCCTTTCACTCAAAATTTAAAGGATTGGTAAGTAAATGTAATTGGGGTAAGTTTTGAAAAAATTCACAATTTTTTTCGCCTTTTTTACAATTATATAATTTCTACTTTGAAAACTATATATGTGTAAATTAAAGCATAAAAAATAATGAATCAATAAAGGAAATTAAGTATAAAAATATATAAGAAAGGTTGCTAGTGAAGTTGTTATAAGATAATTATAAACATATGAACTTTAATTAGATGGAATATTAATTGTATTTTTCTTTTTGAGCAGGAGAATAATTTACACTACTCAATGATATGACAATATTGGTATATAATTGAAATGTAGCCTTTTAAGGATTCAGATTCTAGAGCCCGAATATTGAACTCTTTTTATTGATTCGATCATTTCGTTACGAATTGGTAAATTTGCTTGTGTAACTATGACAATGAGAGCAGATCATTAATTGCATTAATTAATTATGTCCATATATTCTTTTCTCACTTAGATATATAGTTGCAGACATATATTGAAAAAATTAAGGAAAAATGAAAAAAGATCAATGAATTGAAGTAGTTGACCTAAATTTAAGCCTAACTTATGCTTACAATTAGAACTTTCAACTTTTCCAATAAATAAATAAATAAAAGAAAAGAATAAGGCATCATGCAGCAACTAAGCCATCATTTTGGACTACTCCATCCATTTTCTACATTCCCACCAATTAAAAAAATATAGCAATACGAGATTTTCTTGGTATTAATTTATATTTGTTTATTTTTGGGCTTTAAAATTTTGATTAAAAAAAGAAGAAGTAGTGCAATAATATATATATATATATATATATAGTAAGCAATATGCAGTATATGTCTCTGAAATATTGAGAAACTAAAGTTCACTACACCTAATTAAAGATCAAAATTCTTGAACTTACCCTCTTTCTTGGTGATCAACATATATAGTAAGCACTAAAACAAATCTTTAATATGATATATATTACAAATGAATATTTAAATTCAAGTTATCCATGTAAATGAATTAGCTAGTGTTAAATTGATTAATATATTATTAAACTTAATAAATGCCATAGATCTCTCCTACATATCTTTTTCTTTTTTTTTTCCCTCTTAATTAGTGGATCATTTATTTGTACCTTCAAATATTTTGGAAAAGATACCAACTTTTTTTTTTTTCAATTTTTTGATGATTAAATCCAAGTCGAGAAAGAAACATGATCGATCTTCAATTAATTTTGTACCTTTTTGGTTTTTTGCGAATTGTTCCTCATGCTAGTACTAGGATAAGATAGATCACTAATTTTATATTTGACTCAAAAGGATGATATGATAGAGAGTTTTGTTGGTGCTGACATAAAAGTAGTTTGTCCATTATCAACTTGATCAACAAATCTCAAGCTTAAACCTATCTCTATATATATATGCTTATCTTAAAGCTAAATTTGAACTCTTAATTCGCCTAATTTATTCACATCATATATTAGCTGAGTGTATCAAATGATGGGATAAGGACACAAGGATGTGAAGTCATGCACAAAAGGAAAAAAGTTAAAATGTTAATGGAGATTAAGGATCATATCTTAATTTCTTAATTGTCATTTGTTGATATTGTCATATCGTACCATCACATTGGTGGATTGACGTGATGTTTTATGTTATGGTATGGGTGCAAAAAAGAGCCCATGCTCACGTTTAACTAAGAACGATGGATAAAAGTTCAAATTTCTCATTATACTAACACCATAAGGTATTTAATGGTCATTAACTATCAACTCATCCGTTGAGTTAGTTAATTAGGAACAATAGAGCATCGTATGTATTATAATATCACTATAACTCTTACTCAATGCATGACTCATATATAATAGTGGGATATGATAGTAAATATTATTAATTACTTTTGCTAATTAACTATTAATTCAACTGATGAACTAGTGATTATTAATCAATCAAAATATATATATATATATATTTATTGTAATAACTCTAAAGATTACTAGCTATTTGATATTTGATATGCAATACTATGCATTAATTATTGATAAACAAAGAATTAAAAAACCATTGGAGGTTATAATGTAGTGAAATGGAGCTATTATGTCTAAAGTCTAAAGAGAGTCCATAAAGATCTCTTGTTTTTTCCTTGCTTTTTACGAAGAGAGGAACAAAGATCATTGTAGAAAGAAAGGGGAGAGAATGTGCTGTCTATATTCAATCAGGGAAGAAAATAAAAATAACTATAAATTAAAACCATCAGAAAAGGACATTTTTCTATGAAATGTTAATCAAATTCTCTAAAGCTTAGGTTTACATCATCCACGTAGCTAATTCCAAATCATTCAACTTAATATTCTACAATTGGATAGTATCTTTAAACACGTGGCCTTGAAAATTTAATTGAAGTGAATTATATTCTACAAAATAGTAAAAACTTGACTTGAAAAATTATAAATATTTTTTTTTATGAAAAATTAAGTTTAATTAGTTCATCAATTTTCAAAATAATTTTGCAACTCCAACATTATTATGAGGTGGTGGAATTTTATTGATTGATGTGAGTCCTGTGGAATAATGTATAGAAGGGAAAAAAAAGATATATAAGCAGATTTTTTTTTTTTTTTTGTGGTGGCAATTTTACAAGGATTGTTTTGTAGCTATCCATGTATAACTGTACCCACAAATTAAAAATTGGGAAAATTTGTATTAAGGGCGCGTTCCAAAGCCTTATTATTAAAGAGGGCGTAACTTTAACCTATTTATTGTTAAGGGCATGAAATAATTTAATTAGTTTATATAATTAGTAAATCACTTTATTATCCATGGATAAACTCAAACAACAAATAACAATTATCCAATTAATTCACTTTTAATAATTTTCAATCACTCATTTAAATCATGTCATTCAATCAATTCAATTTTAATCTTCTTTTAAATTCATCAAATCTTCTCCTTCTCTAAAACTGTCTAGTTTTCATTGTCAATGATTGATTCAATTTTAATCTTAATTTTTTTTCTTTAAATCTAAAATAAATTGTCCATTATTTTAAATACAATATATATATTAACTAATGATTTAATCATATCAGTCATAAAATTATAAAATGAATTATGGTAGTATAATAAAATAAAAAAAGAATTTTGATATTTGAATATAATAGATAGAAATAATTAATTTCGTATTAACTTTGAAGGAAAAATAAATAAAAATATTATGCACTCACTTTTAATACTTTTACCCTTTGTGAAAAAAAATTTAAAAAAAAGTAAAAAAAAAATTGAACTAGAGGATTTGAGTTGCCCACCCTTGGCAATAATATGATTTAATTTGAAATATAATTCATATTTTTTTAAATTAGTTATAATTTATTTTTTTGCTTGCTGTTATTTTGTTTATTTTAGATTGAATATAAAATTTTGATAATCATATGATTTCAACTTGAGACAAAATTAACATTTCATTTATTTTTTTTTTTAAATTTTACTTATAGTTATTTTCCTTTTTTCTTTTCCAAATTTCACATTTTTTTTTGTTTTAGATTGAATGAATAATTATGTCACTAATATGTTTCAATTTGAGATGTAATTCATTTTTATTTTATTTTCTTGAATTTCAGTTTGAATTGTTTTTTTTTTTGTTACAATTTTGTTCGTTTACTATTTTAGATTTGAGGTATAGTTCTAACATTAATGTGATTAATAATTTATTTATCTTTCTTTTTTTTTTTAATTTTTTTTTTCTAATTCTCTTCTTTTTTATTTATCTTTCTTAGGAGATGCCGTTTTCTAATTCTCTACCTCAAATCTAAAAAAACTAAGAAAGATAAATAAAAATGAAGAGAATTTGAAGTTTATTTTTTCTTAACTTTTTTTTTTTCGCAAAGGGTAAAAGTATTAGAAGTGAGTGCATAATATTCTTATTTATTTTTCATTCAAAGTGAATATAAAATTAATTATTTCTATCTATTATATTCAAATATCAAGATTCTTTTTTATTTTCTTATACTAACGTAATTCCTTTTATAATTTTATGACTGATATGATTAAATCATTCGTTAATATATATTGTGTTTAAACTAATGACCAATGCATTTTAGATTTAAAAAAAAATTAAGATTAAAATTGAATCAATCATTGACAATGAAAACTAGAGAGTTTTAGATAATGAGAAGATTTGATGATGAATTTAAAAGAAGATTAAAATTGAATTGATTGAATGACGGTTTGAATGAGTGATCGAAAACTATTAGAAGTGAATTAATTGGATAATTGTTATTTGTTGTTTGATTTTATCCATGGATAATAAAGTCTTTTACAAATTATATAAACTAATTAAATTATTTTCATGTCCTTAACAATAAATATGTTAAAGTTACGCCCTCTTTAATAATAAGGCTTTGGAGCGTGCCCTTAATACAAATTTTCCCTTAAAAATTTTCACCAAATCGAAACTCACTTTTAAGATAGTGATCTATGTGTTTCGAAATTATTGTCGCATGTAGAAACAATGCACAAGTTTTAGTTTCAATTTTCAAACCAAAAAATGAAAAATCCCACAAATTAAAGATTCCCATTCATCAATAATTAAATATTTGACTTATTTTTTTATATACTAATAAATGTTTTCAAGTAATTGGAGCGTCTCAAGCTGACAATTTTGTTGTCGAACTCGGATCAATTAATGAATTTTTTGAAATCAAATCCAATGGTCAACTTGGCTTAATATATGCTAAAAAAAAATACTGATCTAAAAAGTCAAAACTCATCAATCAAGAAATTAATCAACAACATTATAGTGATTAACTGGTCCAGATATAATTAATGAATCAAACTCATGATGATCAGAAGAGTACTCACAAGATATCTATATAATTAATGTTCATCGAATCCCTCCTCAAATTAAATGATTTGATTAATATCTCATGCAATATATATATATATATATATATATATATGAATTCAAATTTGCAACTTGATTGATTAAAACATCATGTGACATATATATATATATATATGAATTCAAATTTGCAACTTGATTGATTAAAACATCATGTGACAAAGACAAATTAATAAATACATAAGTTGAAAATTAATTCTTAAAAAAAAAGACAAATTAAGCATGAATCCAAATTGGCCAAAAAAAAAAAGAAAAAAAAGATTCCGTACGTTTTGGTTGCCATGCTGAAATGTGGAACTAGTATAGCCGTCTAGAAAAGCATTATTATTATTATTATTAATTTTCTACATTTTGGTTCTGTGTTGTGGGAGCGGATTAAGGAACGTTTTCAAATTCCATACATTAGAAGGAAACAACCAACCACATGCACAACATGCAGTGAAACCTGCGACTTATGACTACTTATGAGGGATGAGCCGGCCGGCCGGCCAGAGAAACGGAGAAACCCCGGCTACAAACTTTGTGGATGCCATTAATTACGGCATTGCCTCCACGTTTTCAGAAAATTGAAACTCCTAATGCCCCTCATCCTCATGGGACTTAGTTTAGAAGGAAGGAAAATGCAACTAATAATAATAATAATAACAACAACATTTTGGAATTTCAGCATTCCCTTTTATATATAAGTTCCCAAAGACTCCAAACTGTTGTCAAAGTTATGCAAATTGAATCATTGCATGTTCCAATTTGTTCATCCCAATGTCTCCTTTACTCTCTTTGCCAATCTTGCCTTTTTTTTTTTTTTTTTTTTTCCCAATTTTCAATACATGCATGTATATATCAGCCTTTTTTAACTCTACAAAGGAGGTCCATTTGTTTTTTTTTTTTTTTAAATTTTGTCTTGACTTTTACTTGTATATATTTTCTTGGCAACCATTTTATTCTTTCTTTTCATATTCTAACCCTTTTCTCACCCTCCTTTATTCAATGATATATTTTGACGAAAAGAAAAAAGGTTTGATATGAAAGGATCGATGTATATGTACGCTTGTTCTTATTTTGATTTGAGTGATTCCGCAACTTATTCTTTTTAATTTATTTTTAGATACTCCCTTCACATCAGTTTAATTTTTACAGCGTGGGAGAAACTTTAATGTGAATTTCCTATCTCCTTTTCATTTTGCTCTATACTGTTTTGCGATTTAAATATAAAATGGAAGAAATTAAGATGCATATTAATAGATAAAAAGATATTAACTTCCCTACCTAATCAAGATTTTCTAATCTAAACATATACAATGGGCGGATGGTTATCTATATAGTCATGCAATCAAAAAAAAAAAAAAAAAGGCAGTCTCAACTATTATTTAACTAATAAAGATATTTTGTATATTATAATTGCGCTCAAAGTTGGAATAGTTGAAATATAACATGACTTTCTTACTGACATTGGGTTTGACACTAAATTGATATAGCAAATTGGTTTCAATGTAAAATTTTACCTATAAATTAGAAAATTATTTTTTGGGATTGAAGGATAGTATGAAAAACCAAAAAAAAAAAAAAAAAAAAAAAAAAGGTCTCATATCAAGCAAAGATTTATAAATTATTTGTTTGCTTATAGGCTCTCCAATGGATTTATAAATTATAAAGTGTTTTCTCTTTCCATTTTAGCAATATTATAACATGATCATTCATGATAGGCTAATTCAATTCAAAATTTGGGATTTGAGAAGGACAGAAATATGGATGTCTAGGATTTTTAGTTTACATTTAAACTAAAAATTTTTTTGATGCGTAAAAACTTCATTTTTAAAAGAAATTACTTGGGAATAATTCAAGGTTTACAATTTACAAAGGAAAAAGGCAACTGTAAATTAGTATCTTTAAGTAGTGTTTAATTAAGGTGGCTTACAAAGAGATTATGAGATGGATTTTCCTTTTCTATTTTTAGTTTAAATGTGCAAATCAAGTCGTACTTTGGCCCGTTTATGTATATCATGTATATATGTGGAAACAAATCACCTCAAAGCATTAAAATTCATCCATCAAATTAATAAAATTGCAAAACCAACAATATTTCATTCTCAGAATTCATCTTTTGAAATCAAAACCAACTAATCACACTTTTAAAAATAAAATTACAATACTCCAACAACTATAGAACACATCTGGGCTGGGTCAATGGTGAGTTTAGTGGACTGAAAAATGAAGGCAGTAGGCCATTGTTTGAGCCCTAAAATAAAGCCCAACCAACTTAAACTATAGAATTCTAGATGCCTTTCAAGTCCTTTGAGAAATTTGTGACCACTAACACTAAAATTAATCTTTAAATTAAAATAATGATAGAGAATATAATATTTTGAGTAACTCTATTTAGTTGGAATTTTATCATCATTTAATATATTGATATTATTGTGAATAGATGAGTGAACGAATGAGTAAAAATATTTCGTATTTTTTATTATTACATTTAATCTATTGATGAAGAATAAAAGAATAAAAAAAAAAATAAATAAAACAATAATAAAAGATGTTAAGCTTGTTTTTTTTTATGTATAAAAGATGAATTAGTTTACTAATAAGTTATATCTCAAAAAGTTCCACAAACCAATCAAGCAACATATTGACCTAAACCCAATTCTAAGATTTGATTGGAGAAACTAAAGAACTTTATTTACCTAAAATTCCAATATGTATTCATTTTTCTTTTCTCTTCCAATCACACACACATTTGTGTTCTCAACAAAGATATATAAATTTTGTTGATATTGTGGTTCACAATAATACAACTTAAAGCAACAATTCAATAACTTATTAATTAGAGATTTGGCAAAGAGAAACATAACAAAACAAAAGGTTTGGGTGGACATCGCAGTTGCATCAACTTTAGATGTCAAAAATTTCTTACCAATCACAATTGAAGATAAATTATCTTTATCTGCAAAGTGTCAATCATCAAAGTTAATTTTGTCAAAATCTAATAAACTTTATTAAAGATTAATAAGTCTAATAAGTGTAATATAATGCTTCAAAATAAAGGAAACTGGCTCCCACGTATTTAGCCATCAATAAAGTTCATCTGAGATACAAGGAAAAGGTCCAAGGTTCATGAATGAATGATGAATTTAGATTGACAAACATTAATTGGAACAAGAATTAAAATTTTGTCGGCAGATGTAATAAAGTTAAAATGGTGATCGAGTAATCTCCAAATGTGACAAAATTCTTTAAAAGGGTCTTTTCTTTAATATATTCTCAAAACTAATTTATTTTTTCTCAAAAATTTCATTACTCTCATATACAATATCATTCAATTTCTCCTTTTTTCCCCCTCTCCTTAAAATTAATATTTGTAACAATTGTTTTTGGTCATAAATAAACTCGATCCCAAACATTGATTCTTGATAGCACTTGTTTGTCATCGATCATTACATTCTTCTCTCTTTTGAAATGTGAAGGTAAAAGGATCAAAGAAAATTATCATAAGACTTGTGTCAATTAATGCATGCATTATAATTATGGGTAGACTGGGAAAAACATGCACAGTAACTGACCAAAATATTTAAGCAAAATCATCAATATTCTTGCATCATGCATTCATTTATAAGTAGTCAAATCTTGGAGAAGGAATATGAAAATTTGACCATAATCCGAAAACTGATCAGTCAATTTTGTAGGCAAAAATGATGGTTGCATTAGCATGTTTTAGCCGAGTAAGTAATGGTCCTAATTATAGAAAGAAAGACAAAAGAAAGAAGTGATGAGAATGATCCTCCCTTTATAGTTGAACTAAATTAATAAAACAAACAATTGTTGAGATTTGAGAATGAATGATCCTTCCTCAGTTGAATTTTTGCATCCTTCCAAGAATCCAAGATGAACCCTCCCTCTCCATCAATCTCTATATTTAATACAAAAACTTCCTTTACTCCTAAGTATCCATATTATCCAACCCTGCCTTTTCATACAACTTGCTATAAATTCTTTCCATTCATTTTTTTTTTTATAAAAAAAAATATTTTTCATTAATTTATCATTCAATACTGCTGCTTTAACAGTTTTTCATTTGTTAAAATGGGTAGTTTTATGTAAATATAATAATTAATTTTTAAATAAATCTAAAAAGAAATATATCGGGGTGGAGATTTCCCCAGTCAGTTTCTCGTCAACTCCTGCGGGTCCCAAAATTAAAACAGTTGGACTACCCGCACAAGCTGACAGTTACATCGACAAGAACAGCGATCCCACACACAATCACACAGTATGAATTATGATTATCAAAATCAAAACCGTGTACAACCATAATTTCAACTGTCGCAACGGCTCAGATCATTTTGACCTTATCATTACTACTAATTTATTTCTAATTTTTGCTAAAATTGTCGTGATAAATCGTCATTCACGCCACCCCAAGAGCCCGCTAAATTGCTGATTCTTTCGTTTTTAAATTTCTTAATTATCTTTCTTTCTTTTTTTTTTTTTCTCAAGTTTGTTCATTCTTATCTCTGCTGGCATTATTTGGGTTGCAACTGCTCTTAATTTCAAGTTTTTGGACATAATTATCATTGGGACATAGTGGAAATTTGGTTGGTTTGCTACTGTTTTTGGTCTTCTGTGGTCCCGTTTTGTATAGTAATCTTTAATCTCCAACGAAAATATCTTCGAGGTATCATTTTCCACAGATTGGTTTAGATTCATAGAAGTTTTGCTTTACTTGCGTTTGGGATAGGATTCTATTAATTGTCTTATAATTAAGTGTGTATTCTTGTCTTTGCGTACATTACGAAGTTAATTCTTTTGTAGTTTTGTAATCTTAATTCTGTGTGTGTGTGTGTGAGTCTTTGGACAGATTCTGGGAGTTGGACTTGTGGGTTCATCATGGCTTGGAGGGATATGATTGCATGCTGTTCATTTGGGAGATTTTTTCAGGTTTGTTTGCCTTTTTTTCGGTCATAGATCTTTTAATCCAAGTAGGACACCAAGAAAGCCTTTAGTTTTGTAGATTCACTTATATTTACTTAGATAAGGCGTTGACCGTATTCAAAAGGCTGTCTTTCCTGTTGGAATTTCTGGACTTTACTTTATAGGGTTGATTGCGTTGGTTTGATTTGTTGGGACTGCTAGTTCGTGTAATGCTACTTTTTAAAAGGAATTTGAAATATAAGTACCAATTCTGGAATGTGTGTAAATGGAACTCAAGTAGAAAAATTGGAATGTGTTGACAGAAGAAGGAAGAAAATGGTATAAGTTTCAGATTCTGGAAACTTGATTTGTTTATATTTACTGCCTGCATAACTGATTATGGGATCTTTCCTGAATGTCATTGAATAGCTAGACAAGTTGGGTTTTGATAGGACGTAAAAATTTTGATTCGATTTTTCTCTTTTGTGGTCAAACTGTTTATGCGTACAGTAATAACTTTGAGAGTTTGAACAAGAAAATATAGTTCTAATCTCCTCGGACATGCAGGCACAACCTTCAATTCTGATTCGGGGATTTTAGATGTATGTAATGATTGTGTTGGATTCTGAGGTTTTCTCTGATACCAAGTTCTTATTCAACTCATAATATGGAGGTTTTATGAAGATTTTATTTGTGCTTGCATTCTGAAAGACCAAATGCCTCAGTTACATGCTTCTTTGAGGTTATTGCAAGAAATTGATAATTTGAAATTTGTGCTAAAATCAAAAGATGCTGTATCTCTATTTGGTTATTTGCTCCTCGTTCTTCCTGTCTTCCCATTCATATTGATGTGTTTAGTTGCTTGTCTCTAGTGGACACACTGTCAATTTTTAATGTAACTTGGAATCAAGGTATTCTGATCTATTTGAATTGAACAGGGTCGAGGAACTGGGGCTCAACTTGGATGCAGGCATACTGTTAGGTCTCATGGAGCCACAGTTGCAAGAGGCCACCTGCATGATTGGCTTATCTTGCTGTTACTAATAATATTGGAGGTCATTTTAAATATCACACATCCGTTCTATCGTTTCGTTGGGGAGGGTATGCTCGAGGATCTGAAATATCCGATGAAAGACAACACCGTGCCTGTATGGGCTGTTCCTGTGAGTATCTCATTTTTTAGCTACTTTTGGATGTGGTACAAGAATATCTGTTTGGTCAGTTGAGAGTCTGATTTACGTATTTGTTCGATAAGCTACGATGTATTAAGATTGTTCAGTTTTGATCATATTGTAGCAAGGCCTAATTTTTCTGTGGTAGATGGTTCATTTACTCAAGAGTGTACTGGAACTAATATAATTGTTTTTCCTTGTTGAATCAGTGTTATGCAGTGTTGTTGCCTATTGTCATTTTTCTTGTCATCTATCTTCATAGGAGAGACGTTTATGACCTGCACCACAGCATTTTAGGTATTGATATCTTTTTACTTTTTTCTGTCTTTCATTTTCTGAACATCAATATACTTATCCATAAATATTCACCATCTTTATTACACTCCCTAATTCTTTCAGCTCCATCTATTTTCAAGTGAAAGGGAAATCTGCTTTTGCAGTTAACCTTTGCAAGATTTTCAGTTGGCTAATGAACTCTCCATACTTGAACTGCAGGGCTGTTATTTTCTGTTCTGATAACTGGTGTCATCACTGATGCAATTAAAAATGCCACTGGCCGGCCTCGACCGGACTTCTTTTGGCGTTGCTTTCCTGATGGAGTAGATGTATGACCCAACATTCACGTTTATCTCTTCGAAATGCCAACTAAATGTTTCTTAAAATATTATACATTATGAAGTCCTAATTTAGGCAAACATAAATGAAAGTGCATTACTTTTTTTTTCCTGTTATCCTACCACACCGAGTGTTTACTATTGGAATTACCACTTTTAAGTCATTTATCTAACTCCCCAGTGTCACTTTTATGGTGACTTTTCTGTTCCAAAAGTTCTCTTCATTGTTGAACATTCTGTCTCTCTACTTTTATTCCTGAAGGTGCTAAATTTCACTGTGTTCAATTTTGTACTTCATTCATCTTATCTTGTTAGAGATCTCAGTTGTTTGCTCACTCTTTTTCAGGACTACGATAAATGGGGAAATGTGATATGCCATGGTAAAAAAAGCGACATAAAGGAAGGACATAAGAGTTTCCCAAGTGGCCATTCTTCTTGTAAGAACTTAAACTGCTTTAGCAATAATTTCATGCCTCAACACTCATTCTAACTGCTTTGAACTTAAAATTACTTTGTTGAATTTTTCCCTACTGAGTATTGACCTATATAAAATATCATTATTAAGCAAATTACTAATCTAGTTTTGTGCAAATCTAAAAAACCCTGCCCATACAAAGAGCAACTTATGCTACTTTTCCCTCACTATTCAAGTGCTAGATTGATTATATCGATTGTGGAAAATATAACCTTATTCTTTTTGTTTCTCTTGTCAAAGCATTTCTTACTCAAATTGAAATGTTTTTCAGGGTCTTTTGCTGGTCTAGGCTTTCTGTCACTGTACTTAGCAGGAAAAATTAAAGCCTTTGATGACAGAGGACATGTTGGAAAACTGTGCATCGTGTTTCTTCCTCTCCTTGCTGCTGCTCTTGTTGCTGTTTCTCGTGTGGATGACTATTGGCACCATTGGCAAGATGTTTTTGCCGGAGGACTCATAGGTTTGTTACCTAGTTCCTTGTGTATACTAAAGGTTAGAAATTTTAGGTTCGTTGCTCGTATGACTAACATATGTGCTTTACATTTTAAGGTCTAGTAGTCGCAACATTTTGCTATCTGCAGTTCTTCCCACCTCCATATCATATAGAAGGTAAGATCTTTGTTTATGCTTTTCTCCTATCTGTGTGGGCTTATTTTCCTAGAACCTCCTGATTCTTGAGCAATATGTATCAGCAAATGTCATTCCAGCCTAAGTGATGGTAATCTGTAAGACGTTGTAAATGGTTGAGGTCATGAAGTATTCATAAAAGAAAGGGGTTCAGGTCATAAACTAAATCTTTTCTAGTCTGGACATACTGTAACTCCATTCTGAGAAATTAAGAGAAAAGGAAAATCATTGCTTTAGTGTTCTTTATGTTTTAATAGTTCAACATGGCCATTTGCCAGTATACAAATGAATACAGCTTCATGTAACATAGTTCTTGCAGTACAGAACTGCACCAGAATTGAAAATTTCTAAGACTTTTCTTTTCTTAAGCCTTTTCTTTTAGGTTTTTAATTTGGATAGTCTGTTAGCAACATGTCTCCCCTTTATGGCATTTTTGCTGCAAGATTTACTTTTTCTCTTCTACTATTTCGCTCCCCTTTATGGCATTTCTGCTGCAAGATTACTTTTTCTCTTCTACTATTTCGCTCCGGGATCATGTTGAGCTATGCAAACGGATCATGTTGAGCTATGCAATGATTGTAAAATACTGACTTTACACTGCTCTCATACTAATCACAGGCTGGGGTCCTTATGCATATTTCCGAGCTGTGGAAGAGTTGTCCCGTACAAATCCTTCACTGAATGCGCCCCCCAATAATGGACTCAATATACAAATCACGGAGGTGCAAGCGGTGGATCGACAAAGCCTATTAAAAGAAGATGCATCTAAACATCAAGATACAGGCTCCTCTTTGGATGATCTGGAGCAAGGCAGAAATTAAAGTTTTTGTGTAAATTTCTTTTCCATGACCAAATTTTTTTTTGTTCGTCTGCCACTTAGCATGTAAAAGGTGGGGTTGCATATCCAAGTTTGTGTAAGTACTCGAGCTTCCTGTGAATATGTGGGTTGTAAATTTGCAGATTCATTGACTTACTAAGCTAGAAATGGATTGTTGATTGCATATTTGGTATTGAGTTTCGGTTTCCTGCACCAAATTGGTTGTTCTTTTGGTAACTTTCGAACATTTTGTTCACAGTGATTATATTATACTATCATTGGACTTTTGGATAATACCCAAATGCAAACTTGCCAAAAAAAAAAAAGGTCACCATGGGAATTGAAGTATGTGGTTAAGCAAACACACTAGACCAAAGATGGTTTGAATGGCAGAGGTAAATGTCACAACTTTGCTGCTCCAAATGGTTCTGAATTACATCAAAAGTTGGAACCCCTCTTGCCTTTGTTTAACATACTATTTCAAGTTCCAGTTTCTTTCTGGACATTATTCACGCATTCAATCTCTCCAACTCCATCATAATTGGAACCCCTCTTGCCTTTGTTTAACATACTATTTCAAGTTCCAGTTTCTTTCTGGACATTATTCACGCATTCAATCTCTCCAACTCCATCGTAAGGCTATATCAAATCCAAGTATCATCAACCTGTCCCAACATGCATTTGCAATTTTGCACACGCTTATTACCAACTCACGAGCCTAAAGAAACTATATTTCTTGTTATCTTTATGAACTTATCCAAACAAAAAGCAATAAAAAGATCCAAAAAACTTTGTTAGATGAAATATTAAGCTACTACAAAGTTGTTAACCCTCTTTGTCACACTCCCACTTGAAGCAATCTTAATTTGTCACTTAAGACAAAACTTTTTCCTAGTGTTTTTTAATTCTTATAATTTGATCATAAACATTTTCCTGAGGGCCACTAAATTATTTGAATAGTTTGGTCAATATTTTTTACTTTATTTCAATTTGGCCACTCACCTATAAGAGGTATTCTTGAATTTTTTTCATTCAATTCAAATATTTATTTCATTAAAACCATGTTTTTAAGTATACAATTTAAATACAACTTGGTTAGACGAACATGCACTAACGGAAAATCCAATCACTTCATTCATAGGTACAATATAATATTACCTATAATGGAAAATTTCATATACCAATAATTATTTCAAAGATTTCATGTTCCTAATACTTATTTAAGGAAAGTTAAAATCAACTCAATTACAACCAATTATACCACAATTCTACTACTAGGGAGAAAAAATCACTAATATTAGGGAAATCAACTCAATTATAAAAAAATTATAGCAAAGCCTTGATATTAGGGGAGAAAGAATTATAGCACAACCCTGTAGTCTGAGAGGGGTTCAGAATTATAGCACAATCCTGCTATTAGAGAGAAAAATTCACTAATGCTATGGGAATAATGGGATCAGAAGATGGATATTGTTTCCATCTTTAATGAAATTATCCTTTTTAAATAAATTATAAAAAATAATAAATAAAAAAACAAAACAAAACTTTCTTGCCTCGTAATTTCTTCAGAATTAACTCTAGATTGAAATTTAAAAATAAAAGAAACCTTAAAGCCAATAAAATCTTCTCCTCAAAATGTATTATAGTAATGGACGAACTAATAAGGTTGAAAATTAACAAGGTCGTTCATTCAAAACAATTAATGTTGGATTCACATGCATACATAAGTCTCACCAGTACTGCTGCAAATGCAAATTAAAAGCGCAAAGAAGACTGACTTAGGATTAATAATGGCGTGAATGGAATATTTTGAGTATTCTTGACGAAAGAAAGAGAACAAAGAAGGCCAAAGAATGTGAGTATAGATAATATGGCTGAGATTACAGTGTGCCGTTGTATGGTGGTTTGTTTGATAAAGTATGACAACAAAGCAGCTAATATACATTAAACCGTGCAAACCGATTACACCAACCTTCATATACAGGCTGAGAAGCACATTCGGCGTATTCTTATACTCCAAGTACTCCCACAAACTAACCGTGAAACCCACAAGTGTTACTAACATTCACGTACCACGGTAGAGCTGGGCGAGGAGGAGGATTCATCTCAAACGTCGACACTTGTGCCGCCTGATTTTCATTTTGCCTTCCTAATATTAATTTACAGCCGCCATTATTTCGCTTGTAGGCCTCACCCTCCACCCTCATTTTGTCCTCCGTCGCATCCATCTTTATAAAGTTTTGTAAGTTGGGAAGAGAGTGCGTAGATTAAGTCGATATATATAAATTTATGTGGAGTAGTAAAAGTCGCACTCATGTTTCTAGTGTAGTGATCAAATAAACCCTTCAATTTTGGGGTTTCGGATCTTGTGTGTCACTTTATGTGTCACTATATAAAAAGATGACACGTCTCTTTTTTTTGTAGTTATCTAATTTTTTTTAGTAGTTATCTAATTTTTAAAACTAAACTAAAGTGATTTTTAGTAGTTATCTAAATTTCACATTTTTTTTACACCGTTCACAAAGATGCATGTTCACAATTGAGATTGGCGAAAAAACAATTGGGATTTTTACTTTGCCATTTTTGACAAAAATACGTGTGGTGAAAAAAATGGAGGTTTGGTGAAAATTTTAAACTTTCACCTTTTTTTTTTGCAACATTCATTGGAATGCTTGTTCTCAATGGAGTTGGGTGTAAAAAAAATCACAAAAAGTCAAAATCAACGTATTTTTAAATTTTGACATTTTTGGCCAAAGTACTTGAGTTATAGCCTATGGTCACATTTTTACATTGTTCACTAGGATGCAAGTTCATAATTGAGATAGGTGAAAAATAATAGAAAAAAAGTCAAAGTCAAAATGTTTTTTTTTTACTTTGCTATTTTTTTAACCAAAATACGTTTGTTATAACTGATGAAAAAAAATAGAGTTTTGGTGAAAATTTTAAAATTTCACCTTTTTTTGCAACATTCTCTGAAATGCATGTTCTTAATGGATGTGAGTGTAAAAATATTACAAAAAAAATTAAAATCATCGCATTTTTGCATTTTTCCATTTTTGGTGAAAATTAGAAATTTGGTGAATATTTTAAATTTCTCTTTTTTGTACACCGTTAATTAGAATTCATATTTACAATTAAGAAGTGTGTAAAAAATAGTATGAGAAAATAAAATATTAACACTTTTGTTGACTTTGCCATTTTTTTTTAATCAAAATACATGTGTTATAACCAATAAAAAATAGATGTTTGGTGAAAATTTTAATTTTATATTTTTTGGATAGTAATCACTGGAATGCATGTTCTCTATTAGGGTGGGTGAAAAAAAAGTACAAAAAAGTCAAAATCAACGCATTTTTAGATTTTGTCATTTATGGCCAAAGTACGTGTGTAGCACATAAAAATGAAAATTTGGTAAAAAATTTAAATGTCATAATTCTTGACACCGTTCACAATGATGCATGTTCACAATTAAGATAGGTGAAAAATTAATAGGAAAAAAGCCAAAACCATCACATTTTTTTACTATGCCATTTTTTACCAAAATATGTGTGCTTTAATCCGTGAATAAATGGAGGTTTGATGAAAATTTTAAAATTTCATCTTGCATTTGCAACATTCACTGGAATACATATTCTCAATGGAAGTGAGTGTAAAAAATATCCCAAAAAAGTCAAAATCAACTCATATTTAGATTTTGCCATTTTTGGCTAAAATACGTGTTATAATCTCTGAAAGATGGAAATTTGGAGAAAATCTAAATTTCACTTTTTTGTACACCGTTCTTTGGAATGCATGTTCACAATTGAGATTTATGCAAAAATAGTAGGGAAAAAGTATAAATCAATAAGTTTTTTTATTTTATCATTTTTTACCAAATATGTGTGTTATTACCCTTGAAAAATATAGATTTTGTGAAAATTTAAATATTTACTTTCTTTTTACATTAATCACTAGAATGTATCTTCACAATAGAGGTGAGGGCAAAAAAGTCAAAATTAACATATTTTTAAATTTTGCCAATTGTGGCTAAACTACATGTGTTATAGCCCATGAAAAACGGAAATATAATAAAAAAACCAAATTTCACATTTCTTGACACCATCCACAAGAAATGCATGTTCACAACTGAGATTGTGTAAAAAAAATAAGGAAAAAGTCAAAATAAATATGTTTTTTAACTTTGCTCTTTTTTACGAAAATACGTATAGTGAAAAAATAGAGGTTTGGTGAAAATTTGAAAATTTCACCTTTATTTTGCATCATTCACTCAAATGCATATTCTCAATAGAGGTGGATGTAAAAAATATCACAAAAAAGCTAAAATCAACACAGTTTTGAATTTTGCCAGTTTTGGCTAAAATACGCATTATAACTCATGAAAAATGAAAATTTGGTAAAAATTCTAAATTTCACTTTGTTTACCATTCATTAGAACGTATGTTCACTATTGAAATGTGTGTAAAAAATAGTAGGCTAAGCTGCTAGGGCTCTGATACCATGTTAAATGAGCCTTGTACATCCAACCCACAACCAATTAGCAATGGGTGGAGTAGCCCAAGGATCTTATTAATTAGTTCAAGAGCTTTTATTTAACCGATGTGGAATTTTTTTCCCTTAACAGTAATCATGCAAACAGCAATAATAACCAATCCCACCACTGCCAACAGCCTTGACAATATTGAAATGCCATTGAGTAACCTAGGGCTCATTCTTTGAGGAATTAAAATGGATAGCATGAGTAGCAACATGGACTGCACGCATAAAACAAGAGAAACATAATACAATTTCATGTTTCTTGCCTGCCTGCCAATCTTGTTCGTGCTGATTACCATGCTTAATGCAGCAAAAAGTGTGCCGTTCAATGTGCAAACAATAGTTCTAAAAGGCTCGCCGCCGCTGCTGCCATCTCCACCTCCGCCACCGACCACTACCATTCGCTCCTCCTCGGCAATATCAATGATCACATAACCATCCCCTTCACCACCACGACCACGACCTTGGGGTTGGGACGTGGCAATTATTCTGTTTTGTTTCTTTTGTTAAAGCATTTCTTACTAAAATTGAAATGCTTTCCGTTTGCCGACTCATTTGCATTGCTGGTCTAGGCTTTCTGTCATTGTACTAATATTGCTCGGATGACTAACGTACGTACTTTACATTTTAACTTATATGATTAAATAGCTTCTGCTGTTCCTTTAATAATAGGTAGAGAGCCTACTGGTACCTGTAATTAGGGCTAAGAACGAGCACGAATGTTCATGAACAAGCTCGGGCTCGACTCGATAAAAGCTCGGTACGAGCTTGTTTATTTAATAAATAAACGAACACGAACAGGATTTTAGGCTCGATTAATAAATGAATACATGTGTGAAAGCTCGTTTACGTTCATGAACAACTCGTTAAAAAGCTCGTTCATAACACGATTAAAGCTCGTTAAAAGCTGGGTTAAAATATTAATTATATAATATGTATTGAACTTATATACGAAATAAAAATATTAAACAATAGAAATATATAATTGGGTTTATATATATATATATATATTTATTGACACACAAATCACACTATACGGTGGTGAGAACGAACTTAAACCTTTATGATCAAGATTGAGATCGGCTCAGTTAAAGTTCCACTCAATCTCGTCTACTTAATAAACAAATGAACATAAACAAAACTTTAGGTTCGATTAATAAATGAATAATAAATCAACAAGCAAGTGAAAGATCCATTTAGGTTGGTCAACAACTCGTTAAGTATTTAGTTAAAATATAAATTATATAATATAAATAATATATACCCAAGTAAAACTCTTAAATAATAGAAAAAATTGATTTTTTATACATATAAGCACCCAAATCATTATATATGAGTTTGAATTAAAATTTGGACATTTATGTAAAGAGACAAAATATATTAATTTAACTAAATTATACCTCACGAAGTGTTCACGAACAAAGCTCGGGCTCGTCTTGGTTCACGTAAAGCTCGGCTCGAACTCGTTCATTTAATAAATAAACGAACACGAACATATTTTTAGGCTCGATTAATAAACGAACAGGGCCTAAACACCCTAAAGCTCGGGCTCGGCTCGGCTCGATATCACCCCTACCTGTAATATTGAGTGCTATTAAACAATTTTGTTAATTTTGTTATAAGGATGTAGTTCTTTACAGTTATATCATCTTTAATCATATACATAATCTCAAATTACAAATCATTTAATTTATATCATATTTATTTTTTTTAAAATTTAACCAAAATTAACTAGTGCTGAAATAACCCTGTTTGTTCTAGATATGTGGTATATTATCATTTTGAGTCGTTTGTTTGTTGATAGAATATATGCTCAAATAAAATAAAACTACAAAATTTTAAGTCAATTTCTACTTTTTTTTTATTTTAAAATTATTATGTTTGATATTAAATAATCTAATATTTAGATAAATTAATGATATGTTATTAATTTTATGTATTTTATTTATGATTTAATAAATATTTATAGTTGAATATACGAATTTTTTAGTTATTAATATATTTATTATTTAAATTTATTTTTGACATCATTTATTTTTTTTGTCCAATCTGACCGATTTTATCCAATAGTTCTTCAATTAGTAGCGCAACCCGATCTTCAAAACATTGTTTTAACAAACTATTTCAAGTTCTAGTTTCTTTCGGGATTGATGGACATGGCATAGTAATACATTAATGATTTATTCACTCCAACTCCATAATAAGTCTATCTCAAATCCAAGTATCATCAACCTGTCCCAACATGCATTTGCACATTTTTTATCACCAACTCACGAGCCAAAAGAAAAGCCTATTTCTTGTTATCTTTATCAACTAATCCAAACAAAAAACAACAAAGAGATCATAAGAACTTGTTAGATGAAATAATAAGCTAGTACAAAGTTATTATCCCTCTTTGTCACACTCCTACTTCAAGCAATGGTATTTTGTCCCTTTAAGGCAAAACTTTCACCTTCTTTTGAGGGACAAAAATAAAGCAATGGCCATTTGCATTTGCAAGCAAATGAACTAAATACTAGCAATGATCCACCTATGGTTCTAAAAAACTATTGGTCTATTGAGTAACCTTGTCATGTACTAGCAATAAAAACAAGGGATTAGCTAGTTTTGTAATACAAATTCGTTTATTTGATTTATATTTAGTACTACTATATGTTTATCCCTCAAAAGAGTAGAATGTATTGAGTGCAAATGCAAATCCAAAAAAAAAAATAAAAAAATAGTGAAAGTAGTCACTACTTAGGGAAAAAAAAAAGAAAAAAGATAAAAAGGAGTGCCAATGCACCCTTGTAATTATTTCTGCAAATTTGTGTCCAAACTATACAATAATTTGTATACAAACAAAATGTATATTTTATATATAAATTAGTACAAATGTAATAAATATGTTAAAATTGTTTATTGATTAATCAACATCAAGTCCTTTCTTTTAACAAAATTTCCTAATAAAGTATGTAATTTTGGATTGGGAAAGAAAGAACCTATTGGCCTTCGGAGGTAAATGTAAATATGGAAAACTAGGTTGAGCATAAACATAATTATGGAAAAGAATGAGGGAGAAAGTGTAATATAGTAAATTTTGGCACTTTTTCTTTTTCGCTTAATAAAACCAAAAAAATTCCCTGCCGCTTTCTGTCTTTGTCTGCTGGACTGACATTCATTTGTACTTTTACTTTTGACTAAAGGAGATCAAAGATATGAAAACGACGCCATTTCTTCAATAGATTTTCTTCCTCAACTTTACTAAATAAATCCACACACAGTCACATTATTTGAAATCGCCATTTCAAACAAACAAATAAATAAGCACACACACACACAGTAACGCACACGCAGCTGTTTCTCCTCCTACACGCAAACGCACACAGTCACACACTCTTTGGATTTTTTCCGGTGAGTTTCCGTCCTGATTTTTTTTGATTGCTTTTGTAATTTTAGCAATAAAAGCTTCGAACTTTGCTGTTACGTTTGCGACAATGTTTCATTTTAATTCTCGCATGTTAGTTTTTCTTTTTCCTTTGTAATGAATTTTGGAAATGGAAAGAAGAAATAATTTTTTAAAGTTAATTTAGTAAATGTGATGATTTTACAGTTGTGTGATTACATTCTACTCTTGTGACTGTCGGAAATAGAAAGAGGTAATTTTTGCATGCCTGATGCTGTGTTTACTTTTTGCATTTTAGTAATTTTTGGCTGCTCAGCTGAGGAGAGAATATGAAGAAATTAGGAAATGATTGAATATTCTTGTTTTTTTTCCCTCTGAATTTAGTGTCATAAATTGAAAGGACTACATTATAAGTGTATTTTGAGTAAAATGTGATAATAATATATTATTACATTGGAATCTGTTAATAATATGTTGGGTTATGGCTCAACACTAATGGATTAGACCAGCAAGAACAAAATCTAAAATTTATTAGGCCAGAGTTATATTCTTTAAATTTAATTGTGTTGCGTTTTTAGTATATCGAGGCCTATGTAAGTAAAGTTTTGATTTTTTGCTGTCTTATCTGAAAATGACAAGATTCAAAGGCCTAGTTGCAAAATTATGTGATTGTTAAAATGTGCGTAGTGGTTTGTGTAATATGCATGAAGTTTTCGTCATTTCATCAGTTTAAAAGTGATGATTTGGAGTTGTATGCTCTGCTGTTGGATATACATATTGTTGACCCGTAAGTTTGACGAAAACATGGAATGTGAACGAGGACGAGTCTCCTCTAGCTGTATTGTGATTTCAGATTACACAGCTGTGTTTCATTGGTTTGCCTTAGTAACCACTAATGCATGTGTTTAGCTGAAAATTTTAATCAGCTACTGTTTCCAAGTTGGGACTGGGATTTATTTTTCCTTCTTTTGCTGTTTAAGGAATGCTTTAATTTCCACCTCTTTAAGTTGTGAGTTTTGTTTTTCAACTGTTATTGTGCAGCCTGTTAGGCATAGTTATAGGCAGAAGTCAAATGAACTTTTCAAGCTTGCTTAGTTAAACTGTAGTAGAGATTGTTCTGAGCATCTTTATCTCAAATGGCTTCGTGTTTGTAATCAACGGTATTCAGAGATGAATATTTATCTTTCTCAATTCATATGTCCTATCAAAGTTTGTATGTCACATAGATGGAGGATTGGCCACTAAAGAAATTTCATTGCTAAACATGATGAAAATGCATTATACTGAATGTAATTCTATGTATTTCTTTTGTCTTTATATTTTCTTTGGAAGGCAGTTAGGCCCCCAAGGTTACCTCTGGCTGCTTGGTGCATCATCGTGTATCTTTAATTTCTTTGCCGAGTGAATCTAACTTAATTTTGGATTTTCTTTTTCAGTTCAAGTTGTGCCTAACTGAATATTTTTCTTTTTTTTAGCTTGTAAAGAAATGCCGGAGATTCAGTTGGGTGCTCACTCCATACGAACCCATGGAGTTCAAGTGCTTAGATTTCACATGCACGATTGGCTTATTCTGATGCTGCTGGTGGCGATAGATATAGGTTTAAATGTAATTGAACCGTTTCATCGTTTTGTTGGACAGGATATGATGTCCGACCTAAAGTATCCATTGCAAGGGAATACTATTCCTTTCTGGGCTGTACCGGTATCTTTCTGTTGGCAAGTGTATTATTCACAGAGCACCTTGATTTATCTAGATAGGCTATTGTGGTTACGTTTAGATTAAATTTTATGGCGAATATCTGAAATTCTATTACATTGTTCCTATGTTAAACAGATCATTGCAGTAATTTTACCTTTAACAGTAATTGCTATATTCTACTTCATCAGAAGGGATGTTTATGACCTGCACCATGCTGTGTTGGGTAATTTCTTTTCCTTGCATTATTTTCTTCATATTTCTCTCTTGTATCTATTCAACCAGTTGGTGGCCAAGGCAATAATGTAGATCAACTGTTTTTGCACTTCCAGGTCTACTGTTTTCTGTAATTATTACGGGAGTTATGACTGACGCCATCAAAGACGCTGTTGGCCGACCTCGTCCGGACTTCTTTTGGCGCTGCTTTCCTGATGGTAAAGGGGTAAGCACTATTGAATTTTCTCAGTTATCTTGATGTCATGGCCTTATCATTGGCAGTGGCTAAGTATGGACATTTCCAGTTGTTTGATCCTGTTACAGGTGATGTCAGATGTACAGGAATAAAGAGTGTTATCAAAGAAGGGCATAAAAGTTTCCCCAGTGGACATACTTCTTGTATGTACTGAAATTACATGTTGAATGACAGTTTTGTTTAACTTTATAGCTTTTTTTGCTGACCATTTGCCTCCGGATTCTGATAAATATTAGCTTGTTAATGTATGTGGGGATGCTATATATATATCTATATATATATATTTGTGTGTGTGTATTTGTCTGTGGTAATATAGAGCAGTAGAGTTTACTCTCTTATTATTGATAAGCACGCCATTCCTTTAATTGTTGCAGATGCACAAAAGTGCATGCTATGTATTGGATATAGTTTAGGTATATAGACCTTGAAATGTATAGTATGTACATGGATGTAGTTGCATGCTGTGTATAACATGTACTTTTCATGTTTTGTTCATTTTCCCTTACAAAATTTAAGTTACTTCCATAACTAGCTTTTTTGGTTTTGGGTTTCACCTCTTAGGGTCCTTTGCTGGTCTTGGTTTCTTGGCTTTGTACTTGTCCGGGAAACTTAGAGCATTTGATCGCAGGGGCCATGTTGCAAAGCTCTGCATTATTTTCCTGCCTTTACTTGTTGCAGCATTAGTTGGAGTTTCTCGAGTTGATGATTATTGGCACCACTGGCAAGATGTATTCACTGGAGGTCTTTTAGGTTAATGTGGATCTGACCTCTTTATGTTATCTTACATTTTTTTTTTGTTAGGTTACTTCATTGTTTTCTTTGCTACTTGTGTATGAATTTCTCGTTTCTGTCCCTGCAGGAATTACAGTTGCTTCATTTTGTTACTTGCAGTTTTTCCCACCACCATATGACGTAGATGGTACTCTTTTACATTATCTTTTTAGTTTCATTATTTAACTAGGCAATTTGATTTTCTGCTTGCTCTCACGTGCTTTATATGAATAGAAGCATTTAGAAACACTTACAAACTTGTTATGATGTATGCGTGTCTAAGGAATTGAAACTATACCCAAAAGAAGTTACAATTTTATTGGTATTTACATGCATCAAATGCAAAAGAGACCCAAAAGAAGTTGGGGCAGGTGGCTAATATAAATTGTTTAAATGTTTGTTATTTTGCGAGCCTAAAATTTTGTTCTCCCATATTATTTAGAATTTAGAGGAGGGAAGCATGAGAGAAATAGTGGTAGCTTTTGAGCTTTGATTTGGGATAAATTTAGTTTACATAACCATACATGGAACTCTCTTGCAGTTTCAGGGTGGGAGTTATCTTTGGGCAATAATGACTGGCACCAGGCAGAAAGAATTCCATAATGGTTTTACATTCTAGGATCATATTCTTTCTGGTCTAGTTAATTGAATTTGAGGGATTTTTTTATTTTTGTTTCCTCCTCTCTTTTAGTTATCACTGGCAATGTGCTGTTTTTATGACACTTTGTTAAAGCATTCCTAGTTTCCTATCTCTTCGCATCTAGTGGAGCTAGTGCCTATATATGTTGTCGCGGGATCATGTATTATTACCACACAAGCTACCCTGCCTTTGTCTATCAGATCTTTGTGATCTCTTACTTCTCATAGATCCAATTCCTATTGAAACCATGTTGTGACGATTTTTGTCTTTGGTTATTGCAGCAAGTCAGCTTAATAAAATTCCACTGAGGTTGTGCATCTTGTTTCATCTGTACAGTTGCTTGTTTGCCTGCAATTTGTGAGCCTTCCAATGCACCTTTGCCACCTCAATTTACCTTTCAGCTTGACATAATTGTCATTCTAACCCTTATCTTTCCCGATCTTTCTTATTTAGTTTTCCCTTCAACTTCATGTTGGCTGCCGCCCTTTGTAATCTACATGATCCAAACACCAATGCTTTTGAGTTTGGCTTCTAATTCTGCAAATTCTGCCAGTTCCAACTTTCTTTTTGTCAAAATCAAAATAGAAAGAAAAATCTATCTTGTACCTTCCAAGTCTTGCCCTGTATTCTTTTTTCACTTACCAGCTGCTATATTGTTTTTGTTAATAATTAAATTTTCCTTCTACATCCTTTCAATCATTCATGGTTTGAACCGTAGAAGTTGCAGTAAGGAACACCTGTTTGTTCTATTGACATCATTTCATATGATAAGTTTCATCTTGGATTTGCAGGTTGGGGACCTCACGCATATTTCCAGATGTTGGCCGATTCACGAAACGGCAGACAGTCTGAATCAAATGCAAATACCATGAATTGTCTTACCATAGGCCAAGCAGAAACGGAAACTGTATACAGTCAACCTCATCAGGAAATGGAAACATCAGGCGTGATTGTCCAGGAAACAAGCCCAATCCTGGATGATTTGGAACTGGGGAGGAGACATTGAGTAGGATATGAATGGACACAGATCAAATTTTTTTCCTTTCCTCGATCACTAGATTTGTTTGGCTTTTAACTGCAATACGTTTAACCTTACATATTGGTACAGTTGTGTGAATTTCTGGAATTGATGTACGTTTTTTGCGTGGAAAAAAAGATACTAAACATAAAATTGCTAAAATAGTTGTTATAAATCTTCAGACACGCCACCCCACCCCACCCCACCCCACCCGATCCCTGGACAGGAATCCGCTAAATTGCTTATTCATTCATTTTTAAATATCTCCTTCAACTTTCTGCCTACTGAGTAGTTATTGTCTGATATTGATGTTTATTTCTTGGTGGCATTCCACTGAGTAGTTTTATGCATTTGTGCTAATTTTATTGTAAGTTAAATTTGCAAGTTCACCGTTTCACATAAACCCAATCACAACAATATTAGGTGGAATATTAAGTAAATTACACAGACCATTAAGCAAAGATTCATGAAATAAAGAGCTGGGAAAAAAGAAATATAATTCCAAACTAACCGTGAAAGCCACAAGTGCCAAAACGCAGTTACTAACATTCAAGTAGCACGGAGGATTCATCTCAAACGTGGACACTTGCCGCCTGATTTTCTTCTTTTCTTCTTTTTTTTTTAAACTAAATTATTTTTTAAATTCCCTTCCGAACCCTCCTACACTAGGTTGACAGCCATATATAAATTTATTTTTTCTATATTTTAATTCAATATACAATAGTCAAATGATTAGTAAAAATAAATTATTTTAAACTTTTTTTTTTATCTTTTAATTTTTTTTTTGTCTTTTTATTTCAATATTCCGCGTTTCGAATAATGATTTACCCCGTTGTTAGTTATAAAAAAAAAAAAAAAAAAATTTATTATTATTATTTTTATTCAACATTCAACTGTGATAACCTAACCTACCTTTTACTTAGAAGCAAGACGAACCGTCATTCTTTAGAATACAGTATATTCCAACTTTGATTTAAGAAGAAATATCGAACATAACTCAATAGTGTATAATCCCTTTAACAAACTTTACAATCATGCACGGTTTCGAGAGTTTTTCATTGTCTTTGCATAGCTGGTCGTTGTACCATTAATGTGTAAACTTTGTTTAAGGAGACCGCACAAAATTAAGCAGTTGGATCATCATCGACACTTCTTTTGCATTTTTTATTCAATGAATCTTTTATTTCATTCTATGTTTTAATTTTTATTTTATTGTATGAATAAAAGTTACATTTATTTAACAATTATTTCTTAAAATTTACTAATCACTCAATATGATTTTAATTAAGCATATATGGCATGTATTTATAAAATAAAACATTTGATAAAAACATCAAATGAAATAAAAGATACAAAGTGATTTTTGTCACATTCTTATTTATGAAATATGGCTTTTACGTGTGCAAGGGAAGGGTATTCAAAATTTGGGATCTAACAGTCCCAGGAGAATCATCAAGTCCCATTAGAAAATCAAAAACCATCACATTTTCACGCATATTTTCAATTTTCCTGGTTAGACCACATTCACACTTCTTAATGGTGCACGATGAAATCAGGTTGAAGGATTATAATTCGCTCCAAACAGCCTTTAGTTTTCCATAATAGGAAGAAATAGAGGTTTTTTCTTATCACAAAAAGGCGATGTTGTGTTTCAACTCGTAAATACGAGCGTCGATTCCTTGGGTGAATCAATTTTAGCCATACTTCTCTCGCTGTTTCAACATAAGAGGCATTTCCTTGAAGTTTTTTTGGTAAGGCATTCGTCAACCATGCAAACACAATGGCATTACATTGATCTCATGATTGGTAATCCTGCGAATCTTCACTTGGTTTCCTTACATTTTTATCAAGAAAACCTGTTTTATCTTTTAGTGGAGAGCATTCAAAATGTTCTTCCTCTATGCAAAATAGTTACTCACCATTCTCACTCAATGGATGGGTAGCAAAGGTCAAACTTAGATGGTCTGAGGGATGCAAAAAGTAAGGGGATTTTGTGTCAATAAAAAGGCTTGTAGTTTTGCATTAACAATTGATGAATCCGCCATACTATCTTTTTCTGATACCAAGAAGAGAAAAACTCAAATCTGTATTGATTGATGTACTACATAAATACAATAATGAATCCTATGTATACAAGAAGGAAAATAAATCTTCTTAAAAAAATATAAATCCTATATTAAAGTACATACTAAAATATGACTATATCAAGATTTTGATATGAGTAACAATCAGGAAGATTAAAATCAAAATCTTGACTATGGGCAAAAATCAAGGAGATTATTAGAATAAAAGGAATTATAATTATTATTGAAATGTTCCAAGAATAGCATAGGATGTAAAAATTCGTAAACAGCAAGCCTTGAATTTTGGCCACGATTTTATAGTCAAATGAGCATTTGATTAAATTTAAAACCTCAAGTAAATATTTTAACAAAATCTCAATATACTCAATTATTTTTTAATCACTATCATTTGAAAAATCTATAAGAAAATTCTTTTATCACGGTAATTTCATAAGCTAAAATTACTTTACCACTTTAAAATCTAAATCTAAAATTCTCATTAAGTGATTCGTTTAGATGGATCATAGTTAGCGGTTAGCCATGGTGATGATCTAAATTCATTTTTTTATAGTTACATATATCATATTTTTTCTTAATTATATTAATTTGAAATAATGTAACAACAACAACATTTATCTTACTATCGGATTTTATCATTAAACATGTTTTCATTTATATTTAAGTATATGATATCTTTTTTTAGGGTTAATTACAGTTACCACCCTCGAGATTTGATGAAAGTCCTAAACGAATCCTGTGGTTTCAGAAAATTACGACCACTCCCTACTGTTAAAGTTGACTAATAAAATTGATGAAAAGACTAAAATGCCATAACTTCTTTTGTTAAAAAAATGACAAAAATATATGAGTAAATATGAAATGATAATAAATACTTTTGTACTTTTTAATTCTTTGTTATAAATTATCAATTTCGTATTCTTTATTACAAATGGGTTTATCAAATTAATCAAACTTTAATCAAGAATTTTTTTTCTATATAAATTTTACATTTTGGAAAAAAAAAAGAATTATTTTTGGAGAATAAAATAATTAGTTTGATTAATTAAGAAAGAAGAATTTTTCTTTTTGAGTTTTTTGTTTGTGCAAAAGAAAAAAAAAATTTGCTTCTATTTTAATATTTAACATATGTATTTAGTTAACTAAGACAATATAATTATTATAGATAAAGTTTTAAGGGCATATTAGGCAATACACACATATTTTTTTAGTGGGGGAGGGGTTGATTTGTTAAACGTTTGCTCAGCAAAAGGGGTGACCATAATTTTCTGAAACCTCGTTTGATACTTTCATCAAACCTCATGGGTGGTAAATATAATTAACCCTTTTTTTAATCATTTCTTTCATATTCTTTTTTATTCACAACATGAATTTATTGTTCTCTATATTCTTGTTTGATGGAAGTATTTAGAGAGGAAACACTTTTGTATTAAGAGGACCTGTATGCAATGTTATGAAAAAAGTAAACAATTTTGTATTAGTAAGACAATAGATTCTTTAATTTTATTGATAAAAAAATTAATAAAATTGAGAATTTTTCGTTGGGGAGTTAGAAGGTAAAGGAATTCTCTTTTAGATTCTGAATTGATATAGTAAACAAATTTAGATTTTGAAAGCGATAAAGAATTTTCTTTTAAGTTTGGACAGCTTAAAACTTCCATCAAACTTCAATTTTACCATAACTCTCACCCCAACTGTAACCCATCTTCCATCACACTTCTCTTTTAACCTTAACTCTCTCGTTAAACCTATTGTAATTCTACTTCTTCCTTATTAATCTTTCACTGCAACCCTTCCTCTTTACTTATTCAACTTATACCATATAATTAACTCATTCTTATTATATATATATATATATATATATATTTATATATAGGGTGTAATATTTATCAGGATCATCCTGATAAAGCCTTTATCAAGCACCAATCCTTGAATGTCATGTAAGCTTTTTTTTTAGTGTTTCACCATAATAATAATATACCTCACTTATACTACATAATTAACTAAAATCCTTAAATTTAGAAAAAATATTAAATGCACATAAATCCTTCCATAATTCATCCATATCATTTGTTTAAAATTATCATTATTTTTTTTATCTAATTCAAATCACTAAAAAAATTTAAAAATAAAATATCATTAAAATTAAATCTATAATTCAGTAAAAAAATAATAAAAAAATATCATTAAAATTAAATCTACAATTATTAAGCCCTAACCCCAATGTGAGTGAACCCTACGGCATTGTTTTATTAAAATTAGGGATTAAAAAAATAAAATATCACTAAAATTAAATCTACAATTATTAAACCCTAATCCAAATATGAGTGAACCCTACGATATTATTTCATAAAAATTAGGAATTACAAAAATAAAATATCACAAAAATTAAAATTTATAATTATTAAACCCTAACCCAAATATGAGTGAACCCTACGACCTGAGAATAAAATCAAAGAGTTTAATTTAGATATTTTGATTTATTGAAATAAATAAGAATTATTGATTTAATTTATATATTTTGATTTATTGAAATAAAGAAGAATCATTGATTTAATTTTTTTCACACTTAATTTAGTATTTAAAGGATTTTTACAGTTAATTATATAGTGTAGGTAAGGTGCATTTTTATTAGGGTGGCACTTTAAAAAATGCTTACGTGGCGCAATATAATTGGTGCCTGATAAGGCCCCTATAAGGATGAACCTGATAAATGTTTTTCTCATATATATATATATTATTAAAATACACTAATTTAAATATATATTATATTATGTTCTTCATGATTTGCTTATTTTTATAATCTTTGTATTTTTATGACCACATTGTGTGTTCATAGTATTAAATATGTATTATGTATTTTATATTTTGTGTGCTCTTATTTATATTATCAAGTCAACTAGAAAGTAAAATTTATTTATATATATTTATTTAGCTTTTGTAGTATTTTTAGTTTGATATTTAGAAATATATGAATTTATTAATCATAATTTAAATTCATATATTTATTAATCATAATTTAAATTCATATATTTAGTTTGATTTATAATTGTTAATATTTTTGGTTGTTTTTATTTAATTTGTTTAGCATAATATTTAAACAATATGGTAAGGCTTATTTTTTTTTTATTATCTTACATGAATTTTTTTTTTGTATAATAATTGTTTAGTACCAATGAAATGCCAACAATGTGAAGATCAATATATAAATATTTATACTGTAGAGATATATATAATGTAATTGAACCAAATGTGAATTCCATTCTTTGGTTCATCAATCTAAACAAAATAGTGGAAAATGAATTCTAGTAAATTTACTTATTAACATTCCATAATCTATTCAAAGACAATAATATATTTATTTTCTAGATAATCAAATTCTTAAAAATTATAATTTCAAATAACTTTACTTTGCAAATAATGTGTTTAATTATTGGGTCAAATATGGAGAGCCCAACTATAATTTATTACATGGGCTTTTATTCATTTGATCCCAAGAATGTTGGGCATTCTGTAATTCTCTGTTTAGTTGGGTTTACATTTTTTACAGATACCTTCTCAGTCTCTCACTAACAGAGACAACAAGGAAGCCCATAATCAAGCCATGGGTTGAAAAATAGTGGTATCAGTGGAATGATTCCCGATTCCCGCCTTTCTTTGTATTAAGAATTTAGAATTCACGAGTTACGACTAGACATGACCACGGTTTATGAATCGTCGGCTACGGTTTGTGAACTGTCTGTACAATTTCATAGAGGGTGGAACTTGAATTGACCATTGGCTTTACGGTTATGGTTATAGTTCGTGAACCGCCGGTTACGGTTCGATCACAGTTCCGATTCTGTCACGGTTCCAGTTTCGATTTTTTCACGATTTTTAACGGTTCGAATTTTTTTAAAATAAAATTTTGAAAAAAATAAGCACAATATAAACAAATTTCACATAATTGGAAAGTAACTCATTTATTAGAGATATATAGAAAATTTTGGCATAAATATTAATTATCATGATCGTACAAAATATAACAAAATGAAACAAATTATATTCAAATTTACTAAATATTAAATAAATTTATCTATTTTATAGAAAAGTAAAGTATTTTTTTCATGTAAGCCTTAACACATCGGTGTAACAATTATGGTTCATAATTTTATACTACTAGTTAGACAATAAAATATTTACGATAAGTTTAATCCACGATGAGATTAAACTTATATACATTGCATTAGTCAATTCAAGTTGGTTAGAGTAGTAAATTTTAAGATTTAGAAAATTAAGAAAATATTGTATAGAAATGAAATGGAATATATTTAAAAACTAATTTTTTTTAATTAACGGTTCGGAACCGTCGGTCCACAATTCTTGAAAAGGGTCGGTTCAAAATCCTACCCACCTAGACTGGTTATAGTTCAGGCTCGATGAGGGCCGATTCCAATTTTGAACCCAAACCGTCGGGTCGGTTCCGATTTGTCTAGTCACAAATGGTGTATTAAGGGTTAGATACTGTTGTTACATTTCATTAAGTAAAAGCAGCAAAAGCAGCGTGGTTTTGCTTTAAGTAGACGCGTGCGATATCCGACTGTGTGGAAGAGTCCAAATAAATGGTTGAGCAGTAATTGACAGTTAGGCTAAAAAAATGAACCAAATAAACTGGCTTACTTAGTTGTTGATTTCTTTCTTCATTTACAGTTAAGAGTCACCAGCACACACAATTAGATTTATATCTAATTTAGTTAGCATTTAATAAAAAAACGATTCTATTTGGAATAATTGTTTGAATTTTTCTTGTATAATAGGCAGAAATTTTCCTACAACTAGGCGAACAAATGTGCATCACTTGCTCTAATTTCAGCATTTTGGGATTAATATTGATTTGAAATCAAGATAAAAGGAAAAACAACATCAACATACATAATGCAAAGCGCAAACCTAATTCTTTTTCCAAAAAGCATATGAAGTTTTCCTCGTCATTAACATAACAAAAAGATAGAAGAATAATGAAGCAAGAAAGAAAGAAATCATATCTGACATAAGACTAAGAGTGCTTGAAAATTTTTGACAGTTAGAAGCCTAATAGCCTATTATTTAAGCCTATTATTTACTCCAGTACCACTACTCTCTGCAAAAACCTTAGAAGTTGTACTTCCACTCCCGTTGGGAGACAAAGACCAAATTTCCTGTTCAATATTTATCATGTCATATTCTGTCTAACGTTCAAAATGACGTAGTTTCACTAAAACTAGGGATTAAATGCATAAATATTACTAAAATTACTTTACAATTATTAGACTCCAACTAAGAGATGAGTGAACCCTACGACATAGTTTTAATTAAGACAAAATAAGACAGGAAAAATTTTGGACAGAAAATCCCATGTCCTGGGAGACAGGCAGAAGGGGGCGGAACTAGAATAAAAATTTGTTGGGGGCTAAATTTAAATAATTGTTTTATGATTAAATAAATGTATTTAATAACTGAATTTCCATATCTACTGTTAAAAATAATAAATATATATACATATATACAAAAATGAACTATTAATTTTGACCATATTTATGCACCGAAGAGGAGATAAATATTTTATGTATCTACATATGTGGAAAGCAATGCATGATTTGTTCATTTTCAATATATACAGCTAAACTGTTACTCATCAATTCATAAAATCTCTAATAAAATTATTAAAACACCTAAATTAATTTAGTAATTTATAAATCTAAATTTATACATCTAAACACATATGTGGAAAGCTCGAGCTCGAGTAATACCCCTTTGGAGCTCAATTAGCTCGATTAAAGGTGTACTCGAGCTCGACATGGTTCGATTAAGTGATTTACTTAACAAAAAGAAAAGAGTGACTCACTTAACAAAACTGTGTTATTTGGTTAAGTAGTGTTTTTTTTTATTGAAATTTCATCAAATAGGAAATTGACTAAAAAGGTTTGTCTTGTCCTATTAATAAAAAGGTATTGTAAGACGAACAACAGTGAAAGGTGTTGTAGCGCGGCAATGGAGGCTCTCCTCCCGAAGACAGCTGGCAGGCTGGTAGCACCACTACTACTGTGTGATCAAAGCATAACCAAGCAAACCCATTGCCCCCAACACCAATGCACCTGCAAAGATTATCATGCCACTGGACACCCTAGGGTTCGTTGCTAACAAAGATACCTTGCGCAACGTGATTGCCACCATGAATGAAACAAGCGGAGCATAATAAAACATCATGTTTGTTGTTTTATTACTCGCCTTGTTGGTGCTAATGACGCTGATTGTAGCACTTAGTAGAGTAATAGTCAATCCTGAAAGAGTACCATCAAATAACATGTATCGCTCGTGGTTGCCGCCGCCCAGGCCTCTACCCAAAGGATTAACCACCACTTCTTCCTGAACAGCCTCCCCCTCTTCCTTCTCTTCCTCTTCCTCCTCCTCCTCCTCCTCCTCCTCCTCCTCATCACCACTCACCTGAATAGCCACTTCCTCCGCCCCTGCCTCCTCTTCCTCACCATCAATCACCTGAATAGCCTCCTCCTCACCACCTTCTGGAATAGCTACCTCACCACCACCATCATTATCGCCACTCACATCGGGATGAACAACAACAACCACAGTCGCCACCGGTGGAACAAGAACCAACTCTGGATCCATATCTCCATAAGAATGAAATGAAGAAAAGTTTAGAATGTTTGAGTAAGGTGCGGATAGTGGCCTGTGGGAGGATTGTATTTATAAACGCTAGGATCACCTTCTACGTCTACTGTACTATTATCGCGTCGTTGTAAATATCTTTACTATTATACTATAATAAAGGTAAAAAATTGTGGGTTCGGACGAAAAAACTAAAAGTTATATAATGTGAGTTTGGACAAAATTATACCCCTCCCGTCCTGTATCAAAAGCCAGTAGGTCCCCAGTTTTATGCGGTTTATGTTTGTTTTGGATTTTTACCGGCTAACTTTTTCGGTACCCTCTTTATATTGTTACGTCACTTTTTTTAGCTAAGTGTTTACCTTTTTAGTGTTTAAAAAAAAAGAGTGTCTGTCTTTTTAGTGTTTTTTAAAAAAAAAGAGTGTTTGTCTTTTTAGTGTTTAAAAAAAAATAGACTGTTTGTCTTTTTAGTGTTTTGGGTTAATTACATTTATTACCTCTAAGATTTGATGAAAGTACCAAATGAACCATGTAGTTTTAGAAAATTATGATCACCCCCTGACTGAGCAAATGTTTAACAAATCAATCCCTCCCTCAAAAAAATATTTGTGTATTGCCTAATATGCCCTTAAAACTTTATCTATAATAATTATATTATTTTAGTTAACTAAATACATATGTTAAATATTAAAATAAAACCAAAGAATTTTTTTTACATAAAAAAAATTCAAAAACAAAAATCTTTTTTCTTAATTAATCAAACTAACAATTTTATTCTCCAAAAATAATTCTTTTTCTTCCAAAAATTTAAAAGTTATATAGAAAAAGATTTTTTGATTAATTTGATAAACTCATTTATGATAAAGAATATGAAATTTATAATTTATAACAAAGAATTAAAAAGTGAAAAAAGTATTTATTGTCATTTCATATTTACTTATATATTTTTGTTATTTTTTTTAACAAAAGATGTTATAACATTTTGGTATTTTGATCAATTTTTTTAGTCAACTTTAATAACAGAGGAGTGACCGTAATTTTCTGAAACCACATAGTTCGTTTGGTACTTTCACCAAAGTGGTCAATATAATTAACCCTAATGTTTTTTACTTTGAGGCATAAATATATTTTTAGGCCCATTTGCTCATCTCTGCCCGTTTCTTCGCTTTTTGCTATCTCTTCTATTTTCTTTTTCAGATCTTACTTCTTTCTTCTTGCCTTCCTTGTGACTCTTTGATCTACATCTATATATTTGTAAATTTTTCCCTTGTTAGTATTTGATTCATTTATTTTCCAATCTTTTTTTCCCTAGATCCGCGGTTGTTATTCTCTCGTATAATCAGTTATTTTCCAATTTTTTTTCTAGATTCGTGTTTCTCATTTTGTCGTATATTTTTTATATGTAAGCTTTGGAGAAAAAATTGTGAACTATTTTTGCGTGATTTTGATTTTTTAGATGTTACAAATTTTTGCTAAATTTTGTTAATTTTCTGGATTGATTTTATTGTTATGTAGATATCTTTCAATTTTTTTTTCTGGAGGCTCGGGAAGAAGGTTTGTTATTGTTTTTATAGATGGATTGCTTGGCTTTTGAATTTTTGCATGTTGATTTTTTTTTCTTAGCTTCCTTGTAATATTGGGATGGTTTTAAATTTATCCAGATGCAATATTATTCGATTTTTAAAATTTTATTAATCTGATAATATGTATATATGTTTTTAATTTTCTGGCTCGTTGAGGGCTTGAGGTTGGATGATCTTTTCAGAAGTTTTGGTGATAGTTGTATAGTCTTTTCTAAAAATTATAGTAAGTACAAGCTCCACTAAAGAGTGTTCCTATGATTTAATTAATGTTGGAGGCAAGAGTTGTTTTTTGTTTAATGGAATTTCTTCAAGAAAGGAAGAGCTTTGCCCTTCTATAGAAGGGGAATGTATAACTGGTGGTGTTCGAGATATTCTTCATATGACAGTGTTAAGACCGAATCAAGTGGGAAAACGTTTGTGCAATATTTTCTTGCATTTCCAAGGTTGCCACTTCCAGTTCCTAAGAAAAATTAAATGTTAGATTTAAATTGATTTATTATTATGGAAATAATATATTTTTGAGTTATTGACTTAAATAATTTAAATACTTCTATTTATTTACCAATTGTTTAAACTTAATGTGAGTTATAATATGATTTATTAATTTTTTTATTTTAGGCACAATACAACCAAAAATTGGATAAATTTACTAAAATATAATTATAAATTGGAAACAAAATAAAATTGATGTTTTGATTTTAGTTCTATTACAATTATACATTAAATAAGAGTATTTTAAGTGTTCATTTAATAAATTCCTTAAATAAAAATAATTATTAATTAAATAAAATTTCTAAATATATTATGATTTCCTAAATAAATAATCGTTAAGTTTTATCACAACTCTTACTAAATTGGAACACATTCTATTACAACTTTTAATTAAGTTTGACTTGAACTTATGATTTTTTTTAAACTCTATATTTACATAATTAAAATTGTATAAATTTATTAGAAAATTAATTAAATAGTCATTAAGTTCTATCATTAGTGTTAAATTAAATATTACAACTTTAAATTATATATTTATAGATTGTATAAAATATTCTATAAATTAATTAAAAACTATTTTATGTGATTATATATTTATAGATTGTATAAAATATGTCATAAATTAATTAAAACATATTTTATGTGATTATATATTTATGGATTGTATTAGATAATCGAGTCCTAATTAAATTTATAGATTATATATGAGCTAATGAATCTCTACCTAATGTTATATTGTTTTGCTTTTCAAATTATAATTTATTTACGAGATTTTTATTTTTAAATAATTGTGTGTTTAATCATAGAACACTAAAATCTTCCTCAAAATTTTGTAAACCACCAAATTAATTAATAATAGGATTTAAATACTAAAAAACTAACTCATTTATATTGTTTTGGTTTTTTAATTATAAATTTTTCTAATGACGATTATAATCTATATAGTAGCTTTTTGTTTATAAAAAAGTTAACCAACTTTCCTAAATCAACTTTCACAAGTCAATTTAATAAAAAAGTTCAAGATTTAATTAATTTTTTATTTTCTTTCATATGATCTAATTCGTTTTTTTATCATTACAATCTAAATTTATAATCCAATAGCAAGTTAAAAAAATAATTCAATTAAAAACTTTTCTAATTCAATTGATCAAAAATTTATGTTATTTTAGGTTATGTTAATATAGAATTTTAACAATAATTGATCATATTCATATTATTGATAGTTTCACTTACGCCAATCCTCAATCTCAAACTTGGATCCGTGGTTTTAGATCTTATCTTTAAATTCTTTTAATAAAATATTAAATAATTAAATAAAATAACGTTGAGTACTATATACTTTGCTTTAGAAAAAAGGAAAAGCAATAAAGAGAGTAGAGGCCTTAGACCCTCATTGTTATAATTAAATTCTTTAGTTATTTAGGAAATTTATTAATTAATCGTTTTAAAAAATTATTATATATTCTCTATCATTGCTACAAATTGCAAATTTGCTTTTCAAGTAGATGACCTGAAAAAATATTGTGAGGTATATTTGACATGAATTGAATGTGAAAAACGTATGAATATAAAATATTTATTATTTGTAGCTAATAATTATATTTTTAGATAATGATGCATGAAAACGATTCCACATACAATTGTATCGCTTTTGTAAGTTATATATATTTCTTAAGTTATTTACATATAGTATATTTATCTTCTTAGGTAAACTTATGGATATATTTTTAATTTGTTATTTTATTCTACTATTTAATAATGTGTTGGCAAGTAATTTTAAGAAGGTGCATAGTGTTGCTTTTATGCATATTTTCTGAATTATGTTTTATAATATGTTATTTTTCTATTTTTATTAAATATAAATTAAAATATTTTCACTTTTACAATTTTTAATAGTTTACATCCAACATTTGTAGTACATGTTATTTTTTTTTGGGAGATGTATAAAATAATTTATTAATTCTTTCCAAAATGTTACTTACTAATTATATGAACTTTCCAAAATTAATAATGCTAAATTAAAAATAAATTATTACTACATTTAGAGAATAATGATATGTAAAAAACTATGTTTGGAAAGAATTAATAAATTAACCAACTTTTTGTTTATAAAAAAGTTAACCAACTTTCCTAAATCAACTTTCACAAGTCAATTTAATAAAAAAGTTCAAGATTTAATTAATTTTTTATTTTCTTTCATATGATCTAATTCGTTTTTTTATCATTACAATCTAAATTTATAATCCAATAGCAAGTTAAAAAAATAATTCAATTAAAAACTTTTCTAATTCAATTGATCAAAAATTTATGTTATTTTAGGTTATGTTAATATAGAATTTTAACAATAATTGATCATATTCATATTATTGATAGTTTCACTTACGCCAATCCTCAATCTCAAACTTGGATCCGTGGTTTTAGATCTTATCTTTAAATTCTTTTAATAAAATATTAAATAATTAAATAAAATAACGTTGAGTACTATTTACTTTGCTTTAGAAAAAAGGAAAAGCAATAAAGAGAGTAGAGGCCTTAGACCCTCATTGTTATAATTAAATTCTTTAGTTATTTAGGAAATTTATTAATTAATCGTTTTAAAAAATTATTATATATTCTCTATCATTGCTACAAATTGCAAATTTGCTTTTCAAGTAGATGACCTGAAAAAATATTGTGAGGTATATTTGGCATGAATTGAATGTGAAAAACGTATGAATATAAAATATTTATTATTTGTAGCTAATAATTATATTTTTAGATAATGATGCATGAAAACGATTCCACATACAATTGTATCGCTTTTGTAAGTTATATATATTTCTTAAGTTATTTACATATAGTATATTTATCTTCTTAGGTAAACTTATGGATATATTTTTAATTTGTTATTTTATTCTACTATTTAATAATGTGTTGGCAAGTAATTTTAAGAAGGTGCATAGTGTTGCTTTTATGCATATTTTCTGAATTATGTTTTATAATATGTTATTTTTCTATTTTTATTAAATATAAATTAAAATATTTTCACTTTTACAATTTTTAATAGTTTACATCCAACATTTGTAGTACATGTTATTTTTTTTTGGGAGATGTATAAAATAATTTATTAATTCTTTCCAAAATGTTACTTACTAATTATATGAACTTTCCAAAATTAATAATGCTAAATTAAAAATAAATTATTACTACATTTAGAGAATAATGATATGTAAAAAACTATGTTTGATGTAAGAAAAAGTCAATAAAAAGAAAAAAATCAACCAAAAAAAGCTTTTGCTTATTATTTAAGGAGGAAAATAAATTATTATATAAATCAATAATAATGAATATTTTTTAGGGTTGAAATTGAACAGCTTAACATAAATACCTATTTAGATATATCAATTAGTACTAAAATCATGCATATAAATTAATAATACCTATATAATACCTACAACAAAAAAATAATTCATTTAAATCATTATTTAAAAACTTAATATTATTATCTTCAATAATATTTTTATCACTTCCAAACTTGTCATCTCTGAACAAAATCAACTAAATTGATAATTTTTTCTTTCCATTTCAAACCTTCAACAAAATTTTTTTTCAAGCTATTTATGGTTTCCTTTTTCTCCTCGAACCCTACGATTTCTTCTTAAATCACCACTTTTTTTTTCATTCTTTATTATTTATAATTTCATCGTCTTCAATTTCACCAAATAATTCAAAATTCTCATGAATTGCATTATTTTCAACAATATATCATTAATTCCTGGAATCTATTTATCAACTCTTTGTTGGCTAAATTTTACGAGCCTATTGGGATGATATGAAATGGACTTGAAATGCTTGTACGATTCTCTTGGTACCATTTTCATTACCTGTATTGCCTTGGTTAACTGACTCCTAATCTTGTTATTATCCCATCCATACGAAGAGACAAAGTCTTAAACTGCATTAGCTAAGTTCAAACCTCCTTGATCAAGTCAGAAATAGTTCAATCTCCACCTTTTGATTGACCATTGCAAATAACAAAAAGCTCGTTTTTTATACCACCTAACACATGACACATAATGGAAGATAAAAGTTTCACAAAAGGCACAAATTTGGCATAATTTGAAAAGCTTGAATTGAATGATAATAATGTCGTTATTATGAAAAAAAAAAAAAAACTCCCTACAAGTACTAATGTAATTTTAAGAAGAGTTTTATTATGGTGGGACATATTGCATACATGGTAAGAAAGTATTTAACAAGTTGGTGATTATTAATCATCCAATACATTATCCTAGGCAGCAAAATCAATGTCACATTTTTTAATTCCCTTCGCACATCAATGAAATTTTGTAATTAATTAGTTACTTAACAACCACAAACTCATCAAATAAGTTGCTAATTAATCATCAATAACAAGAGGTTAATGTGTGTTATAATACCCACTTATTATGTAAGAAACTGATATGAATCTTGGTAAAAAAAAACTATTCTAAAAGCTAACTGATCAGGTAGAGAAATTCAAAATCATATAAACTTCATATTGACGTATGGCACTTTTAATATGGGATACATATGACTTTGCACTAGAATTTTTTTTAGTTTCTAGCGAACACTAGCTACAATGTTGGCGTCACCGCTAATCTTGATCAAACACTGTAATTTCGGCATCGCCGGTATTTTAATGTGGGATTAAAGTCTTATATCCTACAATTAGTTCAGATTATGACAAAAACCATGTTAGCATTGTATTGATAATTAACTACAAACTCAACTGACGAATAATAGATGGTTATTAATAAGAAAATACTACTTTCTCATTTACTCAGTGTCCCATTTGTAGTCCGGAGAAAGTGATGTTTCTTTGTTTAGATATTAGTAGGAAAATACTGCATTATTATGATAGAGAACACCACTAATTTGTGATTATATATATATTGACTGTCCAGGACGGCTGCTGCTTTGCTTATAAAACTTAGGTGTTACATTTAACTTCTAGCTGCATTGCCCTTTTTCTTTTTGTTCCATTGTTTAATTTGAATCAAAGCTGTTTTGAATTTTCATTTGGGGTTCTTTTTTGTCTTGCTATTTTCATAACCAATGATTGATATATTAGTTTATAACTTCCCTACTTGACCAAAGAACGCCAGAAAGATCATAAGGGTCTTTTTCCTACTCTTCATTGCGGTTCGTGATCATTGAAATAAAATAATCCCGAATTTAGATTCTCGTATCAGTTTGTAAATCCTCCAAAGTAAAGAATATATACTAGAAAATATATATATATATTTGTTTAATTAAGAATTCATTGTGGCCAAATGTATACTTAATGCGCTTTTAATTAATGAGATGAAACCTTTTGATACCATATTAAGATTCAAGTGTATCTGTTCAAGTATTAATTTGTTTTGATAACGTTAGATTATATATGAAGCTAATGATTGATTAACATTTGTTGTCCCCATGTCCATATAAGAGTTCAATCTTTGCTTTGTAAAAAGAGCAATATAATTCTGTTGCAATAATAGTATTATTTTAGCATGCATGTATCGATCCCAAGTTCCTCATTGATTTGGATAAAACAAAAGTTGAGCTATCAGTGTTTCTTTTTGCATTGATGCCTGATCAATTAGTGTAGTTTTGTGCCAAATGGAATCAGTAGTTTGAATTGTATTTATTTGTTAAGGAACATACATAATATGATTGGCCAAAACCAAAAAAATGATCCACTATGATCATGATTTGGAAGACTGCAATGGCGGCATTGTATTGTTAATTTTGGACTTTTGATTCGGTTTTCCTATTTAATTCACAAGAATATTGACAACCCTTCATGATCACAGTATATATATATATATATACACACATATATATATATATATATATATATATATAAAGCCATTCTGATCAAATCTTCATACACCACAACTTTCATCCTACCTTAACCACTCACACACTCACACACTCACTCACTGATCATATACACACAATTAAGCTAAGCTATGGATATTCTTCCTATTGGATACTTTGATGACTTGAGGAGATGCTGGAGGAGAAAGAAGTATCAAAAATTGGACGACGCAACCAAAATCAAACGGAAACTCAAGATTGCCCGTTTGGGGAGGAGAAATTTTCTCAAGGAGTTCAACCTAAAGAAGGTTAACATTTCATCAGGGCTTAAGTTTTTGAAGCCATTGGGATTAGTCTCAAAGTTTCATGAAGCTTATGTTGATGCCATGATTCGTTTAGGAAGTAACAAAAGAATTGATCAAGTTAAGATTAATGAAGACAAAAGAGTAGCAAAAGGCCAACCAATTCCTATGTTGTCTGCAGCCACAAATGAAATGGTTGACAGTAGAATTGTGATGGAAATGTACAAAAGAGTTGTTTTAGTACCAGTACTCGAGAACTGAAATCATGAAATGATCAGCGCTGCACTACTCATGCATGCATCCTTGTATGATCCATCATAACTCGTAAGTTCTTCTATAGGTAGATAGATATTATCTCTGCTGGACTTGAAGCAAAATCCTAAGCAAGAATTGAATGGAAAACTTGTGATCGAAATTGAGTTTATCCATGGCCTAGCTAGGATGGTGTTATGCCCCAGTATAGGATAAATTTACGTCTATTAATTTCCAAATTCTGTACCGTACAATTTCAATTGTACCCAAATTCCAGTGGAGAAAAAAAATCATATCGTACTCAATTCTGTTCTTCTATATGTTTGCACTGATCATCAAAGAAGTTTACAAAAGTTTGAGCTGTGATTTTTCCCTTTAATTTCTTTCTTCAACTATCTTGTAAGTGATGAATGCATGCGAGTGTAAGTACATTTGGACTTATAAAGTCTGTTTTGCTTCATGATCCGGCAAATGAAAGAAAAACAATATAGTATACAAAAGCACTTGAAGAATTAATACATTTATGAAGGTTATAGAGTTTGAAATCTAACTTGTCATATGGGACACAGAATTGAATAAGCACAAAACGTACAAGACCAACCATTTCAATAATATATATCCAACACACACACACATATATAATAATAATAATAATAATAATAATAATAATAATAATAATAATAATAATAATATACATACTTGAAGTGAAAAAATCATGTGAAACAGATTCATATATGAGACGAGAGTTAATCATAATTTCAACGTACAAATAAAAATAGTAAAAAATTAGAATCACGATTTCAACGATCATTAATTATTCGTTTCATATGTGAAACGCGTCTCATATATAAACTCTATTAACGTGAGTTTTTCTCATACTTGAATTAATGACGAGAATGTAAACCTATCAATATTGTCAATGGATGATAATAGATCAGAGAAGCTGTGGATGACCAACTGAGTCAACCTGGAATCAAATCATATATAAACCAATAATGCAGTCCACATAATTGAAAACAAAGACAAATGCTGTATGGCCATAAAGCAAAACAAAGACCGGCATATTTTCGTCATATTAAACAACCTAAATAAATTTTATTGAAAATAGATAATCATTAAAAACTAATTCTAAAAGCCTAATGAGTTTTTTGCTAAATTAATGTACACACACATATCGATCAAACCCTCCATAAAGATGATGGCACTGATCATATGGATCATTCATTTCAAGTTAGTAAATGAATGGTTAATGGTGTTAGCTAGATTGATAGTATATATAATTGGAGGAATTAAAATGCATATTGCATTAGTAAACTAATTAATCAGTTATTCTATTAATGGAGCCAATGCATCATGGTAGATATATGATTCTTTCGACCTAAGAATACCCTTTAGCAGCACAACGTAAGTGCCTTAAAATACTCAAGAGCTGTTCTAGACTTCCAGTGACATTTACCGCCAGTGAGTTTCTTGCAAGGATATGTAAAAGAAAAAGGAACAACACACGTGCACTTATAGTTATTGCTGGATCTCAGTAAAAAAAAAAAAAATCAGAAAATTGACTTTACTAGTAAAGAGCTGAAATGGAGACAAAGTGTAAGTCCAAGTAAAAGTGATTATGACTTGGGATTTAGTTGTCAAAAAATGATTATGTTCATCTGTCCATGAGAAGTTTTACATGCTTAATTATAATTGTTCTTGGCATTCTAAATTAAGCCCCTAAATCTTAATTTTCCATTTACTTGCTCCACAATTTATCCCTTGCATTGATATCTTTTAATCTTTTTGCTGTATAATTAGAATATATATATGTGTGTGTGTGTGTGTGTGTGTGTCATCTTCTAGATGGATGCAAAAGTTTATGCATGGTATCTCATGATCTCACGCTATAGAGATGAAAGTCAAGATTAGTATGCTTTTGAGTAGTACATATATTTAAAGTCTTGACCGGATCTATATATATACGTTGTATTTGTATATGAGTATTAATTAGGGCTGTTATCCAATGATCATTGATTCAGTCCATTTTATGTATGTCCCCCTTTTCTTTTTTTCTCATTCGGGATTTTATAATTTTAGCATTTGCTTCGTCAAGTAGCAAATTTTTGACCATTTTGATCGAGTAAGAATCACAAATATCATTCTCACTTACCAATCTATCAACTTCAGGCTTAATTTCAGCTATGGTACTGTTTCTTTTTTAATTTTCTCTTAATCAAATTTTTAGCGAACAACATTAATTTCCCTGAAGACATTTAATGTAGGCATACCAATACTCGCGCGGACTAGAAGAAGTCAATCTTGGGTACTTCTTGTACATGCTCGGAACTATGGAAGTCCATGCAACATTTGACTTGATCTGCATAATATTTTTAATTTTAATTTGTGGGTCAAATTTTTTTGTTTTTGTCAAAGTATTATTATTATTATTATTATTATTATTATTATTATTACAAATCACATAAATCACAACTTGATATCAGTATATAAACCCCATATCATAACTTCATACTGCACTGCACAACTTAATTCTTGCTCTCTCATTCTGAAACACACAAATCTATATATACACTCAAAACACAAACACAAAAACAAAAATGGATATTCTTCCATTTGGATACATTGATGGCTTAAAGAGGTATTGGAGGAGAAAGAAATATCAAAGGCTGGATGATTCATTTAGGATGAAAAGGAAGCTGAAGATTGCTCGTTTGGGAAGCAAATATAGCAATGATCAGAAGGAACTGAAGCTAAAGAAAGTTTCAAATTCTGGCCGGTTCAAGTTTATTACACCGATGAAGCTTGTGGCAAGGCTACATGAAGCTTATATTGATGCAATGATACGTTTAGGAGGTACAAAAAGAATTGATTATGTTAAAAATGAAGCTAAAAGGGTTGCAAAATCTCAACCAATACCGATGCTGTCTGCTCCCACAAGTGAAATGGTTGATAGTAGAGCGTTGGTGGAAATGTACAAAAGAGTTGTGTCTTCAAGGGAACAAAACTAAATCAGCGAGCCCTCATTCCAAAACTTCACTAAATAATTGTCATATGAAAGTGGAGAGCATTGAACAACTCTTTCTTTTTTCACTCTAAATTCTTTGCTTAATCTCCACGTTCACACTTGTATGATCATCTTGTTTGTTCTTGCTTGTGAAGTTGATCACAATTAATTGTATCTACGTTCTTCATTTTCTTCTTCATGTTTCTACTATCTTTCAAAGTAAATTACAAAAGTTTTATATAACTTTTCCCTTCTTTATAAATTTCATCTCTATTTAATTACAATTTTTATCCTCCAATCTTCATCGTGAAGTAATGAACGCTATTCATGCAAATATTTCTTCATCCCCACTCCCCAGTGATCTAGCAGACTAGTATATATTTAGGCATATTATATATTTTCATAACATTTCCCTTTTTTAGCTACTTACATAGTGAATCGAGCCCTTAATTTACTGGGCTGCTGATCAATTCTTAAGTAAAATAGGTATAAAAATCATCTACCTTAGAAGAACTAAAGAGGGTTTTGGTAAAAATCATTTGCAACAAAGCTAATTAGTATTGGAATATGATGATCAATCAATATCAAGGGTTCAGTACTGGTCATGACTATTATCCACTTGCTGATTTTGATTATCAATGGGGTTGGAATTAAGTGTCTTCTCAGACCAATGAATATCTTGACATTTGCTCTTCATTCATATTGCATAGTTTTGTGTTAACCATGCATATATACTCTTAATTTTTTGTACCTAGCCATTGTTTATTTCTTTTGCAATTTGTGGTTAGTTTTGAAATTCATTCATTTTTTTTTCTAATACATCTATATATAAATATATTAGAGAGCTGTCCTTCAAAACATTCTGTTGCTCAGAACTACTGTAGAATATTGTCATTAAACTCCCAAAACATATAAGTTGTGAGCATTTTATCTCATTGTTTTCTTTGTTGTTTAGACGAGTACCTATTATCTAAAGTCTAAACTCTATTAATTATTCATTTATATGCACATTATGTTATTTTAAAATAATTGAATTTTTTGAATTTAATAAAAAAAAAAAAAAAAAGAACTGTAGAATTTGATAGAATAACTACTATATCGTGCTAATAGTTTAGTGGTCATCAAACTAACTTATCTTACCAATAATGAAATAGTTCACATAATTAGAAACAAAGATAAATGCTTTAATTCTTACAGACGGACATATTCGTGATTTTGACCAACCAAAATGATGGAAGTTTGATGGTAATTAATAATAATTACAGGAAAGCATAGTGCATAGTTAACCAATTCTTGCGTTGGAGTCAATGAATCATAGTTAGCACAACTTAATTGCCTTAAAAATGGCAAAGTAGAAAACAATGACAAAGTTAACACAACTTGCTAAATTTTTCACTAAACCTTCAATTTTTAATTAGTTATAACACATGTATTTTTGTCAAAATTTGCAAAGTAAAAAAAGTTGTTCATTTTAACTTTTGTCCTATTGTTTGTTCACTACTTTAATTGTGAACATGCATTCTTGTGAACGGTATAAAAAAATAAGTAAAATTTGAATTTTTTTTACTAAATTTCTATTTTTCAAGGGTTATAACATGCATTTAGCAAAAATATAGCAAAATCTAAAAAGGCATTGATTTTTACTTTTTTTTGTACCGTTTTTTGCACCCACCTCATATTGTAAACATGCATTATTATGAATATTGTCAAAACAAGTGAAATTTAAAATTTTCACAAAACTTCCATTTTTAATTGGTTATAACACACGTATTTTGATCAAAATTGGCAAAGTAAAAAAACCTATTAATGTTGGATTTTTCCCTAATGTTTTTTTCGCACACCGGTACCTCAATTGTGAACATGTATACTTGTGAACGGTGTAAAAAAAATGAAATTTAGATTTTTACCAAATTTTCATTTTTCATGGGCTATATATAATACATGCATTTTAGCAAACAAAAATAGCAAAATTCAAAAAAGTGTTGATTTTTACTTTTTTTTTTGTACAGTTTTTTACACCGACCTCAATTGTGAACATGCAATCTAGTGAATATTGTCAAAAAAAAGTGAAAATTAAATTTTTCACTAAATCTCTATTTTTTTTGTTATAACACACGTATTTTAGTAAAAATGGGAAAATAAACAAAATGTGTTGATTTTCACTTTTCTCCTACTGTTTTTACACACACCTCAATTATGAATATGCATTCTATTCAACAGTGACAAAAAAGTGAAATTTAGATTTTTCACCAAATTTTAATTTTTCATGGGTTATAACACACGCATTTTAGCTAAAAATTGTAAAATTCAAAAACGCGTTGATCTAGACTTTTTCTGTGATGGTTTTTACATCCTCCTTGATTGTTAACATGCATTCCACTGAATATTGTAAAAAAAATTGAAATTTAAAATTTATACAAAACATCAATTTTTCATGGGTTACAACATACGTATTTTGATCAAAATTGGCAAAGTAAAAAAACCCATTAATGTTGAATTTTTCCCTACTGTTTTTGTCACCCACCTTAATTGTGAACATGCATACTTGTAAATGATGTCAAAAAAGAAATTTAGATTTTTACCAAATTTTCATTTTTCATGGGCTATATATAACATATGCATTTTAGCAAAAAAAGATGCAAAATCCAACAACGCATTGATTTTGACTTTTTTCTACTATTTTTTACACCCAACTCGATTGTGAACATGCATTCTAGTAAATGTTGTCAAAAAAAGTGAAATTTAAAATTTTCACCAAACCTCCAATTTTCATGGGTTATAACATACGTATTTTGATCAAAATTGGCAAAGTCAAAATCCTATTAATGTTAGATTTTTCCCTACTATTTTTTTCACTTATCGCAATTGTGAAATTTATTATTTTTCTTGGGTTATAACACACACATTTTAGCAAAAATGACAAAATCCAAAAATGCGTTGATTTTAACGTTTTGTATACTATTTTTTGCAATCATCCGGATTGTGAACATATATTCTAGTGAATATTGTTTAAAAAGGCTATTTGTCATGGGTTATAATACATGTATTTTGGTAAAAAAGTGGCAAAGTAAAAAAAAAAGAGTTGATTTTGACTTTTCTCCTATTATTTTTTGTGCACACCTAAATTGTAAACGTTCATTATATTGAACGGTGACAAAACAAAGTGAAATTTTGATTTTTCACCAAATTTCTATTTTTCGTGGGTATAACACATGCATTTTAGCTAAAAATGGTAAAATCTAAAAACGCATTGATTTTGACTTTTTCGATGATATTTTTTACATCCGCCTTAATTGTTAACATGCATTCTACTGAATATTATCAGAAAAAGGGAAATTTAAAATTTTCACCAAACCTCTATTTTTCATTGGTTATAATACAGGTATTTTGATCAAAATTGGCAGAGTCAAAAACCTATTAATGTTGGATTTTCCCCCACTATTTTTTTCACTTACTTCAATTGTGAACTGGCATACTTATGAATGGTGTCAAAATAAAATAAAATTTAGATTTTTACCAACTTTTCATTTTTATGGCTTATTACACACGCATTTTAGCAAAAATGACAAAATCTAAAAACACATTGATTTTGACTTGTTTTGTACTATTTTTTGCAACCACCCTGATTTTGAATATGCATTCTACTGAATATTGTCAAAAAAGTGAAAAATTAAAATTTTCACAAAAACTCTATTTTTCATTGGTCATAACCCAAGTATTTTGGTAAAAAAATTGCAAACTAAAAATATATATGTAATGATTTTGACTTTTCTCCTACCCTTTTTTTCACACGCCTCAATTGTGAATATGCATTCTATTGAAAGGTGACAAAAGAATTGAATTTTATATTTTTCATCAAAATTCCATTTTCTGTGGGTTATAACACACTCCTTTTAGCCGAAATTTTCAAAATTTAAAAACTCGTTGATTTTGACTTTTTCTGTGATATTTTTTACATCTGCATTGATTGTTAACATGCATTCTACTGAATATTGTCAAAAATAAGAAAATTTAAAATTTTCACCAATCCTCTATTTTACATGGGTTATAAATAACACACGTATTTTGATCAAAATTGATAAAGTAAAAAAACCTATTAATGTTGAATTTTTTCCTACTATTTTTTTCGCTCACCTCAATTATGAACTTGCATACTTGTGAACGGAATAAAAAAATTGAAACTTAGATTTTTTTTTACCAAATTTTCCTAATTCATGGGCTATAACATATGCATTTTAGCCAAAAAAATGGCAAAATCCCAAAATGCATAAATTTTGAGTTTTTTTTTACCATTTTTTATTGCCACTTCCATTGTAAACGTGCATTCTACTGAATATTTTCAAAAAAATTGAAATTTAAAATTTTCACTAAACCTCCATTTTTCATGTGTTATAACACATATATTTTGATCAAAATTGGCAAAGTCAAAAAACCTATTAATGTTGGATTTTTCTCAACTATTGTTTTCACCCACTTCAATTGTGAATATGCATACATGTAAAAAATGTCAAAAAAAGTAAAATTTAAATTTTTACCAAATTTTCATTTTTCATGGCTTATTACACACATATTTTAGCAAAAATGGCAAAATTTAAAAATGAGTAGATATTGACTTTTTTTGTACCATTTTTTGCAACCACCCCAATTTTGAATATGCATTCTAGTGAATATTGTAAAAAAAAGAAAAAATTAAAATTTTCACCAAAACTGTATTTTTCATGGGTTATAACACAGGTATTTTGGTGAAAAATGGCAAAGTAAAAAAACGTGTTGATTTTGATTTTTTACTACACGTTTTTACACATACCTCAATTGTGAATATGCATGCTATTGAAAGGTGACAAAAAAGTAAAATTTAGATTTTTCACTAAATTTTTATTTTTCGTGGGTTATAACACGCGCATTTTAGATAAAAATGACAAAATCCAAAAATAAGTTGATTTTGACTTTTTTTTGTGATTTTTTTACATCCACCTTGATTTTTAACTTGCATTCCACTAAATATTGTCAGAAAAAGTAAAATTTAAAATTTTACCAAACTTCCATTTTCATGGGTTATAACACACGTATTTTGATCAAAATTGGCAAAGTCCGAAAACCTATTGATTATGGATTTTTCCCTACTGTTTTTTCACGCACTTCAATTGTGAAAATGCAAACTTGTGAATTGTGTCAAAAAAGTGAAATTTAGATTTTTACCAAATTTTTATTTTTAATGAGTTATATATAATACACGCAATTTAGAAGAAAAAAATTACCAAAATTAAAAAACGAGTCGGTTTTAACTTTTTTTCTACCGTTTTTTACATCCACCTCGATTGTGAACATGCATTCTAGTGAATATTGTCAAAAAAAATTAAATTTAAAATTTTCACCAAATTTTTATTTTTCATCAAAATTGGAAAAGTAAAAAACCTATTAATGTTTTATTTTTCCCCACTATTTTTTTCACCCACATCAACTGTGAACATGCATACTTGTTAATGGTGTCAAAAAAAAGTGAAATTGAAATTTTTACTAAATTTTTATTTTTCATGAGTTGTAACACACACATTTTAGCAAAATCCAAAAATGCGTTGATTTTGACTCTTTTTGTACCGTTTTTCGTAATCACCTTGATTTTGAACATGCATTTTAATGAATATTGTAAAAAAAAATTAAAATTAAAATTTTCACCGAAACTCTATTTTCATGGGTTATAACACATGTATTTTGGTAAAAAAAAAGGTAAAATAAAAAAGGTGTTGATTTTGACTTTTCTCATACTGTTTTTTATACACACCTAAATTGTAAACGTGTATTCTATTGAACGGTGACAAAAAAGGTGAAATTTATATTTTTCACCAATTTTTTATTTTTCGTGGGTTATAACACACGCATTTTAGCCAAAAATTAAAAAATCTAAAAACACATTGTTTTTTACTTTTTCTGTGATGTTTTTTACATCTACCTTGATTGTTAAAATGCATTCCACTGAATATTGTCAGAAAAACGGAAATTTAAAATTTTCACCAAGTCTTCATTTTTTATTGGTTATAACACATGTATTTTTATCAAAATTGGTAGAGTCCAAAAACCTATTAATGTTGGATTTTTCTCTACTATTTTCTCACCCACCTTAATTATATAAAAGAATTATTTCATTAAATAAAGTTTAAATAAGAATTTTTTTAATTAAATTGTTTGAGTTAACTAGCAGCAAACAACCTTTGACCACCATTGATAAATTCAGACAAATAAAAAACTAAAAAAATTAAAAGATGTTGAAATGGGTAAAATGCCTTCATTTTGTGGTTAGAGAAGTTGAAAATTTTTGTTTTGAAAATTAAATATAAACAAACATATTAATTTGGAATGACTTAAAAAGTTTTATCCAAACATACCCTAAGTTTTGGAAAGAATATTTATGACTTGTGAATTAATTTGGATTTAGTTTTCAAAAGACAATTATATCTGTCTTAAATAGTTTTACGGACTAAATCGTTCTTGACATTCTAAATTAATTAGTCTAAATCATAAAATTTTCATTTACTTATAATTGCTAGCTCCACAATATTTACTTTTGCAATTAATTTGATTTACTAAAATAATTAAATATTTGTGTCATCATCTTCTAGATGCACAAGTTTTAAATTATGGGCTCTCACTATAAGAGATGAAAGTCTAAGTTTAAGTATGATTTGATTACTACGTACATTCCAAGTCTTGACATAGTCTATATATAGATTTTCGAAATATGGTACTGCTAGCTTTATATTAACATTTTCACATGATCATTGATTTAGTCCATTTTATTTTTTCCTTTTTCCTATTCGGGATTTAAAACTTTAGTATTTGCTCCGTCAAGTAGCAAATTTTTGACCATTTTGATTGAGTAAGAATCACAAGTACTCAGTGATCTATCAATCAACTTCAGGCTTTCAACTATGGTGTTTCTTTTAATTCTATTTTTTTCTTAACCAATTTTTGGGCTAATCTCCTTTAAGTTGGCTTACATATGTAATGGCTTAAAAATGATCAGTATAACATAATAAAAAAGTATCACTGATAGTATTAAAAAAAAATTATCACTGCCTACTATAAAAGTATAATTATATATAATTAATATATGAATCACATCTTATATATGAAATCATTTTATAGAAATTTAATTTGTTATATATAAAAGTATTATTATAATTTATATATGAATCATGTCTTATATATAAATCGATTTGAAGTGAGTTTTTCATTCAATTTTTTAGCTGTTAACATTTCCTAGAAGTATTAAATGCAGGCAACAGTTGTTGGACTGGAAGAAGTCAATTTTTATAGGAAAAGTGTTTATATATAGGGGGAAGTCCATAAAACATTTGACTCAGCATAATATCTTAATTTTATAGGTCAAATGTGTTTTTTTTAACGAAGTATTGATATTGCAAATCACACAAATCACTAACTTTGATAACTATATAAAGCTCATATCATAATAACTTCATACTACACAACTTTTCCTGCTTTCTCTCTCTTTCTCAAACACACAAACTAATTGTACAATCACACACACAACACCCTCAAACACAAACAAAAAAGAAAAATGGATATTCTTCCATTTGGATACATTGATGGCTTAAAGAGGTATTGGAGGAGAAAGAAATATCAAAGGCTGGATGATTCATTTAGGATGAAAAGGAAGCTGAAGATTGCTCGTTTGGGAAGCAAATATAGCAATGATCAGAAAGAACTGAAGCTAAAGAAAGTTTCAAATTCCCGCAGGTTCAAGTTTATTACACCAATGAAGCTTGTGGCAAGGCTGCATGAAGCTTATATTGATGCAATGATACGTTTAGGAGGCACCAAAAGAATTGACTGTGTTAAAAATGAAGCTAAAAGGGTTGCAAAATCTCAACCAATACCGATGTTGTCCGCTCCCACAAGTGAAATGGTTGATAGTAGAGCGTTGGTGGAAATGTACAAAAGAGTTGTGTCTTCAAGGGAACAAAACTAAATCAACGAGGAGACATCCTATGCTGGCATTCTTTGTCGACAGTCCAGGAGAGATCAACGTACAACTCTTTCTTTTTTTCCCCTCCCTCTAAATTCTTTGCTTTCCAAGTTAACAATTGTATCTTTGGCTTGTGAAAAGTTCATAATTATATGTATACGTATTTCGTTTTCTTCTTCATGTTTTTGTATTCTTTCAAACAAGCTTTATTCGCCAATCCTCATCGTGAAGTAATGAATGAACATGACTATCCAGTTCCAGTGCAAACATTTCTTCATCCGGGCTGTGTTCTGCGTAATTTCTGCCCTTTCAGTGACCTAGCAGATCGACTAGCATTCATTCATATGATTTTCATAGGTTTTTTGAACCATTTTTTGTTTCCTTTTTGGACTATGCATAGAGTGAATTGAACCCTTTACTGGGGCTGATCAATTCTTGAGTAAACTAAACATAATAAGATCGAAAATTGAAGTCATAAATAGACAATTAACAATAAAGTTCTATTCAAAGTTATGTTGCAGGGTATAGGAACAATTGCAAAATTGGTCAAAAACCAGTATGACCAATCTTTATCAACTAGAATTGCCAAAGCCCAGTCTCACACGATTCTCCTACATTACGCGTTGAAATGCAAACTCAATCAAGCTTTGCCCACTTCTTATTTAATGCCTTCACATCTTAGTCCTAACTTTAGGACTGAAATTTCTATAAGAAGACTTGTATTTATAAGATTTTCCATCAAAAGATTTTGTGTGTTGATGAGATTTTCCATCAAAAGAAAAATGTAGATTTACATGTACTCCACCTTTTTTTTAAGTTTCAAAGAAAGTAAATTAGAGAGAGTTGTCCAGGATTTTCATTTTATGGATACACGACTTGTGTATTTAATAATTATTCTTAAATTCACTAATCGTTTTATAAGGTTTTAGTTAAAAAAAATGTGGCTTGTATTTATAAAATAAAATAGGGAATGAAACCGTAAATGTAATAGATGTACCGAAGTTGTTGTGAAACATGCTTATGCTAGCAAGAAACAAGAATTACCAAAAATTAACCATACTTTTTACTGAGTATTAATTCTTCCTTAAACCCACAATTCCAAAACTTGAATTTGACAACCCTTAAAGCCCTCTATCACCAATACAATGCAAAATGCTTTTGAATGGGTATAAAGTAATTGAAAGTCTCTTTTGATATGATGATTTCTCATGACCTTTAGAAATTAGAAGTGGCCTTAGAACCGGCAAATAAAGGAGATTCTAGTATGCTACACTACACCAAATCAATTTTGGGAACAATGAGAAAATTTGGTAAGTTAACATATTCCTGCTAATGTTGACCAAAAATTGAAGTCATATAAAAGCAGCACTGTTTTCATCCACAATATGATTGATTTTTGCCAACTATATATATATATATTGGCCAAATTTCACTATGCTTAATTGTACTTTGATTTCCGTCCAATCTCCATTTTGTTTCGTTTTGATATATAATAGTACTGTTTCCTGGGGAATCTTGTGGACTAATACAATTAACAACTAAGAGTGCCTTAAAATACATATATAGGCCTTTCTCATTGAACAGATCAATTCTCGGTTTTTGCGATTTGTTATGGAACAATACTGATCACAAGCAATTTCTTAAACAACTTGTGAGTTTAGGCTGCTCATTTGCAATATCGTTATAATCTTGTGATTCAGTCTTTGTCAAGACAAAACTCACAACTTGTTTCCTTCCACCATCCCACATGCGCATGCAACAAGAATTACACCACACAGAATAATAATCTCAGCCACAAAATCATTCAAAGGAATCCCATTAAAAATCAATATGGGTTGAGATTTCCCACGTTTTCTTGAATCTTAAGATCCTACTATACTATATATATCTGACCTCACGATCCTAAAAATCATGCGTAAATATTATAAACTATATGCTAGGAACGAACCCAATTTTCCCCTTGGATTTCTTCAACTTTAGTAAAAATCAACTTAAAACCAGGTTGAACAAACGAATTCTTGCTTTTTGACATATGGTAATTCGTTGTCAACTCCATTCTTGAATCTTGATTGAATACTTAGCTTAGGACCCTCATTTCCAACTTCATCAAAGATCTTATCTTTTTTTTTCTTGTTTAAACAAAAATCGGAACTTCTTTTACTCTCAGTATCCATTTGCAGTTTTGCACCAAGAAATATCATAAGATAAATTTCCCTCAACCAGTCATAAAAAATATCCCAACCACTAAACTGAGTAAAGTATCCCACAGAATCCAAATCTAGAAACAAACCTAAACTTGCATGTGACTCTCACTTACCAATCTTCAACAACTTAGTATGCTAAAATTATTCGTCATATTAATGCAAACGTAATCCCAGCACGACTTTCTTCAATTGCTTCTTCATCTTCTTTCTTCCAATCCTCCCGTGTACGCATCTATATATATATGCTTATAAAACTCAAATTCCAGGCCATAGTAAGAAAACTCAGACACAACACACACAAACCCTTTTAACTATAGTGTTTGAATATCTGATATACAGTAGAAAAAATCATCTACCTTAGAAGAAGTAAAGAGGGTCGCGGTCAAAATCATTAGCAAGAACCAATGGAATATGATGATGATCAATCAAGAGTTCACAATGACATTAGACCAGCAGCAGCAGCTGGTCCCTATTATCCACTTGCTGATTTTGACATGGTCGTGGATGGTGCTGGAAATGTCTTCTCCGACGACTCTTCACGGTTGAAACAATTGGGATACAAACAAGAACTCAGCCGTGGCCTTTCGTGAGTATATATATATATATATCTTCAAATTAATTAATTTCTTGAAATCCATGGATCTTAATTTGGCTCATTAATATTCATTGCAGTTTGCAGAATGCATAGTTTTGTGTTAAGCATAATCTTTAATATTTTTGTTCATTTTTGTTAGTTTTGCATATAAACTCCCCAAACAATGATTGAGTTTTGAGCATATTTTTGTTAATAATTGTTTTTTGTTTGTGTGAATGAATAGGTTTTTGGCAAATTTTTCAGTAACGTTCTCCATAGTATCAGTCATTACGGGAATAACAACATTATACAACCAGGGCCTGATGTTTGGTGGGCCAATGACAATGGTATGGGGGTGGCCAATTGTGGGTTTAATGACACTCATCGTGGGCTTATCAATGGCTGAGATTTGTTCTGCTTACCCAACTGCTGCTGGGCTATACTTTTGGAGTGCCAAACTTTGTGGAAACGACTGGGGCCCATTTGCGTCCTGGCTCACCGGATGGTACGTAAGAGTACAACTTTTACTACTACTACTTTTTGTCTTTTTCCAGCCTTATTTATTGTTCATTCTTCATCATCATCATATCAATTATTGGGGGAAAGAAAGAATCATTAATGTTGGTATTGGTCCTCTTCTTATTGTTGTGTTTGCTGTTGTTTTATAACTTTATTTGTGTGCCAAAATCATTCACATTATCATTGATGAGCATTATGGGGCTTTGCCATGTCAAACATTACTTCTTGAGTGTGACCTTGACCATATGTGGTTTGTATTTGATACATTATCAAATATTAGATTATTAGGCCACCAAATTACTAATTTTGTGCACATGGGATGATGGGATGCAACTTCAAAGCATTACATATAGAGACCATTAGGCATACTATTCGTCCCAAAACCTTCCATTGTCCATTCCACTTCTCTTAAACCCTACTACATGGTTTTATTTTTTACACTATTCCCAATTGAAAAGGCATTTGCTAACTCAATAAATCTTATATATTACTTCTCGTACTTCCCGTTTCAATTTTTGTAAATGTTAGGGATGATTCAAAGTGCATTATTAGTTGAGTACTCCTTGTTTTAATTTCTGTAAATGTGGAAAGATTCGAAGTGCATTATTACTCAAGTTGAATTGCTACTTTTTTTTTTGAAATATATGCACCTTGACATACATCTCCAAGTCTCGAACTCTAAACTTGAAAATCACGATGCTAACTTCCTAACCTGAATTTTAAGTGCATTATTAGTCAAGTTGAATTAGATGTTAATTATTAATGTATGTGTAATATGAATCTTTTCTCAACACACGTGACTGGGTCATTATAGCGGACATTTAATATTGGTCATTAGTCATTGATTCAATAACTAAATTGGTAGTTATTACAAGTTTAAAAACACCAATATTTAGAATTTGGTAGTAATTTACTAAATGATTGTTCTATGATAAAACTATCCAACATTAAAATTCAAAAAGAACCTAAAAGAGCAAGAAAGATTTAGAATTAAAGACAGAGGTCGAATTCTGTAATTTCTCAAAGAATAAGTATGGCCATTCATGATTCATTGCCCGAATACAACGCCAACTCTGCATTGGTTGTTGACTACTGAAGTGTGAACTAACACGGAAGAAATTTCCAACTAATGGTGATGCGATCCCCAATCACTTCAATATGCATTTTTTTTTCAAAGAAATTATAAAAATCAAATCTGATTTTTGGTTTGATTCTGCATAATTCCAACCAAAAAAAAAATACAGATCCCTTTTTAACATCTTTGCCAATACACGATTCTGCTTTGTCAGGAATCTCACTTTCTTATTCACATACTCTCTATCTAAAGTATATTTTTGCATTCAAATATGATCTTTCATACTAAAATATTTTGGACATCAACGACTTTTGTTGATCTGTTCACATGCAAGCAAATCAAATCAAATTTGCTTCGAAGATGTTAATAATGTGGGCTAATTTGAGAGTTTAAGGAAGGAAAACAAACAACAACTTTAGTAAATTACATTCTTGAACATATTACATAATACATTAACTTTTTTTTCTCTCTTTTTTTTTAAAGGTGGACTTTAACAAAATCCCAGCAAATTAAATGAAACTATATTAAAAGATTCCTCTCTTCACTTATCCCATAAATCTTGAAAAAAAAATCCTAACAAAATGTTTTCCTAAATCAACCAAAAAAAAAAACTAAAATGACAAGTGTCAGTGGCACCACTGTCCTCAGCTCCGCAGGGATTCGTTGACCACTGCATTTTTTATTTTTAGTTTTGTATCCAAACTCGAAGGAAAACGTAAACAAATCAAAGATTCCAACTTTAATAATCTCTGCATATTGCGAAGCAAGATTTTAATGATTTTCTTTGTATTCCTCTTACGGTATCTATATAGACTTTTCATCAAATTTTCTTACGTTGAAGCTGACAAAGACTTACATTAATTGAACTCCTGCAACTGAAGGAGAGAGGGAGAAAGAAAATGGTCTGTATATTCCATTTTATTTTTCATTCGTTGAATTTTTATCAAAACTAAAATCAGTACACACCTCATTTCTCTCTCTGATCTTAATTGTCTCCAATCAAACATGGTGTGGAATGGTGAGGATAAAAATAAAGTCCTTCCCCAACACGTTCAAGAAATCAACAACTCCTCCATTGATTCAGGCGGTGCACGTTTGCATGAGCTGGGATATAAGCAAGAGCTCAAGCGTGATCTCTCGTAATTATCACACTATTGAAAATTTTAATGACAACCCTTCTTTTATTTCTTCATTTTGTTCGTGGGTTTTTGATTTTTTGGTTTTTGGTGTTGGTTTTTGGATTGAATTTTGCAGGGTGTTATCAAATTTTGCGTTTTCATTTTCTATTATATCAGTGTTGACTGGAGTAACTACACTGTATAATACTGGGTTAAATTTTGGTGGTCCTGTTTCTTTGGTTTATGGATGGATTATTGCTGGTTGTTTTACCATGGTTGTGGGATTATCCATGGCTGAGATATGTTCTTCTTATCCTACTTCTGGGGGACTTTATTATTGGAGTGCTAAGCTTGCTGGCCCTAGATGGGCACCATTTGCATCATGGATTACTGGCTGGTAATTTGTATTTGATTGTTTCAATGATTATTGATACTTACTTCATGTGGCATTGTGGAATTGTCAATTGCCTTGAGAGAATTTAGTGTTTCAAGTTGAAAGTTTCAATTTTTGGGGGGCTAGTTGTTGCTGCCGTTTGATATTTCAATTGTTTGGTTTTCTGTGAAGCTTGGCTTTTATCTTCAAGCTTGAATGAGCTTCATTTTCTCGTCTAACCTCACGTCTCCCATCTTCTATGGTTGATATAGTTTTATTAGTTGCATAACTTTATTTTCATTTTCATTCGAGTCAATTTTTCTTGAATGCATCTTGTAATGCCTAGTTTCTGAGAAAATTTGAATTTCATATACTTGCAAGAATTTGCTCTTCGAAGTCTAGATAGCAGAAATTATGCTAATGGAGATTAATGTTGTACTTTGGATGAGATGATCGATATTTTATGACCAAGAAGCAGGCTTAGATGATGGTTAATTAATCTGAAATTCAGAAAAGCCTCTTTATTTAGGTACTAGTCTTGCACAGATGCATCAAGACATAATTCTAGTGAGCTATTTCCTGTGATTTTTTAAGTAGCCTGATTATGTCATCTTAATTTAAGATCATTCTCATGCTTTCTATCACCAAAAGATACTTTGAATCAAGTTACTAAGAATAATTTGGTTTATATGATATCAATTGTTTATATGAATTATGTGGTCAATTGTTATGAGGCTCAGAACATCTAATTTGTTGTTTCCATTTCCCTTTACAGGTTCAACATCGTTGGTCAGGTATAATAGAAAACTACTCTGCAATTCAAGATTTTTCACCCTATAATGAGGTCAAGCCTCTTCATTCTGGGGTCACATCATGATTATGTCTTAACTAGAAGGTACTTCTCTTTGTAGTGGGCTGTAACAACGAGTGTAGACTTTTCACTTGCAACGCTGATTCAGGTGATCATCCTCCTGAGTACTGGTGGAAAATCTGGAGGTGGATATGAGGCATCTAAATATGTTGTTATTGGTATACATGGTGCAATTTTGCTCTCACATGCTATTTTAAACAGTCTTCCTATATCGTGGTTATCATTCATTGGACAGGTTGCTGCTGCATGGAATGTTTTAGGTAGTCATTGGACTGAAACTGGTTTTCTCTTAGTCCCTTTCTCATCAGACATGAATGTAGTATAAGATGATTTTGTTTGCTCCTTGAATCCAGGTGTCTTTGTTCTCATGATCGTAATTCCAACAGTTGCAACTGAAAAAGCCAGCGCTGAGTTCGTGTTTACCCACTTCAACACTGATAATGGGGTAGGGATCAGCAGTAAATTATACATATTCGTACTCGGACTTCTCATGAGCCAGTATACACTAACAGGGTATGATGCATCTGCCCACATGGTGAGTGTTTTGTCAATTTTGATAGGCTTTATTTGTTTTGTGGGTTTTTCTTCAAGATCTCATGATCTGTCATTTTGAGGGCTGGTTTCAATGTCTTTTCAGTCCTTTATTTGCTGATAGTCTATGAATTTGTTAATCAATCCCTTACCTTAAAATTCTGCTTCCAGTCAGAGGAAACCAAGAGTGCAGATAAGAATGGGCCCAAGGGAATAATAAGTGCCATTGGAATATCTATAATTGTTGGATGGGGTTATATACTTGGTATCACATTTGCTGTTACAAACATCCCAAATCTTTTGAACCCAGACAATGATGCTGGAGGTTATGCAATTGCTGAAGTATTCTACCAAGTATTTAGACGTAGATATGGCCACGGAGTTGGTGGAATTGTATGTTTGGGTATAATTGCTGTTGCTATATTCTTCTGTGGTATGAGCTCAATTACTAGCAATTCAAGGTAAAATATACTTTCTTCACTGGTTTTTCATGTGTAGCAAGAATTTCATAAATGAACCAATTGGATTTATTCCCAGAATGGCATATGCATTTTCAAGAGATGGAGCTATGCCTTTGTCATCTTTGTGGCATAAAGTAAACAAGCAGGAGGTTCCCCTAAATGCAGTTTGGTTGTCAGCTTTTATAGCATTCTGCATGGCACTTACGGTATGAAATTCTCTTTTTCTGTCATTTTCCATAGAACAAGGTAATCATAAAGAATTTGAGGGCACGTGACATACAAGAATCTTTAAAATCAAGTGCAAATTCCTTCTCTTGATTATCAGTATTCAGCACCATTTTAGTGTTCTTTAATCTGTCTCAATTGAATTCTACAGAAACACGAAATTGTAAATACAAAGTACAATTGTAACAGATGCAACATGACTTGAGCTATTAACTCCTACTTCTGATGATGGGCTCCCCCAATTCCTTTTCCCTTCTTGTACTTTCAATTATTTTCTCCCTTCATTGCTCCTTAATCTCACTCTATTCTCATTCTCTCTGCAGTCTCTTGGAAGCTTAGTAGCATTTCAAGCCATGGTGTCAATAGCGACTATTGGACTGTACATTGCCTATGCCCTACCAATCTTTTTCAGGGTGACTTTGGCTCGAAAATCTTTCATACCAGGGCCTTTTAACCTGGGACGATTTGGAGTACTTGTCGGTTGGATTGCAGTTTTGTGGGTTGCAACCATCTCTGTGCTGTTCTCATTGCCAGTTGCATATCCCATTACTGATCAAACTCTCAACTATACACCTGTTGCAGTTGGTGGCCTATTTATTCTTACCGTCTCTGGTTGGTTCTTCAGTGCACGGCATTGGTTTAGAGGTCCTATAACCAATATAAACAACTGAAATAGAGAACGAAAATATAATTAGGCCATGTAGTCGCAAAATCTAAAAGCATATAGAAGTCATTTTTGTTGTCTATTGCAACATTATATCAAACTTCAACCGAGAATGGTTGCTTTGACTATTGTAATCTTAGCTCTTGTACCATCTGCTTATTATTAGGGATAAGCTCTTCTTAGGATTGAAAGTTCAATACACAGGATCTTTGGCATATATGTTTTTCTTATAATTGCATTGAATTACAATTGATTCTATCATAGCATCTCTACTCAGTTTATCATCCATTGACTAATAAGCCTCCATATTCTTGAAAACTTGTCAAGAAGCACATAGATAAATGCTGTGGATTGTAGTAATCCATAATATATATTATGGTCAGTATACATTGACCTACCAACTGTTTTGTTTTCTTGAAGAATGAAGACTTAACTTAAAGGACCATCGTCACTGCCAAGAAGAATTTTCGACCATTCTGCAAACTTTTGTCTTTCCAACAGCTTCATGATATCATTATTATCTGCCAAAGGTTTCTTTGGACAAACTGATGTTGATTCACATTTTTCTTGGTTTTCACTATTTAAATCCTCCCAAATTTCATTGAGTTCTTCCAAAGAGTACTTCTCTTCCCCCATTTTGAATTCTCTGTCTTGTACATTTAGTGGATCTTGTGAGTTTTGATCAGAAACATGATTGTTGTTTGCCATGGAATCCACTTCTTCGTGCAGGTCAACATCAGCATTAAGAACCTTTGCCAACATATTTCTCCATGATTCAGCAAGAGGATCAACATTCTTTAGGCCAAAATGACCAGTTTCAACATCCTCATACACAATTTCTTGTCCATTCTGATCAATTGAATCCGGGATACAGTTGTTCGACTCATGATTCTTCAAAGTAGTTTGTATATTTTGATCATTGCTGGCACTGGGGAATAACTGTTTGAGTCTGTCCATGTTGTAATGAGGTGAGACCCCATTAAGGTTACAACCCTGAGGATGTCCATATCCATTACGACTATGGTTCTGAACAAAATTTTGTCTTGGTTCTGTTGTCATCACGGATTCAGAAAGAAGAGTTGCTTCTGTAATCATTACGAATGGAAGAGGAAGTGTTGGTTCTGGAATCATCATGGATTCAAAAACAGGTGGATATTTGATAATTTTTTCTCTAATTTTCTTTAAGTGCTGCTTATATTTCTGAAACAAAAAAAGAAAAAGAAACGAAATGAAACAAGAATAAAAAAATCATAAAGGGAAATCAGGTCAGTAAATGAACGAATTCATAGAAGCCAACAAATAATGAACTTCAAACTGGGATTTAAGCTTACAATAATTGATGATTCAGTAAATCAATAATAAAGTGTTCTTGAACTCCTAACAACTGTAATTACAAATTTCCTCACAGACAACTAACACATGAAATAATAAAGTGTTCTTTCTTGAACTTTGAGATATATAGATTCAGTAAATCAATTTACACAAAAGTTATTGTGAAACGGATTTATATATAACACATTGTGATATATGAAACGGACAATTAATCGCCAGTGAAATTGTGATTCTAATTTTTTACCATTTTTATCCAGAATTGAAATTGTGTTTAACTCACAATTGCATGTATGAATCCAATTCACAATACACCAACCCATCAATTTCTTTATTCAAGCGCAAAGTGAAAAGCAAAAATTAATCAAAGGAGTTTCATTTGTAGACCAAGATTAGAACCTGCAAGTGACTGGAAATGTGTCGGTGTGTCACATTGGGAACGTCGACCATCTCATTCAACAATTCCTTTGGATGAGCTTCTAAATTCAGAAGAAAAAAAAAAGGCCCCAAAAACAAGAGAGAAACAATTACAATATATAAGAGTTTAGAATTCAGAAAGGAGGAAAAAGTGGACAAAAAAAAAAACAAAAGAAAAAGAAGTATGTATGTGTGTGTGTGTGTGTGCACGTAGAAAGAACGACAAAGATTTAAGAAAATATAAAGCATGATGGTGTTAGGAAATTAAAAAATAGCATTACTGTCTTCTCCCAATTTAGCAAAAGCATCCAAAAATTTTTGATGAAGTTGAGGAGTCCAAATCAGGCGTTGCCTCTTTGGAGAATTAGTACTATCATCATCACCATCATCATAATCATCATCATCTTTGTTTTCCTTTGCATTCTGCTGATTTCTTCTTTTGCCATCATTTTCATCTCTGCTTCTTTTTCCCTCATGGCCCTTCTCAATGCCGGCCATTTCTCGTGTACTTTCTCTTATTATTGCATGAACTTCATCACAACAATGAGGGGCTTTTCCTTCAATGATTTCACTATCACCAATGTTAACAATATTAACACTAGAATTCTCCATTTGAACAATTTGATCATGATCATAATCTTTCTGAACAAATTCTGGGCTCCTCTTGCAAAACACATGCTGCCATGCATTGGCGAGATCTTGGGCTCGAATTGGCTTCCAGAGAAAAAAGCACGCCCCTTCATTAAGAGCCCTTTCGGCCATTCTCACGTCACTATGATCTGAAGACATCACTACAAAATGCAGCATTTATGCACAAATATATAAATATGATTCTTCATGAATATATATATATGCTAAGGATGAAAAAATACAATAGTTTTTGAGCTTACGTACATATTATGGGAATGTCTTCTTTAATAAGCAAAATAAGCTTCAGCAACGTGAAGCCAGTCATCTCGGGCATGTTCACTTCAGCAATAACAAGATCATATGTCCATTCTCTTTCCCGGATGAAGGATAGTGCAACAGATGCCAATTCAGTGGTGGTAACTAAGGTAGTTATAAGATAGAACAATCGATGTCTTATGATTAGTCAACATTCACGATTGGGTTGTAAACAAACTAGAAACAAAAAAAACACACACACACACAGTGCATGCATGCATAGAGCATAACAAGGACTAACCGATCGATGAACCCTTTTTTCTTTTTTGTTTTTGAACTTCTAGAGTATGCATGGCTGTTATTCACATGTTGAACACATTGGCTTGCTAGCTGCAGCCTACATGCATATATATAGATCGTGGATTTGTTCAACAATGGGCGACAATGGTGACATTGAAAAATGAAAAAGAAGGCATGCATCGTAAGCTCGACTACCATTTGGTGCTAATTTATTTTGGATCATGCGTGTATGGAGTTCCTCTATAGGCCATGGGATGCCATTGCCCACTTTTTTCACGTATGATGATACATTAACACAATTTCTTCAATAAATATAAATTGGGAATGGGCTGCATGCCTTCTTAATTATAACATATATTCAAATTAATTGTGATAAACTATATATGTGCCAATTCTTGGCCAAAATTCATTCTGTTTTCGACTTGGAAATCTCGACTATATATAATGTACCAATAATATATTGATTCAAAAACTATATAGTATTTCAAGCAATAAAATTAATATGATTCAATTATTTTTTTTCCATGTGACTTAATTACTCGTGAAAAATGATTATTGAATCTATAAACTCTAAAATAGTTGTTATACACATGTTACTCATCATCTTAAAAAAGGTCAGATTTCTAAATTGAACATGAATGCTCTTGAAATTAATTTCCAAATTAAATCAATCTTCATATATAATTTCACTTCAACTGTTAATTGTTAACTTTAAATAAAGTTCTTGTACGTGATACCAATTCTTGGAGAGTGAAATTTTAAAGAATCAAATTAGAGGTTAGAAGAATAAATCTATGATACACTATAAGAAATATACATGGAATGACTATATATTATAAGAAACTTAAATTAAAATCGTTTCTTTTAAACAAACAATCCAACACTATTTGAGAAGCCATGGAAGTCCCTATTACATTTAGACTCTGCTCCACAAAATGCATCAATCAAATCAAATGGAGGATAAAGCACAAAGAAATTAAATTGAGGTAAATGTACCATAAGAATTCAGAAATGTATAAAAAGATCAAATGATTGAAGATTGAACATTATATAAGAAATACCAATAAATATTGAATAGCCAAAAATGAAGAAAGGGATTAGATCAATAAATTGCAAATATATATCATAAAGAGTGACCTTTATAAGATTGCTGTTCAAGAACAGATGCCATGAGCATAAGACAATTTGTGTCATGATCAACCAACAACACATGAAGCCCTTGAGCAGATTTTGGAATCACAATAGCTCTATGACTACTCAAATCCATTTTGAAAATAAAGCTAATTTTTTTTACTCTTTGAAATTGTAATATATTTGAATACGATTATAAAAAGTTATCAAGAAAATAATTAAAAAATTAAATTTAAAGGTAAGAAGGGATCGATGCGTGAGTGTGTGACATTAATTCTGTGTATTTATGAGTATTAACATTCAAGTCACACACTTCAAGCAACACCACTATGTGTATAGTAAATAAAAATGTAAATGTAAGGGGAAGAAAAAAAAGGTAAATAATTAATAAAAATATTTAGGAGAAAGTGGTTGAAATTTATTATCTGGTCCAACGAAATAATTAATGGTCAAATTAAGGAGGGGATAACCTGGAATTAATTACGTTTGTTGTATATACATATATATAATGTCATTATTATATATAGTCAGTGATAAGTATTGTGCTCGAATATACCTTTAATTTACATACTTAAAACTCATTAAAGATGTTATTCCAACTCAAATTCATTGAAAGTGTTACTCAAATTGGAGCAATCGAATTTGGGATTAAGCTCGAGTGCTGTAGTGAGTTCGAGCTAATTGATTTCATGTTTGATTTGTTATTATTATTTTAAAAAAAAAAAATTGATATAGTTAAATAATAATTTAATATAAAACTAATGATCCACCAGTAGGATGGATCAAAGTCAAGATCAGTGCAGGGAAACAATGAAGCCTCACATTGAATAGAATGCATAAATATTGTGATTGCTAGATCTTTTACTAGGGAGGGTCAATACTCTCTAATGATAGCTGAATTGGAAGTCATTAGATTAGCAGTACTTCAAGCCATTAGAGAAGGATGGCAGAAAAATTGAAGTGCATGCAATATGATGTTAAGGCTCTAGTCAATTGTCTTCAACCAAAACAAAAAAAAAAAAAAAAAACCAACAATAAATATAATAACTATAGTCAACTACATCTTTTTGCTAACAAGCCTTGTAGATAATTGTTCATTTTTTTTTTAAACATAAATAGCAAATTTAACTCAAAATGTCATGAACTACCTACAGTTGCATGCATTTGTGTGCAAGATCAAGTTTGAGATAACCATTTTCCATCTTGGTTGCTTAGAGCAACAATTTGTGATTCTCAAGTCAGTTGACTATATGTAATTTTGCCTCCAATTATAAAATTTATCGCTTTTGGAAAAAAAGAAAGAAAGAAATTAGTTTAAATATGTATTATAGTTTGATTATTCTCTCCTCACAAGATTGCAATTAATGAATATGAATGAATTAAAAAAGAGTAAAAATATACCGACTCTATTTCATAATCATTCACTTTGTCATAAGAAAGAAATTGCTACTCAATCAACCTATTGTCTAAATATCGATCAACCATATTACATGACTAAACCAAAGAAGATCAACCATATTACAATTTACAGGATTGGAACAAAGAAGATGTTGATAAAGGGTGAAAAGTGAAGAATTTTGGGCCTCCTAAGTTTTGGAAAAAGATCAAATGGAGACGCGATCTAAAGTTAAATTGGATTTGGAATTTTTTTTATAAGAGTTTGAGTTAATTATATTGTATAAGTTGAAATATACGATTATTAGAATGAAACATTAACATAAAAAAGTTTAGATGATTCTGATAACTTTAAAGTGTGTTGTTTTATTTAATGGAGTGGTGTTTAATTGAAAAAGAGGAAATGAATGTATTTTGTTTGACTTCAAATAAAAAGGCAAAATTTTTAAAAATTTGAATTAATTATTTTGTATAAGTAGGGTCTATTCATTTTTATATAGTTTTCTTTGTAGAACAAAATAAGTAATAAAAACAATATGGGAGGAAAATGAAATTTGTCAAATTATATGGCAAGTTCATAATAGGTAAAGGATGTGGGAGGGAAGTATGATTTTCGGTAATTACTAATGTTAGCTCTAGTCCCGAGCCACGTCCGATTGTTTTCAGTACAAATTCAAAAAGAGTGCAAGAATACCTGAAGATAAAGAGTCAAAAATAAAGCACCGAATTTGGACAAAGAATTTAAAGAAATCATCCATGGTGAAAATCATTCTCATTTTTTTTTTCCTTATTGCTTTTGGGTTTTCGAACTTAACCATTTTTGTTTCGTAAATTGTTTGTTTGACAGGCCAAGTCTGTGGAAGAAGAAGAACTGGAACCCCTTTTCGATTATACTCGTGTTCAGCCTTTTAACGCTATCGACATTGAAGGTAACCTCTCTTTTCATTATCTTTTTTTTAGATTCTTTTGCGGGTTTTATGGTCGATTGATTTTTATCCATTTTGTTCTTATTTTGAGTTGTTTAGATGATCCTTTGGACTGTCCCCGTGTGGGTAGTAAGAAAAAGCAAAAGATAACTGATACTGCTTCTGTAAGTTTCTTGTTTTGATAAAATGTTTTGGAATTTAGTGGTGAAGATAGAATTTTTATCTGTATTCATGAATCTTGAATTTCTTGAGAAGGTGGGATTTTGATGGTAATGTAAAATGGGGATAGGTTGAGAAGAATGATAAAAAGGGGGATTGTGTTATAATCAATTGTGATGATGAAGAAGATGATGATTGGTTGTCTTCTCCCCCAAAAGTAACCAATGATACCTCAAAGCTTAGTGAGGATGCTACTATAAGGGAGTTAAGGTATTTTTCCTAATTGAGCTACCTTCAATGTTCTTGTTTTCTTAAATGTTCTTGTTAGTTTCATTACATGTAAAGGTTCAATTACGTGTGAGAGCCCAAATGGGTATAAATGTGTCAGTTCTTATGTGAAGTTTAGGGTTTTGTTAACCCTCAATCAAAGTTGCCGGTCTGGAAGCTCCTGTCGGGCCATGTAGTCATTAAGATTTTGATGACCCGTTAAAAATTTATCGTGGCCTGTCATGGAGCGGTAATGATAGTTGCATTTTCGTGTCTTTTTTTATGGTGTGTGTTGATCAAAGAAAGAGGTTTTTAAATAATCTTGATTCTTAAAGCCGAAGCATGGGATGTTTAATTTTGTGAACAAGGATGGATTAAAATCTTCATTTACTTTTTGACTATTAACTTATACAGCTAATTTTCCTTTTGTTTCCTTAATGTGTTTATTTATGCACATCTTAGGTTAAAAAGGAAGGAATTGGCATCATTAGCGCAATCAGCCGAGGATATTTTGCGAGCTGTTGAGGAATCTGTGAAGCAAGGCTTAGCTGCTGCAGAATCCATGCAAGGAGGAGCTGATGCCTCATTACAGTCTCCTAGAAGAGGTGATGCAGAGCAGCCATCACAGCCTTCCCAGGAGAGAGCAAAAGTAGTTATTTCATTCCAGGACAAGGATGGACCCAAGCAATTTAGAGTTTACATGGTATTTCTGCTCAATTAGTGTTTGTTACAACAACGCAAAATTTATTTATCTCGTAATTACATAATTTTGGTGTTAAGTAACTAGATTGGACTTCGAGTATTTTGTTTGTGTATCATGGCTTTTGTGCAATATAGGATTTGTTTCTAGTTCAAGATATGAATATTCTACAAGCACGAAAATTCAGGGCCTGTGACTACAAATTGGATATGTCAGTAAAAGCTAGCTGATTATTTGGACAATATAGGAAAATTAGTATCATATTCAGGACTTTTGAAAATTTACCATATTAAGTGACTTGTACATTTACGAATTGAAATATCCAGTCACCTGATCCTTTTCACAGGTAAGAAGTTTTTCTACATAGCAACGGATCATGGTTGAACTCCATGCTATTAGGCTCAACTTTAGGTCTTGAATCTAGTTTGTAGAAACTAATTCTTTCTTAATCCGAAAAACCCTAGAGATATGATGAAACTTATCTTTAAGCAAGCCATTTTGTTCACACTTTTCTTATGATTCTGTTGCAGAACTGAATCACGTCTACCATATCTCGTTTGGAATATCTTATGTTTTATTTTTAGAGCAAAAGGCGAAAAAGGTCACGAAACCGCTCTCAAATCCGGAGTCTGGTCATTAAACTTTTTTTAGCGAAAAATGTCACTAATTTTTTTTTACGAGAAAGGTCGTTCCATCTGTTTTGATCGTTAACCGTCGCACTTTCTGTTGAATTCTTGTATTTGCATCTTAAACATAAAAAGTCCTTGTCCATTGGTTATTTGTTGGTTTTTTATTTTATAAATTTTATTTCACCTTCACCTTCCTTCTACTCCTCTTGAGCTAATCAAATCCTTAAGTCTATTCGAATCTCTGCAGTTCCTCACCACCTCGCAACATAGTTACAACTACAACCTTCTATATAGATCAATGATGAACTTTATAGTTAGTCCGTGATTTCTTAAATAGATTATCAATGAGATGATTCTTACCCTTCTAAAATTTAAAAAGTGTGGAAGACCCAATTCATTGGTATAACAGGGTTATCTTTGACAGTTCTGCTGTTGCCATACCAATGGAGATCCCAAGCATCCTTTCCTCCTGCCCCAAATGGAATAAAACCATAATCTTGTCCCTTGTATTGAATTGCACTATCCAAGAACATCTTGGGCAAGAACACATCTTGTTTTTTCCAATATTGAATATCTATTCCTATGGCCCATACATTAAAATGTACTATCGTTTTGGGTTTGATTTTCATATCCATCTATGAGGCACTTCTCTGTCTGATATGGAACCAAAAGTGGAGTTGGTGGATAAAATCTCAAGATTTCCTTAATTACTTCTCTTTTCTTTTTGTCCATCACTGTGGGATTTGGCACTCTTGATTGGTGACTTTATCCATTTCAGTTTCTATTGCTTCATCAACAGTCATGCCCGCTGCTTCATTGTGTAGGGAAAAAAAATTATTCATAGTAACTACTGATTTTAATTTTATTTGTTGAGATGAAAGATCTTACTTTGTTGCCACAAAGTATTTTAGTTTATATGTTAATGAATTGAATAAAATCGATTTGGATTAGACAATTTGCGAGATAGTGAGGAGATACCAGTGTTGGTGTAGAAGGGATAAGAGGAGTTGATTGCCAACCTTTATATAATTCATTACTTAAGCACCTAAAAGCTTTTCTATTATGTATCTAATTCCTAATTGAGAAAATGTATTTAGACTGAGCATGGTGGGGAAATGTGATCTACACAGCCGACCCGCTTAGTGAGATAAAGGTTTAGTTGTTTAGTTGTTTTTGTATCTAAGTCCTTAATTGGTATTGTTAGACAGATTTGCCCCTAAAAATATACATGTGCAGCTCACATAACCTTCTTTTCGTTTGTTTATACGGATCAAGGTAACGGAATGACCTTTTTTGCCAAAAAGGAAAGTTCTTTGGGTGAATGATTGTTGTTTTGTGGCAGAGACTTTCTTTCAGTGTGTCAATCAAATTGCTTGATAAAACTTCTATTATCAAGAGTTCCCTTATTTCTGTAGGATGATAAATTTGAGAGACTTTTCAAGATGTATGCCGAAAAGGTCAAGCTTGATTTGCAGAGTTTAGTTTTTAGTTTTGATGGGGATAAGATTAGTCCAATTGCCACACCTGGTGGTCTTGGAATGGAGGACAATGACATCATTGAAGTGCATGTGAAAAAAAACTGATCCAGGTAAGTATCTTTCACTTATTTATCTAGTAAATTTATTTCATATTCAATTTCAAAGTGGGAAAGAGAAAAGGATTTCTCTGGATATATATGGTGCTTTTGGAATGCAGAAAAATGCTTATTTGCATGAGAGTGAGTGAGAGAGAGAGAGAGAGAGATTAGCAAATATTTCAATAACTGATAAAAATAAAGGAAGCAGTGCATAATCATGGTTTTTTGGCCTTTCTCGCGGTTAACGTCCTTTGAATCCTTGTGACCATCATTCCCCACTTTTCTTTCATCTTCCTGCTTTGATTTCCATGTTGGCCTTACTCCTTTGTTGCCAACTTCTAATTTCTATTGTTTATTTCAGGTTGGTGGCAGACTGACTTGTGTCTTGGAGGATCTTTCTGCTGTCCCTTTGTTGTTTTCAAATTCCTTTATTTTGAAACTGTATAGTAGGATCAATGTTTTTGGAAATAACTGCTACATCAGGAATAGTTTTGCTTGGAAAAGATAGCTTGAAGAAATTTTGGGTATTATTGACAAAAGACCCCTTCAGTATTTTCTCTGTTTTCATCCCTTTTGATGTAATAGTTCCTATCTTTTGGACTTATCAGTTGAGACTTTGTTTTGTACAAAAGTAGTTCTTCAAAGGGTTAATGCAAGAGAAACCTCATTCATAGAAATACTTTTGTACCAAAGTTGAATATGTATGGAGAGAGATCAAATATTTGCTAGTGAATAGTCTTGGTTATGCTGTATACTGAAAATTTGCTTATTCATGGCTAAGCTAACATCCTTTCTCTCAACAATCTGAATATGTTTCAGCTACTGTGATGTGGCTATAGCATTGTATACTCATGTTTGGTTTGGTTGCCTGAGAATCATTTCTTGTGTTATTTCATTTGGGTGACAAAGTTTTACATCCAGTGTCCACCTTGATGTAATTCACTTCCTTTTTTTGGGGTTGAAGTTGGCAGACAACTTATGCACGGCTTCCTTTTCTTAGGTTGAAATCGACTATTTATAGCTTATAGATAGACAAATAATTAAAAAATATTTTTTTTACCAATTTACAAATCATTTTAAACCAATTCTATAAAGAAATGATAAATTTTAACCAAAAGTTGTATAAAAAAATCCTATTCATAAGAATGCTTAAACAGTTGATGCAATTTGTTTGTCGGCCAGTATTTTGTAATTTTCATAAAATGAGTTTTTGTTGGTGCTTCATCTTTAATACCCCACATGTATAGTGGGGTTCAATGCATGTTCCGGTATGGTCAAATGTTTTTCATTTTCATGAACAAACACTAAAAAATACTTTGACTAAGTCCAAAAACCGATAATTAGGCATCATAAATTCATAACCATTATGGCTTAAACACATAATGCAAAATATTAAGTCCTCATCTCTCAACCTTATGCGCTGCCATATATTCATTTAGACACAAATTATTCTAAAGTTAGGTCATTTGTTCCTATCGAAATTTCGCAAAAGATCTTTATAATATAGAGTATATAAATTTTAAATATCGACAAGAGGAGAAAGAGAGCAAATTTGAGTCGGTTTTTTTCAAGTGAACGCAACTTTCACGTCCCAAATCAAAATTATCGTATTAAGATATATTGCTCCGAATCTCTTAACTATATCTATTAGACCTGATAGCGCCATGACCGATGATGTATGCTATTTTTAACAAAATTTATTTATTGTATCCAATTTTTGGTTCATTTAAATTTTTATAATTATTATTTTCTCCGCTAATTCATATTAGAGTTTAATACTACTATATAACCCGCTCTTTTCATTATTACAACATCATTGAATAAAGTCTTTCAAGTTAGGTAGAATTTGTGTAATGTTTTCCAAATATCTGTCCCGTGCTAATTGGGCTCTTTTTTCCTAAAAAATCATAACGCAATGTATTCTTAATCAGTAGAGTTAGATTAGATTATCCAATTTAGTTAATTAAATATTTTTCTTAGTGATTGCATAAAATATTTTTTAGTGAAAAGTTTTTCCTCGGACATATGACGTAGCTCAAGGCTTTGTAACTAATAAACAGCCGTCATCTCTAATCTTTCTATATACGTGGTGACTTCCCATTGGATTCAAGAACCAACAGTTGGATCACACGAAGAACTGCACATGCAACAGGGATAACGTAAAAGTGACCCCACAATTGGGCTTACGTGTCAACATCCACGTGGGACAGAGCACTCCCTCGAGGTACCACGTCATACCAAAAAGTTCACCACCTACACAAAAAAGTAGATAACAGATGTTATGACATGATACAAGTTGACCCCAAGAAAGAACTAATCCCAAAAAAAAAAAATAAATAAATAAAAAATTGCTGAAAAAATGGATGGGTCATGGCTGATGTTATGAATTATATGCTCATTCCTGTGACTTCTCACAACTGTTCACTCACTTTTTCTGTTTAACTCACGAAAAGGGATTTTTTTTGCTGATTCAAGAAACTTCAAACTATTTGCAGGTTGGTTTGGTTAATGCTTAACAGTTTTGTTGCTCAATTTGATGTTTTCTGCAAAAATTTCTGGGTTTTTTTTTTTTCATTGTTTTTTTGGTTGTTTTAGTTTGTTGTGGTGGTTTTTAAGCTGTGGAGTCAGCTTGTTCTATCTTGATATGTTGTGAATTTAACATAATTACTGGTGCTTTAATTTGGATGTTATTGGCAAATTAATCCCATTTCTTAAATGTTAGTGCTTTGATCAAAGATGAAAGCAGAATTCAGTGATTTGGTATAAGTAAATTATTCATGCACTTGGATTGTGAAAGAGAGTCCTGTGGCACTAAGTGACTTGAAGTTCAAAGTATTGATCTGATAATTTGGAACTTTTTCTTTACTGTTGAGAGGATAAAAGATTCAATCCTTCACCAGTGAAAACCTTAGTTCAAATTAAGTGTGGGAGGCACAGTCGTACTTGAGTAGTTTCAGTTTAATCTTTTGCATGGCCTGTATTTCTTTCCCAACTGCCTAGGGCAGTTACTTATGGTTAATTCTCTAGTGTTTTGAGTTGGTGTGTTTGAGTTTATTGCATTTCGTATGAGAATGCCAGAAATGTTCTCTTTGACATGAACTGAAATTTGACTGTGCTATCTTTCTTCCCTTTGATGGGAGTTGGGAACAGGTTGGATCTAGGTGCAATAGCTGAAGAATTTTGTTTTTCTTGGAATTAATGCTTGTGAGAGTTTTTGGTGCTTGGATTCTGTTCATTGGGAAACATGGAGTTGGAGAAAAGTTGTGAATTCTGTTTGACTCTAAGGCCAATTGTATACTGTAAGGCAGATGCAGCACATCTTTGCCTGTCCTGTGATGCCAAGGTTCATTCGGCTAATGCTCTTTCCTACCGGCATCCACGAACCATTGTGTGTGAGGCATGCAGGTACCGCCCGGCATATGTTCAATGTTCTGATCATCGGATGTTTATGTGCCGTGGTTGTAACCGCAGCCAACATGATCTCTCCTCCCAACACCAGACAAAGGTCATAAGTTGTTACATGGGATGCCCTTCTGCTAAGGATTTTGCAGCATTATGGGGTTTCGACTTGAACCACTTTCTCCCAACAACAAGTCCAACAGTAGATACAGGGATGGTCACTTTCAACAACCCTAGACAGTCTTGCTCGGGGGCAGGCAGTTCATCAGCATCTGAAGTGACTCCCACCGTTTTGACATTGCCAAAACTGTCCAGTGGAGAATATCATAAGGTACCAGGAGCAAATGTAAGTATAAGCTGGCAGTCAAGCATATCCAGTTGAATAGATTTTGTCAAGCCTGATTTTTTAGTACAAATCTGGTTTTCAAGGAGAAGAGTTTCTTGTGCACTGTTTTAAGTGTTCTGGTGTATTCCAATCAATAAAAATGCAGCAGCCTCTCGAATGCTGATAAAACCCGGAAGGGTAAAAGTTACTGCTACATTTCATGTCTTGCATATGTTAGTTTCTGATGTTACGAAAAAGATGATAGGTCTGATTTTACTCTTTGCATGCTATGCTAGTGGAACTAACTTATATCTTATATGGTTCAAATTCCAATACAACAACTGGAATTCTCCAGTTGTCGTCTAGCTGCAATCCAGTCCCCTATTATGTGAACCATTTTCTATCTTGTTGGCAATCTTTATCTATTTACAGTGCAAGTGACACACTTGTTTGCTTCCATAGAATTTCAATTCCATTGGTTGATGATCACTTTAGTTCTGTCAACATTAACTACTCCGTGGTACCTTAAACTGTCTGTTTGAATAGCTATGCTGATTGATTTGTGGTTCGATCTTAGCCTTCTTCTAGCTTTCCTAAGCTTAAGTTTGTTTCAGAACATATGTCTTTCTATTTCCTTTTGCAGGCTCCCAACCAGTGGGAGAACATCGGCCATATCCTGCAACAGATTATTGACTTGAAAATGCTTCAGCTGACTCAGGACAGTGGAAATTCTTCTCATGTAAAAGGCCAAGAGGAAAGTGATGTGTCTTCATTCCAGCGCAACACTAAAGGGAAGCTGCATGAAAATCTTGATCAGCAACTGCAGCACTCGCTTGATCTTGATTCTGATCTTCGCAATTTGGGCAGTTCTCATGAGAAGCCAACTGCAGAATCTTTTCCATATGCTCTTTCACAGATGGGACGGGGACTCCTTTTGGCAATGTAAAAGTCCAGTACAAAGCGGCCAGGTTCTGTTATAAATCGATTCTCAAGTTTTTAAAATGGATTAGGAGTAAATCTGTTTTAGAAATATTTTTTATGACACAACTAGTGCCTTTCCATAATTTGTTGTGGTAGCAAGATGCCATTTCTTGTGACATTAGTCACTATTTTTTTTTTGGTATACAGCATCCCGAAAAGCACCATTAATTCTTACAATCATTGATCAATAAATTTATTCTGCAAACTGTATGCACATTTTCACAACTAAAATTTGCAGCTTTGGACTCAAAATATGCAAGACCTTGGAGTTTGTGATGACCTAGGCTGTCTTGATGATTTTAGCATGCCTGATGTTGATCTGACATTCAAAAATATTGAAGACCTCTTTGGAGGAGAGCAAGAGCTTGCCACAGCTTTGCTTGATGATAAGGATACAACATGCTCCTCTATGGGAAAGGATATGTCCATTGACAAATCAGATAATGGCTATGAAAGATCAGTTGAGGTACGTTATTCATTTATTTTTAGCACTTGTTGTCATTGAGGTTCTTGACATTGAAATAGTGTTGTTAGCCGAGGATGGAAATATGTCCCTTTTATTTCCAGCAACCGTAGATAACACATGAATGTTTTGATACTAGCTGCTCTTTAATGTGATGTTTTTCTTTACTCATTTTAGGATGTTTCAGCAGCTTCTTCAGTTTACGTCTCTCATTCAGCTAATCTTGAGAAAGAGATTGAATCTTCTGACAATGTTAACCACTTCACCACAACCAAAGAACATCCTTCGATTAAACCATCTTATTCAACTTTATCCTTCTCCTTTTCAAGGCTCAATGCTCAATATCTGGACAGTGGGCAATCATCCGATTATATGAGACAGTATCTTTCTTGTAATTCGTCTGATTTGGAGAATGTACAACTGGATTCTAAACAAAATGCCGTAATGAGACACAAAGAAAAGAAGAAGATCCGCAAGTATGCTTTTGCTATCTTTCTCCTTACATTCTCCAGATAAATGTATAGATTATTCATCTGCCGTATCTACATTCTTTTACCATATTTCTAACTCGAATATATGATCAATTTGTTTATACTTATTGCCTTTACTTCATGTTTAGGTGTGAGCAGCAATCTCGGTATGCACCTCGAAAAGCTAGATCAGATGTTAAAAAGTCTGTCAGGGATCAATTTGTGAAGATGCCGGACTGTGAATCTGATGCTGTCAACATCGCTCGGAGCTTCTGAAGACTGCTAAATTTTGAGTGTACATTATCAAGACATGGTGATGTTTTACTTGAACATTATAAAGTGAGACTCAGAAACGTTTGTTAGAAATATTTGTTTCTGTCATTTGAGTTTTCTTTCCTCTATCCCCCAATCCCAAAATTGTAAAGCCTATAGTAATATCCTGAGTACTTACAAAGTATGAGGCAAATCTATATTCAGGTCCCTAATATTATATTTGCATCTCAATTCTGCTGAAAAATGGCCTGGATTATAGGCTGGATCTCATTCCATGTCATTATTTTTGTGAATAAAACATAGGATATTCAGATAGAAATCATTTATTTTGTTAGGTACATAGGAACTGAGACAGCAGCTTCTTTCAATGGAAATTGGAAAAAAAAAAAAAAAAAAAAAAAGACGATAAAATAGAGGGCGAACAAGATAATCATATTTCAGCCAGATCAAGAAGAACAGTTGCAGAAGAACAAGATCGGTACTGAAATGACATTGTCACCTCAGTATTTCTACTTGTCATATTTCGCGGTTGTATTTCATCTATTCAAGATGTTATCTATTCAAGATGCCATAGTCGAATTCTATGACGCGCTCTATAAAAAGTGGAGTTCCTTAACCTTTATCTGATTTTTAATATGATTCATATCATTAGAGTGACGAAATTTTACATTAGTTGCCAATTTAACGCAAACCTCCTCATTTTTTTGAGTTTGGAACCAGTTACTTATAGAAAAGTATACTACTTATAAGCAGACAAACTACTTATAAGCAGTGTAAGTTAAGATAATAAAATGTGTAGATAATTTTCTTGATACCCCAAAAGGAGGGAAAAAAAAAACAGAAGAGGAAACATAACATTCATCTGAAAGCTGAGAAAGGAACAGTTACTTGATGTGGTATGCAGTCTACTGAATAAAATGTTGTGAGTAATTGTATACTTTGATGGTACTTTGATGATTGGTCATTTCATTATTTTCTTGGGAGTACAATGTCTGCATTCTGCACAGTGAAGCTCGTTTTTTCTGATCTATTAGATTCTGATTAATGACAGTCGAGATAGTGACCTTATAACCATTGCAGTCTGCTGGTGGTTGTGATTACACATCCATATTCTTCCATGTCTTTGCCATAGAATTTATCCAGTAATACTAATTGATTCCAGCAGTAAAATAGTCTCATCATGTGCATTTTAATACGTAGACAATTTCATCACCTGTTGGTTGGTGGGATGGTTCTTGCTGATCAATTAATACTAAACATTAAGAGGAGGACAAGTAACAAAAAGAAGTCATTCTTCTTCAACTATAAACTCTCTAAGGTATTGATGGGATACGCACAATAACTAAATATTTATCTCACTAAATAAGGTCGGTTATATGAATCACATCTTATCACCGTACTCGATCGATCTAAGATTATGAGCGTACTATCTTTAAATGTTAAAGAAAATGTTTCAATTCATGACCATCTAAGAAATGCCAAATAAAAAATGTGAATATAGGCATGCATATATATATATATATATATATATTGAAAGTGTTTGTTGAAACACTATAATGAAAGGAATTAAGCATCTTTGCTAGCTAAGCATAACAGCAATATATGACATACCAAGAAGTGATTGCTTAGGACAATTAATCAAATGGTGGGATCATATTCATGGGTTTTACCAAACATATGATGATGATGATTTAAGTTGTGATTGGAGAGTCCATGAGTGAAGTACTGGAAATATGTTAGTTAAAAGGTGTAATAGTGAAGCAAACTATATCTCTAAAACCATCATCACCATGTTCATGTACATGTTCATGCCTCCCCTCCCAAATGACAGTAGTAGTACCTGCATGTCTTAATCAATTGCATTACACAACAAGAGCTTTTGAACAAACAAATTAATTTTCAAGCCAAAAGAATTTGTGAACTGCCTAAACCCACCACAACCATCACCATAACCAGCACCAACACCATCCTCAATTAACTTATCAACTACGCAACACCAGTAATCAAATACTAGTACTCACTAACCGAGCCTGTATGCTGCCATTTATGTGTTCGATCAAGTTTATATTTCTTATGGAGTCTACCTTAAAAGTTTTCTTTTCATGCTCAAAACTAAATACATTTTGATAGAAAAGCCCAATTGATCTATGAGTTTCGCAACCTCAAACAACAATGACAACTACTACTAAGCATTTATTCCTCTACGTAGAATCAGCTACGTACATCGTTCATACTTCAGAATCGAATTCTATCTTTTATACCATTTTTAATATGATCTATATTATTTAAGTGACAAAATTTATACTATTTACCAATCTCATACATTAAAAAAAAAACTTTTGACTAAGATCTTTAACTCTTTCTAGCTAAATCTTGACGAGGATGTAAGAATATATTATATATTTTTTTGGTAAAATAGATGAAGCCCTTTAAATGTTAACCTTTCTAGCATTGATCTTTACAGTTTCAATTGTAACATTTAATTTTTTTGATTTTTAAATTTAAAATAAGTCAATCTTGCTAATTATCCTCATATAACTTAACAATAAAACAAATCAATGAATCCGATTAAAACACCATACTAATGGATTGCATAAAAATTAAATTTATTGCTTCCCTTTTCTCTTTTATGTTATCTTACGACATGTATACATGATTGGACCGTACTTTAATAATTGTATTATGTGCATCAATATTTGTACTTTTATTAAAGAATAGGGTACAATGCTTAACATTTCTATAAAATTTCCGAATGTCAGTTATAACTGTGCCAATCTCTGTACTTTTTGCGGGAAATTAACGAACGAACAAAACGGTTTTTTTCTTTTCACTTTCCCGAAACTACCCCTCACATCGTTTGTATTTGTTTTTGCCTCCTAAATCACTCCCCCGCCAGCCTCATCTATATATAAAACCCTCCCATGCATCTTCTTCTTCCTCCATTTCCACACTCAATTTCTCTCTCTAACATTCCCTCTGTTTTGTTCAGGTAAATGTGTTGGATTGTTTCATGTACGTAGTCCATGGCCGAGTACTGTGTGACTGTGTGTAATTAATATATATAGATGAAAGTTGCTACAATTTATATCTCTTCGATCAAATCTTGACGCCAGATTGCCAAAGTTAATCTAGCTTTGTTTCATTTTCTTTTTGGGAAAATTTATTTATTCATCAATCTATCTAATTTACGCTCATTATTTGTTTATATTAGAGAAGCTAAGATGGAGGAAGAAAATTTAACGACACTCCATCAAGGCACCACCAGCAGCGGCATTCTGAATTCGTCAATGGAAGAATCGTTCCTCAATTACCAATCCGACGGGGGAGAGTTCATCTCGGAAAAGGAAATGATGATGATGATGATGTCGCGCTCGCGTCACTCGGATTTCCTTGCGGACCTGCAGCACCATCAAGACATCATGGACCGTCAGAAGAATGCCGTGCTTTGGAGTTACCTGAAAGAGAACGCCAAGCAAGCCCAAGCGCTCCGTCAAGAAAACGTTAATCTTAAGACGGTGAATGTAGAGTTGACAAACCGGCTGAGCTTGTTGATTAAAGCCACTTCGGATTATGCAACGTTTGGACCGTCCGGTTCGGTTGTGAATCCGGTGTTAAGTGGGTTGAGCAGGATGGGTTTGGAAGGCAACGCCTGGAATGATGTGGTGGGTGAAGGGGAAAGTCCCAGTCCGACAAGTGTGATGGATTCTGGTCGGGTCGAAGGGAATGCAAATCGAGTTGTGGTTCCCAAGAGCATCTCGGTCCGGTCTAATGGATACTTGAAGCCGGTTCAAGTAAATAAGGTACTGAACCGTATCACAATCTGCAATATAATGCAGTAAATTTCGTTGTTTACTTTTATATTTGATGCACGAATGATATAGTATTGTAGCAAAATCAGCCATTGCTATGCTCTTTAATTAGTTTGTGCATATATACGGTGTCATAAAATGGAATCAATTTTGCTTTATTTGCAGCTAAACTTTGACGATTAATCTTGAACATTGTGAATTATATATTTCGGATCGAAGATGAAATTTGATCACAAATTTTAAACTTTTCTTTAAAGAGATTAATGTTTTGTTTGAGCTAATTTGTCTGAAATGTCAAATGTTGTAAGATATTTCTGCCTTTTTATGTTTGGTAGATTTTGTACCACTCAGAGTCATGATCATACGTAAATATAACTATGAAAATATGGATAATGAATATTGATTTACAAGCTAAAATGGCATTATTAATTGTTTGCACGTTTGTTGGAGGGTTGTGATATATAAGTTACTGATTTTTGTTTCTGCCATTAATTTGCTCTTAGTTTCTATTAGCGCAAATGTGATCATTAATATGCTGATAAATGTGAACTTAATTAGCAAAGGGTATACGTGCGAGGAGGGAAAAAAGAAGAGCAACCAGTTGAAGTTGAGGTGTACAATCAGGGAATGTTCAAGACTGAACTTTGCAATAAATGGCAAGAAACTGGGGCATGCCCTTATGGAGATCACTGTCAATTTGCTCATGGGATTCAGGAGCTACGCCCTATACTCCGCCACCCACGGTACAAGACTGAAGTGTGCCGGATGGTGCTCAATGGTGATCACTGCCCTTATGGACATCGCTGCCACTTCCGACATACTCTCACTGATCAGGAGAAACTCATCAGATCTATCAACCTAAGGTCCTTCAAAGGGCTACTAAATCGGTAGTAGTTCATTTTTTGCCATGCATTTTGATCAAATTCGTGGAGATTGATGATGATGACGATGATGACTTAATTACTGATGAGAAAACTGTAGATGAATGTGCAGAGTTGTTTATATATAGTCCCTAAAATAAATCCTCCATATATCATTAAGTTGCAAATGAAAAAAAATATATATATATATATATGTTTATAGTGAAAACACTGTGAAATAATGTATTTTTCCTCTTCTATCATTTACATGTAAATTTATGATCATTTGGCACTTTGGTGCAATGATGCTATGGTTGTCTTAGCCACTAAAATAGGGAAACACTGAGGAGATCGAGAGTGCTAAAAGAATTCTTTTTTGTGATTGTATCCTTAGTACATATATAGTAGGCATTGTTTTCTCCAATGATCCCTTATCTTTTTTCTCTACTCTCCATTAATTGTTCAACATTTCTCCATCAATTCATTTCAGTTAATTTTTGGGTTATAAATTTTTTAGTGTACCTCTCAATAAAACTATTGTTTTGTACTATGACAATATATATATCAAGAACCTAAATGTAATGATGATGAGAGGAGTAACGTCAAACATTAGTATATAGGTTTGGTTAAATTAATCTATTGAAATCTTGTTTAACAACCATCCATGCATGACATCTCAAGGGAAAGGATTAATTTGCTTAGGCTAATTGTGGGGATGATGTCTTTTGCCAAACTAATGATAGTATTAGTTTTGATTTGCATATATGAGAAGCTAGTTAGTGAAAAGCAAACAACTCTTTAAATCCATCATCACTATCCTACCAAATCACATCAATTTCTTTAAGTCCTTTAAATTCTTACTTTCTCGCAATCTATCCTAATCGTACATTTTACTTTCGCGTAATCTCATATTATGAGCGATGGGACATGGTATGTATCATAAATGGCTGCTTTTAAAATCAGATTGTTTTGCTAAAAATCCAAGGTCATAGCAAATGATATTACTTCCAAATCATGTACTAATATTGCATTAGACAATTTACTTCAACTTTCACTAAAATAAGAATGAAACAAGTAAAACTTGTGTAAAACTAATATTGATTCGGCAGTTAGTCTATATTGTTGTATACTTTTGCTCGTTTTTCCCTAACCAAAAAAAACTTTTGATAACTTTTTTTTTTTTTAACAAATGTATCTCAATTTTTTTTTTCAATGTGAAAGTGATTGATCCAATTCATTATATAAAGAAAATTCGAATACAATTTTTGGGCTAAAGATATCTTCAAGAGGAGCATATTTGCAAGAACTTAATTAATTTAAAAGTTTGAAAAAAAGGCATTATATCCCTAATTATTATTATTTTTCATACAATTTTAAAAGAAAAGATCAAAAGAAATTATAAGCAAACAAAAAATTATTGATAAGTGAAAAAGATTAAATTTTACTCTTTTTTTTTTACAATATTCACTAAAATGAATGTTCACAATTGATCAGATGTTGTTAAAAAACATCACAAAAAATCAAAATCAACACGTTTTTATATTTTGCCATTTTTGGCTAAAATACATGTGTTATAACCCATAAAAAAAATGAAAATTTGGTGAAAATCTAAATTTTACTTTTTTTATACCGTTCATTAGAATGCATGTTCACAATTAAGATGTGTGTAAACAACACTACTGAAAAAGCCAAAATCAATATTTTTTTAACTTTTTCATTTTTACCAAAATACGTATATTATAACCCATGAAAAATGGAGATCTGGTGAAATTTTTTTTTTAATTTTTTTTGGACAATATTTTACTAGAATGCATGATTTGGTGAAAAATCTAAATTTCACTTTTTTTTTGACATTGTTCATTAGAATGTATGTTCACAATTGAGGTGTATGTAAATACACTAGTGGAAAAATCAAATCGACAAGTTATTTTACTTTGCCATTTTTTTTACTAAAATACACATGCTATAACTCATGAAAAATGGAGGTTTGGTAAAAATTTTCATTTTTATTTTTTGACAATATTCACTAGAATGCATGTTCACTATCGGGGTGGGTGCAAAAGACGATACAAAAAAGTCAAAATCAACACGTTTTTAAATTTTTTTTTCATTTTTGGCTAAAATGTGTGTGTTATAGCCCATGAAAAATGAAAATTTGGTGAAAAATCTAAATTTCACTTTTTTTGACTCCGTTCATTAGAATGTATATTCACAATTGACGTGTGTGTAAACATCACGGATGGAAAAGCCAGAATCAACATTTTTTTTTACTTTGTCATTTTTTACCAAAATAGTGTGTTATAACCCATGAAAAATGGAGGTTTAGTTAAAATTTTTGTTTTTATTTTTTTACAATATTCATTAGAATGCATGTTCACTATCGAAAGTGCTGCAAAAATAGTACAAAAAAAGTCAAAATTAACGTGTTTTTGAATTTTTCCATTTTTGGCTAAAATATGTTTTATACCCCATGAAAAATAGAAATTTGGTGAAAAATCTGAATTTCAATTTTTTTTTACACCGTTCACAAGGATGCATGTTCACAAGTGATGTGGTAAAAAAAAACAGTTTACAATAATACTTGTGTAAAGTACAGGTTTAGTGAAAATTTGTGATTAGATTCGGAGCTAAATGGAGGGCATACCCGTCATTTTGTCTGATTTCGGAGGTCGTTACTTTTCCCGCTCAAAACTCAAAAAGCTTTCTGATCTCTCCCAAATCGGACTTGAAATTGAACCGGGTCGTTAGCAGTGTTGCGGGAATAAACGAAGCGGTGTTTCTTTTTCTTCCCCAAATTGCCCCTCACACCTTCACCGGCTCTCTCTATTCTTCTTTCTTCACCAAATTTTCAGAGCAGTTTCTCTCTCTAAAAGTCGCTGTTTCTCTCTCCACTGCTCCAATCTCATTTTCTTGAAGTTTCTGCCGATTCAGGTAATCGTTCATTTATCGTTTACGAACAGATTTATCATTTATGCTCCGCTCGTTCTGTTGATGTTTTGATCAGAATTCAATTCGAACTGTGTTCAATTTCATGTTTTTTTTGTGATAATTTCTAGGTTAAATGTATGCGCTTCATTTAACCTCGTTTCCGCTATTCTTCTCATGCGTAAATTAGATTGCACATTGCATTGTGAATGTTCAATTTCTCACTATATTTTGACTATTAAAAGCTTTGAGTTTTTCAGAAACTCTAAGAGCAAGTGTGTGTGTGCGTGTGAGAGAGAGATAGATGATCGATTTCTTGCGTTGGAACCAAAAGAATAGAGGTAGAAACGAAAATCCTGTTTGAGGGAGATAGGATGTTCGGAAAACAGAAAGTTTGCAGATATTACTTGTGAATGTGAGGAAATGTGAGTGTGTGTGTGTGTGTGTGTGTGTGTGTGTATGTGTGTTCATGAGTAACAAAAACCGTTTTCTATTATTGACGAATTTTTATTCGCATTTGCTACGCAATAGAAAATTCATTTCTTTATCATTGTTGCAGTTAATTTGATATATATGTGTACAAAGTGATAAAAAAATGGAGAGAGAAATCTCAAAAGCAGGGCTCAGAGGCAAGAGAATTGCCATGAGTGACCTCAGCTACAATGACATTCCTATTCCTATATCGTCCTCATCGCCGTTCTCAAATTACGCCGCCGGCGACGGAGGTTTAGCCACATTCCGGCCATCGGAGGTGGAAATGATGATGATGACGTCACGCTCGCATCACACCAATTTCCTCGACGAGCTGCGCCACCATCAGGACCTGTTGGACCGCCAGCACGCCGTGCTTTCTTACATGGAATTGACCGCAAAGGAAGCCCAAGCCCTCCGTGAAGAGAACATCAGTCTTAAGATTGTCAACGCTGATTTGAGCAATCGATTGGCCGTGCTGCCAAAAGTCACTTCAGACTATGCTGCTGCGTCGGTTGGATATTCGGGACCGGTGCCGGATTCGGATCTGAGCTCGATGTTGAATGGATTTGAGAGGATGGGCTTCATTGGTGGGGTGAGTGAAGAAAGGAGACAACATGACTTTGGGGCTAATGGGGAGAATCCAGGTCCGGATGGCTTGTTGGATTTGGATCCGGTTGGAGAGAGTATGGAACCCGATCGGGTTTCATTGCCCAAGAGCATCTCTGTACGGTCCAATGGGTACTTGAAGACTGCTCAAACTGGTGAAAGCAGCAGAGTGAAAGCAAATAAGGTAACTGAACAGAATCAAAAAAATGCATTATGTAGTAATATACTGTTTATCTGTGACATTGCCTATTTGCAGTTTTATGAGCCTTCAAGAATGTATTATACTGTCAGTATATATCTCCATTCATCAAGATTACTTTTGTTGGTTGCCCGACGAAATGTTTAAATCAATTTGGCCAACATTAGTGTAGTTCTGTTTTTTTTTTCCTGTTTGATGGTGCATTGGAGCGTTGTAGACATGATAATATGCACATGATGACATGAAAACAAAAAGGAAAAAAACTAAGAGAAGTGCATAAATTTTGTTTTGGTTACTTAACTGAGTGGCCATGTGAAATGAGAAAGAACTAATAAGAAAATTGAAGGACTTTGTCGAGTTATACTTCTCCCAAAATTGGTGGAACTCTAAACTATGTATTTTCTTTTGATGTTGCTCCGCCACGGCATTTATGAGAGATTTATTGTGGAGCTTGTGCTGAGCCTGTTTGGTTTTCTTGCTTGTGTTAGTCAGCTGAATTTGAGCATGTGAACCAAAGAGTTCTTTGTTGCCATATTGGTTGCACTAATTAGGAAGATTTCTTGTAGTGAAGCAAAACAAAGGGCTTTACAGAATGTAATTTTCAAGCATCTAATGCTCCCAATTCGTAGTCTGCTGGTTTTTTAAAATTGTTGACTAATGTTTTCTGATTAGAGTTGCTAATTATGCGAATGCAGCAAAGGGTGTTTGTTCCAGGAGGAGAAAAGGAGAAGCAGTCACTTGAGCTGGATGTGTACAATCAAGGCATGACGAAGACTGAGCTGTGCAACAAATGGCAAAACACTGGGGCATGTCCATATGGGGAAAACTGTCAATTTGCTCACGGAATTAAGGAGCTGCGACCCATAATTCGCCACCCACGCTACAAGACTGAAGTATGCCGCATGGTGTTCAATGGTGTTCACTGTCCCTATGGACACAGGTGCCACTTCCGCCACACCCTCACTGAAGCTGAGAAGCTCAAGAGGTCCATGGATATCAGGCCACTAAAGCCACACAATGGTTAGGTTATGTATGAATTGAAACTCTGTTTAAGTGTAGATGGATATGCAGAGGAGGAAAGATGTTTATGGTCCTTAAAGTAAGGAATGCAGAGGTAATGTGTAGTGAAGTGATAATAAGAACCGGATCATCAGAACTCATAAGTGGAGATTTACAAGAAAGAGCAAAGCATCATCCACTGAAAATAGTCTATTCATTTGTGGTAAATTCTTAGAACACAATTAACATTTGTGACAAAATGCAACTTTGATGAGTTAATGTTGCCTTTTTTGAATGGTTTTCTTGCCTCATGAAGCAAGAAACAAAGTGAAGGAGGCAGACAGTTTTGAGATTGTGTTTTAGATATATGATTATGTAACTATGTAGGTGTTTTACTTGTAAACCCCAATCCTTTTGGCTCTAGCGTGTTGCTTTTTTTTTTTGTTTCTTCAACTTTTCGTGGGCAAGCGATATGGAAAAGGGCTTTCAAATGTGTTCTTTTTCCATTTGAATGTGATATGTTGTTTCTCCATTGTTTATGACTAAACAAATGAGTGCTGTGCTTTTCTTGCAATAAATTTGCATAGCACAAATGACTTCTAGAAGGTGTTGCTTCCTCCCTTGTGGGCCGTCTTTATAAGTCCTGACTCCTTTGAGGTTGAAGAAAATCTTGGGCCTTTATTTGTAGAGTGCCATATAGGCAGGCCATATCAGTATCATTATTCTTTGGATTATCATCAGTTATTTGGGATTAGTAAAACAATTCAGTCCAACACCAAAGTGAATGCGTCTTGTGACTGGGGAAACCATGCATTTAATATTATATATATGTTGGAAAAACTGTCCTCCTTTCTTTGGTCCTATCCATTCACCAAACTCGTAGATTTTAGAAAAAAACAAAAAAGTGGGGAACCCTAGATGCAGGAATTGAGCATCTGGCATTTCTTTCATTTTATATAACTCAAAAGTCTCCAACCCTAACAAAGTTTATCATTGCTCATTGTGCCCACTTGCTTCCTGAGTTTTCTCCCAGGCCGCCTTCTACCCTTTTAAAGCGAAACCCTTCAAATCTTTCAGTTTACTTCTCCATAACCAATCTTTTATGTACATTCATAAAGTAGAAAGAAAGGAATAAGAGGGACAGGGAGTTGGATCTCTTCAAGAAGTTTTTTGTGTGGGGTGCTTGGGAAGGATTTCATTCATTTGATGTTTGTGGATTATATATCCTTCCCAAGTCCGCCCATACCGATGATTTCTTGGAGTTCCTCCCTTTCCCTAGCTTGTGTTCTGTCATCTTTCAGGCTCAGCTCAGCTTGCATTGGCTCTTCTACTGTCTGCATACTTTGGTGGAATCTTTTACGTTGTCTTTTCATCTATTCCCTTTCTTCGGATTAACAAATGTTTTTCACTATGATTTTCTAGCTCGTAATTGTGATATAGTTCATGTCACTAATGCTTTGATCTGTCTTATTTTAATTAACAGGTTCACATGTTCTTTCTAAATTCAATCTAAAAGTCAGTGGCAGTTAAGTTTCTAAATTGTTCCAAAGCTTCAGAAGAGGGTGTGTGCAATTTGAGCTTGTACTTGTACCAAAATAGGGATATGAAAGATCTCCTGATTCTGCCATTAAAAAGTTAAGTGAGGAAGATAAAAGATGAAGCAAGCTATCTTCTTTACTTTTTACTTTTTACTTTTTTTTTTCTTCAATTTTATTCTGCATGGCAATCGTAGAGAAAGAGAATCTAGTGTAAATTCACTAAAAGTAGCCAATAAAAAACAGGGAATCATTTAAAGCAATACTCTACTTGTCCATTTAATGGCGAGCTCCAATAAAAATTTAACATGACAATTGACTAAAAACTATTGTAAATTTGACGTGCCATAATCTTGATGAGGGACTGCAAATGCCGCGGACCTTTCTTAGCAATTTCTTACATCGACTGTGATAAGAACTTTTTACGTTTGTGGGGTACAAAAACAAAACATCATTGTGGATTTTTTTATGGGACACTGCCAAAATAATTACTTTATTAAAAAAAAAATTATTTTGTCATTCATATTAAAAAATTATGTATTTTAGTAAGTAACATTTATAAAACGCACTTAAATAGTCACTCAATCAAACTCTGTTAGCTGTGTGTTTTTCATAACGGACCACTTAATAAAAGGGTAAAATTGAAAAATTGAATTATTTTTCACACAAAATCCTTCATTACAATCGATTTATTTATCATTTGTCGCTTTCTACCGGTGGACTTTTCCACTATTAACAGTGGAGTATGAATAAGAAAAATAAATCAATTTTATACTTTTACCCATTTATTGAGTGTATATGATATGAATGTTTTTTTTTTCAGTTAAAAAAGTTAATAGAGTGTGATTTTTTCATTAAAAAAACCTAATAAAGTTTTGTTGGTAACTAGTTTGATACATTTTTTAAATGTCATTAACTAAAATGTATTATTTTTAATGTGAGTGCCAAAATAATTTTTTTTTGTATAATGTGAGTAAGATAATTTTTCTTTTTTTTTTTTTCAATTATCAAGGATAAGTTTGAAGTTTCCAACTATCCTTCTCGATGCCCCATTTCAATCCTTGATGACAACTACCTAACAGGGCCAACATTAATTATCAATGCTTTCAACTTCAGTGATTCAGTGAAGCAATTAACTACATTTAATTGCCACATAAAAAGAGAAAATTAAGGGAAAGTAAAGCAACCGCTACTTAAAAAGAAAGGAGTATCATATGCTGTTAATTTAGTAAAACACTATGTATTGCGTTTTGACACTTTCAGGCTTAACAACTACAAACTCATCAAATTATCAGTTGAGTTGTTGATTAAATACTAATATACACTCTTTAATTACATGCAATCAGGGGTAGATCTCGGGGGTGTAGGAGGTGCGACTGGCCTCTCGAGATTTAAAAAATTATCCTAAATTTCGTAAAAATTTTAAAAAATACAATTAAATCTTTAAAAAGATTAGAAATTTACAACTCTAAAATAAAAATATAAATTTTACTATATAATTTACTCTCCAAATCATGATTTCTGAATCTGACGCTGTGTAATTATAGTGAAACGTAGTGCAACACTCGTGTAATACACAAATTGCGAAAAAAAATCTCCTGCTAAACCACCAACCACAAAAAAAAAAAAAAAAAAAAAAAAAAAAAAAACAAACAAAGTTGACGTGGTGGTGTTTATTAAATAGGCAATACTTTCTCAAGGAGAGCAGTGGCCCTTTTCTTCACCAAACCAAAGTTGTGGCCCTTATGAAGTTACTTTTCCAACTGTTCTAACCGCAATGAATCAATAATTAATATTGCCGAAGCTGTGTGCTGTTCTGCTTGGCACGCATCTCTATATGCATCTTCTTATTAGCGTAGGACTGACTCTTCCTTCCTAGAAGCATCCGAGTAAAGCTTCTTATTAGGACTCTTCTTTCCTTGACATATCTCATCCGACTCCGAGTGTTATTGAGGGTAGTAGGAAGGGATGAAGCCTTAAATAATCCAGAGGAGATGGGAGGTTTGGCAAGAAAATCCAACTTCTTAAACAAAATTTTTACATTTTGGAAACATGGTTATAGTAGTTTCTTGTTCTCTTGCCCATTCCTCCCATTCCGTTGGTTGTCTAAAGTTTCTTCCTTTCCTTTTCTACTCTTCTGTTCCAATCCAACCCATCAAACAAAAAAAAGAAAAAAAAAATTCATCCAATTAAGACTTCCTGATGATTTATCCCGGTTTTCCATTTCACTAGTCCCAAATGTCTTGCTGAAGAGAGAAAATAATTGATGTGCAGATATGGCAAGGGGATAAGAGGGAAAGGGAGCTTGATTCACAGGAAATTGATGGCATGGTTGGTTGGGAAGGCTTTTCTTGTTGGTGCATCTGCTGAGGATATACATCCTTACCAACCCACCCATGCCATAGATTTCCTGTGGTTTCTCCCCTTCCGTTCCTTTGCTCTTTAGACTTGTACCTTGTTCAAGACTTCAAAGTTGTTTATGATTTGCTTTCTGATTACCCTTTTATTCGACGTGTCCTTTTGTTAAAGATTTTTTTAACATTTTTTTGATTCGTATCTTCTAATTGTGGTCATAATTCATACTGTTCTTATGCCAGTGCCAAAAAAGATTGAAACTTTGTAGGATAAACTGGTGAAGCTGTGTTTCTTATCATATTTTCTGACCATGACTTTGGCAATAGGGCGTTGGAGTCTTGGAGATTGGGATAATGGTATATGAGTGTTGAAAAGTTCCTTTCTTTGAATATAATCTCGATCCCATGATTCTATACTAAAAAATGAACAGATAAATGAGTGAATCTGGAGCTGAGTATGTTAAAGTCTTAATCTTTATAGAGTGGAGGTAAAATGGATAGCTTTTAGCAGCATTTGTTTTTTGTGTTTGTGCGTGTGTTATTTATTCTTGTCATGAATGAGATAATTGAATTTGGGTGTTTTCTATTATCTGAAAACATACCAATGGTTACGGTTGTGTAAATATGCATGAGTAGATTGTCCAATGCGCAAATGATATGAATATTATGAGTGATTTGATGCAATTAATGTATAGTTTTTTTGTTAAACTGTCTGCTGGACAAGAAATGGAATTCGGGCCATCATGGTGGATCCTTCTTCAAGCTGTTGTGCAGATTGAAATACGAGCATTGTTGTTAGCTTAGAACATATTATTTTGAAGTGCTGGGGAATGTTCTTGCTGTGTGTTGCTGATCTTTAAAATCTTCCTGTATTTTGTTTTTCTTTGGTGGATGGACAAATAAATTATTGGTTAAAACATGTTTGGTATCGTTTTGTTTCGATTGGAAGTGTCAATATTTTCTTTTCATTTCAGAAAACTGGAAATGTATGATGATGTTGATGTCAATCTGGAGCTTTCAATTCATCAAATGCCAAGTTAAATACTGACAATACAGCAACAAGAGCATAATCTGGACCAAATCAAACTTTCAATCAAAGATTACTCAAAAGTAACTGAATATGCTATTTTAACAGAAATTCCATCAAATCAAAAGGGTCTCAGCCTGCTACTGCAGTACTATTACAACAATTTCATTAAACCAAAAGAGATCTCAACCAACTTTACTCTTGAGTTCTGTAGATTTCTTGCGGTTCCTTGATCCCTTTCTATCGAGTTTCAGATTACATTGGGTTGTGTCAGATATGGTTTTGGTTTTTGTTTATCCGGCTAAAAGTCCAAGGTGCCCAGGGAATTTTGGGCTTAAAATGATGTATGTTTGTGCTGTTTACTTTGAGGCTAGTGTTCATCTGGATAACCATTTTGCTGGAAATAGAGAAAAATGGAACTTTGTCTTCATGCTGTCAAGAATTATCTATAAATGCCCAGAATGGAAACTTGTAAGACAAACATAAATGTCTTAATGTTGACACAAAGTATACCAATGTCAGGTACTAAAGCTACCAAGTCCCCAAAACCACAGGGATTGAAATTTTCTGAATGTAGGAATTGAAATGAAAATTTTGCAGATTGTTTATGAATAGAAATACCAAAACAGCAGTGCAATCCTCTCAAAAGACTATGGATTGGTAGACTGGTAGTTTACCTTTTTCTAGTAAAGATTCCAACTTGATAATGAGAGACCTTTGTCTGCCTAAGTGTCAAAGTCTGATGAACAAATATTAATATAGTTACAGCCTAAGGATGAAAATTTTTTGGCTGCAATGAGCTGATTAGAATATCAATTTCATATTTCTGGCTCATTATGAGTGTCAACCATCAGACAGTAGCATATGGATTCATTTCTGCATCAAATTCTGGTTTTCTTGACAAATTATGAAGTATTCATATTTCCTTAAACTACATTGAGTACAGGTAGTTAAGCCGACAATCAATCTTCGTAGTCAAGATTCATATATTTGAAGAGGAAAGGAATGAAATCAAAATATATACGGCATTAACAAGAAAATTATTACAAAACACTTTTCGGGAGGATGCTGTAATCTGTATCATCCCAGATAGCAACCATGACAGTCATTTTAAGCACAATGGATAACTCAGAGAACTATCAGCATAATAATCCAGAACTAGCCATCAAGGTTATGAAGAAGGGAAGCAAATAAGTGATCAAATGCCGGTCTCAGATGTAACCAAAATTGAATTTCACCATGAATGTAATATCAGTAGAGATAGCACATTTACCGCATAAGCAATTGCTTACTACAGAAAGCCTTATTTAACCAAGATGGCAAGAGGGAAACTGAGATGAACTGGGATTTCAGGAGACAAAAGGAAACTAAAGGCTCTCCTTATGCAGAGTCCGGAGTCCTATCACAAAAACAAAGAAGAAATTAGTAACTGAACCAACAATGGAATAAAAAGAGTAAACAACTAAAAGCTCACAACATGACTCGAATCAAAGCGATTCCATCTGCATTGGTCTATATACAACCAGATGCGAGCAAAATGTAGAATTCAAGGATCATATAATGAGGACATGTTTAACTTACCGATCACTTCTGATAACAACATCAATGCCTTCAATCTGTTCTTGAATTTCTTTAGCAAGATTCTCAATAGGTTCACTACAGTAATGCAGCTCGATTCGATGCAGGGAACCAATTCCCTCGACGCCAAAAGGTATCTCCTCCAAGTGCTTGCAAGACTTCAGAATTAGATTTTGAAGGCAAGGAAATTGATGAACTGTTGCTTCCCAACTGACTAAATTAGTTTTCTCAATTAGCAAGTGCTTCAGGCTACGAAAGCCATTTTCTGCTGGCACCCATTTTGGACCTTGGACTGCATAGTTTTTCAGTTTGAGCACCTCAAGGTTGGGTAGCATGGCAATAATATTCATGTCTTCCCATGGCATATAACTCCAACTTAAACTCAATTGCCTGAGAGTTGATGGAAAATCATATAAACAGGATAGGCGTCGTGGTTCTTCATTTTGGAGGTAGAAGCAACAATCCAGTGTTTCTAGTTCTCGCAAGAAGTAGAGGCTATGAAGCAAAAGACATGACCTGTCTGTGCTGTACTCATCTTTAGTTTCACAAATTCCCAGTCTCTTAAGACGGGGCATCATAGCGAAAACTTCTTTTTTGCAGCTCGAAAATCTTATTGTAGAGAGAGTTTGCAGGTATTCTGGAGCAAAACTTCTGGGAAAGCCTTTTTGATCTATGGAGGGAATCCTTAAATGACTGGCAACACTACAATGCAGATGCCTCAGTGAAGGCATACTCCAATACTTCAGCAACAATGTTGGGCTACCGCCAGATTCCCGACTAGGCCATGGACCTTGAATGACGAAGGTTTGGAGATTCCTCAGTTGGCATATTGTTTCAGGAAGTTCAAAAGTAACATTGAGCGCGAGATACCTCAAATGAATCAGCATTAGTACCTGTTCAGGGAAATATTCGAAACAAAGAAAATACATGTCTAAAGTAAAACACAGGAAAGTTGAGACTCGTGGGAGTGTAGGTGCTGCAGGAACATCACTGTAGGGATCAGAGTGGAAACTGAGACGACGCTGATTACGCATGCCTGCTGGAAAATTATTGCTACCTCCCCTTTGTACCACATTCATGAAATTCTCCTTTTGAGCTTCTCTCAAGCATAATTCGCGTATGAAATCATGGAGGCGACGTGTTTTAACTTTCCCCCCAAAATGTCTCCTTTCAACCAAAACTAAGTTTCTACCAATAAGGTCTTCCAAATATTCCTCTCCAATCTGTTCTAGATTCTTTGAACAATCTGAATACAAGAAGCCCTCTGCCACCCATAAATTGATCAACTTTTGAGCTTCAATCTCACAATCCTCAGGGAAAGCTCCCGTATACAGAAAGCAGGCTCTTAGGCGATGGGGCATGTAAATGTAACTCAAAGCAAGTATATCTAGGCATTGTTCTGGATCACTGGACATTATTGAACTTACATTTTCGGCAATAGGCTTCCACGAATCAAGTGTTCTAGTAGTACGGGAGAGTATCCCAGCAATAACAACAATAGCCAGGGGTAGTCCACCGCATCTTTTAGCTATTTGCTTTCCAACTTCCACCAATTCAGAGGAGCAACTCGCAGTCCCAAACACCAGCTTTTCTAATAGTTCCCAACTTTTTTCTGTATCAAGAAGATTCATAATATGAGGTGCCTTATTGGGACTTACATACTTAGCTAACTCTGTGAACCGACTTGTTACTATGATTCGACTTCCAATTTTGTCGTTTGGGAAACATCTTTTCAAGTCATTCCAAACATCCATACTCCACATGTCATCCAAGACAATCAAATATCTTTTTCCTTTCAAACTTCTATACAAATGTTCAGCTAATTGAGCATTGCTTTTTTCTGTCATTTAATCAATTTGCTGAGCAACAGAGTTCAAAAGGCCTAACAACAAATCTCTCACTTGATAAACTTGGGATACTGTGATCCAAGCATGACAATAGAAGTGATAAACAGTGTAAGGATGATTGAAAAGTTGTTTAGCAAGAGTTGTCTTACCAATGCCGCCCATCCCAACAATGGTCACAATTTCTAATCCAGATGGCAGTCTAGTGAGTCCTTCCAAGATCCTCATAAGTTCATCATCAAAACCCACTACAGTTTCCTCCTTGTTTGAGGATGATTCCAAATTGAGTATCTCGTCTTTCTTATAGATAGTTTTCCCTCTGATTGCCTGAATCTGTGCCAGAATGGATTGAATCTCCTCCTTAATGGATTGAATCCCTAGTAATTTGTTGGAGAAATCTCTTGATGATTCAACAAGAAGCAACAATGACTAACTATTACAAGTTTGGAAATTGACTAATTATTAAAAAAACAAGGAATCTTCAAATTGTGCAAAAAGCACTTTACTTTAGAGTTTTATTTGCTGTTTATTGTGCAAAAGATCTAGCAAATAATTCTTTTAGGATAAGATGAAGTATAGAAAATATTGTTTGCACTAACAATAGTTCTTCCCTTTTAGACACAAGTGTATTTGCAAGAGTTGATTTTCTCTTACGAAAAATTTTGCAGTAATCTTTCCCTCAAGAACAATCCTTCTTATATGACTTCATCAATTGGCTTGAATTCTTTTAGTAGTTGTTAGTTCCTATTGGATAAAATCTATCCAATCATTGTATCTTTGTTCAGACATTAACTAACTAACATAACTACTTTAAGACACACAAAATAACTATTTGTGTGTAAATCTGAATAACTTCCAAAAAACCAACCAATTGAGTTTATCTCAATTTCCAGGTTTTTCCTGAACGTCGCGATGTTAGATGCTCAAGGTCGCGACGTTAAATAAAACGTAAACAAAATTTCCCAAAACTCTGATCAACGTCGCGACGTTCCCAAAATCTCTGCTCAACATCGCGACGTTCAACTTTCAACGTTGCGACGTTCCAACTGATTTTCATTCCAGAGAATTAAGATTATCAACGTCGCGACGTTAGAATCTTAACATCGCGACGTTGGAGAAAACTCTGCTCAACGTCGCGACGTTAAACTTCCAACGTCGCGATGTTCCAATTGAGTTTCATTCCAGAGAATCAAAATTCTCAACGTCGCGACGTTAGATTCTTAACGTCGCGAAGTTGGGGAAATTTTGCTTTAAAGAATTTCAGATTTTTGATTGTTCTAATACTTTCAAATATTGAAAAATATGCAACATAATGTCCCCACGTGCAATCCCCTGATGAACTTTTTTACAGAATTAGACCTCTCGATCTCTATATAAGAATCATTTGTCTCCGGTGCTCTTAACATAGGATGGACTACGGATAATGTCTCAGTAAAACGATTCATTGCTGACTCAATTCGATTGTCCACCAAGGATTCTTCAACAAAATCTCTAGCTCTTTCGGCAGCATCTTTGATACAATTTAGCAGTGTGTGATCATCCGGTTTATTTGAAAAATCATCAAGGTTGGTCAGCAAGAAGCGAAGATCTTGACAGAGAACTGTTGTCTCTATACTAACTTCATAGATAAAGGTTATGTCCTCTTTGATTTTCTCGCAGCCTCTAATCAATACATGTTCTTCATAAGGAGGAGAAGAAGTTAGTTGAAATACATGGATGGGCGTAAGCTGCCTGATGTCGTATGCACCAATATCAAGAAACTTGTTCAAATCTCCCTCAAAGTTTTTAAGCCCCTCCAATATTTGAGACTTTTTCTCTAACAATTTGAGTGATTTGCTGTTCAAAGATGATTCAATTTTCCCATCAAACAGTGCCCCTATGAAATCGTCTACTGCTGTAGCCAGCGGTTCAATTTCTTCATTTATTCGGCGCAAACGATTCGGAAATTCCTTTCTGATTGCAACAAGAATTTTCTCCAGTGTACGCAACAGAGAAGCCACAGCAGCATATGCCATCTCTATGCCAAGATGATTAACGAACTCAAAACTCAAAAATTGAAAAGAGATTCATGCAACCCAGAAGTCAATGAATGTTTCAGCGTTTTATTAGTACATCTTGGATTGAAAGGAAAGAAATAAATTTTCTAGTCAACGGCACTTGACAACTTCCATGAATTTTCTGTCACAGCTTCATCATTCACTTTCTACTGCCTGTAACATTTTATATAAACGGCTATGAGTTTATCAAAATTCTTGAGTTACTAACAACTGTTCACAAATAAATAAAAAATGTTGGTATTATAATTTTTGATCATTTGTTCAAATGCTCGTTGGAGTTCATTCCCATTTCATCGTAAATTTTTAAGAATTGTTCAGTTTCATTCTCTTATTTGTTGTTTGAGTTTTCCATTTTCAGTCCAAGAAGTGGGTATTTTCTTGTAGCCAGACAATCAATAAAAACTGAAATGCTTCAACAGTTCAATAAAAAAAACACTTGTATTTTCTAAATTTTGGTGGGCATATTCTTGTAATCACAATGTCAAATATGCATGGCTTGGTGGGCACTAAGATGTTTATGGTTACTTTCATGGATCACTGCTACATGGCCGGATTTTCGAGTGAAAATCATTCATCAATCCAGAAACCAGAAATTTAAAGTGAAGAATTAAATCCTTCTTCGACAGCAACCAGAAATTGTGCAAGTTTGTACCACTTACGAGGATGAAGATCATAGTAACATAAAACAAACAAACGAACCATAGAATTCCCATGCAAGTTTCAACGTTGTCAAGTTTCATCTCCTGATAGATGCCAATAATTTTGACACGATTTGGTTGACAAAATGGATAAGAATGCAACTGTGTAATTTAAAGGTGAAGCTGAACATTAACTTCAGCAGATTAACAACTATTGAATGGGAAGTTAAGAGGTTCCTCCACCTCAGTCTTACCAACCGAACATTCAGAAAGAAATTGTGTGTGTTTTTCTTTCTTCAGTAAAGTTTCAAACTTTCTATTTATGATGGAACTCAATCTTGGCAAGTTTTAAATATCAATGGCCCTGGAATTGAATCTTTTATTACTCTAATAAAAGGGCATGGACAAATTTGATTCATCACCATTGAAGGAAGCTTCATAAAAAATGTTAAATCTCATTGCTGCTTAGCTTGTAGCATTTCCATGATAATTAGTATTCTGTGGGATTAGAATCCTTTGATGTCTCAGTTTATCACAGTGAACAAAAGAAAAATCTGCAGTTTGATTCCCTTAGCTTCCAAGTTATATTTTTAAGTACTCAGAATGGACTAGAAAGAACAAAATAGGAAATCTAATACAAAAACTCCCTTGGTATCATTATTTTCTGTTCCTGATCAGTCCCTCAGTTTGATTCACTGCTGTCTCAGATGTATCCAAAATTTCACCATGAATGTATTGAAAGCACAAGCAGTTGCTTCAAGAAAGCCGTAAAATCGAGATGCCAACACACCGGGAATCGAGACGATTTGGAACTTCGATCCAGAGACAAAAAGGAACTAAAAGCTCTCCTTATGCCGAGTCTGGAGTCCTATCACGGAGAGGAGAAGAAATAAGTAACTTAACAGACAGAGGACTAAAAGAATAAACAACTAAAAGCTCACAACAGAACTCTTCCAACCAAAGTGATTCTATCTGCATTGGTTTTTATTACAATCAGATGCAAGCAAAATGTACAAGTCAAGGATCATAATGGGGATATGTTTAACTCACTGATCGCTTCTGATAACAACATCGACCCCTTCAATCTGTTCTTGAATTTCTTTAGCAAGAATTTCAATAGGTTTGCTACAGTAATGCAGCTCAATTCGTTGCAGCGAACCAATTTCCTCAACACCAAAAGGGATCTGTTCCAAGATGTTGCAAGACTTCAGAATTAGATTTTGAAGGCAAGGAAATTGATGAACTGTGGCTTCCCAATAGACTAAATTAGTCTTCTCAATTAGCAAGTGCTTTAGGCTACGAAAGCCCTCTTCTTTTGACAACCATTTTGGACCTTGGAATGCATAGTTTTTCAGTTTGAGCACCTCAAGGTTGGGTAACAAGGCAATAGGGGTTATATCTTCCCATGGCAAATAACTCAAACTTAAACTCAGCTGCCTGAGAGTTGATGGAAAAGCACGCAAACATGATAGGCGTCGTGGTTCTCTATTTTGTACGTAGAAGCAACAATTCAGTGTTTCAAGTTCTTGCAAGAAGATAAGGCTATTAAGCAAAAAACATGACCTGTCTGTGCTGTACTCATCTTTAGTTTCACAAATTCCCAGTCTCTTAAGACGGGGCATGATAGCGAAAACTTCCTTTTTGCAGCTCGAAAATCTTATTGTAGAGAGAGTTTGCAGGTGATCTGGAGCAAGACTTCCAGGAAGGTCTTTTAGGTGTATGGAGGGATTCATTAGTTGACTTGCAACACTACAATGGAGATGCCTCAGTGAAGGCATACTCCAATACTTCAGCAACAATGTTGGGCTAGTGCCAGAGTCCCAACTAAGCCATGGACCTTGAATGATGAAGGTTTGGAGATTCCTCAGTTGGCATATTGTTTCAGGAAGTTCAAAAGTAACATTGAGCGCGAGATACCTCAAATGAATCAGCATTAGTACCTGTTCAGGGAAATATTCAAAACGAAGAAAATATATGTCTAAAACTCTAAGCAACTTAAATCCTAACTGAAAAAATAAAACATCTGGTACTATATCAGAACCCAAACTAAAACACATGAAAGATGAGACTCGTGGAAGTGGAGGGGCTGTGGGATCATTAATGTAGGGATCCAAGTGGAAACTTAGACGACGCTGATTGCGAATTCCTGATGGAAAACTTTTGATGCCTCCCCTTTGTACCACACTCATGAAATTCTCTTTTCGAGCTTCTCTTATGCATAACTCCCGCACAAAATCATGGAGGCGACATGTTTTGACTTTCCCCCCAAAACGCCTCTTTTCAACCAAAACTAAGTTTCTGCCAATAAGTTCTTCCAAGCATTCCTCTCCAATCTGTTCCAGATTCTTTGAACAATCTGAATACAAGAAGCCCTCTGCCACCCATAAATTGATCAACTTTCGAGCTTCAATCTCACAATCCTCAGGGAAAGCCCCCATATACAAAAAGCAGGCTCTTAGCTGATGAGGCAAGTAAATGTAACTCAAAGCAAGTATATCTAGGCATTGTTCTGGATCACTGGACACTATTGAACTTACTTGCTCAGCAATATGCTTCCAAGAATCAGGTGTTCTAGTAGTACGGGAGAGAATGCCAGCAATAACAACAATCGCCAGGGGTAGTCCACGGCATCTTTTAGCTATTTTCTTTCCTACTTCCACCAATTCAGGTGAGCAACTTGCAATACCAAACACCAGCTTTTCTAACAGTTTCCAACTTTTTTCTGCATCCAGAAGATTCATAAAATGGGGTGGCTTTTTGGGACTTATATAGCTAGTTAACTCTGTAAACCGACTTGTTACTATGATTCGGCTTCCAATTTTGTCATCTGGGAAACATTTTTTGACATCACTCCAACCATCAATACTCCACATGTCGTCCAGGACAATCAAATACCTTTTACTTTTCAAACTTCTATACAGATCTTCAGCTAATTGAGCATTGCTCTTTTCACTCATTTTATCAGTTCTCGGAGCAACAGAGCTCAAAAGTCCTACCAACAAATCTCTCACTTGATAAACTTGGGATATTGTGATCCAAGCACGGCAATAGAAGTGATGAGCAATGTAAGGATGATTGAATATACTTTTAGCAAGAGTAGTCTTACCAATGCCACCCATCCCCACAATGGTCACAATTTCTAATCCAGATGACAGTCTAGTGAATCCATCCAAGATGCTAATAAGTTCATCATCAAAACCCACCACATTATCCTCATTTGAATCCCTTAGGGAGATACTAGATAATTGATAGAGAACTTTTTTAGCAAGGGTTGTTTCACGTATGCCGCCCATCCCCACAATGTTCACAGTTTCAAGTCTGGATAGCAGTTCAGTGAGTCCATTCACGATCCTAACAAGTTCATCATCAGAACCCACCACAGTTTCCTCCTTATTATTTGAATCCCATAGTGAGATACTAGATGATCCCAGACTGAGTATCTCATCATTGATATTTGTAGTGTTCTTCCTGATGTTCAAAATCTGTATATTCATGTACAGAATCTTTGACATTGCTCTGCAAACTTTTTTTTGTTGGAAAAATTTCTTGATCACATTTTCCTTCCTTGCTTTTACTGAAGGCTTTTCAGATTCTATCTCAATAAAACAAGTTATTGCTGACTCAAATTGATTGTCCACCATCCATTCTTCAATAAAATCTCTTGTTCTATCAGCAGCATCTTTGATACATTGTGGTAGTGGATGGTGATCCCATTTACGCAAAATATTATCAAGGTTGATCAGCAAGAACCAAAGATGTTGATGGAGAACTGTTATCCGTTCATTGACTGCACAGAAAAAGGTTATGTCCTCTCTGATTGTCTGACAAACCCGAATTAATTTCTGTACTACAAAAGGAGGAAGCTGTTGAAGTTCTTCATGGTTGGATATAATTTCCCAAGTATGGTCTATACCAATATCAAGGAGCTTCGTCAAATCTCTCTCCAAGGATTCAAGCTCCTTCAACATTTCAGGCTTTTTCTCTACCAATTTACTGTTGAAGGACCATAATATTTTCCCACCAGACAAGGTGCCTATATATTGTTCTGCTGTGGAATCAAGAAGTCCAATTCGTTCCCTTAATGGCAAAGAGGACAGAGTTGAGAATTCTTTCAAAGTCCTTAAGAATTTTCCACCTTGAATTTTCTTGATTTCGAAAACCAAAGTGGGAAATTTCAACAGATAATCAACCGTTTGCAACAGAGAAGCCACAGCAGCATAAGCAGCCATCTCTCTTCCAACTGATCAACAAACTGAAAGAGAAGAGGATAGACTTTTCTTAGTGTTCTTGCACTATGCAGTTTGCAGTACATGATTGCAAGAAAGAACCCGAAATTGAGTTTTCTTTTTCTTTCAGGGACTGACTCCAAATGATGAAAGAAGTTAAAAAGAAGTCCGACTAAAATTCCCAGTAACAAAGAACTAAAAATATATAATCAAATGAGAATGAAATCAGCAGTACAGAAATGAAGTCAGTACGATCAACCATTAAAAAAAAAGTTTGCAAAGGGTAAAGCTGAGGGTCAGAAACTGAATACCTGGGCTGGGAAGCAGTAATAGAATTCAGCTCGATCAACTCAATCACGAAAATGAATGCCCTCCCTCCTTTATTCTTTGATTGACATTGAATGATGGGAGGGAATCACCCCAGAAAATCAGCAATGAAGAAAACAAGAGCAAGAGCACGAAAAGTCTTTCCACAAGTCAATCACTCTATTTATGGTGGCTGGTTTTGATGATCATCAAAATCCTACGTACAATGCCATATTTTGACTTGTAGCTTATAATTATTTATCCTTGTCTCAATTCTTTTTACTATTAAGATTTCTTTTCTGATTTCACTATTATATTTTTATTCTTTTTTTTCAGTGCTTTCTTTTCTTCTCCACAATGGGGATTTTTTTTGGAAATTGGATGTAGTTACTAATTCATGATTTGGCATGTACAGAAAGAAAACTTTATTCTCGAGTACGAGAATTTTTATGAAAGCCTTTCATTTGCTTCTCTTTGATGGAAGTTTGATTTTCCGATAATGTATCCTAATTTTTTGCCTAATTCTTCGGATGATTGATTCAACATCGGATCAAAAAGATATACCGTGGTTATATTTTTCTGTAATATATACGTAAACAAAATTAAAATCGGAAAAAAAGAAATGTTAACCTGAAAAAATAACTAAAATGAGTGAGAACTTTTCTAAACATGCAAGGCATGAAAGGTGTTAAAAATCATTGTTACAATGATTGAATGAACCATTTCCCTGATGGAATTCAATGGCTGCTCCTCTTGTACGGAACATTTTTATGCTTGTAATGCTCTTTGAGAGCGAATGCTGAAATATTAAGATTTTGCAGTGCATCTATATTGCCAAAAGCATGGTGAAATTCCGATTTGTTGATGCTAAAGGCTTGCCAGTAAAGAATGCATCATTACGCTTCCAAGCAAGGGGACGTATGTTTGGCTTTGGTAATTCAAGAACTCCAAAGAATGTTGCTGTGATAAAGTGGCAGATGGATTGCCAATGACACTGCTAAAAAATGGAAGATCCACAAAACCCTCCAAACGAGTGTTGATGCCATCAAGTTTAACCAATACATTTCCAGTTTCACTCAATCTGTGTGGCTGCGCATTACCAGAACGAGCAACCTCCATCAAATCTTCATCAGTTGCTGGTGTCAAACCTTTTAGCTTTTCTTTTAATCGCTCCAGATAAGGAGCTGGAAAATACGTTGTAATATTGAAATTATCAAGAACCCGATTTACAACTTCAACAAACTCACCAGCCTTTGATTTTTCAATTTCGACAACTCTACATGAAAATTGTATCAGAAACTCGTCCAGCAGTTGCATGAGAGACATCACTGCAGCATAAGCCATCTTTTCCTTCTCTGAAGCTCTGATGAAGATAATAATCCAGTTCTGAATATCCCAATGAGAGGAAAGAAAATGGCTATTTGAGCCCAAAAAAAAAAACTAATTAATAACAGAAAATGAATCCCAAAAGGGAAGAATGATCAGGCAAGAGTAGAAAGCAGGCGATGCTCTCTTTGGTCAACCACGCAGATTATGCAAGTTTGTAACTTTTTTACCATTAATTTGCAAGAATCAAGAAAGGTAAAGAAAAACAGTGCCAAAGATGCTGCCTTCTGGACCAAGTCTTTTTCAGTTCTATTTTGTGCAATTTGATTATCTGAATGAAGAATTAATGCTAGTTTCTCTGAATGGTATAGAAAAATGATCCCAATGTCAAATATCTTTCAATTATAGCACGGATTAATTGAGGGTCCGCAAGACCGCACTTATTGAAAAGGTATGACTTCTTGTTAGTAATATACTAACTTAGAATATGTGAAAATTATTATTCAACTTAAATTTTGAAAGAAAATGATTAAACAACCAAATAGCACAAAATAGAACCGAAAAAGAATTGGAGGGTTATCTTTTCATTAAAATAGAAAAAAATCCACAACAAATTTTTGGGTTCAAAGTAAGTAAAAATCTTTGATATTTTTAGCCTAAAGTTTTAGGGGGAAAAAAAGCAAAAAAGTGAAATAATATACCAAAAGAAAAGTATAATTTGTAGGACAAGGTAAAATTTTAAATATAAGTGTTATGATAGTATAATGCATTTATTAATTGAGGACATGCAAAGCAATTTGTAGTACTAAAAGATAGGAAGAATAAAATGATGGTTACTTTGATGCATGGATCACTTTTTCACAGGGATTATGATTTATGCAGTGAAAATCAATCATGCAACTGTGCGGAATCCTTCTCGAAGTTGGCATCATCCCAGGAAGGAATCATCTCTCCAACAACATTAAGGTGGCATGCATAATCCCAGGAAATTGAACTTGAACATGTTGAAGTTTTTGTAAATGTGGAGCCAATTCATGAAAAATGATTAATGTTTCCACGTAAACATAAGATTGTTACAGTATGTACAACAGGAAAAAACATCAAACGTTGTATCCTTGGACATGAACATAAACTCAGTTACGTTGTTCAGTTGTTACTCCTAGTAATAATGACCTTTGGGCTTCCATAATGTTCTTCAAATTCTATGGCTGAATTCTCTGCGGATTCACTGCAGTAGTGCAGCTCAATTAGCTCAAGAACACTGAGTTCCCCAAACCCACAAGGGATCTTCTCGAGGGACTTGCAGGACCTCAGAACTAGGCGTTCCAGGCATGGAAAGTGAATGCTGCTTTCGGCTTTCCAGTACATTAGATCCGTATTGTCAATCAGCAGTCGCTTCAGGCTAGGAAATACCTCTTCTGTTAGCACCCACTCTGGTCCCTGGAAAGCATGATCTTTTAGCTTTAAGATCTCAAGATTTCGTAAATTGGCAAGAAAATTCATTTCATACCATGAAAATTGACTCCGACTCAAGCTCAACTTTTTGAGACCAACAGGAAACCCACCGTAACATATTCTTCCACTTCTTGCATAACTATTTCCTTTGTAAAAGGAAAGCTTCAATATTTCAAGTTCAGCCAAGGGGGACAGATATAGAAACCAATTTGCTGACTCGCCATTCTCGTAATCTTCTCTGGTTTCAGAAACTCCAAGTTTCTTAAGATTGCACATCGAGAAGACAAATTCTCTTGTGCAGCTGGAAAATGTTATTGTGGATAAAGTTTGGATGTTAGTTCGATACTTGGAACCATATTTTATTACTCTTGTATGAATGGGCACACTAAAATTTACATGTCTCAACCAGGGCATTCTCGAATACTCAAAAACCAGAGTTGGGTGAGGGATCCATGGACCGTAGATCATTAAGGTCTGAAGTTTCTGAAGTTGAGAAATCCGGTCATCAAGCTCATAACTAACATTGAGTGCAAGATACCTTAAATTGACCAAGTTCAGTAGTTGTTCAGGGAATATATCCAAAGGCAGAAAGTACATATCTAACACTCTCAGCCATTTAAACACTGACAATTGAAGAATTACCATACCTGGAGTAAAATCAGAACCAAAACTAAGCCATATAAAAGATTGGAGATGGGGAAGTGGAGGCAATATTTGCATATCAGCACAATTGTCCAAATTGAAAATGAGACGACGTTGCCTATCTAGACCTTGGGGGTTGGCGTCTGTTTCTAAAACATGCATGAAGTTCTCTTTTCGAGCTTCTCTCAAGCATAACTGTCGCAGGAGATCATGAATGAGACACGTTTTGATTTTTCCATCGAAACTTCTCTTTCCAACTGAAACTAAACTTCTACCAATAAGATCTTCCAAGTAATCTGCTGCCACCGTTTCTGAATCATACCAGGATTTGGAGTCCACGAATCCCTCGGCTATCCATAAATTCATCAATTTTTGAATCTCAATCTCACAATTTGCAGGGAAAGCTCCCATCAAAAGGAAGCAGGCTTTCAAGTGAAGGGGCAAGTATTTGTAACTTAAAGCAAGTATGTCTAGACACCCCTTTGGATTAGCAGACACAATTGAATTTATGCTATCCATAATACTCAACCAAAAGCTATATGACTTCGGAATCCTTAAAAGAGTACCAGCAATGACAACAATGGCTAAGGGTAGTCCTCCACAGTTTTCAGCTATTCGCTTCCCAACATTCACCAATTCCAGAGGGCAACTATCTTTTCCAAAAACCAACTTTTCAAGCAGTTCCCAAGTTTGATCTTCATCCAGAAGTCTCATGCAATGAGGAGGGTTCTTGGGAATCATTAATGTACTAGTGGAAAATTCCATGAAACGACTGGTAATTAATATTCGACTACCCACTCTGTCATCTGGAAAATATCTCTGGATAGCATCCAAAGCTTCACCATCCCATAAATTATCCATGACAATTAGGTACTTTCTTCCCTTAAGACTTCTCCACAATATTTGGCCTATATCCTCATTGGTTTGTCCATGAATTTCATCACGACATGGAGTAATGGAGTCCAAAAGGCGCGACAACAAATCCATAATATTAGATACGCTATTGACCCATGCAAGACAATGAAAGTGATGAACAATGCATGCATGATGAAAAACTTGTTTGGCTAGAGTAGTTTTACCAATGCCGCCCATCCCAGCAATTCCCACAATTGTTAGCCCAGACGGTGGTCGAATAAGTTCATCAATGATTTTGCTTATGTAGTCATCATGACCCACCACAATATCCTCTTGTTTTTTATCGATGATTCCCATGAACTCGCAGATTTGTGAGTCCATCTTTGACGTACTTAGAAGTTGTGATCTCCGGCGGGAACTTTCAGGTTTGTCAGCCATTTCCATGGACTTGCAAGTTCTGATCTCAGCGTGCTCTCAGGTTGTGTATCACCATATAATTGCAAAGCACTGAAAGCTTTAAGGTTTTCATTCTCTCTTGAAATGGAAGATATCTCATCTAATGTGTGCGACATCATTTGGCCAATGTCTTTCAACAAATCAAAAATATTCTTGACCCCTTTTGCGGGTGAATTTCCATTGCTGGTAACTCCATAAAATCTTCCTTCTCCAACAAAAAGGGATGGCCCGTCAAAAAATCTTCAATAGAGTCTGAAGCTTTGTCCGCAGCAAATTTTATACAATTCACCACTTGATCATGACTAGATTCCTTGAGTTTTTGCAACAAAGTGCCGACTCTGTCATAGAGGGAAATGCCTTCTTTTGCCACTTGATTAAACAAGGTAATGACCCTTTTGATTTCTTTATTGGCGGAAAGCAAAACATTTGCGAAATCCCGACAACGTTGTTGTGATGGAGTGGCAGAAATCGGAAGATCCACAATAGCCTGCAAACTAGAGTTGACGCCATCGATTTTGTATAGAGTACCATGGATTTCTGGTAACTCCCGTGCTTTAATCATCACCAGACTTCTTGGTAGCTGTACTTCACGAGCAGCCTTCTCAAAATCTTTATCAATTGTGAGTGTTAGAGGTTCGAACTCTTGTTTCAGCTTCGCCAGATAAGGATTTGGAAAACAGTTAAAATTCTTGAAATTATTGAGGACATTTTCTGCCTTTTTATGAAAACTTTCGCCCCTTTCTTTCTCAATATCGAGAAGTCTACATGGAAACGATATCAGATGGTCCTCCACGAGTTGCATGAGAGACACCACTGCAGCATAAGCCATCTTCTTCCCTAGCTCTCTGAATCTGATCTGACGATCAAGATAATAATCCAGGGAAAAAATGGCAGTTTGAGAAATGGGCTCCATGTGAATCCATAAGCAAAAATAGGAAGAGACTAATCAATAACAGAAAATAAATACCTGGAAATGAAAATCTAAAGTGAAGAATGATCAGCCAAGAAGAGTAGAATCCAAGCTGCGATGTTCTTTCTTTCTGGTCAACCTCTACCGACAGTCTGAAAGTTTGTTCCAACGTCAAGAATTAATTATCAATCAAGTTGAGCGAGCGGTATAGGAAAATGGTGGCAATGCAGTAATGTCCAATGTCTTTCAATCAGAGCACTGATTAATTATTTAATTGAGGGTCCTCAATACTGCATTAATTTATTCAAAAGGTATGACTTCTTCTTATATGAGTTTATGTGAAAATTATTACTGTATTCTACTACAACTTTGAAAGAAAATGGTTATACGAACAAATTTGAACAAAATACAACTGACAAAGAATTGGTGGGTTATCTTTTCATTTAAAAAAAAAAACAAAAAACAATCTACAATGAATTTAATTTTTGGGTTCAAAGTAAATAAAAGTTTTCAATTGTTAGCCTAAAGTTTTTAGATATAAAGCAACAATTAAGTAAAGAAATTTAGATGGGAATAACAAAAAGAATTGTTAAAGAAAAGTATAATTTGTAGGGCAATTAAGTTAATTTTTATTAAATGAACACAAAGCAATTTGTAATCCAGAAAGATAGGAAGAATTAACAAAGACAAAATTTACTTGAGAACAAAAAGTGTTTGTTAAAAAAATAAAAATTAAAAAAGAGGGTAAATTACATTTATACCCCTCAAAGTTTGCCCAAACTACCAAAAGAACCTTGAAGTTTAATAAAACTACCAAAAGAATCTTTGACTTGCAAATTGACAATAAAACCAACTAAAAAAAAGGCTGAAAAACATTCAAAAAAATTGGAAAAATAGTGTATTTATATAATCTAACATACATTAAAAATAGGAAAAACAAGGCTGAAAATAGTGTATTAAAAATGAATCTGCAGGGGCTCATTTGGAGCTACTGAGCTGCTTTGTCACCTACCTTGGTGGTGGGGGATTTTGAATATAAGATGTTGAGTTAATAGTCAAAATTTCAGAGTCAACATTTGATTTTACTATACTTGAACTAATGTCTCTGTCGGCTTTGGCATATGATTAGCATGGACTTTTAATGTTGCATTCCCGAATAATGCTGCTTGTTTGAATTAGATGACCGATTACATGGTGCTATTTAAATTCTGCAATTGATTGGGGCCTTTGTGTTTGTAGGGAATTGTTGAGTTTCGTGTACTCTCTGATTGAACCGTGCTTCGGCGCAGGGAAGGCTGCTGTTGTGATGAAGATTCATTTTTTATTGGATTCAGCCTTCCTGATTTGGTTGAATATGGTGGAACAGTGATGTACACATCTTTGGTGCTATGTGCTCTGTTGGTTGCATTTGTACACTGGTCTTGCTACTTGGTGCTTTTCAGTTTTGTTGATAAAAACTGAATTCTGTATTTGACTGGAGATAAGGGATGCACTGCATTTGTGGACCTTTGATCTGGATGTTCCCGAGGAAGTTTGATGATCTATAAGGCTCAGGCCATACGGAACCATCATAGCTTACACTTTTTGTTTAGCTTTATCTAGATGTCTACTGGCCTGTTATCAGAACCACATCTCATATATATTATTGTATTAATGTCGATCCTCGATATCTTGTGGAAAAGGTGTATAGAGTCAGAGTGATTGGGATGCTGCACTGACTAGTATATGCGAGTCTGGGGAATAGAACTAAAAATGGTTTTGTTTGATATCTGCAGAGACAATTACTGGAAAGGGGCTAAAATGATGTGTTCTCAGTAATATCAAGGAAGACTAGAGATAGAATCCGAACCGTGGTTCAACATGGTTCTAGCAGCTGTAGATAGTACTTGACAGATTTTGGATGCTGTAAAGTCTATGATCCATAGCTCAGTTTTAATTGTCTTCTGTCCCTATTATTAGCAAAAGAGGAAAAGTGAAGGGAAAGAATGATGAGAGGAGCTGTACTTTGTTGCATAGAAAAAGTGGAGGTTATCGATTATGGGCATGTCAGGGCAGAAGCGAGAGACGGCTATTTTCTTCTTCTTATCTTTTGGAAAGGCGGACAACGGCAAAGAAGAAACTAGGTTGTCCAGGAGCTTTGGACCTGAGAGGCTCCTGGGTTCGAGAGCATGAGTTTGGCTTCTGTGAGCTCTAATGGATGCTATGGTGGACTTGGGATAATCTGGAAATGAGGATCATAAGCAACCACTGTGTTAAACTAAATCGTTTAGACAATTACTTCTACATTGCATTTGACTGGAGATAAGGGAGGCACTTCGCTAGTTTGAGTAGTTCTTTTCTTATCTTCCATGCCTTTTCAAAAGTAATCATGTAATGGAGTAGTACTCCAAATTTACTGCTTTTACTTTGTAACGGCATGGTTGGGTATATCCAGCACCGTATTTTGCCCAACATATATATATACTGGTTTTAAAAAAAAAACATATATTAAACAAAAAATCAAATCTTTTGTATTTAAAGAGAAAAAAATTGATTTTTTTTTATATGCCAAAATGAAGATGTTTTTAAATTTAAATTAGATAGGTTAATATTCTTCAAAGGTGTTTTGGTCTAATAAATTTTATGTTTTATTAGTAAGGGTATAATTGATAATATAATAAGATTATAAGTTTTTCAAAGGAGTAATTGTTAAATAATTGATTGGTTAAGTGTTCTTTTGATAATTTTATCAAATCCTATGGTTCGCTTGATAATTTAGGCAAGCCACGACGAATTTCCAACCAAAAAAAAAAACATTTTAGAATGTGCAGGCCACAAAGTGAAGTTTATCCATGGCTTCACTTATTATCCAAGTTGAACAATATGCCGATTCCATGAGAATTTCCGCAAAAAATGTAAGCCAATCTTCTTCTTTTTCATCTTCAAATACTATTACAACAATTGACATTTTATTCCATTATCTAAGTTGAGTTATTATATGAAATTGGTTATACAAACATTATATTTCTCAATACTATTCTTTATTTATATTAAAATTATATTATATCTTTAATTGTATGAAATATTTAAAAATGGGCATTTTTATGGTTTATAACACACGTATTTTGATCAAAAATATAAAATTTAAAAAAGTTGCCAACGTTGGTTGTTTTCGTGCTGTTTTTTGCACCATTTTTTATTGTAATCATGGTATCTAGTGAATGGTATGAAAAGAATGCAAAGTAAGAAATTTTGAAAAATAAGTATTTTTTTGTAGGTTATAACAAACGTATTTTGGGCAAAAACTTTCCTAAGTTGGTCTTTTTCGTGCTGTTTTTTACACCTATTTCAATTGTCAACATGGTATCTAGTAAATGATGTGAAAAACTAGATAGTAAGAAATTATGAAAATGGTCAAAAATATAAAATTTTAAATACGTAGCCTACTTTGGTTGTTTTCGTTCCATTTTTTGTACCTTTTTCAATTGTCAATATGGTATCTAGTGAATGGTGTGAAAAAAATGGATAGTAAGAAAATTTTGAAAAAATGGGTATTTTTTGTGGGTTATAACAAGCGTACTTTGGGCAAAAACATAAATTTAAAAAATGTGCCTACATTGGTCGTTTTCATGCCCTTTTTGCACCTATTTCAATTGTCAAAATGGTATTTAGTGAACGGTGTAAAAAACGGATAGTAAGAAATTTTTAAAAAATAACGGGCATTTTTTGTGGGTTATAACACACGTATTTTGGATAAAAACATAAAATTTATAAAGCGTGCCTACGTTGGTCGTTTTCATGCCATTTTTTGCACATCTCACTTGTCAACATGGTATATCTAGTGAACGGTGTCAAAAATATATAGTAAGAAAATTTTAAAAATAGGCATTTTTTGTAGGTTATAACACACATTTTTGGTTAAAAATATAAAATTTTAAAAACGTGCCTACGTTTGTTGTTTTCGTGTCTTTTTTGCACCTGTTTCAATTGTCAATATGGTATCTTGTGAACGGTGTGAAAAAAATGATAGTAATAAAGTTTAAAAAATTCGCATTTTTTGTGGATTATAACACATGTATTTTGGGCAAAAACTTAAAATTTGAAAAACTTTCCTACGTTGGTCGTTTTCGTTCCTTTTTTTACACCTATTTCAATTGACAACATGGTATCTAGTAAATAATGTGAAAAAATGGATAGTAAGAAATTATGAAAAATGGGCATTTTTTGTGGGTTATAACACAAGTTTTTTGGTCAAAAAAATAAAATTTTAAAAAGGTGCCTACTTTGGTCATTTACGCTCCGTTTTTTGCACCTTTTTCAATTGTCAATATGGTATCTAGTGAATTGTGTGAAAAAAAATGGATAGTAAAAAATTCTGAAAAGTGGGTTTTTTTTGGGTTATAACAAACGTATTTTGGGCAAAAACATAAATTTAAAAAACGTTCCTACGTTTATCATTTTCGTGCCTTTTTTGTACCTATTTCAATTGTCAAATTGGTATTTAGTGAACGGTGTGAAAAATGGATAGTAAGAAATTTTTAAAAATCAATGTGCATTTTTTGTGGGTATGCCAAAATGAAGATGTTTTTAAATTTAAATTAGATGGGTTAATATTCTTGAAAGTTGTTTTGGTCTAATAAATTTTATGTTTTATTAGTAAGGGTATAATTGATCATATAATGAGATTATAAGTTGGTGGAGGTATTTTGTTAGTTTTATCAAATCCAATTGTAAGGTTCATTTGATAATTTAGACAAGCCTTCACTAATTTACCAAAAAAAAAAAAGGCATTTTAGAATGTGCAGGCCACAAAGTGGAAGTTTGTTATCCATGGCTTCACTTCTTCTTTTTCTTTTTCAAATGCTATTACAACAATTGACATTTTATTCCATTATCTAAGTTGAGTTATTATATGAAATTGGTTGTTTCTCAATACTATTCTTTATTTTATATTAAAATTATATTATGTCTTTTAATTATTCCAACTTTTAGATCATTTGTTACACATGATCCATATTATAACCCTAAGGATATACCCTCTGTTTTTGAAATGCCATCCTCTTCAATTTTTTGAGATTGAGCATAATTATAAGTTATATAGGTAGGCAGATTTTTCTTTTTGGGATTGAGCACTTCCATTGTTTGAGATTTATTCAACTCTTTTAACTTCGATTCATCAACTCTGGTTGCTGGGTTGGCCGATTCAATGGCTCGGTGTGAATTAGCAGACCAGACTATAGATTTATTTAGATCGTGCGATGGACCCATGCCACGTACAACAAGTCAAAAGAGATGAGTGTGAATGAAAAAAGGATTGCAAATTTTGACCATTCAAAGAGTGATTTTGATTTCCTATTATTTTTTTACTCGTTTTGTTTTCTTTTGGATTCTCCGATCCTTCATCCTAAGGAAGGGGCGAGGAAATCTTTTTTATTGGAAAATAGTCATTTTAATTGGATGAGTTTTATTTACTTTAATTTTGTTGAACAACTTCATATAATTTTTATATTATTTTGATTATTAATGAACTAATTAACATGGCAAAGTTGATTAAAATCACAGCCAAAAATTGTATTACTACTTGCTTTGTAAGAGGTCACAAGATTTCAATCCGTATTTTCATATGAAGACAATCAATCAGTGAACATATTCCAGCATTGTCACCCTTTTTTTTACCAAAAATTATTACATCAACAACAGAGTAAAAAGTTGAATCAATTTTCTTAAAAGAAGCATGAATATCTTGTGCTGAGAATAAGAAAGTTGTTCATTGTTCTTGTTGCTGCTGATTAATTAGATAAAATTCCATTGAAACAAACAGGAGATCCCGAGTGTGTTGTTGTGATATTCCATTTTAATCGAACAATATATTCCCCATCCAACCAACCAATAAAACATTGTATACAAGGCAAAAAAAAAAAAAAAAAAAAGTAAACATCTCAACAAAAAAGAAAAGAAAAGTTGTTCACATCTTGTAAAACAAAATCATGAATTAATTAATGAGAATTTCTGGGAATATCTTCCTTGTTTCTTTCTGTTTAGGTGACATTAATGAACCATCTTGAATTATTTATTTTCCATTAGTAGTGAACAATAATCCCTGTAGGAAACTATAACCAAAAATAAATGAAAAGAACAGAAAGGAAAACAAATTTTACCTCGGAAGTTGGAACGAATGAATGCAAATCCCAGATCCATATTTGGGACAAGGATAGGAAAGGGAGGAACTGCATGAAATTATCGGCATGACTGGAATTGGAAAGGATCTCAGTCAGTCAGTCACTCACTCACTCTACCCCAACCCGCCAACACACAGTCACACAGCGAAACACTTACTAAAAGAGGAAAATCCGCACATCAGAATTTCCTCTTATAGATCCATGCAAGAACAAGTAAAAGAATAGCTGAAAAACCCAAATCAGATCATCGATCTCATTAAAAAAACTGGGAAAAAAAAAAAATAAAAACATAGAAAAAGTAAAATCCTTTCCTATCCAGATCATGCCCACAATTTCCTGCAGATATTGCTCCGTTTCCCCTTTGTCCCTTGCCTCATGTGCAATTTTCTTGCTCACCCTATCTACACAGATATATATGGAAGGCTGCTACAATGAAAGAAGGGAAAAGGATAAAACCCTATTTGATTCCCAGCTGTGACAACTGTGGGAACTTGTTTTTTAGCTGTATTTGCTTTTATTTTATTTTTATTATTATTATTTGGTTCACCTTTAAAGTTAGCTAATTTATAAAATTAATAACTATTAATTCATTTTTTGATAATTTCTCAATTGTAAATATATTATGAAACTTTTAAAAATACTTCTTATAAAATTGAAAGTATAAAGCGAAAATAGTTATTAAATTAGTTTAAAATTTGGTATTTTAGTATTTTACCAATAAACATGTTTATTTTCGCAAAATATTGTCATTGAATTGTTTTGTGCTAGAATATTCGTTACGTCAGCATTGATTGTTAACCTTCGTACTTTCAGCTAAAATTAACAATATTTAAGTTTTTAACATAAAAATATTTAATTATTTTTTTATTAAAATAAATTTTGTTTTCATAATTAAATCAAAAAATTACTCTCCAATCTCCATAAAATAATAAGTTAAATCATATTTATATATAAAAAATTAAATCAAGAAGATATACACTCCAGTCTCTATTAACTCATCGACAAACTTTTAAAACAATTAGTTACAAAATCTTACTCCCTCCGTTCTCTAATAAGTGTCGTTTTAGCTCAAATTTTTTGTTCTCAAATAAGTGTCATTTTACAAATATCAATATAAAAAGTTTAAAAGGTTTCAAATTTACGCTTCATCACATTTATTTATGTAAGATTATGTAAAAATAGAGAGATAAAGTTGTAGTAATAAATATAGATAAATAAGATAATTTATCAATTTTCTTATTTAATGTGTCAATCTTTAAAACAACCTTACGTCACAACTCACAACTCACAAGTTGATATATTTAATTAATAGTGTTAAGCATTGTTAATAAGTGCTCATTATTGAAGTAAAACATAAATAATTAAAAGAGATACAGAGAAGAAAAGAGCATCCCCTAAGGTGAAGAAATTATTGGACAACGACACAAAGGAGAGATAAAGGAGTAGAGATACCAAAATAGCATAACTCAACTGGTATCTCAAGTGGGATTACACCATAACAACTATAATTCGAATCTAGTTTGGAGCAAATTTGTACCCATTTACAAATGGGTGGAGAAGGAATATTTGTGATATGCTCAAAGTTCTCCGGGGCACATACGCAATGGAGAACAATTATAGTGGTTGTGCTCAGGAGTGAGGCCGTTTGGAGACGAAATTCGTCGGATTACCATACTTTAGTGGTTGTGCTCAGGAGTGAGACCGTGTAGGGTCGAAATTCGTCGGATGAGCATACTTTGAGTGGTCCTATGAACATGAGACATTAAAAAAAAAAAAAAAAAAAAAAAGATTTTGAAAGAGATAAGATAACAAGCAAGTTTCAAGAAAGGCACCATAATATAATAACATGCCAATTTGGATCACTGGTCACCATTGACCAGATCTGCACTTCTCACTTCTCACGCGTTTTCTAAGCCCAAAGGGATTTTGAAAGAAAACTTGGGAGAGATGATCTAGCTATGACTATGAACATTAATAATGGAGTTACTGAGCAAGAGAGAGAGGGGAAAAAAGGGAAAGGCAGATTGATCTGCAGGAAGTTTTGGGAATGGGCTGATAGGGATGGAACTTGGAAGAGTAGTGTTTATTTTTCCTTTCCTTTCCTTTCCTAATCCGCCCATTCCCATGATTTCTTGCGGTTCCTTCCTTTCCCTACGTTTCTTGTTAGACCCAAATTAATTTAGCTCATCCTTTGTGCTCTATGCTTGGTAAATCTTCTTTGATTTCTTTGTCTTCTTCTTTGCTTATTCCTGTTCTGGGCAAGTTTATTGCTTTGGCTTCTTCTTGCTTATTCTGTTCTGGGCATGTTTAGTTTGGCATTCACTCTTGAGGTGATTTTGTCATGTTTATCAAACATCTTGAAAACTTAATTAAATAAATTTCACTAGTAGAAGATACTGATGTTAATTTAGTAGTTGATATCTTATGAATCATATTTATATATAAAATAATATTTAATCTAAATTTTAAAGCACAATAACACTGATAAAAAAATTAAAATTGTGATTTTAACAATCATTAATTGTGTTTTATATATGACTTATATTTTATATATCAATAGATTTTACATTAACTTTTGTGTAATTTAGTGGGAACTTCTCTAATCTATCTTTCCCTTGATTTCGTAAGTGGAATATAATGACTTTACATTTGTTTCCATGCCATACTTTTCAAGTTTGTACTATCCCAGGTTGTGTGATACAACTATCGACTTTGAAGACTTATATTGTCAAATAAAATTTGTGAATATAAAACTATTCTTGAGAATAATGATGAACTTGTTTATGCAGTCGACAATTGACAAAATAGTGACTCCAAAATTTGATCTTGAACATAACGTTTCTATTTTTGCACCCATTGATAATTTTAAATCATCAAATCTTTTATATAAGGAAAAAATGCACAATACAAAATTTTGAAAAAATGGTAATTTTCTTAGTTTTGCCCCCACATTAACAACTTTAAACAAAAACTACTAAATTGCTAATTACTATTCTCATAGTGTGTCTATCTAAAATATGTACTTTTATGAATTGCATATATAATTATATTGTTTTTACTATTTTGTATAATTCATATATTGATCTAAAGAATGTATTCTCATGTCTTTACATATTTTACAATATTGTATTATTTTTATTAATTTATAAAATTTGGTAATTTTTGTTGTTGAAATATCTCGTAAAAAAATAAAGTTTACTATTTCACTAAGTAAGTTTAAGATAGTAAATCGAAGTGGCATATAATACTAAGATAAAAAAAAAAAGTAAAGTGACATAATTGCTTTAGTATTCTTATATATATATATATATATTCTAATATTGGTATAAAATTTTTAAAATTTTATTCGTAAATTTTTACCTTGGTAGGATATAAATTAGAATTGTGACTTTCTAAAAAAATACCTATACTGTGATAAAAACATTAGTTGTAAATATTTTATAACAAAATGCAATCCAAATATTTGTATTTGGAAATTGTGAAAAACAAGATTTAGTATTTTATAATTAAGTTGTACATGTATATTAATTATTAAAAATATTTTAGATATGAATCAAACAAAAATTTGAAAACACTACAAATAGTTTAGTATTTGGAAATTGTCAAAAAATATTTTAAATTTATAAGTTGTATATGTGTAATAATTATATGTATAAAAAAACATTTTATAGCTAAATCAAACAAAAAAACAATATATAAGAATATAAAACAAAAAAACTTTAAAAAATCTTAGAAATAATATATAAGAATAAAAACAATGTATTATATATTTGATCATAATATGATCAATTTTGTCCCACCAACTAATAAAATTTCTAGTTCCGACATTGTTCTAAATCATAATCGTTCTTATTAGATGTATATGCCTCTTTGTTGCTAAGATGAAGTCCAGGATTCAAAATGTTTAAAACAAAAATAGTCCGGATGCACAACAAAATTTGATGAGTTTTTGTAAGGGTTTGTTAGAGTGGAGGCAAAAAAACAAGGAAGTATAAAACAAAAACAGAGTTTCAAATTGCAAATGGTACTCTTAGAAAAAAGGTAAACCACCTCATTAGGATGTATCTTGATAATTTCCGGATTTTGTTCTTAAGTACCTCTTTCCAAAAGTTTCCAGTGGAGATGGAGGAGGGTTGAAATGGGAGGAGGGTTGAAAGGTGAGAATGAAGATGGAGGAGGGCTGGTGGGGATATACGAGGAGAGGTGAGGTTGCAGCGGGTAAGAGGAAACGCGTAAGAATGTCAATAAAAATAAAACAATACTCCATATGAAGCAAGCATTAATTACCAAATACCACAAATTACATCACATCATAAAATTTGATAAGGATACACAAATTCCTTCTAATAATGCACAAGTTTTTTTAAAAGATAAAAAATCGTTTAGGTAAAATTTAAATGTCATCTTACACCATAAAATCAAAGTATATACCTTATATGTTACAAATATAACCAAAACAAAAACTTTTCTCATTAAAAGAGAAAAATACAACAAAAAAGTAAGTTAACCAAGATGATTACATCCTTTTCAAGTTAATTTAGGATTAACAACCAAAAACCATTAGAGGGATAGAGAAAACTAAAAATTAATAAGAGAGTTTAATGTAAGATAATCCATAGTTGTTGTTAAAAGAGGAAATGGCAATTTTGGTCCCCAATGTTATAACCAATTGCTAAATTAGTCCTCAATGAATTTTTTGGATTACAGATTCCTCCCAATGTTCCAAACTTTGCTCAATTTAAGACATTTGATAGAAATTTTTTAATTTTAACATAATCAAGTCCCTTGTTCGTTAGTTTTTTCTATTTGGTAATTAAGAAATATTTTTTTTTTCTATTCATTAATCAAAATCCCCTTTTAATGACACCTAAATCATTTCTCCACCTCCTTTTTCTTCTGCCTCCTTGCACCTAGAGATGGCTACATGGCCAGTTCCGGAACCGGAATCGTGGGCCCACAAAATCGGAACGGGAACCGAATCGTTTCTGGACGGTTCGGTTCCTGATTTTGTGAAATCGGAACTGGAACTGGCGGTTCCGGAACCGGCCAAAAAATTTTTTTTTTTTATATAAATATTTCTATACCACTTCATTTTCATCACATAATTTCTTAGTTTTCTAATTATATTATTATTTGTTCAATCATTCTTTCAATACTCTTATCATTTATATATTTTTCTTTCTCACTTATCTAATCCTTAATAATTCTATTTTTCTAAAACCTCCATATATTAGTTCAATTTCAACTATTAATCCAATTATATTATATATCAACTTAATTTTGTAATTTATATTATCCTAATTCTATTATTCTATTACGATTATTATACTACTTCAATTTCAATTAATAGTTCGATCATTCTCTCAATACTCTTATTCTTTCTATATCTTTCTTTCCCAGTTAACTAATATTCATAATTCTATTATTCTAAAAAATTCATATATTAGTTTAATTTTAACTACTATTTTAATTATGTTATTATATTATACTAGTTAAATTCTAATTAATAATTCAAATATTCAAATATTCATATGATTTTTATATCCTTGAATCTCACTTATTTAATTTTTTCTAGTTCTATTATCTAAAATTTATGTATTAATTAAGTTCAATTGTAACTATTATTATTCTAATTATATTATTATGTTGCATTATTTGAGTTTCAATTAATTGTTTAATCATTATTTCAATATAAATCAAATTTAAAAGTAGGATTACAATCGAATTCGAAACTAAAAATCGAAATTGGAACAAAATCGGAAACAAAATCGGAAACGAAACAGGTACTGAACCGGAACCTGAACCGCCTAGGGACGGTTTGATTCTGGTTCCGCCCTAGGCGGAATCGGAACCACCGGTTCCGAGATCGTGGCCATACCTACTTGCACCCATACCCTGAGCAATAACTGTTATCATAACCAGATCCCCCACAAATTCCACCACCTTCACCTTCATGTCTATCTATTTATATAATACCTTTTGAATTATCAAATGTTAGTTGAAAAATACCAATGAATATGGATATAACCCCTATCTCTATCCTTTTATGTTCAATGTTCAAAATGAGATGGTTTAACTAAAATTGAAAACTAAAATAATAAATATCACTAAAATCACTTTACAATTATTAGTTCATAACCGAGTGAATTCTACATAGTTTAATCTTAGACATGATAAGATAAAGATAATCTTGGACAGAAGATCCCAACTTCAAGGGAGATCAGATCCTATGTCAAAGATTATCTCTATCATATTCTATTTAATGTAAAAAAAGATGTAGTTTAACTAAAAATATAAATATCACATAAATTACTTTACAATTATTATATCTTAACCAATGAATGAGTGAAAAAAAAAAGTGTAATATGTAGATATGTGTATGGCGTAGTACTGAAATGAAGAGTGTGCCATTATCTGTGCTCATGGATGGTCCTAAAATATGAACACCATCCAAATTGGGCTAAGTATAGATATGCGTATGGTGTAGTACAGAAATGAAGAGTGTGCCATTATGTGTGCTTATGGCTGGTCCTAAAATATAAAGACCATCCATATTGGGCTATTATGCATGAGTAGGGATGAGGTAGATTTGGCCTGGTCAAATGTGTTTCATTAGAACTACCATCAAATACAAAATGTGAATATTGATTATTTGAACCAATAAAAGTTCTACAAAATGTGTATTGGACATGTATATCAATAGTAACTATGATTTATTTCTAACTACAAATGCATCTTAATTGTTATCAATACCTCTATTCTAGTGTACTCCTTCCAACAATCCTTTTTTTTCTTTTCAACTTAGGTTTTTGATTATCAAACTGCTTTCATTGTTATGCCTCCTATTAGCACCAAAAGGATTGACAATGGCATCATTTTAAGTGTACTCCATTATTTCAAGGTAAAACAATTACCTTGAGTCCGAATGTTGGTGCGACAACTATAGTGGGCTGATTGGATTAGCTTTTACAGCTTCATTTCTTTGCACTTTTTGAATCACACCAGTCCTACCACTCACAGTTTAATGGCTTCTTTAACCAAGATTCCTCCCTCCATGGCGGGCATAATAATTTTCCGATCGAGTTCTCATTAATAATTCTGCAATCCCATTAAAAGGGTACTTTTGTTGTTGGTTCATATTGAAGACAACATTTAAAAAGAAGGAAGATCTTTATATTGACATCATTCTCGAGGGTGAGTCTAATGAAGCATAGTGATGTGGGACAACGTAGGAGTTTCTTCACTCCTATGACACAAATTGTTTTAGATCCATATCGCTCTTGGCCTATTTAAGTTTTTTAAAATTATTTTTAATTTTGATTTAGAATATTCTATAAATAAATAAACGGTTGTAGACTTTTATTTGTAGTATTACAACTCTTATTAATCAATATATTTTAAAATTATCTGAATTTGTGTTTTTTTTTTTTTTTGTGTAAACATCGTGTTTTTGCATGTTAGTTGGGGTTTTCAATAGTTGAAGAACCTAGTTCCTATCCTATTGTAAGAGGTAAATATATATTAATTTCCCGTAGTTTAGTGCATGGTTTGCACTTTATCAATAGGAATAAAAGGGAAAAATAATGTTGATAAAGTAATGCTCATGCTAAGGATTATTAGTATTTGGGGTTGTAGTATTTATGATGTAAAATTGGCGCACTAATGACGTAGAAAAGAACCCCTTGTAATTGTAACTTCAATCACGTTAGACAATGACCATGCATTGGAATCAAGAATGGCTGAGATTCATCCCAATTTCAAGCTGATCAAGAAGTGGAGCACTAACTAAAGCCAAAACGAGGAAAACAGATGTGTTACAGCTTTAGGCTTTTCCAGGTTTCAACCAATTGATCCCCACTTTCTATCTCTGTTATTATTGGAGTCAACCAATGGATTTATATAAGTACTATATCATGGTTAAAAATTAACATCCTGAATTTAGAAAAAGAAACAATCAAGATCTTGATCAAGATGAATGCTTCATAAATTTAGACTTAAATTAATTTAAGTTTGAATGCCAGAAAATATACTATATGCATCAAGATTAAGATGCTCTTACGAGGTTTTAACAGTGATAAAAGTATGAAAAGTTGTTGAATCAACGAGAAAGAAGAAACTACACATCAACTTTTTGGTTGTCATTAGTAGCAGCAGCAGAAGGCCACCAACACACACACACACACACAGCACAGTAATATCCATGCAAGTAAAAAGCATATATAAACTATTGCACATATTGAGGATAGTGCATGAGAGACTTTGAGAGTAGAAAAGGCGCATGATGATATGATCGATATGAGAGAATCTAATCGCTGACTTGCGACTTTCAGCTTTTGCATTTGCTTTGCTTTTCTGTGTTTGATTGATTGATAAATCCACCAGTAAAAATTCAAAAGTGATTATAACAACAACCCATTATTTTTCATTTCTCCATTTGTTAAATTCTTCCTCCCAAAGTTGAATGCATCAAATCTAGAAAGAGTAGTAGTGTTTACATGCATGTCACAACATGCCTTATCTTTAAACCGAAAAGAAGGATTTAGACAGTAAAGATTACTGCAATTATATCTACCTAATCGATCAAAGTTTAAAAGGGTATAGAAGAAGCAGCACGAAATTTCAACAATCTACATTGCTTTATTTGTTGGACAAACGTTTGTGAGCATCTCCTATTATATTATGCGTTCATTAAAGAAATTTGCAATCCCTCTACTTTAATGGTGATGTACTGTCGAGAACAAGAAAGATTTGCAAATCAAACAATGAACTTAATTACTCTTTTATCATCATATCTTTAACCAATTTAAGATGTTGCAAGTTATATAAATCCTTTAAGAACAAATTAAATGGTATACACACACACACACATAGTACTTAACATTGTATTTCAAATCTTTACGCGAATTATAGACAACATTTCATTTTTAAATCTAGCTACAACTTAGAACATGATATAGTTACGATTATTCTTCCAAATTCCAATGAATTTGTCAAGGATCTAAGCCTAGAATTTTATTTCTTATACTTTTCTCAAGTCCTAATAGTTAATATTATTTTTTTTAGTTAGTATCTTATAAAGCGAATTTATATATAAAACGAGAGTTAATCGTGATTTAAACACACAATAAAAGTTGTTTAAAAAAAGTGATTAAAAATTAAAACCGTGATTTCACCTGCTATTAACTGTTCGTAATTGGTTTACACGAATTTTTGTGTATTTTTTTTATATTCATTTTGGAGTACTAGGAATGTCGTATATAATGGTAATTCTAGTCCTGCAATAATTCTAGTCAAACTATTCTTATTTTAACTTAATTGCTCTTCAAGCCCGCAATTGAGTGCATTTTTTTTTTCTATTTGAACTTTAGAAATACAAACATTGACGTATACTTGCAATATTATTATTTTCTTTATATGCATCCACATCAAAGCTTATCATCAAATAATCATTCCAACTTAATTGGTTCTAAATAATTATGACTTTTGTCTCCCAAAAACACTTCTTCATGGAATTTCCAAGTGCCCTCATCATGCTTGCCGTCTATTACAGGCTCTAAGTCTTCTCATCACTATTTTGCTATAGACAAAATGAAAGACTTTTTCTTTGCACTCATCATATTGCACAACTTTTTGGTATGCCCTTTTTTTTCTTTTCTTGATAGGTTCAAGCTCGTGCGAGCTAATCTTTTTTTTTTTTTTTCTAGATATCATAATAGGATCATGTTTTGAAAAAATTGTGTTCTTCCATTAGCCAAATTTCACAAAAGAAAAACTTAATCATGTAAAATATATATATCAAGCTCTTTTGATAATCATCTAAGCCAAGAATCTGCAGGATCCTCACCTACGGCCAATTATACTCTTAACATTTATCAATTTTCTGTGCCTCTATATATGTTAATTCAATCCATTTTGCACATGCAAAGCGCAGTTCAATGTATATAGAGTTTTGAGGGACATTTTCTAATTCGAAGAGGAAGGCTTTAATATTAAAAATTCCACAGTTCGGCCTGGTTGTCGCATTTCTTCACCATCCAAATACATGCATGTACACAAGGAGAGAAAAGCTGTGTACACAAAGAGAGAAAAGTTGTGTTCAGTCTATTTTTCCCAAATTCAATTGCATGCTTTCCAACTTCTCTCATTCACGTCATACAAGGTGGTAAACCATCATTCTCTAATCTCCATACCATTCCACAATTCCACACACACAGTCACACACACTCAATAATAAGGTAATAAAACTAAAAAGTTGGTCATGAAGAGACTTTTGTCTTGAGTTGAGAGTGCTAGATTAGTGAACACAGCCAACATATTCGTATTACCAAAAAAAGTGAAATGAGCCACGTTCCATAGCACAGACAAACCAACCCCATCAAGTGCCACTTTTCTTCTCGTCCATGGGAATAATATGAAAATTCCAAGAGCCTTGGAAAACGAGTTAGTGGAGTTTTTTGCATTCCCCACAAACATGCCCTTAAAACCCATCTTAGACTAGAATTTCCACACTAGGACTGTTACTCCTTCATTCTAGCTAGGCTTCTATGACTACTATTAAATTCTACATATAAAAAAAAAACTTCAAATTTCCATAATAAATTGCAAGCCAAAAGCTACAATCTTGCCTTTATATACGACCCATCATGTCCCCTTCTTTCGTACCTATGATTAACTTTCTTTCTTAGTTTCACTTTCTTGCTAGCTTAGCCAACTTGGGTTGGGCCATTTTTTGTTTTTTGTTTTCTCTAGCACCATATTTTGCTTTAGGACTTTGGCATTCTATCTTTTCTTAGCTTCAAAATGATTGGTGGCAATTTGAGGAGGTTTGGTGACTATAGAATAAATGCATGGTGGTGGCGGCAGCTGCGGCGGAGGAAGAGGAGGAGAACCCTTTGTGTAGATATGGGAGCTCAATGAGCTCATGATAAAGAAACAACAACATCAACAACAAAACAGCTTTGCAATATCCCTCTCCTGAGTTTTCTTGCTTTTTTGTTGAGAAAGCAGAATTGGGAGAGCGTTATTATTGCATTGCGGGGAATTGAGGGTAGCGGTCCGACTTTACCTGAAATTAGGTCCTAATATTTCAAGTTTGAACCTTGTTTCCTACTAATCTTTTGTTTTTTTTCCCTTTTTGGGTTCTTGTTTGGCTTTACTTCTTCTTTCTTTGTTTTTTTTTTTTTTTTTTTTTTGATTATATAAGAAACATGGGATGTAAGAGATGCATACGAGGTAGCTTATTTTGAAGTATGGTATGGTATGGTATGCAATGTTTGTAATGCTACCGGGCATGCATCACTTACACTGTCATGTGTACTAGTTATTACTATTTACTTTCTTAATGATAAAAGAGTAATTATATTTCCTATCCTTTGTTCATGTTTTTCTTTGATTATTGTTAAATTCACTTTCTTCTTTGTCCTTTGCTCCAATATTACTTAGTGACAATACTTTGAAGAAATATTATAGTTTCCATTTCATAATAATGAGAGATATACACTATGTTATTGTTCTTATTATTAACTAGGATGTTTCCCAGGCTACTAAATATAACGCTTGGCGCGGTTTATATCTTTGCTGACATATCTCAGCATTACTTCATATGTTTCTGGTTGCTGTGTTTAATCCATTTTTTTCGCATTTCATTATATATCATGTTTGATGGGTAAAAAAAATGACACAAAAATGACCCCAGACAAGTTTTCGAGACTTTTTGTTTTTGCCCGCAATACTTGTGTTACAACTCAAACAAAAATTCCTATTCTTCAAAATTTCTCCTTATCCGTTTTTTTCACACCATTTATTAGATACCATGTTGATGATTGAGACTAGTGCAAAAAGCGGCATAAAAATGTCAAACGTAGGCACGTTTTTTAAACTTTATATTATTGTCCAAAAATATACGTGTATTATAAACCAAAAAAATGCCTATTTTTCAAATTTTCTTACTATCCGTTTTTTTCACACTGTTCACTAGGTGCCATGTTGAGAATTAATACAAGTGCAAAAAAAGCACGAAAATAGCCAACGTAGGCACATTTCTTAAACTTTATATTTTTGCCCAAAATACGTATGTTATAACCCACAAAAAATTCCCATTTTTGAAAAATTCTTACAATCCATTTTTTCAAACTGTTTACTAGATACCATGTTGACAATTGAGACAGATGCAAAAAAGGCACGAAAACAACCAATGTAGGCACGTTTTATAAATTTTATGTTTTTGCCCAAAATATGTGTGTTTAACCGACAAAAAAATGCCAATTTTTTAAAATTTCTTACTGTCCATTTTTTCACACCGTTTACTAGATTCCATGTTGACAATTGAGACAATTGCAAAAAAATGGTATGAAAACGACCAACAGAGGCAAGTTTTTTAAATTTTATAAATTTTACTAAAACACGTGCGTTATACCCTACAAAAAAATGCCAATTTTTCAAAATTTCTTACTATCCATTTTTTCACACCTTTCACTAGATTCCATGTTAAAAATAAAGACAGTTGCAAAAAACGACACGAAAACGACCAACGTAGGCACGTTTTTTAAACTTTATATTTTTGCCAAAAATACATGTGCTATAGCCCACAAAAAATGCCCATTTTTTAAAATTTCTTACTATCCATTTTTTTCACAAAGTTCACTGGATACCATGTTGACAATTGACACATGTGCAAAAAAAGGGCACGAAAACGACCAATGTAGGGACATTTTTTAAATTTTATATTTTTGCGTAAATACGTGTATTAATTAACCCACAAAATATGCCCATTTTTCAAAACAATTTTCTATCTATTTTTTTTACACTATTCACTAGATACCATATTTACAATTGAGACAGGTGCAAAAAAGGACCGAAAACGACCAACGTCGGCTTGTTTTTTAAATTTTATGTTTTTGCCCAAAATACATGTTATAACCCACAAAAAATGCCCATTTTTAAAATTTCTTACTATCCATTTTTTTTTCACACCGTTCATTAGATACCATTTTGACAATTGAGACATGCAAACAATGGCACGAAAACGACCAATGAAGGAAAGTTTTTTCAATTTTATGTTTTTTCCCAAAATACATATGTTATAACCCACAAAAAGTGCTAATTTTCAAAATTTCTTACTATCCATTTTTTCTTACCATTCACAAGATACCATATGTTGAAAATTGAAACAGGTGCAAAAAACGGCACGAAAATGACCAACGTAGGCACATTTTTTAAATTTTATGTTTTTTACAAAAAAAACGTGTCATAACCCACAAAAATTGCCCTTTTTTAAATTTTTTTTACTATCATTTTTTTCACACCGTTCACTAGATACCATGTTGACAATTGAAGAAGGTGCAAAAAACGACATGAAAATGACCAACGTAGGCAAGTTTTTTAAAATTTGCATTTTTGCGCAAAATACGTGTTACAAAAAATGCCCATTTTTCAAAATTTCTTACTATCCATTTATTTCCACACCGTTCACATTTTTCAAAATTTCTTACTATCCATTTATTTCCACACCATTCACTAGATACCATATTCACAATTGAAACAGGTGCAAAAAATAGCACAAAAATGGCTTATGTCGGTACAGTTTTTAAATTTTATGTTTTTGCCCAAAATACGTGTGTTATAATCCACAAATAATGTCATTTTTCAAAAATTCTTACAACCCATTTTTTTCACACCGTTCACTAGATATCATGTTTACAATTGAGACAGGTGCAAAAAAGGCACGAAAACGACCAACATATACATGTTTTTTAAATTTTATATTTTTGCCCAAAATACGTGTGTTATAATCCACAAAAAATGACCATTTTTCAAAATTTCTCACTATCTATTTTTTTCACACTGTTTTCTAGATACCATGTTAACAATTGAGATAGATGCAAAAAGGGCACGAAAAACGACAAACATAGGCACATTTTTTAAATTTTATGATTTTACCCAAAAAAAGTGTGTTATAACCCACAAAAAATGTCCATTTTTTCAAAATTTCTTTCTATCCAATTTTTCACGTTATTCAAGAGATACCATGTCGACAATTAAAACAGGTGCAAAAAATGGCACGAAAACGACCAACGTAGGCACGTTTTTCCAAAATTTAATTTTTTGCACAAACTACGTGTATTATAACCCACAAAAAATGCCTACTTTTAAAAATTTCTTATTATCTATTTTTTTCACACCATTCATTATATACCATATTGACAATTGAAACAAGAGCAAAAAACAGCACGAAAACGACCAATGTTGGCAAGTTTTTTAAAATTTATATTTTAACCCAAATTATAACCCACAAAAAATGCTCACTTTTCAAAATTTCTTACTATCCATTTTTTTCATACCATTCACTAAGTAACATATTGACAATTGAAACAGGTGCAAAAAAAGGCACGAAAATGACCCACGTAGGCATGTGTTTTAAAGTTTATGTTTTTGACCAAAAAACGTATGCTATAACCCACAAAAAATACACATTTTTTGAAATTTTTTACTATCCATTTTTTCGCAACATACACTAAATACCATGTTGACAATTGAAACATGTGAAAAAAATAACACGAAAACGACCACCGTAGGCACGTATTTTAAATTTTATGTTTTTGACCAAAAAAACATTTGTTATATGCTACAAAAAATGCCCATTTTTCAAAATTTCTTACTATCCATTTTTTTAAACCTTTCACTAGATACCATATTGGCAATTTAAATAGGCGCAAAAAAAGGGCAATGTAGGTTATTTTTTAAATTTTATGTTTTTGCCCAAAATACTTGTGTTATAACCCACAAAAAATGATCATTTTTCAAATATTCTTACTATCCATTTTTTTCGCACCGTTAACTAAATACCATGTTGACAATTGAAACATGAGCAAAAAAGTCACAAAAATGACCAATGTAGGCACGTTTTATAAATTTTATGTTCTTTTGCCAAAAAACATGTAATATAACTCACAAAAAATTCCCATTTTTCAAAAATTTTAGCTATCCATTTTTTCACACCATTCACTAGATACCATGTTGACAATTGAAACAGGTGCAAAAAACGGCGAAAAAACGACAAACATAGGCAAGTTTTTTACATTTTATGTTTTTGCCTAAATAAACGTGTGTTATAACCCAAAAAATGCCCATTTTCAAAATTTCTTACTATCCATATTTTTTTCACACAGTTCACTAGATACTAATTTGACAACTGAAACAAGTGAAAAAAAGGCACAAAAACGACCAATGTAGGCAAGTTTTTTAAAATTCATATTTTAACCGAAAATACATGTGTTATAACCCACAAAAAATGCCCTTTTCTAAAATTTCTTAATATCATGTTGACAATTGAAATATGTGCAAAAAATGGCACGAAAATGGCCAACGTAAGCATGTTTTTAAAATTTTATGTTTTTGACAAAAAAACGTGTGTTATAACCTACAAAAAAATGCCAATTTTTAAAAATTTTTTACTATCCATTTTTTAAAACTATTCACTAGATAAAATTTTGAAATTTGAAATAGGTGCAAAAAAGGCACAAAAATGGGCAACGTAGGCAAGTTTTTTAAATTATATATTTTTTTTACCAAAACACGTGTGTTAAAACCAACAAAAAAAATGCCCATTTTTCAAAAATTTTTATTATCCATTTTTTTCACACCGTTCACTAGATACTAATTTGACAATTGAAACAGGTGCAAAAAACGGCACAAAAACGCCCAATGTTGGCAAGTTTTTAAAATTTTATGTTTTAACCATAAAAAACGTATATTATTACCCACAAAAAATGGCCATTTTTTAAAATTTCTTACTATTCATTTTTTTCGTACCATTCACTAAATACCATGTTGACAATTGAAAGAGGAGCAAAAAACGGCACAAAAATGACCACCGTAGGCACGTTTTTTAAATTTTATACTTTTGCCCAAAATATGTGTGTTATAACCCAAAAAAATACACATTTTTAAAAAATTTTACTATTCATTTTTTTTTTCAAACCATTCACAAGATACCATGATTACAATTAAATTTTGGTGCAAAAAATGGCGCACGAAAACAACCAACATAGGCAAATTTTTTAAATTTTATATTTTTAATCAAAATAGGTGTGTTACAACCCACAAAAAATACCATTTTTCAAAATTTCTTACTGTTTATTTTTTCACACTATTCACTAGATACCATATTTACAATTTAAATAGGTGCAAAAAACGGTATGAATATGACAAATGTAGACAAGTTTTTAAAATTTTATGTTTTAACCCAAAATACGTGTGTTATTGCCCACAAAAAATGTCCATTTGTAAAAAATTTTACTATCCATTTTTTCGCACTGTTCACTAAATACAAAGTTGACAATTGAAACAGGTGCAAAAAAGGCACGAAAATGACCAATGTAGGTACGTTTTATAAAAACGTGTTATAAGCTACAAAAAAAATGCCCATTTTTCTAAATTTTTTACTATCAATTTTTTCACATCATTCATTAGATACCATGTTAACAATTGAAACAGGTGCAAAAAATGGCACCAAAATGACCAACATAGGCAAGTTTTTAAATTCAAAATTTAATACTATCCATTTTTTCAAACCATTCAGTAGATACCATGTTGAAAATTGAAATAGGTGCAAAAATCGGCACGAAAACGGGCAACGTAGGCAAGTTTTTTAAATTTTATGTTTTTGCCCAAAATACATGTCTTATAACCCAAAAAAAATGCCAATTTATTAAAATTTCGTACTATCATTTTTCACACCATTCACTCGATACTAATTTGAAAATTGAAATAGGTACAAAAAAGGGCACGAAAAAGACCAATGTAGGAAAGTTTTTAAAATTTATATGTTAACAAAAAAAATGTGTGTTATAACCCACAAAAAATGCCCATTTTAAAACTTTCTTACTGTACATTTTTTGCGCATCATTCACTAAATTCCATGTTAACAATTGAAACGTGTGCAAAAAACGGAACGAAAACGACCAACGTACGCACGTTTTTTAAATTTTATGCTTTTGCCGAATATACGTATGTTATAACCCAGAAAAATACCCATTTTTCCAAATTTCTTACTATCCATTTTTTCACACCATTCACTAGGTACCATATTGAAAATTGAAACAGCTGCAAAAAATGGCACGATAAATAACCAACGTAGGCAAGTATTTTAACTTTTATGTTTTAGCCCAAAATACATGTGTTATAACCCACAAGAATTGCCCATTTTTCAAAAACTTTATTATCCTTTTTTACAAACCATTCACTAAATACCATGTTAAAAATTGAAATAGGTGCAAAAAATGGCACGAAAATAACCAATGTAGGCACGTTTTATAAATTTTATATCTTTTTCTCCAAAAAAACGTGTGTTATAACATACAAAAAATGCCCATTTTTCAAAATATTTTACTATCCATTTTTTCACACTATTAACTAGATACCATGTTGACAATTGAAACAAGTGCAAAAAATGGCACAAAAAATACAACCAATATGGGGAAGTTTTTAAAATTTATGTTTCTGCCCAAAATACGTGTGTTATAACCTACAAAAAATGCCCAATTTTTAAAATTTTTTACTATCCATCTTTTCACACTATTCACTAGATACTATGTTGACAATTGAAATAGGTGCAAAAAACGGCATGAAAAATACGACCAATATAGGCAAGTTTTTAAATTTTATATTTCTGCCCAAAATACGTGTGTTATAACTTATAATCCCTAAAAAATGCTCATTTTTTAAAATTTCTTACTATACATTTTTTTCACATCAGTCACTAGGTGCTATATTGACATGTTAAACATGTACAAAAAATGACATGAAAATGACTAATGTAGGCATGTTTCTAAATTTTATGTTTTTGACAAAAAAAACTTGTGTTATAACCCACAAAAAATGCACATTTTTGAATATTTAATTTTAGTATCTAGTTTTTCACATCATTCATGAGATACCATATTGACAATTGAAATATGGGCAAAAAATGGCACGAAAATGACCAACGTATGCACGATTTTCAAATTTTATTTTTTTGCACAAAATACGTGTTTTATAACCCACAAAATGTCCATTTTTCAAAATTTCTTACTATCCATTTTTTCACACCATTCACTATATACCATATTGACAATTGAAACAAGTGCAAAAAAGGCACGAAAACGACTAGTGTAGGCATGGTTTTTAAAATTTATATTTAAACCCAAAATACGTGTGAAATAACCCACAAAAAATGCCCATTTTTCAAAATTTCTTACTATCCGTTGTTTTGAACTATACACTAAATACCATGTTGACAATTAAAATATGTGCAAAAAATGGTACGAAAATTATCAACGTAGACAAGTTTTTTAAATTTTAAGTTTTTGACTAAAAACGTGTGTTATAACCTACAAAAAATGCCCATTTTTCAAAATTTCTAAATATCCATTTTTTCAAACCTTTCACTAGATACCATGTTGACAGTTGAAATAGGTACAAAAAACGACAAGAAAATGGGCAACGTAGGCAAGTTTTTAAAATTTTATGTTTTTGCGCAAAATACGTGTATTATAACCCACAAAAAATGCCCATTTTTCAAATTCTTACTATCTATTTTTTTCACACCGTTTACTAGATACTAACTTGACAATTGAAATAGGTGCAAAAACCTGTGCGAAAAAGATCAATGTAGGCAAGTTTTTAAAATTTTATGTTTTAACAAAAAAAACATGTGTTATAACCCACAAAAAATGCCCATTTTTAAAAATTTCTTACTATCTATTTTTCCGCACCATTCTCTAAATTCCAAGTTGACAATTGAAACAGGTGCAAAAAAGACACAAAAATGACCAACGTTGGCACATTTTTAAAATTTTATATTTTTGACAAAAAAAATGTGTGTTATAACCTACAAAAATGCCTATTTTTCAAAATTTCTTATTATCTATTTTTTCAAACCTTTAACTAGATACTATGTTGACAATTAAATAGGTGCAAAAAATAGCATTAAAACGGGCAACATAGGCAAGTTTTTAAATTTTATGTCATTGCCCAAAATACGTGTGTTATAACCCACAAAAATGTCAATTTTTCAAAATCTCTTACTATCCATTTTTTCACACCGTTCACTAGATACTAATTTGAAATAGGAGCAAAAAACTACACGAAAAAAGGCCAATGTAGGCAAGTTTTTAAAATTTTATGTTTTAACCAAAAAAATATGTGTCATAACCCACAAAAATGCAAAAATTTTAAAAATTTCTTACTAACCATTTTTTTTAACCATTCTCTAAATTCCAGGTTCACAATTGAAACAGGTGCAAAAAATTGCACGAAAACGACCAACGTTGGCACGTTTTTTAAATTTTATGTTTTCGACCAAAATACGTGTGTTTACCTACAAAAAAAGCATATTTTTCAAAATTTCTTTCTATCCATTTTTTCAAACCATTCACTAGATACCATGTTTACAATTGAAACAAGTGTAAAAAACGGCACGAAAACGTGCAACGTAGGCAAGTTTTTTAAATTTTATGTTTTCGCTCAAAATACGTATGTTATAACCCACAAAAAATGCCATATTTTTCAAAATTTCTTACTATCCATTTTTCTCACACCACTTACTAGGTACCATATTGAAACTTGAAATTGGTGCAAAGAACAGCACGAAAATGACCAATGTAGGCACGTTTTGCAAATTTTATTTTTTTGCACGAAATACGTTTGTTATAACTCATAAAAAATGCCAATTTTTCAAAATTTCTTACTATTCATTTTTTTACACCATTCACTATATACCATATTGACAATTGAAACAAGTGCAAAAAAAACACTAAAACAACCAACGTAAGCAAGTTTTTTAAAATTTATATTTTAACCCAAAATACGTGTGTTATAAACCACAAAAAATGCCCATTTTTTTAAAATTTCTTACTATCCATTTTTTTCACACCATTCACTTGATACCATATTCACAATTGAAACAGGTGCAAAAATAGCACGAAAATGACCAATGTAGGCAAGTTTTTTAAATTTTATGTTTTAACCCAAAATACTATGTTATAACCCACAAAAAAATGTCAATTTTTTTAAAATTTCTTATTATTCATTTTTTCACATCAATCAATACCATGTTGACAAATGTAACAGTTGCAAAAAAGGGCAAGAAAACGACCAATGTAGGCACGTTTTATAAGTTTTATGTTTTTGGCCAAAAACGCGTGTTATAACCTACAAAAAAAATGCCCATTTCTCAAAATTCTTTACTAGCTATTTTTTTCACATCATTCACTAGATACCATATTGACAATTGAAATAGGTGCAAAAAACGGTACCAAAATGACCAAAATAGACAAGTTGATTAAATTTTATGTTTTTGCCGAAAATAGGGGTGTTATAAACCACAAAAATGCCCATTTTTCAAAATTTCTTACTATCCATTTTTTTCACACCATTCACTATATTCCATATTAACAATTGTAACAAGTACAAAAAACAACACGGAAACGACCATTGTAGGCAAGTTTTTAAAAATTTTATGTTTTGACCAAAAAAACATGTGTTATAACCTACAAAAATGCCCATTTTTAAAAATTTCTTACTGTCTATTTTTTGTACCGTACACTAAATTCCCGATTGATAATTGAAACAGGTGCAAAAAACAGCACAAAAGCGATCAATGTAGGCACGTTTTTTAAATGTTATGCTTTTGTCCAAAATATGTGTGTTATAACCCAAAAAAATACTCATTTTTCAAATTTTCTAACTATCCATTTTTTCATACCATTCACTAGATACCATGATTACAATTAAATTTTGGTGCTAAAAATAACACGAAAACAACCAACATAGGCAAGTTTTTAAAATTTTATGTTTTTGACCAAAATATGTGTGTTATAACCCACTAAAAAAATACCTATTTTTCAAAAATTTTACTATCCATTTTTTTGCACCTTTCACTAAATACCATGTTGACAATTGAAACAGGTGCAAAAAAGGGCATGGAAACGACCAATGTATGCATATTTTATAAATTTTTTGTTTTTACCCAAAAAAGTGTGTTATAATCTAAAAAAATGTCCATTTTTCAAAAAAATTTACTATCCAATTTTTTACACCGTTCACTAGATTCTAATTTGACAATTGAAATAGGTGCCAAAAACGGCACGAAAATTACGACCAACATAGCCAATTTTTTTAATATTTATGTTTTTGCGCAAAATACGTGTGTTATAACCCACAAAAATGCCCATTTTTCAAAATATCTTACTGTCCATTTTTTACACCATTTACTAGGCACCATATTAACAATTGAAACAGGTATAGAAAATGACATGAAAATGACCAACGTAGGCACATTTTTTAAATTTTATATTTTTGACAAAAAAATGTGACTATAACCAACAAAAAATGCCCATTTTTCAAAATTTCTTACTATTTAGTTTTTCACATGATTCACGAGATACTATGTTGACAATTGATCTATAACCAACAAAAAATAGCACGAAAATAATCAACGTAGGCACATTTTTCAAATTTTAATTTTTTTCTGCAAAAAAATACGTGTGTTATAATCAACAAAAAATGCCCATTTTTCAAAATTTCTTACAATCTATTTTTTTCACACCATTCACTATATACTATATTAAAAATTTGAAACAAATGCAAAAAATGGCACGAAATGACCAATGTAGGCAAGTTTTTAAAAATTTATATTTTAACCCAAATTTTTTTTGTGTTATAACCCCAAAAAAATGCCCATTTTTCAAAATTTCTTACTATCCATTTTTTCGCACCGTACACTAAATACCATGTTGACAATTAAAAGTGCAAAAAATGGTACGAAAACGACCAACATAGGCATGTTTTTTAAATTTTATTTTTTTAACTCAAAAATTTGTGTTATAACTTATAACCTACAAAAAATGCCTATTTTTCAAAATTTCTTACTATCCATTTTTTCAAACCTTTCTCTAAATACCGTGTTGACAATTTTAATAGGTCCAAAAAGCGCATGAAAACGGGTAACATAGGCAAATTTTTAAAATTTTATGTTTTTGCCCAAAATACGTGTGTTATAACCCACAAAAAATGCCTATATTTCAAAATTTCTTACTATTCATTTTTTTAAACCGTTCACTAGATACGAATTTGAGGATCGAAATAGGTGCAAAAAAGACACGAAAACAACCAATGTCAGAAAGTTTTTAAAGTTTTATATTTTGACCAAAAATAGATGTGTTATAACACATAAAAAATGAGGATTGAAATAGGTGCAAAAAAGGCACGAAAACAACCAATGTCAGAAAGTTTTTAAAGTTTTATGTTTTGACCAAAAATAGATGTGTTATAACATAAAAAATGCACATTTTTCAAAAATTTTTACTATCTATTTTTTTGCACCATTCACTATATACCATGTTGACAGTTTAAATTGGTGCAAAAAATGGCACAAAAATGACCAACTTAGGCAAGTTTTTTAAATTTTTTGTTTTTGCCTAAAATACGTTTGTTATAACACACAAAAAATACCCATTTTTCAAAATTTCTTACTATCCAATTTTTTCACATCATGCACTAGGTACCATATTAGCAATTGAAACAAGTGCAAAAAATGTCAAGAAAATGACCAACGTAGGTACTTTTTTTAAATTTTAAATTTTTGAACAAAAAACTTGTGTTAAAATCCACAAAAAAATGCTCATTTTTCAAAATTTGTTACTATCCATTTTTTCACATCATTTGCGAGATACCATGTTAACAATTGAAACAGGTGCAAAAAACTGCACGAAAACAACCAACGTAGGCATGTTTTTCAATTTTTTTTGCACAAAAAACGTGTGTTATAACCCACAAAATATACCCATTTTTCAAAAGTTCTTACTATCTGATTTTTCAAACCATTCACTATATACCATATTAACAATTGAAACAGTGAAAAAAGGACACGAAAATGACCAATGTAAACAAGTTTTTTAAAAATTTATATTTTAACCCAAAATACGTGTGTTATAACAACCAAAAAATGCCCATTTTTCAAAATTTCTTACTATATATTTTTTAACACCATTCACTAGATACCATATTGACAATTGAAAAATGTGCAAATAACGGCATAAAAATGAACAATGTAGGCACATTTTTAAAAATTTTTGTTTTTGACAAAAAAACGTGTGTCATAACCCACAAAAAATGCCCCATTTCAAAATTTCTTACTATACAAGTTTTCACATAATTCACGAGATACCATGTTGACAATTGAAACAGGTGTAAAAAACAGCACGAAAACGACCAACGTAGCATGTTTTTTTAATCTTATGTTTTTGCACAAAATACGTGCATTATAACCCACAAAAAATGCCCATTTTTCAAAATTTTTTACTACTATCCATTTTTTTCACACCATTAACTATATACCATATTGAATAGTAAAACAAGTGCAATAAACGGCACGAAAATGACCAACGTAGGCATGTATTTTAAATTTTATGTTTTGACAAAAAAAACGTGTGTTATAACCTACAAAAAATGTCCATTTTTCAAAATTTCTTACTATTTAGTTTTTCAAATCATTCTTGAGATACCATGTTGACAATTGAAACAGGTGCAAAAAACAAAACAAAAATGACTATCATAGGCACGTTTTTCAAATTTTATGATTTTTCACAAAATACGTATGTTATAACCCACAAAAATGCCCATTTTTCAAAATTTCTTACTATCTATTTTTTTCACACTATTCACTATATACCATATTGACAATTGAAACAAGTTCAAAAAACGGTAGGAAAACGACCAATGTAGGCAAGTTTTTAAAAATTTATATTTTAACCCAAATACATGTGTTATAACACACAAAAAAATGCCCATTTTTTAAATTTTTTTAATATAAAATTTTTCACACCGTTCACTAAATACCATGTTGATAAATAAACCAGGTGCAAAAAACGGCACTAAAACGCCAATATAGGAACATTTTTTAAATTTTATGTTTTTGCCCATAATACGTGTGTTATAACCCATAAAAAATGCCTATTTTTCAAAATTTCTTGCTTTCCATTTTTTTTACACCATTCACTAAATACCTTGTTGACAATTGAGACAGGTGCAAAAAAGGGCACGAAAATGGTCAACGTAGGCACTTTTTTTAAACTTTATGTTTTTGTCTAAAATACGTATGTTATAAGTTATAACCCACAAAAATGCCCATTTTTCAAAATTTCTTGCTATCCATTTTTTTCATACCGTTCACTAGATATTATGTTGATAATTAAGACATGTACAAAAAACGGAAAGAAAACGACCACCGTTGGCATGTTTTTTAAATTTTATGCTTTTGCCCAAATTACGTGTATTATAACCCACAAAAATGCCCATTTTTCAAAATTTCTTACTATTCATTTTTTTACACCGTTCACTAGATACCATGTTGACAATTGATACAAGTTAAAAAAACGGCATGAAAATGGCCAATGTAAGTACGTTTTTTAAACTTTATGTTTTTTTGCCAAAATACCTATGTTATAACCCCAAAAAATGCCAATTTTTCAAAATTTCTTACACTACCCATTTTTTTCACACCGTTCACTGGATACCATGTTGACAATTGAGGCCGGTGCAAAAAACGACACAAAAACGGCCAACGTAGGCACATTTTTTAAACTTTTGGTTTGCCCAAAAAACGTGTGTTATAGCACACAAAAAATTTCCATTTTTCAAACTTTCTTACTATTCTTTTTTTCACAACGATCACTAGATATTATGTTGGCAATTGATACGGGTGCAAAAAATGGTACAAAAGCAAGCAACATAAGTATGTTTTTTTAGACTTTTTTATTTTAAACCAAGATACATGTGTTATAAGCTACAGAAAATGCTCATTTTTTCAAAATGCCTTACTATTCATTCTTTTCACACTGTTTACCGAATACATGTTAGCAGCAATTGAGACGGTTGAAGAAAACTTACTCCTTCCACATGCATAAATATGCTGAATTTCTTTATCAAATTTAAAAGAAAAAAAAGAGAGAAAGATATATGCCCGTTAAAGTAGACAATTTTATATATACCAGCCACCATTGCAATTTTGGCGTCCTAGAAATTAATTTTCCAATATTTCTATGGGCATAAAGTTTTACGCAAATGCTGCCAACAATGCAGATATACATTTGCACAAGAATTTTAGAAAAAGAAAGACAAAATCAAACCAATGAATTATACAATGTCCTGATGAACTTTATTGGACACCTGCCTCCCTCTTTTCGGAGGAGAAAAAGATAACATGCATCTCAAGCCGTAATCTAAAGCCGCGTGGTTCTTGAAATGGAAAAAGTATTGCCCAACTTTTTCTTCTAAAACAAGAATTCGACTCTTAAGCTTCCAATTTCCTTTTCTACTTCTTCACTGCTCTTGTAAATAAAATGAAATAACCAGTGATGATGCATCATGCATGGAAGATTGATGAAACAACGGAATGATTTAGTGGGATTAAAATTAAAAAACAAAAAGGGGTATATACTATTATTTGGTGCACTCATCACACAGTCCCATAAACACAATGTCTCCAATGGATTTTGACACATTTTTTAGTGTTTATTTTATTGGCCTCTATGGCAGATCTACGGAAGAAATTATATATTATACGGTTTTGAGAAAGTTATTACTGGGAGCACTTACCGGGAGTTGAGACGATGTCGTAATACATCACTAGTAGTAGTAGTCACAGTGATGGGATGGGACTGGCACTCTGGGCCTCTGGCAATGGCGTCTCTATATATTTTAGAATCGGCAAAATCTGTGGACACCATCCCCAACTATGCAAATACTACACTACAGTAGTAGGGGCTAGTGCAGCCAACTTAAAAGATTCTGAGCAGTATATAAACATAGAACTGAGCTGCTGCTGTACTATAGTATTGAATTAAGTACATTGAAACAACAAGTCACTTCTCTAGCACTACTAGTCTATCAACTTGATGCATTTTTTGTGCTCATTATTATCCGCATCTGGAATTGTGCATCACTGAAACATGTTATTTAAAGACCATATCGCCCGGAGATGCTACTATATATGCCATGGCAGATTGGCAGGCCATTGGAGCCAGCAGCGGCCAGCCAGCCTCTCTGGATTCTGACAAGTTATAAAAGAAAGAATCAAAATCAACCTGCACAGAATTCTGACTAGCTACTTCTGAACCATAACGAGTTTAATACTTTAATTGGTTCAATTCAATCACAAGATGTACTCATTTTCTTTCTTTTCTCTTTTTTTTTTTTTTTTGAGTAATTCCCTCCGTTTTCCAGAAGGGTTTAAGTAAACTTTTGGGCAAAACGTATTTCCTGCTACCAATCTAGATTTTTCTTACAATTAGAACCCTCTTCTGATGGGAAGTTTGGAAAAAAAATTTGTTCATAAAGATTGTGCAAAATCACTCCATTAGTATTTCAATGGAGAAGGAATCTCTTCATTTATTTTATGTCCTCAAGTGATTTGCAAGATTATACAAACATAAGGTTAAAATTCTCTTTAATATTTAAAAAAAATGCTATTCTTTCATACTAAACAAAATTATTACCTTAATTACTTGATGTCTCATTATTCATTGAAAGGCAAAAAAAGGCAAATTTAATGTAGAGGTTGTGGCTTTGATTATTTTGTATGGTTTTAAATTTTTATAAGATACTGAATACAGCGATGAGTTGGTCCTAAATTTTGATGTATAGCAATTAATGCTCACAACGTAAGTATGTTCCTTTATTTTATCCTAGAGGTTTTTGTTATTATATCGAAAAATTGTTGTCATTTTGTTTCTTGCAGTTTTGTTTGTATTAATGTGGGATTATGCTTCTACAATGTTTCCAAATTCCAGACATAATTAGCAGTCCAAGAGCTTGATTTTACCGCTCTTTCAACAACCGATTGTATATATCATTTTAATACTGTATACTAAAATATAGATTATTGCAATGATTGTTTAGGCACTAAAGGATGATATATAATTTAGGGCGGATAGCAATAAAAGCTTCAAAAATTACCAAACCAAACAATGGTTTTATAATAATTCAAGCAATGTTAATTAAGGCTAATGTATCATCTATAACACTTGATTAACTTTTTTTTTTCATATTTTATTTTTCTTTAACCGGTTCTAAGTTTAAGAAAAAGAATAAGGTTATAACGTATTGACACCAGACATAAAAATTGTCAAACAGATCGCATTGATAAAATATAATCTATATATTCGGTCAAATTAGTTGTTATTGTCGTTTTGTTATTATTATTTTTTACTTGGTGCATTAACATCTTGCACCAATTAAAAGAGTAATTCAAATGGCGATCAAATGGGAACTTAATCCATAGTTTACGCATGAAAGCAATCCTGAGAATTCACACGCAATAATGAGCCCGTTTTCAGTTTTATAATCCATTTCAAACAAATTAATTATAGGCAACTATGAAAAGCTCATGAAAGATAGTTTTGGTGTAGAACAAATTACACAATATATGTGATATATTACCGCCAAAGGAACTTAGTATGAATTAATATACATGATGAACACACACAAACGATCGATACACAGTACGTAGTTTAATTTATATGCATAATATTATAACTAGCAATGTACAGATAATTCTCTAGACGTGGCTTTTGATCGAAGCACTGTATCCAGTTTCATCATCATAATACTTTGACCAAAGCATTACACCTCCATATTTAGCAGAGCCCTTAATGGCAGGAAGAACTTGTGATGTTAAATCATTTACTGGAATGAAGCCACTTCCAGCAGCATCAGGGGCAGCAGGCAATCCAAGGAAAATCTTTGTAGCATGAATGGATGAAGTCCATTGTTTCCATGAATTTTCAAGATTTATTAACTCTCCTGATTGGTACTGACAGGGCGGATTGTTGTAAAATTGAACCCAAACGTAGTCAAACAGGCCTGTTTTCAAAGCACCCCCAACCCATTGATCTGGAAATGGGCACTGAGGAGCTGCAGTCAAGTAAACCTTCTTGCCTCTCTTGCTATATTGAGACAAAAATCTTGCAAGTTCGTCCCAATGTTCGCCTGTTCCTCCTTCGATATCGAAATCAATACCATCCAAAACTCCATCGCCTAGAGGGCGAGTGGAGGAATGTCCCCCAAGGAAATTGTTCCACAGATATGTAGCAACTTGTCTTGCATCTGCAGTTGAGTCAAGAGAGTAGCTGACAACTCCTCCACCAATGGAAAGCATCACTTTGATCCCTTTTGCTTGACACGATTTTATGTCGGCGCTTAAGACCGTGCAAGCATTGCTATACGGATCACAATGACCAGCCAGGTTGATCATTGGAGTCCTACCACCGCCGAATGTTGAGAGAAATGCCAAGTTAACAAATTGATAGTCTCCACTTGCACAAGTCTCAGCAAGTGTACCTTCATTTCCATTCTGACCCCAATAGATAGAAATTCCTCCACCTTGAGATTGCACCACTAGCATGAATATTGCTAGCGAAACAACTGCCAGTTTCATTGAGGCGGCCTTCATAAGTGCCATTTTTAGAACTAGCCCAACTTTGATCAATTTAATTGTTGCACAAAACTGTATTGTTTTGCCTAATTTGTTGCTGAAATTATGCTTGTAATGTGAGCATTTTATAGGGGTAAAAGTAAGGTAAAGACAACATCTTTATATAATTCATACGAACATATAACGATGCTACAATTTTGTGTCTATCAGAGGTGCGTGGCTGAGAGGTTAGTTTTTCTCTTATCTCCATATACTTTGATTTTACATATTGATATGACCCGAGTATATCAAGAGAGGTTCCATTTTTGGATGAGAAGAATGTCATGTTCATTCTTGCTGTCTTCGTGATGATTTTTGCATAATATAAACTATATAATGATGATATATTTTGATAGTTTAATTCAGAAATTATCATTAACTTGCCAACAAATTTTGAAGATTACCTGACTTATTGAAATATGCAACTCTTGACAAGCACCAGTTTAGTGATCTTTAGTAGTAACTAAATTAATTAATATCCACTTCGCATGTTTTGTAATATCTCTATATTTTATATTCTATAACATTTTATATCAATGTACACGTCTTTTCATCATCAATATTAGTGGTAATCATTAATGATTTATATCTTTAATAAAATGACACGAAAGATCGTGATTACTCAATGCTATGCTCTATGACAAATTGAATTTTCTGTTCTTGTCTCAAATATAAATTGTGAATGAAGGAGTTATATGATTTGAGTGTTGCAGCAGTATGCACTTGTCCTTTTGTTTTGTAGATTTGGACATTTTCGAATCACTCAATTATGAAACAAACAAAGAAAGGACCAAACTATTGTCTTGGCCTAAAATAATCAATTGCCATTCTAATTAACTGCATCTCAACCCTATTGTCACTCTACCCTCTTTGTTTTTTTTTTTTTTAAAGATAAAAACAGTGTAAGTAATTGAAACATAATGATCGACATTATTCTCCTCTATTTCAACAAGAAATTATGAAGCTTTTTGTCCACATGAACAAATGAAATTAACATAAAAGTCAGTACTGGGCTGTTTTCAGATTAATGGATTCATTCTCTATTGGCATGAGATATGCAATTGGAGTGAATAATGCTTTTTCAACAAAATATGAATATTACTTATTGCTTTTGAAATATGCAAACACAACCACTTGTAAATCTGATTCATATATATATCAAGAACTTTTTGGTAGAATAAATATTGTATATTAGATATTGCTTTTTTGAATAATTTTATTTTTGTTTTGGTTTATAACTTCGTTGGTAAAATTTAAAATAAAGAGCAAAACCATGCTATTGATGCAAGTATTTCAAAGTAAGATATCATTACACCAAGAAATAAATATTCATCTTTTCTAAATACTAAACATAATTGGCTAAAACTATAACACCATTTAATTCAAAATTTTCAATTAATTGAGCACGCCTAGCATATATATTTTTTCACAGTAGTAGGATGTATATACCCATGGAACTCAATAATTATGCTGATTTGTTCAACATTATCTATGTTTGGATTTTTCCCTCCAAAAAGGAACATCTGTATGCATGAAAGAAGTATTCGATTGCATAGAGTATGACAGAGGTAGGTCGATTAACGGTTCATAGATTAAAAAAAATGATCCAAGAATATATAAGAGCATTCACTCCTTCTCTTTAAATCTTTAATTATTGATAATTTAATTAATTAACAAGATTCATGGAGATTTGGTAAAATTAAATCTAATAAAACCCTAAATCAATTGAAAAAAAAAAAAACTAGAGAGGATTTCATTTATGGAGATTTTGGTACAACTAAAAGTGAAAAAAAATAATGCTAGCTAGGGCTGCTTTCTATGGAGACATATTGAAAAGTTTAGTAGTTAGTGTTGAACCAAAAATACTTCGAAAAGACTTGTGTTAATGGTAGCACGTCTTAAATTTACAATATATAGAAAAATTAAGTTCCTTATATCTTTTTCTTTTTTATTTTTATTACTGGAAATTATTAAATTGGGCTAATTTTCAAACAATTAATAATTTCAAGAGTTAATTAAAATGCTAAAATTAAAAGTTTAAAAGACATATTACAACCCATGAATTATAGTTCAGAGTGGTATAACTAAACTAACTAGAAATCATTAAAGTTAAGGAATTCATGGTGTTACAAATACCATAAAAGAAAATTTATTTTAGACAATCAAACTTATAATAAATAGGTCCATGATTTTATGTAATTTTTAATTCTCGTTATAAATCACAACAAATCATGTAAGAGTCGGCCAAACAATTGCAAGTAGTATTAAGTTCAAATCATTTTACTTGACAAAAATAGAATAAATCACATATCTAAACAAATCATGAACTATATTAATTAATTATATATTATCCAATTACATGGTAAACCTAAAGTGTTAAAGAACTAGAACATGGCCAAAAAAAAAATGAAAACATAGTAAAAGACGAAGACATGAATTCTAGACATCAATGGAAGAACGAAATTATTAAGCTCGTTATGCAACATGTGCATGAAAGTGAGTTGGATTGAACAAACACAAGAGGTGTATGAAAATGAAAACAATTTCTTGTCCTAAAAAATCAAACTCAATATCAGAGAGGAAAAGGGTGAAAATATTCGATGAAGTAAAAGAGGTAAAACTTGTATAGACCATCATTAATTGTTGAAAAAAAGAAAATTTAGATAATTAAGTGTTATAGAAATCATGAATACACACAAATTTACGTACATTGCAACAATGTGATATTACTGCCAAACCAACTGGTATAAATATACATGAACACACACACACACAATCGAAAGATAGACAGTATATTATAATTAGAAATGTACAACAAATTCTAGACGTGGCTTTTGATTGAGGCACTATAGCCAGTTTCATCGTCATAATACTTTGACCAAAGCATTACACCTCCATATTTAGCAGAGCCCTTAATGGCAGGAAGCACTTGTGATGTTAGATCATTTACTGGAATAAAGCCACTTCCAGCAGCATCAGGAGCAGCAGGCAGTCCAAGGAAAATCTTTGTAGCATGAATTGATGAAGTCCATTGCTTCCATGAATTTTCAAGATTTAATAAGTCCCCGGATTGGTACTGACAAGGCGGATTGTTGTAAAACTGAACCCAAACGTAATCAAACAGGCCTGTTTCCAAAGCACCCCCAACCCATTGATCTGGAAATGGACACTGAGGAGCTGCAGTCAAGTAAACCTTCTTGCCTCTCTTGCTATATTGAGACAAAAATCTTGCAAGTTCGTCCCAGTGTTCACTTGTTCCTCCTTCGATATCAAAATCAATCCCATCCAAAACTGCATCACCTAGAGGGCGAGTGGAGGAATGTCCCCCAAGGAAATTGTTCCACAGATATGTAGCAACTTGTCTTGCATCTGCAGTTGAGTCAAGGGAGTAGCTAACAACTCCTCCACCAATGGAAAGCATCACTTTGATCCCTTTTGCTTGACACGATTTTATGTCGGCGCTTAAGACCGTGCAAGCATTGCTATACGGATCACAATGACCAGCCAGGTTGATCATTGGAGTCCTGCCACCGCCGAATGTTGAGAGAAATGCCAAGTTAACAAATTGATAGTCTCCACTTGCACAAGTCTCAGCAAGTGTACCTTCATTTCCATTCTGACCCCAATAGATAGAAATTCCTCCACCTTGAGATTGCACCACTAGCATGAATATTGCTAGCGAAACAACTGCCAGTTTCATTGAGGCCTTCATAAGTGCCATTTTTAGAACTAGCCCAACTTTAGTAATTTGCTTCTTAATTGCACGAAACTGTATTGTTTTGCTTTGTTGCTGAATGCTTGTAATGTGAGCATTTTATAGGGGTAAAAATAAGGTAAAGACAAGAGCTAACGGAAATTTAAACCTACAATTTTGTGTGTATGCGAGGTGCGTGGCTGAGGGGTTAGTTTTTTCCCTTGTCTCCGTATGCTTAGTTTTACATATGATATGACTAGAATACATTAAGAGATTCCATTCTTGGATGAGAAGAATGTCATGTCCATTGCTGGTTTCTTCAAGGGGATATAGTTGAATTCATAAATTATGACTAATATTCTGTATCACTCTTATATATATATCATGTACTATCACTTTATAAGATTTTATAACATGTTTATTTAACATTTATCCCTTAATGTGCGCTAACACTTGATAGGGTTTTAGTATTTAAAAGTACACATGTCATATTTATATACAGGGATGCACAAAATGATACACTAAATGATATACAAGATACAAAGCCAATTATCAATGACTTGGCAACCAAATTTAAACATTTGCTCATGACTTGAAAATATGTAACTCAACGCACACGATGCTCTATGACAAATTGAATTTTCATTTCCCCTCAATGTAAATTGTCAATGAGTAAGATGCTTTGAGCATTATGCACCTGTCCTTTTGTTGTTTAGAGTTGGACATTTTCGAATCATACCATTATGAAACAAGCAAAGCAAGGACCAAACTAATGTCTTGGCTTAATTAAAACAAGTTTCCTGTAAAAAAACAGGTATATATATATATATATATATAAAATTACGATTTTAACGTACAATAAAAATGGTAAAAAATTAAAATCACGATTTTAATGGTCATTAATTAGACGTTACATATATGAACCCATTTCATAAGAGTTGTCAAGAGTTGTCGTGTTAAAAATAATCAATTTCCCTTCTAACGTCTAAGTTCATCTCAAGCCTATTGTCACTCTACCCTTTTTGTTTTTCAGATTATGAAGCTTTATGCCCACATCAACAAGTGTAATTATAACCTACCAAGAGAATATGAAAAATCAATGGCATGTTCTCAGATGAATTAATTCACTCATTCTCTATTGACATGAGAAATGCAATAGATATATTGAATTCCTTTTCCACATAATCTTTAAAAAAAAAACATAATGCTTTTGAAAATGATATTGAATATTAATGCTTTTGATCAGGATATTGAAAATTAATTATTTGAACAAAAATTTTCAGTCTATAACTTAATTTGTTTGTAAAATTATAAACAAAGCTCAAGCAAACGCCATTTTGATTCGAGTAGATGTCATTTCAGATATAGGAGATATATGAATAAATAGTATTAAAATAAACTAATATGTGCATAAATAAATTAAAATTAAACAAAATACCAACTTAAAACAAAACGCAGATTTCCCACATTATTATTATTTTTTTGTTAAAATAAAAAAGCCAACTATAGCATGAAAGAAAAACTTAGGTAACCCTAAGATTCGATTCCTATATATATAAGGAATTAAAAAACAACTAAAAAGTGCCTTTACATTGTCTTTAAATTGTGAAAAAACAAACTCACACACATTACTAAACCGTCCTAAAACAAACTCGATCACACTCGTTAAGATTTCGATTTCATCGTTCGTTTTTCATCATTCTAATTTCTCTCAATCAACCCTACGAAACCCCCCCCCCCCCCCCAGTTCTCATTCTATCAAACGTAAGAAAAATCATCAAACTAGTTCTTGATTCTACATTCTAACACAGCAGTAAGAAAAATAATCAATCTTTTTTCATCAGTTTTTTATCATTCTATCAATTTTCGGTTCTGTACGTACATGATGATGAATATGGGTACACCCCCGGGCTTCCGTTTTTTGCCAATCGAACAAGAATTAATCCAGATTATCAAGATGAAGGTTCAGGGCGTAAAGAATATTATTCCTGCACTACTACAGAAATCACTTTCTAAAACGGTTATTATTAATTATTTAAAACGGGTTTTTGATTTTCCAAACCGTTTTAAATATGGGCGTTCTAGAAAGTCCTACTTTTTTAAAACGGTTAAGAAACCGTTCTTAATAGTGTTTTTTTACAACGGTTTGTATTGAACCGTTGTAAAAAAGATAACACTTTTTCCACCATTTTTATAATAAAAAAATTGTATCTTTTTTTACAACCAGATTTGGGGAATCGTTTTTGTCCAGAAAGATTTTCAAATTTCAAACCCAGTTACTATTCATCATCTTCCTCACTTGAAGATGCTGTAGAATAGCCATCCACAATCATACATGAAATCCCGATTTCAAACCTTGGCAATCACAACCGAATAGTCTCAAGTCTTATATACATCGTCATACAGTATTTCAAATTATATTGGAGGTGGGAAAATTCATTTGGAGAAAGGTAAGTGCAAAATTTAACATAAACTCTGGGAAAATTCATCTTGGAGGTGGGAAAATTCAAGAGTCATTTTCTCCCTCGAAGTCTCTACCACCCCTACTACTGGCCTTCGATCAAATGCTTGAAAATTGCTCGATATAACATAAACTCTGCACAAGCTCACCTCATGGCTTAACTGCAAATCCCAGAAGAAAAATGTTTAAAACTGAACAAAAAACAATGAAAAAGTATGCAAACAAATCAGTGTTAGTACTAACCTTAGGAATAGCATAAGTAGATGAACAAGGCAATATTTCTTCTTTGATAGCTTTCATTTTCCACTTTGTTTTTCTTCCTGTTGGAGCTTTTCCACTTTCTGGTTCTACATTATTTCCCAAAAACAAAAACAAAAAACATGAGAAATGAAGAGAACAAGAAGGTACAAGCACATTACTTGTTTCTTTACACCAAAATTTCAGAGCTTTGAAAGACCCACAAGCATGAAACAAAGTTTAAAGAGAATTTCTAAACCCAGATGAGAAGGAAACATTGGGATGTTTATAAAGGAAGAGAAAGGACAGAAGTAGAAGGGAAGAAATAATTTAGAAAGGGAAAAAAATTCCAGTTTTTTAACACGGTTACACGCTAACCGTACTAAATAATTTAGAATTTCAGTTTTCTAGAACGGTTAAACTCTTAACCGTGTTAGAAAACTGAAAATTTTCACTTTTCTAACACAGTTCAAGTGCAACCGTACTAGAAAGTCTGAAAAAGATGTGTAAAAAGTGCACTATTCCAGTTTTTTAACACAGTAACACGCTAACTGTACTAAATAATTTAGAATTTCAGTTTTCTAGAATGGTTAAACTCTTAACCGTGTTAGAAAATTGAAAATTTTCACTTTTCTAACACGGTTCAAGTGCAACCGTACTAGAAAGTCTGAAAAAGATGTGTAAAAAGTGCACTTTTTTCACCGGTTATCTTATAACCGGTGTAAAAAGTGCTCCTGTTCACTAAATTCTTGTTTAATATTACGATAATGCCACCGCATTTTTATAAATTACACCGGGTTATGTTTAACCGCTCTAAAAGGGGCGGTTTAAATTCGCCATTTTGTAGTAGTGCTGATATCGTTCTTGAAAAAACATTATACGGTAATGGCATGGATGCAACGCCGTGGAATGTTTTCACTCATGCCGATAATGATAAATGGCAATTTCTTGATAGTATGGGAAAGAATGAAACCAAGAAAGATGCGTACGTTATTACAAAGTTGGTGAAGATGAGTGCCAAGAAAATATCAAGAACCGCCGGTTGCGGCACCTGGGATGGACAAACTAAGCCAGCCCACATCAAGAACTATCAAGGTGACAAGATTATCGGATGCATGAAGAGTTTAAACTATCTCGTTGATCCAAGTCACGAATCAGAGGCTGCCAACAAGGGTTATTGGTACATGCACGAGTACTCACTTTCTGAGGATTCTTTGAAAGAAATTGGGACTACTACTACAGATAATTATGTGATTTGTCGGATAATAAGGGATGATTAATCGAAGCCTGCTAAGATGAAATCGTCAAAAGTGGATGGTGGGAAACCGATTAAGTGTCAAGAAAGTGATAATTCGGTAAATCACAATGGAAACCAACAAGTTGATCATGAAGATGCAAATCCCCGGCAAGCTATTGGAGAGTCAAATCCTCCACAATACTATAATGAGTATGGAGTTTATGAACATGCGAACATTCCCCAAGCTATTGAAGAGAATCAAATCCTCCACAATACTATAGTGAGTATGGAGTTTATGAAGATGTAAATATTCCCCAAGCTATTGAAGAATCAAATCCTCCACAATACTACTATAATGAGCATGGAGTTGATGAGCATGCAAATCCTCCACAGGCTGTTGAAGAGTCAATTAATCATCCACAATACTATAATGATCAGTATGGAGTGGATACTTCATCATCAAGCGGCATCCAGTTTGGAGTACCGGAAGAAGCGAGCAATATCGAAAATCATGGCTGTCCAATGGAAGGTTTTGTTGATCAATCTATCGACTATGATGCTGTGGCTTTTGCATATTGGCTCGATGTTCAAACGTTATACGAGATGAATAGGTTATTTAGTTGATCAGCAAAAGGTATAGGAGCTTACAAATAATCCCTGAAATATTAGTAATTATTATCAATAAATGATATATTATATTCACAAAAACTCTTGTAAAACAATTTCATATATGAAAGGTGATACCCAAATTTCATTATACTTGATATGATTTTTTTTTTATGTTGATATGTTCATATTATATTTGATACGCTAATTTTTATATATTTGATATACTAATTTTTATATACTTGATACACTAAGTTTTGTATACTTGATACGTTAATTTTTTATACTTGATACGTTAATTTTCGGATTGATATTTTGACTTGAAAATTAATACATACTACGTTAATTTTTGCATTAATACGCAAGTCGCACATATGAACCTGTTTTACAAGAGAATGCCCCTATTATATTACATTCTATATAATATGAAAATAAAAAATGTGTACATAATAATAAATTGAACAAAATCTAACATGAAGTTTAAAAAAAATGGTCCATATATAATAATAAGTCAAGAAAAAAAATAAAATATATATACAAATACAAAAAAAAAATTGTCCATAATAATAAGTCAAAACAGAAAATATAAGAAAACCTAAAATTATGTTAAGAAAATCAAGAAAATTAAATTGATAACAATATAATAATATACACAGTTATTGTGTTAATTGTGATTTTTAATAATTTAAACAATATTATATATAATTCTACTTCTAGCTAGGTTGAGTAAGAAGTTCCCTAAACCAATCCAAGAAAACGCAAGTAAAGTAAAAGTTTTTTAAACCATTTCAATTAAGAAAACACACAAAATAATAATAATATAATAAAAACAACTTACACAAATATAATTAGAAATTAAATAATTTTCTTATCCTTAAGTTTTAAAGAACTAGAATACGACTAATAAAAGAAAAGTTCAACTAAACATCAATGCAATAACTAAAGCTTGACATGCAAAATAGACAAGAAAGTGAGTTGGGCTGAAACAACCCAAAACTTGAGTTAGGCTGGGTACTAGTTATCCATTTTCAAGTCTATGAGCATACTCTATTTATGGGTCAAGCGGATTATATGTTCCTACTAATTGAGCCCACAAAATTTTGCTTTCATGCAAAAATTAGGTATTTCCAAGATTATCTCAAATAATTGTTACAAAAAATGAGAGATGTGAAGTGTGAACCAATGAAAAACGGTGTGAACATAAAAGCATTTTCTTATCGTACGAAATCGAACTCATAAGAGAGAAAAATGTGAAATAAAAAAGGATTTGGGTATGTTGTATCACTTTCATATGTATCACTCTGTGTACCATTTTATAAAAAGACAACACGTGTTTTTTTAGTTTGTTATCTAATTTTTAAAAATTAAACTAAACCCTAACCAAATAATTAGTAAACGGGATAAGTAATTGTACACGTGTCAATTTTTTATAGAGTGATACACGGAATAGGAATAGTATATGAAAGTGTACAGTTACCGGGTATAATCTTATTCTTAAGAGAAATCAAATAAATGGTAAAGTAAAAGAGGTAAAACTTGTCTCCATAGACCATCATCATATATTATTGATAGAAAAAAAATTAAATGGTTCAATCTTTTATTTGAATTCTTATAACATTTTATAAATGTGCAACGTATCTTTTCATTAAAGGAATAATGATTACTATTAGTATTACTGTAAAACACATGATACATTTATATAAAATGCTATCGGAAGTGAAACATGCATAATTATACAATATCTAAATTAACTTGGAAAAAAGAAAAGTTAGGTTAATGTTGTTAAAATCAAAAAGAAAAAAAATGTGAGAAAATTATTTAGGCGGCTATGGCAAGAGTCTTCTTACTTGTGCAATTTCCAATAGAGCAATGATAGAGGGAGTGAAAGATTGGAGTGACTGACGTGGCAGTGATAAAAAGACAAACTAATACCCTAACCAAATGATGGGTGAACCCTAATGGGTAAGGGATAAGTTTGTCTTTTTATCACTGCCACGTCAGTCACTCCAATCTTTCACTCCAGAATTTCGCTCCCCTATCATTTTTCTTTCCAATATTATAATGGCCACGATTCCATTGTGTTCTTCTTCTCTCACTTCAAGATAGCCACCATTGTACCAAACTTCAAAGCATGCCACCAATTTGTCTGCAATTCATGCAAATTACTAGTAGCATTTTTCACCTCCATGCATTAAGTTTATAATCAATGAATCCAATTCAAAATTTTTGTTCCATGAACACAGTCACATGCATGTTTATGCTTGGACTCATCAATCTTAGTGTATTTTGTATAGTAGTAGTGAATAGTGATGCTCAACATATTAAGCACTTTCTTATATATCTTGACATTATTACAATATCAGTCACATATATTGTACATCCTTAAATAAAAATTTATCTGTCATTGAGTTGACCATAACACAAAAAAAATGTGGGGGGGGATGGGATGTATATGAATTGGAGCATTAAGGGACCACACTGAAATTGGTAGACAAGTAACCAATGGCCATTTTTTTTCTGTGGGTCTTACAAGACAAGTGTGTCACATCATATAAAAGTTCAAAAAACCTATTTTTGCAATGAAAGAAAAGCAAATAAAATATCGACCAAACCAGCTTGTGAAGAACATGACCATATAATGTGAAAATCAGCCCCTTCTCCATTCTTGCCCTCCTTACAGCCACTAGTACTGGCAAATGGTCCATACAGATTCGCTAAAACCCATATGGATCAAGGTTACTTCACATGGACACCGTTGTGGCACCATGTGCTCATATGGAAGCCAAGAAATTAAGTTCTAAGTTCTAATTTCAAATCCACTTTGGTGGACAGCATGCTTGATATATATATGATATGATTGTGTTGAGCAGCTCCTGTTGCTTTTCATGCTTGCCTTAATTTTATTATTTCACTGAAATTTCTAATATCATTACAGTTCATAATGAGTTATTCATTAAAGATTTGGTAAAAACTCTTAGATGGATCGATGGTCACTTTTTCAGAAATTAGTATATCTAACTCAAGGTGCGTAGTGTTGTATTGCATGTTATTGTGTATGCGTGAAGGTTGAAAGGTTAACATCCCTTCCCCGTGTACGAGTTTTACTGCTTAAACAAAAGGTTTGAAAGGTTATTTGGTTTCAAGATTTACTCGAATGCTTTTGGAATAGGGTTTAATTTTTTTTCTCCTTTGGTTGAAGGAGAAATTGCAATCATAACGTTGTAGGAAGTTTGTCTAACAAGAACAACCAACCACATGTGTGCAATTAACAAACTCAAGTATAGTATTCAAAACTTTGATGTGTGCATTGTGCAAGCAGTGTAAATTAAGTTGGCTAAAAGCCTTATAATACTGGTTGATATTAATTAATGGAGCATCCACAAGAGTGAATACATTCTTTCTTTTCAATATATGAACATAAATTTCTTACAAATGTCCTCAAAAAGATTCTAAGAAAATCAGGCATAAGATTCCATCACTTGGCAGTTAAAAGGGAAAAATTAAAGGAGGAGAATTGTTATTTCAATTTGTAATTATTACTACTAATCATCACACATATATATATATATATATATATCATCTTTTTCTAATTTATCTTGAGAAACTATTTGTTGGAAGTCATCTTTTGGTCATTTTAGCTTAATTGTGGGCAAGCTTTGATCATCACCATTGAGTTCTTGAAAATCAATACTATAATATTGCCTTAAATTTCTGTAACAAATTCCAGATTTGTTGCAATCTTTGTAGCAAATGAGTTGGTAACTTAGACACAAAAACTTTCAAGAAACCATTAAAACATATGTGTATTTGTCAAAATTACCACAACCTAACCCTAACCCATAGCCATAGCCATACCCCAAGCTCTTTTTCCCTAGTTCAAAATAGTTTGACATGAATAAAATTACAATAAAATTAACAACCATGATTCGTATCATTCGGAAACATACAAAATTACTCTCTTTCCAAATAACAGCTAGAAAAACATTTATGAACCCAAAAAAAAAAAAACAACTCTGTTATTCACCCTAAGGTTCCCAACAAAGTGGAAAATTATTTACAGAAATGGTAAAAAAGAACTCCTCAATGAGCCCTTCAAAAATTTTCAAGTCAAAAAAGAAAAAGAAAAGGGAAAAAACAATTCCCCAAAAATAAAAATAAAAAAAATGAAAGGAAAAAGTCAAAGGTCAATTCTACCACCAACCTTCAACATATATCTTTTTCAGAAAAAAAAAAAAAAAAAAAAACTCTGGAAAAATCCAGAAAAAAAAAGCCTCATCATTCATCCATCATATCATCATCAAGGAACCTGCACACTCAGCTCAAAGAGAACCACGCAAGCAAATCGTCTGCCACGCGCCATTTCGTGAGTGACACGCGCTCATCCGCCATTAACGGCTCCCGACAAAGCGGACAGTTGAAGTTGAGATGATCAAGCCACCCATCAAAGCACTGTTTATGAAACACATGCCGGCATGCTAACTTGCGCACTCTGTCGCCTTCCTCAAACCGATTCAAGCAAACCACGCAATCCAAACCGGAGCAGCCATCGCCACTATCATCGCCCTTAACACCTTCAAACGCGTAAGAAAGAACCCTGTTCAGATTCAACTGTTCGGCAAGCATAATCACTCCGGTTAGACCAGAACCGACGGCATCACAAAGAACGTTGCCGTTTTGAGGATGTAGTGGGTTGAAGTAGTCGTCAAACGTTGTTAAAGAAAAGCCTAAGGTTTGGAAAGCTCCGATGAAGACGGAACGCAGATATCCAACGCAATTGGCTATGAGGGCTACCATTAATATTGGGATGGATTCTGAAGAGACATCTGTGAGCTGGTTTTGAAGTCCCATCTTCGTTCTTCTTCTTCTTGTTGTTGTTAAATGCTAAAAGGGCTGTGGTGGTTCCGTTTGAAATGAAAAGGGCAGGCTATATATCACCATCTCTTATTTATAGCTAAATATATATATATATATTATTTGCGCCACCTAATTCTTTTTTTTTAATTGTAATCAATTAATGGCATATTTAGATTTCACATTTTTCACGTATTGGGAGTTTAAAAAATAAATTCATTAGAAATCATCAATTTTTCTTAAAGATATATAAAACATATATAGAAAAAATATATAATTCACAACTTCACTTAGTCAAAATAAGGATTTAGTTGTTATTGTAGTTGTTTTTGCAACCTTACCCCATAGAGAAATAGGGACAAAACACAATAGTTGATAGAGAAATAGCATGATAGTTGCATAGCTTATTTTACATTATGGGATAAGGGTTTAATTAGTTATGATAATGTAGTTGTTATTGCAACTTCACACAATAGAAAAATATCAATAAAATACGATCGAGAAATATGATACATATGATGAAATAATGGTTTAATTAATTAAGTTAAAGACATATCGACAAAATATTATTGAGAAATATGATGCATATAGTGAGCTTTACATAATAGAATAAAGGTTTAATTAGTTATTATTGTAGTTGTCGTTATTACACCAAATTTTTATATATAATGAGATTGAATTTCATTACATTATTTATATTTTAGATGCAATGCTTGTTTGTAATATTATTTGAACATTTTATACCTACATATATATAAATAAATTCTTTTTTGTTTTCCAATAAATAGAAATGAATGAAGGAATGATCATATTGTAAAAATGAGAAATGGGGTGGCGTGGGGAGGGGAGAGAAGGACAAAGAGACAAAGTTAGAGTGCATGTGTGGCGTTTAGGGGTGGGTGAGTATATGACGGAAAGTGGGAGTGCAATTTTACTATTTTAAGGACAATAAATAAAATTATTACAATTTTTTTGAAAAATATATTAATGAATTTAAATAATTAGTAGGAAGTGAGGAACAGAAGAACTGAGGAGAACCTGAAGAGTTGGAGATTTTCGCATCAATCGAGGCCATGTGTGGTGGGGTCTCATTTTCGAATATCAATCAAATTTCAATTTTAATTTTGTTGCTTGCCTTTTTATATTAATTGTTACACATATATATATAAAATATAGGTTGAGGAAGAGTTATAGAAATAAAAACTTTACAAGAGAGTAATAAGTTGTGTTTTTATGGTAATATGGCAATAAAATTTAGGGAAAAAAAATTTAATAGTGTATGATTGCCATGGAATATACAAGTTCAATAATATCTTTCTTTGGAAATATATTAATGCAATTCTAAAATTCACATTTTTTTTTCATTAATGAAAAAGAGAGAATTTAAGACGGAGGGTGAGAAAGAAGATGAGACAGTTTGTTTTGGGATGAGTAATTTAAGTCGGAGATTTTTTTTGAGAAGTAAAAGAATGTGAATTCTATTGTTAGGAAGAAGTTTCTTTGTTGTTTTCTGATCTTTTATTTCTTCCAAACAAATTAAAGAAACTTCATATGTTTCCAAAAGTTTGCATCCAAATTTATGTTTTTGGTTTATTTAATTTGTTGGAAATTAAAATACGCATTATTGTGAGTAACACCTTTTGAAAACTTTAATTTTATCACTATATATTATTTCTAGTTCCATGTAATTATGATGGTAATATATATATATATATATATATAGTACTGCTACATTCTTTTCCACTTGTTGACAGGTAAAAAGTGATAATTTGGTATGAGTAACATGAATATATATTTTTCGAAAAGGTTGTTAAATTAACTACAAATATCAATCAATGAAAATCAATTAATTTACCATTTATCTTAAAATTAATGAAAATCAAACATATGGCTAGAATTTGAAACTCATCATCATCTTCATCCATCTCTCAACAGATCTCTAAATTCCTTTCATGGTGATTTATAGTACATATTTCTTTACTCATTACAAATTAAATAAATAAGTTCTTGCTGCCAGTGGTTTTATTGAGTTTTAAATGCTTTCAATAATAATTGCTACTTCATGAATGGCGTCCAATACATATATAATGGCTGCTTACCCTTTCAGAATTGCAATTATTTAGAGTTGAGAAAGAGGAGGGAAATTTTAAAAAAAAAAAAAATTCCTCAAAGTGGAATTCTTGTGGCCAAAATTAAATGTGAAGTTAGTCACAATAATATGCAATTATCACTTACAAATTAAGTAATAAAACTAGTCAAAGAAAGACAAATAGTGACTATTATTATGAGCAGGGTCATATATATAAAGTGTCATAATTAAACTCCTTACCAACTTGCTATAGTTTAGTCCAATCCAATGCTTTCGTGGTCCCAAATGCAAAAGGTCAGCTCAACAATGAATTTTCTCTTTACAAGTTTCATATACTATGCAAGTTTCATTTTACAAGTTATAATTATTAGGAATAAAACTATTATAATCTATTATTTTATACACAAAATTAATTAATTAATAGTCCTCTCTCTATATATAGAATACATACTATATTTGCAATTAAGAAAAGAATGAAGGAAATGGTATCTATAAGAGAAAGTTGCATTTTGCAATTATTTATGCACGGATTCAATTTGAATTTTTTTAGGATATATTAAGTGATTTGAGGCTTTATATTTGTACAATTTTTTATATATACATTACATAGATGTATTGTCTAAGAATTGGCTTCTTTTATAGGCTTTTAAATCTCCAAGAAGATATGTACTTTAGTAGATACAATCAACAAAAACAACCAAACTTTTTTCTCATTATATGGGACATGCTCTATAAATCATATTTCATCATCAAGATATTAGACATATATTCTAGTTTATATTCAAGTATATTATGTTTTTTTAACGGTTTTTTTAAATCTTTTCTTTCTTCTTTTAATTTAAGTTAAAAATTCTATACTTTACGTGGCACATATATTGGGATATCCATTTTTTTAGATCAATCAAGAAAATAACATTCCTACAATCCTTACATATAAAATTGATAGAAGGGAAACCAAAAAAAGAAAGAGAAAAAAAGGTTGATAAAGTGTGAAATGCATGGCAGTAAGACACATGCAATGATAAAATAAATATTGTAGATATTCTAGTGTTTAATTTTTTGTGTGCCACATTAATGTTGTAAAGTTCCCTCCTTTTCGATCTTTATGAACTACTTTGCTATTAAGAAAGTAACGAAAATCCTCAGCGGTGAAGTCACAAGAATTGGATCATCATCATATATGCCAAGCATAATGCATTAATTTCAGAGAAGATATATAAATAGAAACTTAATTTTGAATATATACCTAAAAGATCGATCATCATCAAATTAGAAGAGACAAATTCTTCAGTCTCTATGATCCCAGTTAAATTGGCAATGCATATCCTTAGAATTGCTTTGATTTGAGGATTGACAACATACGTGTGCACTTGTGATGTATGTCAAGATATCTTTAGGATACGGTCGGTTTCATCACTAGAATTAAAACTAGGGCTAAAAAACAAAAAACTCTTTTGAATCTATGCATGGCAGAAGTATTGAACCAAACAATATGCAAATGAAACATTTACAGCAGACGGAAATTTGTTTGTTTGTATTGTAGATATTTTAAATGCTATCCCTTTTGTTAATTAATGTCACAACAACCATATTTCTATAGAAAATAAATGTGACCTTGTTTGTTTAATTTAATGTATTACTTCTTAATTAATTCCCCCTTTTTTCCCCATAAGAAAATGATAAATATAACAAACTCTCTTATACAATTAATTAGTCTTTTAGTTTTAATAGTAAGATTTAACTCTTTTTTTTAAACAAAAATTGAAATAAATCAATTCATTTTATTAGTTTTGATCAAATTTATTTTTAAATTTCAATAAAATTTTGATTGAAATATCTTACTAAAAAAAATTAAATTATAAATAAAAATCAATTTATCACTTCATTTAATTATTTAACTAAACAGTAAAAAGAATTTACTTGATCACATTATCTTGGTTTGACCCTTGAGGACCTGAGGAGTGAACATTTCTTCGCCACGATTTTTTCAATAAGCATATACTAAATGATCCCTTTTTGAATTCCAAGACAGCACCCACAATGTGTTCATTTTCCCAAAAGGAAAGCTACTAGGATCTGCTAGTTCTACACTTTTCTCACAAACTACAATGATTTCAGTGATTTCTGAACTGTGACAGAAGAAATCAATTTTGAGTTTTGCTCTAAGTCGAACCCTTTCTCTCTCTCTCTTGTTTTTCTTTCTTTCAATTTTTTTTTTAATTTCAAGTTCAATACCCAAAAAATTCCACATTGCATGCCAGAAAGACAGCCCTATTTAATTTTTTCCAAGTGGGGTTTGTCAACAAAAGACTATCTTTCATGCAACATATATAAGTGTCTAATTATTTGCCATAAGTCACATCAATTATCACAAAAAAGAAAAAAAAAATGTAGCATTAAGTTAATAATACTATGTTTATTAGTTGTAATGCTTGGGCTTTTTGACTTGCACTTGTAGCATTATCGTGCGACAAAATTTTTTAATCAAGTGTAATTCCCAGGCATTAATAATAAGGTGTGGATAAGAAAGAGTTTGTTTATTATGATTAAAAAAAATATTGTTCCATTATGGGTGGTAAGCAGAGCCTGCTTATGATTACAAATTCGATAGACATGTGGGAATGGTATTGATCATTAATTTAGGTCAAGAAGCTTTGAAAGAGTCTTAACTTACTTTTACCCTAAAAATATATACACTACTCATTCTTACCACTTGTATATGTTCTTATTTCTTATAGTTTCTTTAAACATTTATGTTCCATCAATTATTTCTTACACTATACAATTGAAATGGTTTTGTTGAACATGGATAAATAATCATAATAGTTCCTTAATTTGGGGTAAGTACCATTTCCAATCTTGAAAAAAGTAATAATTTAGTCCCAAATGATTCTAGACTCATTTTATATCTATTTGATAAATAACGTCATTAATCATGAGACATTGTTCATCATTCAAAATAATATCATTTTATACCACATTCTAATAATGTTACTTTTCAAATGAATAGAAAATGAGTTGAAAACTATTTGTACAACAAAATTCAAGTTGAGGATCAAAATGATACTTATCCCCAAATTAACGGAATGTTGGAGTCATTTCCCAACATTTATTGAAGAAATCATGTGGATTCTCGATATACACCTCGCGCAAAATTAACAGCTTCATATAAAAAAGGTTAGATTAAATGTGTAATAATCGACAATAGTCCCAAAATTTGAAATTTTATATATTTTTTTAAAATAAATTAAAATATAACTTCTATTAATAATGTCATACAATTTGCCCTCTCCAAACTCTATTTCCTTAATCAGTGACTCACAATAACTAAAGATATCAAGGGACAGAGCACAACAAATTAATTAAGATTGAGACATCCAATATGACAAGTAAAATATTAGGGAGAGTCCAATTAATGTAGTTAAACTTTAGTAGAAAACAAACAAACAAACTTAGACCAGAATTAGCATTTGATTAATTTGGTTGGTTAAAGAAAATTAATAAAGAATAAGAAAACCGCGTTTGGGCGGTGGAATAGATTAGATTAGATAAGAATTGATTAGTCCAATATGGAAAAGGACAGTATGAATCTCTCTGACCTAAAAAGATTTGCCCCGCGATCTTAGACATCTTGCCTTCCTTTTTTTTTTTTTTTTTAAAAAAACAATAATAAATAAATTTAATACAAATACTACAACCAAACATTAATAATAACACTCAAATCCCAACTTGTATTTTTATTAATTTTAAGTAAAAAAAATTAAATTAAATTATTAAAAATGAATGATAATGAAAAAAATCTGAACCGTCTACTAAGATTTGCATATCCACCGACCACGTTCTTTAATGTCCAAAAAAAATTATCTCAAATTAATTAAGACAAGATGTTTTTTTTTTTTTTAAATGGTTCAAATTGTTTTGCTTGATGGGCCTTACATACTTGCTTTGGTGTATTGCCAGCAATTCAAATGCTCAATCAATTCTTTCTTTTCATCATTTATGTTTCAACATCAATATTCAATAATAATGTTGTACAATTTCATTCTTAATTAACCATCTCATCATCATCATCCCTCTATATATATGTGAATTGCTACCATTAATTCCAAATAGATGAGATAAGGTTCATAATGAATAAATACTTTCATATTTGTATATATAGGAACTAATTGTACTAATTTTGTAATAGTATGTTATAAGATCATCATGAACAATCCTACAAAATTCATATGAGTAAATTGAAAAATATCTTCAAAATTGTTCTCACATCTATCTTTTTTTTTTTGGTAGTCCCAACACTAAGGTATTCGAACTTATCAAGATTATTCCTTGCAGAAAATTTTACCCACTCTTCTTTCTTATTTTGTTTTTTTTTTTAATGATTATAGGAAAACTTCTCACGCATTCTTTATATAGAATAGTCAATTTTAAATAAGCAAAATGCCCTTGCCAAATTAATAAAAGAGGATAAATCAATGTTCATGAAATAAAAATCTAAGGTCGATCCCTTTTCTTGAATTAAAAATCTAATATAAATCAATGTTAACTACTTAATTCACTAGTCATAGTAACATGTTCATGAATTTTAAGTATATATTTGGAATTTGCAAGAATATCCCTTTTCTTGAATTGCAATGATTTAAAAAAATAAATAAATTATGTTATTTGTGCATGTCTTTTGTGTCTCCGAAATGAATGTTGCTATTACACATATAATTACTTTAATATATTTATCTGTTTATATTAATTTATAATACGTCTCTCAAAATCAAATTATTAATTTTGAAAACTACGTCTATATACGTAAGAACTACATGAACAACAAATGTGCCAAATCCATGAAATCCCACATATATACTGTTTAACAGTATAAATTAATCTCTAGTTTTTGGGGGAGGGAAAGAAAAATGAGTGAAAGAGAATATAAAAGAGAAGGTTCTTAGAAAGTGTTATGAAAGTGTAGTAATACCATATTTAATTTTGTTGAGTGTAGTCTCAAGTCGCTGTCTATGGCCAAATATACATTTAATTAAAATCAACAATTTTATATTATATATATTATATTATGATGATGATAGTGATAATAAGCATTGGAAGAATCGAGATAAAATTGTATTGGTTTGATGGCGATGATTGATATGTATACATTAATTGACAATGAAGATGCCAATGATGACATGCACTTACGTGCATAAATATACACTTTTATTTTAATACGTACAATAAACCACTCCTAATTCTGATATTTATTTTGTCTTGAAATTAATTACTACGTTTAGTGAATGACAGTCTAATTTTTTTTGCCTTAATTTTGATTAAAAACTTTATTTTAATTAGTACTATATTTTATCTTTGCTACTTGTAATGGAAGTATACATTAAAAGAAATTATATTTGATTGTCGAATTAATTAGTTTGACAAAGATTAATTACCTTGTCTAATTAACAGTAGTTTTATGTTTCATTATTAAGCAGTAAATGCAAATATATATTCTAAGTGCCACAGTTTTGATACAACATGTCATTATATTTTAGCTTCGTTTTGTATGTCCATAAAAAGAAAAATATATGAACACTGACTTCAATTCATAGAAAAATGTACTGTTTCTCAGTAGCTTTATTGAGTTGGTATGTAATTGCCATTCGCATAATTGCATGTAACGTTTATGTATCGAATTCTGAAAGAGAAACCAATTGGAAGTTGTGTACTACAACAAATCTTCAACAATTAAAACTTTTATCCTGGTAATTGAGTCGAATATATGAATCACATTTTATTATCGGATGAAATTTAATTTGTCAAGTTTTCTATCATTTACACGATTTTTAATGTGATCCATATTATCATAAATAACAAAATTTTACTTGGATTGCTAACCTGTAGCAACCTTGCTCTTTTTTCATGGTTTAGAATCGGTTACTCATAAACTAGAAAGTTGCTTCTAATTAGGTGGAGTTGTGAGAAGAAACTCAATACATTTTCTAAAATTGATTGGCAAAAAAGATTACTTTCTCAACGTAAATTAGAAATATCCCACCATTGATCAATACTAAAGCAGTTAGTTGTCATAAGGATATGACAAATTTATGAGGGTTAATTCACAACTCTTGGGCTCTATGCATGCCTCTAGCTGTGTGGGAGGTTGTGATTGAGACATGTTTAAAATTGATGAATTGAACATCTTTTTTGCTTTTGGTTCAGGCAAATGCTTCATAGTAACTCGATCAAAGACGACAAGCAAGCATTAAAATTGCAACAACAAATTGACAGGTTCATGCACTCAATCCTAACGTTAAGACCAAAAGCTTGCTTGATGCTCCTGCATATATCCTATGTTTTATTCTTTTCTTTTTGGGGGGGTTGTTTAGATAAACTGAAACAGATATTTACGTATAATATAAGACAATATACAAAGATTTCAAGAGTGAAGAAACCCTTTTCATTAATTTGATCATATGCACATTTTGGTCTTCAAGTTACATGAAAAAGACGTCAAGGATGGTTCAAAGTTTGTTCAAAATTACGCCAAATGTGAAAAAGAAGTCAACAAACTAATCAATCTACAGCATTCCTCTACAAGTACATTAATTTGGGAAAACTTCATAGGCAAAAAGGAGCTGTTGCATGGCTTTGCTGAAGAAACTTGAGCCAAGAAGAATATCAGATCAGTATCCCATGCAAGAAGATGTCAGGAAAGCCACCATCAAGTTCTCATTCGATCGATCCTTTAAGCACTTGGTCCAACGGCTTTCTTTCGTTAAAGAAGAGAATTGAACCTGAAAATATATACATAAGCCAATTAACTAACAATCAGGCATATTATAGTTTAAGTCAAAGCAATAATTAATTGACAGTATTATAGTTGGAGAGGAAGAAAAGGCCACAAAATTGTACCTGAGAAGAAGTTTAGGAGGATCCATGAACTTGGGAGTGGATGCTGCTAAGCCAGAGGATGTTGGAAGCAGCTGGAAAAAACAGCAATAAAAGGAGTTACATCAGAAGGGTTGCCTCACAGCATAACACAAGAAATAATGCACAAATCTTTTGAAGTTGCAAGCTCTTCTTTTAGAGTTTTAATAGTATTCCTACCTTTAAAAAAAAATACAATAGTAAAATTCACTCTTTCTTTCCATCCTTTGTGAATTTGTGTGCATTTCTTAAACTATGCATAATATAAACAGCCAGTTATCTGACATCTTCAGTTAAAGGAAAGGGAGGGAAAACCAAATTTTAGATGCATTTCAACCCTGAGGACTTTAGCCCAGAGCTCTTGATTTGGTATCAGGTCCTATGATGTCAGAAACAATGTACCAGTGGTGAAAGGCACACACTCATTTTCAGGGAGAGGAAAAAAATTGAGAAAAATGCACGATCAATCGGAAAGATAAAATTGACAGTAAGATCCACGAAACGGTGGACAAGCTCTCACTTCTATTATTAGTTTCACCAATTTCAATCCAATTGCATAATGGAATACAATCAAGCATGAAGTATCAAAATCCAACAGATGGATACACGTTACACATAGCAATTTACTGGAAACATGGAACAAATGCCAAAGGAAAAGAAAAATATTAGCTGACAAGACCTGTAACTCTTCCAGGCCCTCATTCTGTAGAAATTTGGAGCAAGAATTGCCACCCTGTTTGCCTGCTATTGGTATTTCAACTCCATTTCTTACCATAAACTGCAATGAACTTACAGCTCCAGCAGATCCTTGAACTTTAATGTGCATATTTGATGTATTTTTAAGCTCATCGATTACAATTGAAGATCTTTGGTAACCTACAATCTCCTCTGAAGATTGCTCAATGACACAGTTATCCACAGGTGATGCGCATGCAAGACCAGAAGATGAAGGTGCAATTGGCGATCTACATTCTACAGATCCTTCAAGTGATTGATCATGGCTGGTCATAATCTTTAGACACTTCGGTCTTCTCATGGTGTCAGCGGCCTCAGCTTCATAATGGTTTGTTCCAATTTGCTCAGTGAGCAAACTTGCACCAACATTGCTAATAACCAAGGATGAAGACTCATCAGCATCGCCTCCTCCAATAACTTCAGCATGTCTTCTCTTTCGGCTAACAGCGACATCTGTCTGAAGAGATTCATTTCCAGGAAAATCTTTATACAAGCTACTCTGAAAAGCAGCGTTTGAAGGCTGGGAAGGGCGGATTCCCTCTGGGAAAACAAAATGTGGAATGTGTTTCCGTTTCACATGACATACATTAATCCACATTGTGGGTTTCCAAAGAGAGAAACAACACATTCCACGCTTAAAATTCTCAACTGTCCATCTTATATCAAATTTCGCTCCTTCTTGAGGACTACTACTACCTTGCTTTCTTTGTAACCCCATGAAATAAGAGTAGTGATGAGGTCTAGAAGTATCTGAAAAGGCACCAGGGCAAGGGTGGCATTGAAGAATGCCACTTGTATCTCCCTCAACCTAATTGATTCATTACAAAAATGAGTTAATTGGTAAATGGAAGCTCTAAACTCACCAAGCCAAGAGAAAGATAAACCTTACCAGTGAAGTAAGCAGACGTATTCTAGATTCGACCCAGCCCTTCCAGTTTCTCAAGTCATCACCACTTTTTGCCCCTATGTCCATTTGCAAATAATTTTTGTATGCTTCAAAGAAAGCGAAAGGCTCAAAAAGAGTTACCCAGTTAGCTTTGGCTGCCTCTATTCCCTGCATACATAGTAATCGAAGTTAAAGAGGTGATACATTCAACAGAAGCAGAAATCTTCACCAATCCATTTATGCTTTAACTATCTCCAATTTGGACCACATCAAGCAAACTCACACAACTTTAGGCTTTTGATAAGTAATGCTGATTTTGCAGAAATTCAATATGCTCCAAAAGAATAATCTATAATGCTAAGAGAACTGAATTTCCTGTAAATGTTTTAGATAATGGATTCATTTTTAAGCATGCTTAAAGTTAATCAAACTTAGTATGATGGAAAAATCAGGTCAACTGAAAAAAAAAACCATACCTATCTCAACAAACAAAACAAAAACAAGTGACAGAAGAAAAGAAACCCAAATTCATTCGACGTGAAATTACCTCGCAAATCTCATTTCCTCTACAAAACTCTCCCATCATGATTTGCAATGTGCTATTTGACACATTATAGCTAGAGTTCATGCAAGGATATGCTGGAGTTATAATTGGCATCAGGTGTTCTCTATCCTTACGGTTTCTTCTAGGATCCCAGAAAAAATGATTTGAAGACCCTTGTTTAATTGAGCATAACATAACTGGATTTGGCCAGCACCATGATTTGTAGATTCTGAAAAACCGTGAGACCAACGTGCTAGGCAGGGCATTGGGATATAGCTGGCATATACGTGCAACAAGTATTGCGCAATTAATACCACCAAGAAAGCCCGTGACCTGTCCATAAAAAGAAACATAATTAGTTCAGATACAAGTATAATCAAAATTTTATTCAAGTAGAATAAATAGCAGATCAGGTTAGAGTTTCTTTCTCACATTTGAATATATCCCCCGCCGTTTTGCCCACAATCTCAAACATCTCAGTGCAGTACGAAAATTCTAGAGAAGAAAGATCAGAGAAATGATTAGTGAGAAAAAAATTGCACAGATGAATTCCTACTTATTCATTTCAATGCAAACCTGTATATTTGGAACTAAACGCAGAATTTGATCCGTAACCCTGCAACCATTGAGAATCCGAACTGTCTGCTCATCCACACTTTGCAATATGGATTCTTGAGAAATATTCAGGTCCTACAAGAGACTAGCATGTTTAGGTATGCAATCATGAAAATCCAAAAAATCTATAATTATTTTGAGATGCCTATTTCCTGAACATGAACTCTGAAAATTATGAGCGTGAAAAGCAGATGATTAATAAGCCCCAATAGGATGATTTTGCATAAAAGAAACAATTAGCATTACAAATATCTTGACAAGGACGCAGTACTAAAAGATAAATCTAGAAAAATAATTGAGCCTACCAATTCCTCATCAAGTCAGTTTTTAACCACAAGTAACAAGTGAAAACTAAAGTGTCCTAGACGCATGACTTCTGACATTCAATAAACACCATAAAACTTGTGATGCACACATTAAGAGAAGTAAAAGAAATAGAGATAACATTCATACTTCAGGTATTACATAGCTTGGCAAACTTGCATAAAGCAGATCTATGGAAAACCCATCAAGCTTAAACTTCATCACTGGGACATAAGCATCAGGCACAGACTGCAACTCTTTCACATCAGGTATCTCTGCTAGAATTCTATGCAGTTCCCCAAAAAAATCCTCCTGCATTTAACGAGCAAGAGAATTTTTAAGCATAAAATATAAGTACACTTTAAAAAGGTTATAATTGCTAAATCAAAACGAATAGATATTTTAGCAACTTACATTGCGAGTAACATGCGTAGGTCCCACACATAAGGTGTCTATATCTGCACCAGGGCCATGTACCTATGGACAAATCATAAAGCAACGAAAACCCAGTTAGTGACGCTAGATCCGACAGCTCAAACAAACTAAATTACTGACCGTGGCACAAGAAGATATAAAAAAAAGACCATAACAATTATAGGTTCCCACCAACTTGAGTTCCAAAAAAAGGCCATCCTTGTCTAATGCCATTAGCGTAATCCACCCAGTAAAGCCAAAACAGAAAGGAAATGAAGAGGGAACAACAAAAACACCCACTATTCCTGGAGAGATGTGAGTATTCCCACTAAAAAGTAATTTCTCATAAATTCAAAACTCAACATCGCAACCATTAATGATACAGAGACAACAGCCATGAGGACCATATAATGCACTTGATCTCTGCATGGTATCATAGGTGATTGAACAAAATCGACATGCAATACAAGCAGTAGTGCTCCAGTTGGTTATGAATATTGCAAAAGCCATAATCCAAATAGAAGAAAAAGAAGAAAGACTAATAAACAATGCTCGCAGTTAATCCAAATCTAACGACAAAGAGCAGTGCCAAAAAAAATACTAAGATCCATACCCCGAGCCGATAAGAACCGGATGTGAAAATAACCGCATTTACTTCTTCAACCAACTGCTCGTTGAAGCCTTTTGAGCGAGAAACATCCTTCACCCACTTCTTAACAATCTGTTTCACATGTTCAAAATTAGAAGCTTATAACCAAATTTTGGCCAGATAACTACAAAAGTCAATAATTAACAATAGGGCTACCTGGTCCAATCTACCCAGCACTTCCTCCCTCCTACGAGCCTCATCTGGACTTTCAAACAGTCCTGCATCTGCAAGATACTGTTCAAGCAAACCCTCATCAGATTGCAAAACCAAATACTCAGAAATTCTGGATCAAATTCTGAATACTTAACAAAATGAATTATGTATCAACACAACTAACTTAGCCCTTGAAGAGAAACCAGCTTGCATGAATGCCAAAGAGTTATTTAGAGGAAGTTGAGAGAAAAAGTAAAAATAAGTATCCTTTTTTCCAAATAAAAAAAATTAAAGCAAATCAGAGTCCTCCCTGGATAATTAATATCAAGCATGCATGAGTGTATAGATAGTGTTGTCCATAAACACGGGTTTGTGTTACATGTGTATAAGCAGTTTTCAAACAGCATGACAATCCCAAAAGTAGGAGGAAGGTACACAACACACAGGGCTCTCTATTTCAGCCAAAATTTAAGAACTCAAAACATTCAGGTTTTAGGAAATTTTCTGCTTTCCTTTTCAGAAGTAGAACATCAGGAAGTCCTCTCCAGAATTTACCACCATTTTCTTTCTTCCCTCAACAATTGATCCAAGCATCGTAGACAAGTATATTTTCATAAATTCCAATCAAAGAAACAACCTTTATTTATGAATACAAACTAAAGAATTAAATCCAACTTAGTGCACGTATATACAACAAACCATAGTACACAAAAAATGCAGCTCATTTAACAAATTAATGGCAGTATAGGAAAACCAAAATAGCTGTTAAAATTGAACAAGTCTAACCTTTTCTAACTCTCGGTTCCTAATCACATCCAATTTTGAAGGCCCGGCCAATGAAATTGGCTCCGTAATCCCGTAACCTTGGGATCGATTAGTCATCATCGTTGCAGCAGCGTAAAACAATCAAGCTATTTGCCTCTTTTTCTTTCTCCAAAAGACAAATTTTCAATTTTTTTTTTTCTTTGTTGCAATAAATTTCACTACTTTTTTCAATGACAAAAGTAGTTCCAATGATTAAGGCTCCCTTTTTTTTAGAATCTGATCAATATAATCATAAACTAATTCAACTTCAATAGATTAGAGAATCAAAGGAAAAACAGGAGTAATCGCGTAAATTTTCATTAATTTTTCGAGGGACTACAAGGTAATAAAACATACAAACTCACTCAAAATCTTAGAGAAGATCAACAAACCCTCAAAAACCTTTCTTTACAACACAATTTCCCTCTCTCCCTCCTTTTTCCTTTCTCTAAAAGACAGAGATGACAAAAGAAAATCGGTGAATGGAAACACTAGAAATTCCTCCGATGCAGCCTTCGGCAATTTATCTCGATTGATTGGCGCTAATACAACAACACCACCGTTTCCCACCGCGCTTCGCGATCGCGATCTTGATCTTCAGCGGATGTTGAAACCCTTGAAAATCAAAATTGTAATGATACGTTGCGGATCGCAGTGGAACAGGACCGATCAATACGAAGAATCACGAAGCGAAATCAAATATTAATAGCAATACTGAAGGAGCGATAATAATTTTCCCCCAAATCGAAACCCTAAAATAATTTTGATTATTTGGGTGAGAACGAAGAAGAGCAAAATTTGGTGGTTCCGTGCGTTATGAACCCCTATATATATAGATTATAGAGTCGGTTAAGTTTTATTTGGCGGTTTATTATAAAGCGTGTTTGGTTGGATACTAAATAAAGGGAAAAAAAAACTAAATAAAAGAAAGTTTTAATTTTTTTTCCACTCTTAAATGCTATAATAATAAAATTGATTAAAGTTTTACAATTATATTCTTTTAATTTGATTAAATAAAATATGTATATATATATATATATATGATTTCTTTTATATAAAATTAAATATATGTTTGAACTAAACAATTTTATTCTTAATAAATATATAATAACTTGGTTGGTTATTAATTTCTAGCTTATTTTCTCTATAATTTGTTAGTTATCACATGAGAATTAAAATCCAAAAAGAGAGAGAAACCAACGAACCAAACATCTTCTTTCCCTTTATATGTAGGATAGATATAGATATACATGTCAAACGAGTTCTTTGTTTTTCTTTTTCATTCGTTTTCTCTTTTTTTTTTTGGGTAAAAAAAGAAAAGAAAAAGATAACATTTTTTCTATCATTTGTTTTTGGTGTTTGAATGACAACTCAATTTTGTTATATATATAAAAAAAACGTTTTGGGTCCAATCTTGTAAAGATATTACTGTGAAAGAGCAAACAAAAATCAAAGATTATTACATAATAATTTAAATGGTCATTATTGGTTGAGCCCGTCTCATATATGATACTTTTGAATAAATGTCAAGAGTTATCACTGTGAAAGAACAAACAAAAATCAAAGATTACATAATAATTTAAATGGTCATTATTCGTTGAGGCCGTCTCATATATGAAACTTTCGAATGAATGTCAAGAGTTAGAATTTAGCGTATAAAATATAAAAAATTATAGTATTATCGAATATCACATCAAATATTAGTATATAACGTATAAAAAATTAACGTATTGGGGTATAAAGTATAACTCACGTATCACAAGAATTTTTGTGAAATTTAAATATAACTTTTTGATTAGTAATGAAGAAATTGGAGACAATAATCTTCAATATCTTCTAAGGCCTATGCATACTTTTACCGTTTTTTCATTGGTTCTTCAGCTGACTTCCAAGTGAGTTTCTTACGTCAGAGCATTGAATTTTAAGTTTTAAGGAACTGATGATTCGTACTTGACTTTTGACATAGAAACTGCGCTCCATTTTCCTCAATCCATTACAGTATTCTAATGGATTTTGTTCACTGGAATTGGAAAAGAATCCATAACTAAACAACCCTTCAAGTTAGTTCTTGATCATCTTCCTTTAAATGGAGTTGTCATCAATTCAGTACTTCTCTTTCTGGTCTGTGATCAGTATACTATTTTCAACTACTGGAATATATGCTTTACATAAAGCAAGCATCCCAGTTTCTGATTTCAAAGATTTTCTTGAGACTTTCTTTCTTGTACTCGTGAGTTGTTCAATATCTTATGCTTTTCTCTTTCGGCCTGTATTAGAGCTTGATGATCAGGAGCTTGAAGATGCCCCTAGTAATAATGAAATCTTCCTAAACTTCTATGGCGCATTTCCTGCCGCTTATGGATCTTTGTTTACTCTCGAATGGAACTATGGAGTGGGATTTTGGTTGGCAGTATCTGGTACTTTGGGATGTGCTGTGGCATTAATTTATTCGGGCTTCAGATACTCTCACACCATAGGAAACTTTTTGACTGGATTTGCTGGCCCTTTGAGGATGTATCCCAATCACACCCTTTGTTGGGTTCTACTGCAAGGTTTCTCGCTATTGTTTGCTGGGTTCTACCGCTGGTACTTTGAGGATGTAAGTGCTGCTCCAATGCCTTTGTCTTCAGATATAAACTTGATATTGATATTTGCATCCATTCCAAGTTGTTATTTTGTATTTGCAAGTTGTTTCAAGCATTTGATTGCTAGATCATCCATGGCTGCCAATGCGTACAAACATAGAAGGATCATTGAAATCGTATGCGGGATGTTAGCAACCACACTAGCCCAGTACTATTCTAGACTCCAATCCGTGGCTCTAATGTTTGCTTTCTTGTCTTGGGCATGTGCTTGGTTGGGGATTCTTGCCAATGTCCATCCTTGTACAGATTTTGGGATTTTCCAATTCTTTGTTACTTCGAGCTTGCAATTTGCGGTGAGTCTATTTGGGCTCCATTTCTACACTTTCCTTGTCGTTTTGGGTGGAATTGTGTTGACGGTTTTGCGGTGGAAGATGGAATCAGTGTCATTGAGGCATTTTGGCAAACAGGACAGCGTTGTGAGGGATTGGAAAGTTTTGGAGGTGCAGTATGGCAAAGGCATTGACTCGAGCATCCAAACGCGTTATTTGACGCAGCCCAGTGATAATGACTCCATCACTCAAACTCAAAGGCGTGGACATCCAGAGACGCTTGACCAAGTAGTTTGAGAAGCTCCTTATTATGCCTATATATGTTTTCCATTCTTAATTCGGAAAAGTTTTTTAAATTGTCCCATGTAAAAATTGCTGACAATCATGTTTGTCATAATTAAAAGCTGTATATTAATTCTCAAGGAGACTTCGGATGTTATATCATTATATGTGCAACTTTGTAGTTATAAAAGAAAGACAAAGTATGCAACGTCGTTGTATTTAATTAGTTAACAATGACTAGATTTCTTGTTTGATTCTTGAGTTGTACTGTTTGGACTTAGTTCTACATAATGCACTGCTTATATTGCATTGTAATAGTTTTAATTCCGCCTGGGGTTTTGAGAAAAATAATATTCATCAATGCATGAGAAATAGCACTCTTAATTTTAAGAAGTACAGCTTCATTCACTGTGAAGGATTCAACTACAACAATAACAAACTAAGCGTTATTCCATTTTGCGAGGTTAATTGTATGAATCAAACTTTGCCAACGTATTTTATTTACGCACATATTACAAACTTAGAGCAATAGTACTCAAAAAAGCGATGTGATAAGACAGCTCAAAAAATTTGCTCTTGTATTATCTCAGTGTTTGACCTTCCGCTTAAAAGGAAAATATAGTGGCAGAATGACTTGTTGAAACATTTGGAGCAGCAATACAACTCAACCTTCCATTTTTTACAAAAATTAATGTTTTGTTCCATAATGTGTTTTTTGTTCCATAATGTGTTTTTTGTTCTGATGTATCATGCAAATTCATACTGAAATGGGAATTATGAAAAGTCACAAAATTGATGGATAGCCAACACTTGCTGATGAGCAAGTATGTCTCCACCTAACATGCTTTATCTACTGTTTACAACCAGTTGACTTGCTTTAATGTTTTATTTTCAGCCTTAACATGCACTGAATGACTGAATTCTCTTATTCTAGTCTATATGATGAAGAATCTTAGGTAGTTGAATCTTATTGCTCTGATAATGCCTAGATAGTACAATGTCGAAAATTTGAACAAGGACATAGATAATGCCTACATAATAATAATGATAAGATGCCTAATAATTAATGAAGCATAAAGTGGAAAAAATGGTCATGTATTTGTGCTATGTAAACAAAATAACAGAATCTGTCGCACTCTTCCAATAGAAACCGGCCCAGTGAACTTGGGGGCAGTTTCTTACGTTAGAGCATGAACTTTCCAAGAAGCAGACTAATTGACTTTTTAACATAACAACTACTCCATTTTCCTCAAATCCCCTATCATTATTCTGATGAATTGTGGCCAATATAATTGAAAAAGAATCCATAACTAAACACCCCTTCTTCAAGTTCTTGATCTTCCTTTAAATGGAGTTGTCATCAATTCAGTACTCCTCTTTCTGGTCTCTGATCAGCATACTGTTTTCAACAACAGGAATATATGCTTTACATAAAGAAACCATCCAAGTTTCCCATATGGTCAAGATTTGTTTTGAGGTTTTTTTTCCTTTACTCGTGAGTTGTTCAATATCTTATGCTTTCCTCTTTCGGCCTGCGTTAGAGCATGATGATCAGGAGCTTTATGATGCTCCTGGTAATAACATCTTTCTCGACTTCTATCGCGACTTTGGTGCTGTCTATTCACCTTTAATTAGTTTTGCATCTTCTTTAGCATATTTTACCAACAACTGGAATATTTGGATGGGAATTTGTTTGCTGTTTTCTGGTGTTTGGTACACGAGAGAACTAGTGAAATCAATCATTTTGGGCTTCAAATATTATCGCACAACTGGAAACTTTTTGACTGGATTTGCTGGTCCTTTGGGGATGTATCCCTATCACTCCCTGTGTTGGATTCTACTGCAAGGTTGCCTGCTAGTATTTTATCACATAAATACTCCAATTTTTCTGACGTTACAGATATCTTTGACATTGATAGCTGCATCCATACCAAGTTCTTTTTTTGTTTTTGCACGTTATTTCAATCAATTGATTGCAACGTCATGTGTTGCTGCTTATGCGTACAAGCATAGAAGGATCATCGAAATCGTATGCGGGATGTTAGCAACCACACTAGCCCAGTACTATTCTAGACTCCAATCTGTGACTCTAATGTTTGCTTTCTTGTCTTTGGCTTGTGCATGGCTGGGGATTCTTGCAAATGTCCATCCTTGTACAGATTTTGGGATTTTCCAATTCTTTGTTACTGCAAGCTTGCAATGTGCAGTGACTCTATTTGGGCTCCATTTCTATACTTTCTTCGTCGTTTTGGTTGGAATTGTATTAACGGTTTTGAGGTGGAAGATGGAATCAGTGTCATTGAGGCATTTTGGCAAACAGGAAAGCGTTGTGAAGGATTGGAAAGTCTTGGAGGAGCTGTATGGCAAAGGCATAGACTCGAGCAACCAAACGCGCCATTTGACCCAGCCTTGTGATAATGACTCCATCCCTCAAAGGCGTGAAAATTCAGAGACACTTGCCCAAGAGATTTGAGAAGCTTTGTGCCTTTTGGGGCTGCTTATGTTATGCCTATGTTTTCCATTCTTAATTTGGAAAAGTATTTTAAATTGTCCCATGTAAAAATGCAATTTTGTAAAGCTTTGTAACTTTGTAGTTATAAATGAAAGACTAAGTGCAGCGTTGTATTTAGTTAACAATGACTAGATTTCTTGTTTGATCCTTTGTACGGTTAGGACTTAGTTCTACATAATGCACTGCTTATATTGCATTGCAATAGTTAGTTTTAATAACGGCTGGGGTTTTTAGAAAAATAATTTTCGTCAATGCATGAGAATTGAACTGTTATTCCACTCTTTCAAGAAGTACAGCTTCATTCACTAACAAGGATAACCGTTTATCTCACTATGCGACATTAACTGTATGAATCAAACTTCGCCATCGTATTCTTTTTATGCACGTATTTTGATATTTTCATTTAGTACAAAGGATTCAACAGGCTACAAAAAATTCAATGTATCAAATGTTAAGTCCAAATTCAAGTCTGCTAATAGTTGGGATAACCCGACAAACCTAGCTACTTGATTTAGATGCGCAACTATCTTCCGCTTTCCTGTGCAATTTACAAGAAAATGCTTCTGCAAAGAGGATAAGTTGAGCTATATTGCAGACTAAGAGCAATAGTACTCAAAAAAGCGATAGACAGCACACAAAATTTGCTCCTTTTAATGTTTATTTGCAACCTTAACATGCACCGAATTCTCATATGCTGGTCAATATGATCAAGAATCCTAGGTAGTTGAATCTTATTGCTCATATTACAACGTTGAGAATTTGAACAAGTACATAGATTAAACTCCTACATGTTGCATCAACTGTTGTGATTGTGTTTAGATGCCTAATAATTAATGAAGCATAAAGTGGTAAAAATGGTCATGTATTTGTGCTATATATGTAAACACAATTACAGAATCTATCACACTCAACTTCAAGCATATTGCTGAATGTTGAGGCCCTCTTCCAATAGAAACCGTCTTCTTACCAGCGCCCCAGTGAACTTCCAGGGGAGTTTCTCCCACAAGTTTCTTGCGTCAGAGCATGAACTTTCCAATCAGCAGACTTCGTGATTGACTTTTAACATAGCAACGTTGTACTTCATTTGCCTCAATCCATTACACACTATTCTAATGGATTTTGGCCACTAAAATTGGAAAAGAATCCATAACTAAACACCCCTTCTGCAAGTTCTTGATCTTCCTTTAAATGGAGTTCTCATCAATTCAGTACTTCTCCTTCTGGTCTCTGATCAGCATACTGTTTTCAACAACAGGAATATATGCTTTGTATAAAGCAACCATCCCGGATTCTGATACGGTCAAGATTTGTTTTGAGGTTTTTTTCCTGTACTCAGTGAATTGTTCAATATCTTATGCTTTCCTCTTTCGGCCTGCATTAGAGCATGATGATCAGGAGCTTATTGTTGCTCCTGGTAATGACATCTTTCTCGACTTCTATCGCGACTTTACTACTGTCTATTCACCTTTAATTACTCTTGCATTTTCTTTGGCATATTTTACCAACAACTGGAACAGTTGGCCGGGAATTTGTTTTCTGTTTTCTGCTGTTTGGTACACGAGAGAAGCAGTGAAATCATTTATTTCGGGCTTCAAATATTCTCACACAATAGGAAACTTTTTTACCGCTGGTCCTTTGAGGATGTATCCATATCACACCCTTTGTTGGGTTCTACTGCAAGGTCTCTCGCTATTATTTTCTCATGTAAATACTCCAATCTTTTTGACATTACAGCTAAATTAGCTAATGGTGTCTGCATCCATACCAAGTTCTTGTTTTGTATTTGCACGTCATTTCAAGCGATCGATTGCAACATCACCTGTGGCTGCCTATGCGTATAAACATAAAAGGATTATTGAAATCGTATGCGGGATGCTGGCAACCGCGCTAGCCCAGTACTACTTTAGAGTCCAAACTGTAGCTCTAATGTTTGCTTTCTTGTGTTTGGCCTGTGCATGGTTGGGGATTCTTGCAAATGTACGTCCTTATACAGATTTTGGGATTTTCCAATTCTTTGTTACTACAAGCTTGCAATGTGCAGTGACTCTATTCGGGCTCCATTTCTATACTTTCTTCGTCGTTTTGGGTGGAATTGTATTAACGGTTTTGAGGTGGAAGATTGAATCAGTATCATTGAGGCATTTTGGCAAACAGGAAAGCATTGTGAAGGATTGGAAAGTCTTGGAGGAACTGTACGGGAAAGGCATAGGCTCGATCATCCAAACGCGTCATTTGACCCAGCCTTGTGATGATACTCCATCACTCAAAGGCGTGAAAGCTCAGAGACACTTGACCAAGAGATTTGAGAAGCTTTGTCCCTTTGGCCTCCTTTAATCCTTATGCCTATATATGTTTTTCATTCTTAATTTGGAAAAGTATTTTAAATTGTCCAATGTAAAAATTGCTTGTTTATCGCTTTGTAACCATAGTTTTGAGAAAAATAATATCCATCAATACATAAGAATTTAACTATTATTCAGCCAAGTATTATGTGATTATTTATTTGGAACAAATGATCCAACCAACCTTGCATGCCAGATACCTAAAATATATACGAATATGAAGGCATAATCACACTTTTACTGCCTCGTTGTTTCAAAATACACACATAATTCCTTCGTGTTTTGAACTAATGTGGAAAAGCGACGGAATCCGTCTAAACTAACGGATGTGTGTGAAATTACAATAACACCCTTACTTAAATATATAGTCAAGCATTGATGAGTTAAACAACATATAAAAATAAAGAGGTCAAAGTAAATATTTTAAAATATTTGAGGTCCAATTGAAATTTCTGAAAATCTTCTCCTCTATTGTTACAAACCCGTATTTGAGAAAATCCTCTTCAAATCTGTTCAATCTTTTTTCAAATCAAAATTCATCTTCTCATCACACTATTCAATCTTATCTCATTCATTCCTATCTCAAATCAAAGTCAATCTTCTCAACATCATTCAATATTATCTCAAAATTTTCTAAGCCAGATGTCTTGAAGCTTCATTTTTTCAAATTTGTTCAATCTTTTTTCAAATCAAAATTCATCTTTCTCATCACACTATTCAATCTTATCTCATTCATTCCTATCTCAAATCAAAGTCAATCTTCTCAACATCATTCAATATTATCTCAAAATTTTCTAACCTAGTTGATTAAAATCAATTAGAAGCATCATCCAACAAAGATAAAATCGCCAGATTTGATGATAAAATTAGAGTCATGAAAATCACTGATCTCAAAATTTTCTAACCCAATTGATTAAAATCGATTAGAAACATCATCCAACAAAGATAAAATCGCCAGATCTAGTGATAAAATCACTGTTATGAAAATCAATGATATGCAAGTTAAAACACTGGAATCAAGGGTGATGTTCAATTTATTGGTCTGAATAACATACATACATAATCTCTCTCTCTCTCACACACACACACACTCTCTCTCATACAAAGAGATTGAGATTGTTCTAAACTTGAGAAAGTGAAGCGGGAGTAGAGTATAAAGAAAAATTAGGAAAAATAAATCCTTTGTGAATCGATTTCTTGCCGGATCTAAATGCGCAGTGCTTAACAATCATAATGGACATAGATGATGCCTACTCCCTTAGTCGATGTCGTTTTCTTGTTCGTCGATGTCGTCTTCCCAGCAATCAATTTTCTCGTTACCACAGGCGCATATATGGATGAATTAATTTATTGATGAGGCTGATAGAATATCAGAAATCGATGATGTTGCGTTCCACAAAAATCAATGATGTTGCGTTCCACAAAAAGATGGAGTCACTCTTGAAGCCCACGATGAATTTCTAGTAAATTAAATTATATTTTTTTGATTGAAATGATGAATCTATGGATTTGGATTAGGATTTTGTCCACATGGTGGTTTTATCAATGTTGTGGAGTTGTTGGTGGAGAAAGTACTGATTTTCTTGCTTATGGATCCGGTGGTAGAGGTATGACAGCGGTGGTAGAGGAATGGCTCTTGCGTGGAAGAAGAAAGGAAAGAGAAAAGAAAAGAAAGGAAGAAGAAAGGAAAGAGAAAATTAAAAGAAAAGAAAGAAAAGGAAAGAAAAAAAAGAACACGTGTTAATAAACTATTTAGGAAAGGGTAATTTTGGAATAAAAATAAAATAATTTAAGTAACACTCGCATATTACTGCCCGTGTAAACCACATCTGTCAGTTTAGATGGATTCCGTCGCTTTTCCACATTAGTTCAAAACACGAGGGGGTTCCGTGGGTATTTTGAAACCACGAGGTAGTGAAATTGTGATTATGCCTAACCACATGGGGGTAAAAGGGAATTCGCCCTTATTTTTATTTAGTCAGTTTCCTATTTGTTCGATTAGAAAATTAAATTATTAGTTTATTTATTTAGTTTCCTATTTATCTTACTTTCAGTTTCCTATTTAGATTTGGATTTGGGACCTATATAGATAGGGGTGTTCAATATTCGGTTTAAACCGAAAACCAATTCGAAAATTCGAAAACAGAATTCGAATTTTTTCCAATTCGAAAACCGAACCGAAAACCGAATTCAATATATATATAATATAATTTTTATAAATATAAAATATATAATAATAATACAACTTAAACTTAAAAGACATAATTAGGTCATTCTTTTATGTATTATTTGATTTAATTGAATGTTTGTAAATTTTGATATAATTTATGTAATTTAATGGTTTAATTAGGATTTAAACGAATTCGAATTCGGTTTATTCGAATAAAACCGAATTCGAATCGAAAACTGAATTTTGAATTTGGTAAGGTTTGTTCGAATTAAATTCGAATTCGGTTCGATTTTCGAATTCGAGTTCAGAAATGTCCAACTCGAACAAACCGATTCGAAGAATTCGAATAACCCGAAAACCGACTCGAAGAACACCCCTATATATAGATATTATAAATAGGTTCCCTAATTTGATATAGGGTTTGGTACTTACTATAAATACTATTTTGTTCTCTTCTATTTTCTTTCGTTAAAAACTTTAGAAATTCGAACATGGAAAATTCAAACAATCATGTCGATTCTTCTTCCGTAATTAGAACTCCCAATCCTCCCGTTCGTCCCATTATTTTATTCTCTTCTGTACTAACATTAAAAATTTCTCAATTTTTCCTAAAACCATTAAAACAAGAAAGTTTAAGAATCTTGTCGTACAATGTTCTAGCGGACATGTACGTTAGCAGGGATGGATACGATCACTGCCCATTGTGGGCACTCAATTGGGAATATCGCAAGCGGAGTTTATTGATTGAAATCCTTTCTTACGATGCTGATATTCTGTGTCTTCAAGAAGTTCAGAATGATCACTTCAAGAATCTCTTCGAACCTGTCATGACATAGTTTGGTTATTCTTCCGTTTACAAGAAAAAGACCAAGGAAGTTTATAATGCCAATAAAGAATATGTCATCGATGGTTGAGCAACGTTCCGTCGTGAAAACTTCGATTTGGTTAAAAAATTTGAAGTTGAATATGAGAAGGAGGCATTGCCATTGATTGAAAAGCTAGAACCCGAAAGAAGAAAAGATTGAATCTTTTGTCTCATGAAGGAAAACATTGCAACCGTGATGATACTTCAAGAAAAGGGAAATTCCAATTCAAGGATTTGTGTGGCAAATACCCATATTCACTGTGGGAAATATGCATAGAATGTGAGATTGTTTCAAGTTGTTAGTCTTATTAGAGGGCTGGAAAAAAGTTGATTCATTGGGGATTCCTGTTTTGGTTTGTGGTGATTTGAATTATGTTCCAAGGAGTGATGCTATAAATTTCTTGTCAATGGTAAAGTTGGTTGTTTTGGACATGAAAATACAGACAGTTTGAGGATATATAAACATCTGAAACTCAGGCATGGAATGAATCTGGGCAGTGCATATGCAAAGATGCCTGACTACTCGCGTGATGCTAGAACTTTGGATTATATTTTGTACTCAGAAAATAAGTTGAAGGTTGATAGGGTGTTCAAACTTCCTGCTTATCAAATTGTTGGAAGGAATAGGCTGCTTCCTACGCCTAAATTATCATCTGATCATGTTGCACTGGTGGCCAATTTCAGCATCAAAGGAGCTTACAAGGGACAAAATTGCTTCTCATCACTTCTTTCTTGTTAAGTTGGCATTGATTTTTTGGCAAACAAAGAAAAAGTGCAAATAAGGAAAAATTGTGATTGGCTGTAGAAATCAACTGAATCAATATATGCAACTGAATCAACTGAATTAATTTCAGCATCAAAGGAGCTTACAAGGGACAAAATTGCTTCTTATCACTTCTTTCTTGTTAATGCTAAAGATGAGTTGGCATTGATTTTTTGGCAAACAAAGAAAAAGTGCAAATAAAGAAAGATTGCGATTGGCTGTAGAAATCAACTGAATCAATATATACAAGGAATGTTGATTTTGGAGATTATGCTATCTTGATATATTTGGTAATTATCTTATTATTCTTGATAATTATCTTTGGAGGTTTATCTTTGGAAAAGATAAGCATGGGATACACACAGTTTCCTTCTTTCTATGAGATTTATTTGAAAATAATATTGGAGATAAACATAGAAATATTTTGTGTACTCTATAAAATCTTTCTTGTCACACGGTTTTTCAGTGTGGAGGTTTTGTTTATTCTTTCGGTCTGTGAAAGAATGTGAACACACTTTTGGTTAGAATTCTTTGATTAAGTGTGTTGGCTGTCCGTATCTAAATGCAAAAAGTGTTGAAGGTGCATTCCTTATAATCTTTATTGAAACTCAGTCTCGGGAGGAGGTTGCTAGGAACTCGGGAAAGTTCTGATCGTGGACAAGGGGATCTTGCCATACACAGATTCCGAGAGGAGTTGCCATTAACAAGGGGATCTTGTCTCTTAAAGATTCTGAGAAGAATCGCTCAAGTCGAGGGGAGCTCGCAAAACAGATTCACTTGGGAAGTTAAGAAGAGTCGGCGACAAAAGGAAGAGGGAGTTTTTTTTGAAAATTAGACTCTGACGCTGCCATGATCTTCATAAGATTCATTGTTCCCACAGATGAGAAGTGAAATATCAAGGTTAATTAGATACGCGGTGTCCTAGTGGATTGGAACACTAGATGTGACATTGATAATAAAAGTGATAATGGACAGTATTAAAATGCGGAAAATAAAGAGACAGGAGGTTGGTAACGTAGTTCAACAATTGCCTTCGTCTGCGGGGCCACGCCCAGACATAAAAACAATTTACTAGGTTCACAAAGTTATAAGACACCCAGTCTAACACAAAGTAAAAATGACCACTTAGTGCTAAAGCTAAAGTGATGGGTATGTTCCCAAAATCTGCCAATCCTTCCTTAGACTTCCATCCTAAAATTAAAATTCATTTGGGGTTAGATATTTGCATAAGGGAGGTTAAGACCAGTGATTCTGAATTTTTTTAATTTGCCAATCCCTATGATTACTCGCCCTAAAATTATACATGCGGGTTTGATAGTGCTGATTTTCAATTAATGGCTTATGGTTCTAACATAACTCGTTCATAGGACTGGATGTAACTACTCCATCTCTCGACACAATACTATACTTAAGATTGAGAAGCAACTTACAATTTGATCTTAGTTATATTCATAGGCATTTAGTAACATATGAAGGAGGAAGATAGATGGGTACAAAAAAAAAGTTTGAACTCTGCCTGCGTATCTATCACACAGTCGGTCCCAAGCACGGATAAAAGAGGAGGGTTTTATTCCTATCTTGCTGCCTCTAGCTTTGACTCTTTTTGTCTTTTTTTTTTGGTGATTAATTATTAGGTTAGGACCGTTAGGTTATGACTTACTCAAAAGAAACGGAATCTGTTTTTCCATGATAGTTCATTCAAATGAAATTGAATTGTTCATTTTGTGATAAAAACTTCTTGTTGATGCAAGATCAAAGGATGTTAATAAAATTACCTAATTGCTAAAATTAGATTCAAAAATGGTTTCAGTATTTTAGGAATGCATAGTAACGGAGCTATGAGAAATGAACTTTTAGAAATTGAACCTGGTGAATACAAGCTCACTGGTAAAAGCAACTTATAACATTACAGAATGGACAATTTCTTTTGTTTATTGAAAATACGAGGAAGGAGTAGTAATTATGTTGTTTTACTCTATCATGTGTGAACAATGTGAAACGAGTTACTTGAAGTGAAAATACGATGATTTATATTTCGCTTTGATATTTTTGTAGTTGAAGTGAAGAAGCAAAAGAGTATTGTGGTATCAGTTATGGTCTGTTGTGTTATTCAGAGTTTTGTTGTCTGTTTGCTTCTTCATGCAGTTGATTCCAGATACTAGACATTAAAGCTTCTCGAGTTTAATTTGTTGGAAGAATTAGTTTGAGGTTTTCTAATAGCCGATAAAGAAACTACATGCATATTCACATAGAGAACATAAAGTGAGTCAAAAGCAACATTGTGGATGCCTAAGTTGGAAATCGTAAATGTGACTATACCTAATCAGATTTTATTCAATTCTGAAAATCATGCATTTGGACATCATTAATTGTTTCTCTTCATGGAAATTCAAAAAGACCAGCAAACACTTACTTGGATTCTCTGTTCGAATTATTTCAAAGGGTATTTCTTTGTCTGATTTATTTCTTTATATGAATGCAATAATGCTTCGTAAATGCTAATTTTCATGCTTTCGAGTTATGAAAATATTTAGGAGTTTTGTTCTTCTTAACAGCCTCTGCCATGTTTCTTGTCAAAAAAAAGCAGAATGCCTGGTTTATCTGAAACAACTCCTTTTGACATGGTTACTTAATCGATATAACAGATCTAATATGAAATATTATTCTATTTGCTCCCCTTCTCTTCTCCCCGTGCTTTGTTACATTGACTGGTTTCCTCTGGCAGAAGAATAGATGCTTGCACAGGCACTAGATATTTATCCGACATCTAGAGACGCTTGACCAAGTAGTTTGAGAAGCTCCTTATTATGCCTATAATATATATGTTTTCCATTCTTAATTCGGAAAAGTTTTTTTAAATTGTCCCATGTAAAAATTGCTGAAAATCATGTTTGTCATAATTAAAAGCTGTATATTAATTCTCAAGGAGACTTCGGATGTTATATCATTATATGTGCAACTTTGTAGTTATAAAAGAAAGACAAAGTATGCAACGTCGTTGTATTTAATTACTTAACAATGACTAGATTTCAAAATTGATAAAGTGCACGCATAGTCGTAAAAGCATCATTGAAACGAATATTAGTTTAGAATCATTATAAAAGATCACATAATTAGAGTGTTTAATTTCCAAATTAAGAAAACAAAAATCAATAATGATATAACATAATTCAAATACTTCCTAATAAAAAGGGATAAGATAAACAAGATCATAGCAGACCGATAATCCAGGAGAAAATCCCGGATATAGTTCAACAATAACAATAGGTAATATGTTTCATATATAGAGGAATCTGATTAGAGGGAGAGGGATTGATTCATTGATACAATTACTGACTTAATCATCGGAGTGAAATCCCCGGGGATCACCTTGGGATTTCTCTCTAACATTGTTTACTTTACAGATAATTGAAGATTATTGCGTGGAGCTCGGTCCCTTCAGCTCGGTCAATCTCAATTTGCCCGAGGTACATTTTTTAGCTTCATCAATTGGCGCCGTCTGTGGGGAATTGACAAAAGGTTCTCACCAGAAAGTGGTGTTTTGATGGCAAACACAAGATCGATGGGAGGAGCGGGCCAAACTAGTCAACAGGAAGGACGGAAACCTCCCTCACCACCTCATGATCAAGGTGGGGAGAAATCTCAACAAGGTGGTGAAGGATCTCAACAGGGGAACAATCGTATCACCCCTGAATTAATGAAGATATTCGCAGACATTATGATGAGATGGAAGCTATCTTAAAGGAAGATCGGAAGAAGAAAGATGATCAACGGAAGATCGGGGAAAAGGACCCTTTGTGATTAGTGAAGAGTCTAATGGCGAGAATGATGGGAGATGCAGACTCTGCCTTTCCCTCGGACTGGAGGAGCGGAAAACGCTAACGGGAAGCAGGCAACATCCCGGAAAAGGAAGCCCACGAAGGGAAAGTCCCTTGTCTAAAGAGATCGCAGATTTTCCCTTACCCCATCGTTTTAATGCCGCAGTTGCCGGCTACTCTTGGAGACTCAGACCCCAATGATCATATCCATAGGTTTGAGTCCACGATGGGATTCTTGAAGGCACCAGAGAAACCAAGTGTCAAGCTTCCCTACTACCCTAGAGGGAAAGCCCGCCTCTGGTATGAAGGATTAGGCCAAGGAGTGTGGATCGTTTTTTCTCAACTGTGTGACCTTTCTTCAATGATTTTTGCCAGCGAAAGAAATTTGACAATCACAGCAGAATTGTTGAACCTCCGCAGGGAGATAGCGAATCCCTTCGGAGTTATATGGGCAGGTTTAATGATGAAAGTCTGCAGGTTAGAAATTGTTTCTGGAGGACGTTTTGGTTGGAGCATTCTTAAATGGTTTACGACCTGGGCATTTTTACACTAAAATGGCCACTGAACCACCGGCCCAACATGGAGGAAGTTGATGGACCGGGCTGAGAAGTATGCGCAAGCGAGAAGAAGCTGATCAGAGGAAGAAAGACAATGACAAGCGAGGGGTAAGAGCCCGAGACGAAGGGAAAAGAATGTAGGCCCCAGAGAGACGGTACTACGAGTTTTTGATCGGCTCAATCCTTCACGTCGCTTATGGAATCATCCGTAAGAGACAGAATAACAACCCCCCTCAACAGAACTCGGACGGAGATTTTAGCCATCGCTGGTAGACAGGGTATCTTGAAAGCCCCAGCTAAGATGAATGCGCCCAACCATAAAAGGAACAGGGACCTCTTTGTAATTTTCATCAGCAGCACCGGACATGATACTGAAGATTGTACCGACTTAAAGAAAGAAATTGAGGATTGCGTGCGTGAAGGGTATCTACAGGAGTTGTCAGACACACTATAAGGTGTCGCGAAGACCCTCCGTATTCAGAAAGGCGCTCTCCTTACCGACTCAACCTGGAAGAGGTGGCCAAAATGAAGATAAGCGTCATCGACCTAATAATTATCCACCTGCTCGGGATGTCACAGGTGAAGTTCATGCCATCCTTGGAGGTTTAGAGGGAGGAGAAAGCAATTCGGTTAGGAAAAACCGATGTAGGCGAATACCTGAGCAGGAGCCCATAGGGAAAAGGTTCAAACCATCGGAGACGATCACTTTCTCTGAGGAAGATGTTGTACCGACGAAGTTCCCTCACTCAGATGCCCTTATAATTAAAGCCAATATTGCGAATAAGCTGGTGCACCGGGTGTATGTGGATGATGGCAGCTCGGTAGATATCCTGTACATCAGTGCATTTGAACAGTTGGAAGTAGACCCAAAATATCTCCGGCGGAGCCCAACTCCGTTGGTTGGCTTTTCGGGGAGGCAGTTCAGCCAATGGGAATTGTCACGCTACCTGTTACAATAGGCGAGTACCCGAAGAGCAGAACAGTATACACAGATTTTGCTGTGCTGAATTCACCATCTCCTTACAACGTGATCATAGGCCAACCTACAATGGTGAAGCTTAAGGCCATATGGTCGCCCTATCATTTAGTAATGAAATTCCCCACCGATTCAGGAGTAGCTACTGTAAGGGGGATCAAGAAGCAGCCAGGAGGTGTTACATGGTAGCTATGAGAGGAAAACACCAGCTTGGTCGAGATGTCCGAGTAAATTGCGTACAGGAGAAGTGGGAAATAAAGGGCCCAGCGAAAGTACAGGAACAACATCCCGTTAAAAGTGTGGATTTTTGAATTCAATGATGATGAGATATTAAAAATATCAATAGATTGCGCAAGCCCGGATAGACAATCCAGGTCGGTAGAAATATGTCAGACTTAGCTCAGAAAGGTTTGTTTAAACTCCTTAAGGAATATAAGGATATATTCGCTTGGAGTTCAAGAGAGATGGGGGGTGTATCTCCTGAGCTGATAACTCACTCTTTAAATATTCATGAAGATGTGAAACCTGTTGCAGCAGAAGAAGAGGAGTTTTGCACCTGAGCGGAAGCAAGTTATCCAACAGGAGGTGAAAAGCTGCTGGAGGTCGGCCATTTTAGGAGAAGTTAAATACCCGACCTGGATCGCAAATCCAGTGATGGTTAGAAAGGCTGATGGCGGATGGAGAATGTGCATCGATTTTACAGATTTAAAATAGAGCTTGCCCGAGGACTGCTATCCTTTACCTTCCATTGATCAGATCATAAATGCTATAAATTGGTTTTCGAAGTTTTTAAGTTTTCTGGGATGCCTATAAGGGATATCATCAGATCTTGATGAACCCGGCGGACGCTGAAAAGACTGCGTTTGTAACTGACCAAGGTACTTTCTATTACAGGAAAATGCCATTTGGGTTAAAGAACGCCGGCGCTACCTATCAACGCCTGGTGAACCAGATTTTTCATAAGCAGATAGGTCGAAATCTGAAAGCTTACATCGATGATATGGTAGTTAAGAGCAAGGTAGAAGAGGATATGCTGACTGATTTGAAGGAAACTTTTGACACCCTACGCCAGGTCGGTTTGAAATTAAATCCTGAAAAATGTGTATTTGGGGTCAGCTCGGGAAAATTTTTGGGATTCATTGTGTCAAAGAGAGGAATTGAGGCTAATCCTAAGAAGTTGGAAGCAATAATTGCTATGGAGGCCCCCAAGAATATAAAAAAAGTGCAAAAGCTAACTGGCTGTATGGCAGCGCTGAATAGATTCTTATCACGAGCAGCTGAGAGGGGATTACCCTTCTTTAAACTTTTGAAGTCTGCCAAAAATTTTGAATGGAATGAGGAATGTCAAAAGTACTTTGAGGAATTGAAAGAGCATTTGAAGCAGTTGCCCACTTTGTCTGTTCCAACATCAGGTGAACTCCTATTTCTGTATCTGGCAGTATCTGAGTTAACTATTAGCGCAGTTCTTGTGCGGGAAGAGGAAGAAGTGCAGAAATCGGTGTATTTTGTGAGTAAAGCTTTGCACGGAGCGGAGCAGAGATATCCAGAGATTGAGAAAGTTGGTAATGTCGTTAGTCTTCGCAGCTCGTAGATTGAGGCCGTATTTTCAAGGTCACCCGATCTGCGTTTTGACAGACCAGCCCATTAGACAAATATTGTATCGACCAGAAGCTTCCGGGAGGCTGACTAAATGGGCCATTGAGCTCGGAGAGTATGACATCACTTTTAAGCCCAGAACGGCGATAAAGGGTTAGGCTTTAGCTGATTTTATTGCCGAGATGCCGAGAAAGAAGGAGGAGGAAGAATCACAGGAGGTCGGTCTAATATCGCCAGAAGCCAAGGAGGAGTGGCAGTTGTTTGTTGATGGGGCGTCAGCCAGAAAAGGAGCAGGTGCTGGTTTAGTGTTGGTAAGCCCAGAAGGTAATGAATTAGCGTATGCTTTGAAGTTTGAATTTGTTGCATCTAACAATAAATCAGAGTACGAGGCACTCATTACTGGGCTGAAGCTAGCATTATCAGTAGGAGCTCGGTATGTAAGAGCTCATAGTGACTCTCAGTTGGTTGTCGAACAACTAACTGGAAGGTATGCAACCAAAGATATGATGATGAAGAAGTACTTGAACGTGGTACAAAGTCTGACCAAAAGATTCGAGGGCTTCAACATGGAGAAAATTTCCCGAGCTCAGAATCGTAGAGCTGATGCACTAAGTAAGCTGGCTTCTTCTACTTCATCTCATTTGAATAAACAGGTATGGGTTGAAACACTTCCTGAACGCAGTATTGTCAGTAAAGAAGTCATAGACATTGAAAGTTCTGAGAATTGGATGACCCCGATTTATAACTTTCTGAGGTCGGGGAGTCTATCAGATGATAAAGCTGCAGCTCGGCGAATTCGCATAAGGGCAGCTCGGTATGTTATAGAAGATGATATTTTGTATAAGAAGGGGTATTTGAAGCCGTTATTGAGATGTGTAACTTCTGATCAAGCTCGATATATACATGTTGGTTCTCGAATGTTAGCAAAAAAAGCTCTTCTGCTCGGTTATTTTTTGCCAACAATGTTGAAGATGCTGCTCAATTGGTAAGGGCTTGTGAGAAGTGTCAAAAATACGCATTAAAAACACATCATCCTCAGGTTCCTCTGCAATCATTAGACTCCATTTGGCCATTTTATCAATGGGGCGTAGACCTTCTCAGGCCTTTTCCTGAAGCTCGAGGTCGGGGTAAACACCTTATCGTGGCTGTTGATTATTTTACAAAATGGGTAGAGGCAGAACCTTTGGCTCATATTTCTAGAAGAAATGTTATAAATTTTTTCTGGAAAAATATTCTTTGTCGCTATGGAATTCCTGGAGTAATTGTTTCAGATAATGGTCGTCAGTTTGCTGAGGAACCCTTCAAATCTTGGTGCCAGTCACTTGGGATTCGTCAGAAATTCACATCTGTAGCGCATCCCCAGACTAATGGTCAAGCTGAGGTATCTAATCGAATAATTTTGCAAGGATTGAAGACACGTTTGGGACGTTCCAGTGGTGATTGGGTTGAACATTTACCAATGGTGTTATGGTCATACTGCACTACACCAAGAACAGCGACTGGGGAAACACCTTACAGTCTGGCATATGGTACTGAAGCAGTTCTTCCACCTGAAATAGGGCTACCCAGTCCTAGGATTCTACTCTTCCGAGAAGAAAGTAACCAGGATGAACTTCAGGTGAACCTTGATCTGCTTGAAGAAAAGAGGATACGAGCTCAGCTAAGGGATGCTAAATACAAAGAAGGCATAGCTCGATTTTATAACAAAAGGGTGAAGAATAAAAATTTCAGGATTGGAGATTTAGTGTTAAGAAAGGTGGAAGCAAGCCGAGTTGGAAAAACTGGTAAACTTGATCCTACATGGGAAGGACCTTATCAAGTGGTAGAAGCATACCCAACTAGGTACTGTAGATTATCTCGGTTGAATGGGGCCATTATTCCTAGAACATGGAACTTTCAGAATTTGCGAAAATATCACTGATGTCGGGTTGGTTGTTACTAGTTTTCAGCTCTGATTTTCTCTTGAGAGAAAGTTTTAGCTCGTTACGTCTGTTTCTTGTTTTGCTGAATGATCTTTTGATAATGTAATAAAAGCGAATTTGTTTTCAATAAACATTCGTTTGAATACAATTCCGGAGATATACTCTGGGAAGTATTCGTTTGTTTCCTTCTTTAAAGTTATTAAAGAATGGCTAAGAAAAACCCGAGCTGAAGCTCTGGGGTAACTTAATTCCTGAATGAATAAATTTCTGGAAGCAAGTTATCTGGAATTTCAATTATTTTCATAAGACTTTGTGAATAAAAAGTAATCACAAGAAAAAACCCGAGCTGAAGCTCTGGGTAAAAATAAATCTCGAGAAAGTTATCTAATTCATAAAAACTCTGGAAGACTATCGATATTCCGGAAAAAGATAAAAGAAATTCTTGTTAAATAACAGGGATAAAAACCCAAAATATAAGATTAAGGAATTAAATTGTCTCCAGTACATCAAAAGCCTTCAAGGCTGCTCATTTCTCTCTTGGTTCTCCAACTCAGGCAGGTTCACTTCTGGGTTTTCATGGATAGAAGTGGAAGGAACAAACTGCCTTACAGAGAAATTAAGCTCGGCTCCAGTTATCTCCTTAAAAGCGGCGTTGACTTTATTTTCGGCATCATCTTCAAAGCCCAGTTCCTTCAAATTCTTATCGGGCAGATGATCTCGTTGAATTGCTTCTACCGCTTCATTGTATCCAATTTGTACAACGGGTAGGTTGATCTTGGAGACGAGTTCAGCAAAGTCTTTGGATTTCAAAAAATTCTCTATTATTTGCTTGGAGCCGATTTCTTTGAGATGATCATATTGCTCTTTGAGACGATTATATTGAACATGCTTAGCCTTCGAATGTCTTTCGTACATTAGAACGGTAGAGCAGAGCCTTTCATTCTCGGAGCGGATGTCATCGTACTTCTTCTGTTCCTTTTACGCATGAGAAATAAGCCTTTGGATTGTAAACTGGAGGTCTTTAGTTTTTTCCTTCTCGACCTCAAAGTTAGAGGTGACTTGACCGACCTGGGAGCGAAGGACCTCGGAATTTTTCTGCTCGGTTTTTAAAGATGAGCGCAGGTCGGCAGTTGATTTCTTTTCCGTCTCCAATTCTGTTTCAAAGTTAGATTGAAGATCGGAAAGTCTCTTGTTCTCTTGCTCCAGCTCGGACATTTTCTTCTTGTCTGTTTCCAACTCTGTTTCAGATTTAGAGTGGAGGTTGAAAAGTTTTCTATTCTCTTCTTCCAGTTTGACCACTTTCTTTTGCTCGTTATCTAACAAAGAGCGGAGTTCAGATGCATCATGAATAATTTTCGCTGCTCGGTTAGATAACGCTGCACCCTGCATAAAGTAAAAGGGGGATTAGAAGATAAAGACAAATTCAGGTAAAAAAAATAATAATAATACTAATAATAAAGAGTAGATTTATAAAGGTTAAATACCTGAGCAGAATGCAAGTAAAAGATGTTAAGCAACTCATCGTTGTTCAGTTGCCTTAACGAGTTCTGATCCCGGGGAAGGATACTTTCATTTAGCCACTGCTTGGCTAAAGCTGGGGTTAGAATTCGGGAGTTGCGGTTAAACCCCCAGCTCGGGCAAAAGAAATCCCCAGGATAGGTAACTGGAGCATACGAGATGGGAACTTGGGATGGATTAATTTGTGATAGAAAGCCAAAAGAAGAATCCTGGGAGAAATTGAGAGGAATGTTAGAAAAAGGAGGAGTTGTAATGAATGTTGTCGTGGCAAGAGGTATATTCTGGTTGGTTCCCTCAGTAAAGGAAGTTGGAGGAATGGGATCAGTTATCTTCTCGCTTTGAGGAGTCTCGTCAAGAACTGAGGTCGGTATTTTCTCAGCTTTCCCGCTTTGAGGAGCCTCGTCAGAAACTGAGGTCGGTATTCTCTCAGTTTTCTTGCTTGGAGGAGCAACTTCAGTTACTGAGGTCGGTGTTTTTCTTTTGTAGTTCTTTCTTTTCTTCTCTTTTTCTTTGTCCTCGGGTAATGGAGGCAAACCCGAGCTGACAGCCTTTGGCTTGTCAGTGGAGATTAGATCCTTCAAAGGAGGTACGACTCCTTCAGCAGAAGCTGCAACAGTGGTAGAATCTCCTGGGCTGGTTTTACCCGAGGAGGAAGCATTCTTGGCAGCTCTGCCTGCTTTAAGTAGTTGTGCGATATTCATCACTGTAATAACAAAAAACATCAGAAAAGGAGCATATTAGAATGGAATTCCCAAAGATAACTAGTGGAAAAGAAATACTTACATTCAACACCGAGTCTATCCTTGGAGCCTTTGTACTTAGAATCAAGAATGGCAGAGCTCAATTTACCCTGAACCAAAATTCTCTCAGGAAGGCGGGATACATCAAGGGTAACTTTTAAAGACTCGAGTGTCTCTTCCCCACTTACATTATAAGATTTCTGGGGTTGTTTATCGGTTATACTATTAACGATTCTCCAAGGATGGTTTTTCTTGAGAAACTCTGAATTAAGGAAGAAGAATCTTTTCTTCCAGTTATGAATGGAAGTTGGAAATTTTTCAAGAAGTTGAATTGTGCTCGGGCGTCGGTTAAAGTAAAACCACCCCAATTCATTGGGAACAGTTTTCAAAGAAAAAAAGCGTCTGAAGAGGGACAGATTATAAATTATTTTGTGATGTGCGCAGAGCAGTTCAAACCCTATAATTGTTCTAATGGAATTTGGGGTAAGCTGACTCAAGTTTATTTTGTAGTGGTCTAAGACGCTAGACAGTAAGCTGCTAAGGGGAATTCTAAGACCGGCCTGTAGCTGATGTTCATAAAGGGTTATAAAACCCTGAGGAGGATTGTTAGCTCGGTCGACTTTTGAAGGAGCTTTAACTGGCAAATTATTTGGAATAAAATATTTTGACAAAATCTGATCAATATTTTTTCTGCTTAAGGTAGAAGAGATGGAGCTAGCAAAGATCCCTTCTGTAATATCTTCTACCTCAATACCCTCAGCTTTCGGAACTCCTGTTTCGCTACTTTGTTCAGATATTTTAATATCACTAGCTGTTTTAGTAGTTTCCTTTTTAACAATCTCCATTTTGAGACTATTTGAAAAAGCCTTAAGAGATTGTCTAATTGATTTTCTAAGAGGAGTTGTCGTTTTGGAAGAAATTGGTGATTCACCGCTCACTGGAGGTGGAATACTGTGGACAGAAGATGAAGGATTGAGATTACCAACAGACTCTGTACTGATATCCTTAGAAGGGGAAGGTTCAACATAAGATGCAGATTTAACATGTTCTGATGAGTTAGAATGATCTTCGGAAGACATACCTGAAGTTGAGTAAAGGGAAATTCTGGAAATGATGGAGGAAAACCCAAGGGAATGTTTAGCTTTGCAGGAGGTGAATAATGAAGTTGCTGATGAAGGTTTGCCAGAAAGTTGCAGGTTGCGTGGGAAAATTATTCACAATTTAAGATTATAGTGAATTTGAATTAATTCGAACCGTTTCGGATAACGTATACGGTGAGAGGTAATGATTGCGTTTGAATAAAAACGCGTGCGAGAATTAATGGTTATCATTTATCCTTTGTTGGTACCGAGGCGTACGTTTATTCTTAGCAGCCAAGCGTTGTTTTTGATAATTTCGAAGCATCAGAATTACTTCACAAAGTAAGACGATGAGCTCGGAGGTATTGAAATGTTATCGTCAAGTCGGGATATAAATATATATACCGACTTGAGGAGGTATTGATATAACATAATTCAAATACTTCCTAATAAAAAGGGATAAGATAAACAAGATCATAGCAGACCGATAATCCAAGAGAAAATCCCGGATATAGTTCAACAATAACAATAGGTAATATGTTTCATATATAGAGGAATCTGATTAGAGGGAGAGGGATTGATTCATTGATACAATTACTGACTTAATCATCGGAGTGAAATCCCCGGGGATCACCTCGGGATTTCTCTCTAACATTGTTTACTTTACAGATAATTGAAGATTATTGCGTGGAGCTCGGTCCCTTCAGCTCGGTCAATCTCAATTTGCCCGAGGTACATTTTTGAGCTTCATCAAATAACATTCAGAAATTAAATACTAAATTAATTCTTAAACGAATTGAAGAATATTTATTAATTATTATTGTGATTCAGAAAATTTTATGTTGTTTTTATATATTTAGACAGTTTCCTATTTGTTCGATTAGAAAATTAAATGATTAGTTAGTTTATTTAGTTTCCTATTTATTTTAGTTCAGTTTCCTATTTAGATTTGGATTTAGTTCAGTTTCCTATTTAGATTTGGATTTGGGACCTATATAGATATTATAAATAGGTTCCCTAATTTGGTATAGGGTTTGGTACTTATTATAAATACTATTTTGTTCTCTTTTATTTTCTTTCGTTAAAAACTTTAGAAAAGAATTCGAACATGGAAAATTCAAACGATCATGTCGATTCTTCTTCCGTAATTAGAACTCCCAATCCTCCCCTTCGTCCCATGATTTTATTCTGTTCTGTACTAACATTAGAAAATTCTCAAATTTTCCTAAAACCATCATTAGAACAATAAAGTTTAAGAATCTTGTCATACAATGTTCTAGCGGACATGTACGTTACCAGGGATCAATGCGATCACTGCCCATTGTGGGCACTCAATTGGGAATATCGCAAACGGAATTTATTGATTGAAATCCTTTCTTACGATGCTGATATTCTGTGTCTTCAAGAGTTCAGAGTGATCACCTCAAGAATCTCTTCGAAACTGTGTCATGGCACAGTTTGGTTATTCATCCGTTTACAAGAAAAAGACTCAGAAGTTTACAATGCCAATAAAGAATATGTCATCGATGGATGCGCAACGTTTTTCCGTCGCGACAAATTCGGGTTGGTTAAAAAATATGAAGTTGTATACGAGAAGGAGGCATTGCCATTGATTGAAAAGCTAGAACCCGAAAGAAGAAAGGATGGAATCTTTCGTCTGATGAAGGATAACATTGCAACCGTAGTGATACTTCAAGAAAAGGGAAACTCCAGGTCAAGAATTTGTGTGGCAAATACTCATATTCACTGTGGGAAATATGCATCGGATGTGAGATTGTTTCAAGTTGTTAATCTTATTCGGGGACTAGAAAAAATTGATTCATTGGGGATTCCTGTTTTAGTTTGTGGTGATTTGAATTCTGTTCCAGGGAGTGATGCTCATAAATTTCTTGTTAATGGTAAAGTTGGTTCTTTTGGACATGAAAATAGAGACAATTTGGGGATATACAAACATCTTAAACTCAGGCATGGAATGAATCTGGGGAGTGCATATGCAAAGGTGCCTGAGTATTCGCGTGATGCTGGAACTTTGGATTACATTTTGTACTCAGAAAATAAGTTTAAGGTTGATGGAGTGTTCAAACTTCCTGCATATCAAAGTGTTGGAAGGAAGAGGCTGCTTCCTACGCCTGAATTATCATCTGATCATGTTGCACTGGTGGCCAATTTCAGCATCAAAGGAGCTTACAAGGGACAAAATTGCTTCTCATCAGTTCCTTCTCATCTGTGGGAACAATGAAGCAGATCGAGCTGAGGAAAATTAAGTAGAAGAGTTTGAAGTTCAACCACCATAAATTAAAAAGGAAAAATATTGTTCCTTGCATGCTTGTAATTATTGTAAATATATATGAACCCGAATGGTGTAGTGATCATTGTAGTAGTGGCAGTATTGAAATCTTTTGAAAAAAAAAAGAAGATAAAATTGTATATAATTTTTAATAATTTACTTGATATGAAATGTTTAAAAGAAAATTTAATTAGTTTTAATTTTTATTTCTTTCTTTATTTGACACATTGAGAGCAAGATTAATTGCAGTAGTTGACATAGTGTTAAATTGATTGCAAAAAACGCATAGAAAAAGGCAAAAGTTTATGGCAAATTTGGTTAGAGTCCTTTAACTCGAAAAAGGGTAACATGGCAACAACCTCAATATTGAACCTTAGTTAGGCTAAAAAAATGATTTAAAATTCGCCTTTCACAAAAACTGATATGTAAGCGCGCGATTAACTCGCCCCTACATAAATGAACGTACTTAACAATAAATCAGATTTTGCAAATTTTCTCTATTATTTTTTTACACACCTTAATTGTGAATTTGCATTATACTGAACGGTGGAAAAAAAAAGTAAAATTTAGATTTTTCATCAAACCTCCATTTTTGTGAGGTATAACACATGTATTTTGAAAAAAAAAATTGCAATATTCAAAAACGTGTTGATTTGAGCTTTTTTCACTATATTTTCGCACCCATTTTAATTGTGAATGTGCATTCTAATGAACGACGTCAGAAAAAGTGATATTTAAAATTTTTACCAAACCGCCATTTATCGTAGGTTATAACACACATATTTGCTCACAAATAGCAAAATAAAAAAATGCCTTAATTTTGACTTTTTTTTATACTGTTTTTTGTAACCCACGTGGATTGTGGATATGCATTCTGGTAAACATTGTCAAAAAAAAAGTAAAAATTAAAATTTTACAAAATATTCATTTTTAATGGGTTATAGCATGTAATTTTGTAAAAAAATGTTTTAGATTTTTGCTTTTCCCCAAACTGAATTTACATTATCCAATAATGAAGCAAATTAATATTAGTAAATATGCGTGTGTGTAGTTATATATGTAAACACAATCACAGTATGAGAATTGGATAATGGTTTTGGGACAGAGGATTCATATTATTAAAACGAGGATGAAGATATAAACGCTATATAATGTATTCATAAATAGAATATTATTAAAATGAGGTCATTACTTTGAAATGCTGATGTTATATTTCATCATTTAAATTGAAATATCACAGTAATTGTCACACTCAAAGCGCAGACTTTTCTGGTCAGCCAACGAACTTCCAAGTGAGTTTCCTCACAACTTTCTTATGTTGTTAAAGCATGAATTCTTCCCACTTATAAGAAGCTGAATCCCAAACCCCCCCACCCCACCCCACCATATAAATAGAATATTATTACAATGAACATTTCATCAATATTTTTAAAAAAAAATCACAGTAATTGTCACACTCAAAGAAGAAATTAATAATGCAACGAATTAATATACATGCAGGCCGACTTTTTCATATTGGCCTTGATAAAAACCGTGTTTTTTTTTTTTTTTCTGGTCAGTCAAATATATAACTTCCTAGTGAATTTCCTATCCAACTTCCGGGCGTTTTTCAAGATGGATGATTATCATAAGAAAAACTTTCTTACGTTGTTTGAGCAACAATTCTTTAATTTTTAACTTTCAAGAAGAAGCTGAATCTCTCACATTGCAGCGTTCCGTTCCCTCAAGAATCTCTATAACCCTTCAAATTAATTCTCACCTTAATTTATATACATGGAGTTGTCATCAATTTACTACTCCTTTTTCCGGTGTCTTATCAGTATAGTGTTTTCAGCAACCGGAATATACGCTTTACGTATAGCAAACATCCCAGTTTCCAATACGGTGAAGGATCAGTTTGAGAATTTTATTGTTTTAGCCTTGAGTTATTCCATTTCTTATGCTTTCCTCTTTCGGCCTGCATTAGATTTAGAGCATGGTCATGAGGAGCTTAAAGATCATACTGTGAATTCATTAACTTTTTTCGCATATCTTTCAGCTTGTGCTACATCTTCCGAAAACAATAAATTGACAAGTGTGGAGATCATTCTTGTTCTAGTACGGTTTTGTATTCTAGTATCTACTATTTTGGTATTGGGAAAAGTTATGAAATCAGCTGGGAGTTTGGGTTTCAGATATCCTCAGACAATAGGAAACTATATGATTGAATTTGTTGATCGTTTGAGGATGTTTCCCTATCACACCCTTTCATGGGTTCTGCTCCATGGTTTCTTGCCATTATTTTTTCATTCAAACAGTACTAGTCCAAGTTTTGGGGATTTACATGGATATTTCATACTCATGTGTACACATTTCTCAATGTTTTTTTTCTTAAAAATTGTTAATCTTGTTGAGGAACAAATTGCAATATCAACAATGGCTGCCTATGCGTACGAACAGAGAAGGATCATTGAAATTGTATGCGGAACATTGGCAACTACCATACTAGCTCAGTATTACTTCAGAATCCAATCTGTGGCTCTAATGTTTGCTTTCTTGTCTTTGGCCACTGCATGGTTGGGGATTCTTGCGAATTTTCATCTTTGTACCGATTTTGGGATTTTCTACTTCCTTGTTACTTCGAGCTTGCAATGTGCAGTGACTCTATTTGGGCTCCATTTCTATACTTTCCTCGTTGCTTTGGGTGGAATTATACTTATGGTTTTGAGGTGGAAGATGGAGTCATTGGATGGAATTATACTAAAGCTCTATATTTTCTTCGTGGCTTTGGGTGCAAATATACAAAGGCTCCTCCTCGTGGCTTTGGGTGCAATTATACTAAAGCTACTCTTGAGGTTGAAGATGGAGTCGGAGTCAGTGTCTGTGCCACTGAGGCATTTTCAGCCAGCAGTTTGACGATAAGCTTATTTATGCTTTTATTATTATTATGATTTGTTTTTTCATTCTCATAAATGCTGAAAATCATGCATTGTTTATGTACCATAGTTTTAACAAAAAAAAATAACATTCATTAATGCACAAGAAAATTAACTTAACTGTGGGTGAGACCAAGTGTTCTATGATTAAATCACATAATGAGAATTGGATAATGGTTTTGGAATGGAGGATTCATATTATTAAAATGAGGGTGAAGATATAAATGCTATTTATTTATTCATAAATATTAGGGCTATGGTCGTGGGATACCGTTTTATATATGAGACGTGCGTATAAAGTATAAAAAATTACTGTATAAAATATCAAACATTAGCGTATAAAATATTAAAAAAATTACCGTATAAAGTATCAAATAATAGCGTACAAGTATCAATGGCGAATCCAAGGGGGAGTGGGGTATTTATACTAAATCCCTATAAAAAGTTATAAATTTTCATTTGGCTCATTAAGAAAATATACTGTATAATTTCGTCCTCATATGGTAGTTTCTAGATCCGCCACTACGTACAATACATAAAGAAATTAGCATATTAACGTAACGTATCACATCTCATTTCATATATGATACAGTTTTACAAGAGTTTTTGCGTAAACAGTAATTGCCACACTCAAGTCAAAAGCAGAAATAATGCAAGGAATTAATTATATGTAGACTTTTGCATGTTGGCCTTGATAGAAACGGCGTTTTTTCTGGTCAGCCAACAAACTTCCAATTCCAAGTCAAAATTTTCATGCTGAGTGTTAGAGCATGAAACCCTTTAACTTTTAAGAAAGCTGAATCTCATACTTCATCGATCGTTAACTGCAACCCCCTCAAGAATCCATAACAAAACAAACCCTTGGAAAATTTCTTCCTTTATATATACATGGAGTTATCAATTTACGAGTTATCAATATGCTACTCCTTTTTCCTGTCTCTTATCAGTATAGTGTTTTCAGCAACCGGAATATACGCTTTACGCATAGCAACCATCCCGGTTTCTGATATGGTGAAGGATCAGTTTGAGAATTTTATTGTTTTATCATTGAGTTATTCCATTTCTTATACTTTCTTGTTTCAGCCTGCATTAAAGTACGTTGAGTGGCTTAAAGATGATCCTGATCCTATACCCTCCCTGGAAAGGATGAACTGTTATGGCTACTTTGGTCGTGCAGTTTTAACTTTGTATTTAAAGTTAAGTTGGTTGGCAATTTTTTTAGCATTCATTCTATCTTTTAAAAACCATAGAATTTTTATGCTATTCGGCTCTTGGTTTATATCAGATGCTATTTCTTTGTTGGGAAAAGTTGTGAAATCAATTAGTTTGCGTTACAAATTTCCTCACACCATAAAAGGAGAGTTTATGACTGGATTTAGTAGTTGTTTGCATCCTTTCGCTGGTTTTGATATCGCTTTGAGGGTGTCTCCTCTTGGCTCCTTCTGTTGGGTTCTACTCCAATGTGTCGTTGTGTTATATTTTCATTTAAAAGCTCCAATGGATTTATATGTATTATCCATCATGGTGATAACAGGGTATTTTTACATGCTAAGTTTTTTTTCCTTAAAAATTGTTCCTGATCTCAAGAAAGTAATTGCAATATCATCTACGGCTGCCTATGCGTACGAACAGAGAAGAATCTTTGAGATTGTATGTGGAACATTGGCAACCATACTAGCCCAGTACTACTTCAGAATCCCATCTGTGCCTCTAATGCTTGCTTTATTGTCTTTGGCCACCGCATGGTTGGGGATTCTTGCCAATGTCCATCCTTGTACAGATTTTGGGATTTTCCAATTCCTTGTTGCTGCGACCTTGCAACTTGCAGTGAATCTATTTGGGCTCCATTTCTATACTTTCCTCGTTGCTTTGGGTGTAATTTTACTTATGGTTTTGAGGTGGAAGATGGAGTCATCGGATGAAATTATACTAAAGCTCTATACTTTCCTACTAAAGATCCATACTTTCCTACTAAAGCTCCTCTCGAGGTGGAAGATGGAGTCAGTGTCAGTGAGGCATTTTCGCCAAGTTTGACAAGCTTTGGCTGCCCCTTATGCATTGCTTATGTACCATAGTTTTGAGAAGAAAAAAAAAATAGCATTCATTAATGCACTAGAAAATTAACTGTTGGTGAGACCAATTAAGTATTGTATGATTAAATTGGAACAACTTATCTAACCAACTTCAGCATACCAGAGAACTGCAAAACGAATTATGGCTTGGGGAAAATGCAATCGACAAACAAAGTAGACCACAACTATGAAAAATTTGCTGTTTTTTATCCGGTGTTTTAATGGGACTTATTTGACATGTCTATGCCAATGCAGCGCCTGAACAAGGACAAAGTTGATTTCATAATTTACTACCCCATTTCCACGAAGAAGCATATTCAATCAAAAGGTGAACAAATAGCCCTATTTCAAGAAGTACAGCTTCATTCAATATGAAGGATTCAACTGGCTACAAAAATACAATGTATCAAATGCTAAGCCCATGTTTCAAAGGCAGCTAACAGTTATGATAACCCGGCAAACCTACTCGATTTAGATGTACAACTATCTTGACCAAAAGTTTTAAAAAATAAAATAAAAATAGACATCTTCGGGTTTCCTGTACGACTAACAAGAAAAATGCTTCTGCAATGAGGATGTGATTTGAGCTATATGACAGACTTGGAGTAATAGTCAAAAGGTAATGAACAGCTCAGAAGCAGTTTCTTCTCTCTTTTCGGTATTAATAATTTTAGACACAATAAATAGATCAAGAAGCAGTTTCTCCTCCTCTTCTAAGTAATTCCTGAAGGAAGCAAAGAGAAACATTATTAGGTTGAATAAAAATATATTTCTCCCTTTTCTTTGCATTTTGAAGGTATAGGTCAACCTGTGAACTTGGTTCCCATTTACTTTAAGTCACAAAACCAAGGTTTAAGGCGTAAATACTGTATGTACCAATTTAGTTGCAGTGATAGATTGGCGCTGCCTCTCTTTCTTCTCTTTTTGACACTCGGAACACCAGCCTGAAAACTCCTTTTGGTACTTTCTCATCTCTCTGAACACAGAACTGCAAAGATAGCAAAATAGAGTTTAAGAAACAAATTACTTGAATGATGATAATAGTCACCAGTATGCTATTTTAAAAAAAATAGACAGAATAATGCCGATGTCAATCTACTCTAATCTTTTCCTCTGTCCATTCTGACAAAGTCATCAGATGTAATTTGTGTCATGGTGCCACGACTTTAAAATGCTTCACTTTAAACAAAACAACAGAGTTCATGTTTAGGACCAATGGCCATTCAACAAGTTTAATAGATAATAAAAAGCACCTTCTGCACCAGAGCAATAGATTGATTCTGTGCCCAGATGTTGTCGCCCTAGCACCATGCCGATGGCGACCACGATGAAGAATAGCTCGCCCTGCAACATGTGAGTAGTCGAAGATTTCCTAAATGTATACAGAAGAAGTTCATTTCAGTCATTGGCAGAAACATGCAAGATCATATATCTGCTTCAGTTAACTCCACCAGAAAGTTGAGACACTATATGTTGCCATGCACAGCAAAACTATAAATCATCCAAATTACTAAAAAGTTAAATGTTTAATAACGGTGAGCATAATGGGAAGATACTACGACAGAAAGACAGTAGAGTCGGAATACCTCTCCCCATGACAAAGAAGCAAGTTTTTACAATCCAGCACACCTTTCAAAAGTTTTTTCCCTCAATTTTTCTGTGGTATTCTCAATTTCCAGCTTTTCCTTTTGGCTTTTCAAAGCATTATATTCAGTAGTCAATAAAGCTATTTTATGTCTTCCCTTCATAATGCTATTTGCCTATTCTACATTTTGACAAGTAAAATAACAGCATTATCCGCAAAACATATGCTGCTCAAACAAAACATACATCCATGAATCAGCACAAGTATGAACGGACTGTTTATTCCAAAGAACATAGAGCACAAACGAATTGCTATTTGCTTATTCAGTATTTCATTAACCATAACCGGATTGCATTTCAAGGAGATATTGAGAGCTCACAGTGTACAATTTCATTCAGTTGCATTTTAAACTTCCATCAAGTGTGAAGCAGAAAACTTATGTTTGGAAAAAAAAAAAGCAGAAGATCCAAGGGAAGTTGGCATCATGAAACAAGGAGTTCATTTCCATGTCTTTACTGCAATTAATTTCTTCCTGTAGAGCATATCCACTTATCCAAAGAAAAGAGTAAAAATGAGGGAGAAATTAGAAAATAACCAGTACAAATAACAAACTTCCTGCTATTGACAATAGACCATAGCATAGGAAATGTATGTTCAGTATAACCCTTCCACAGACGGATTAGAGGGGAAAAAAAAAGATTTCCCATAAGTCAACATCATTTTTTGTTTTTACTAGCTGATGATATTCTAGTTCAAAAAGTCACTTACCTCAGGCTGGGTTTCAGTGTTTACATGTTTTTCACATCTCACACCACGGAAGAACAATTCTCCACCAGAGAACTGCTTCCCCAAGCATACATTCAGAGTAACTTCTGAGTCATCCACATGAAAACCTATCAATGTAAAACTCTAGAAATTTAGAAAAGAAAAAAAAACAGCTTTAATGTCAGACTAGATGACATGGTCAATTGCCATTCTTATCATTAATTGAATCACAACATGAACAGATAAAATTTTTACATTTTACCACATTATCATGTATCACAAATTTAAAGTGCGTATGGCTTCAAACATTGGAAAACAAACAGGATATCATGATTACACTCCTAATTACCAGAAATTTAATCAAGTGATACTTAAGAAAACAATGAACATTTACAAATGATTGGTGAAAAGTACTGCAAGTACAAATACCAACTTCTTCAAGGAACTCAATAAATGTGAACAGTAAAGAGTGATATAATCACCTGCTAGTTCGAAAATTGTACGATACTCATTCTGTCACATTTCAAACAAGTGCAGTTTGTCCTTCATATTACTCAAAAGGCAACAAGATATAATCAGCATTTAAAAAGAATTAGAAGCTCAACACCAATGTGCTACCATCAACAACTGTAAATTTAACTGTAAGGAGTAGCAAATGAACTCTTACAACAAGCACACAGATTTGTCCACATAAAAAATAGGTCCTATTAAACTAGTCATTGCACCACACAAAAGGAGAACATCGTTCACCATTCAAAACATGAAATGGAAGTCCATTTCTTTATTTCTTCAAAATATCTCCTCATTTAATATCATATTACTAAAACCACTTCTCATAAGGTTAAACATGAAATAGATATTTACTTAAAGCACTGTTATCCAAACAATCTAAGATAGTAACTTGGTCTTTTTGAATGTAAAAGAGTGGAAACAATCAGTAACATTCTGCTCCAAAATCTTGTTAAATTATTCATCAAATAGGCATGGGATGTTTGAGACAGCTTCGAAATCTGTTGCTAGCAAAGAATAAGAAAAGTCAGAAAACTTAAAAAGCAATCACCTACCAAGGTCAACATCTCTGTCCATTCCATACTCAACCACAAATCCATGATGAGTGTCAAGTGTGGATCCACCAACTTCAGGAAAGAAAACTGCACCAATTAACAAGAGCTATCACCCTTCATCCACCATGTCTAATTTTTGTTCAAAATAGTAGTGCCTCTTGAGGAGAAATAACCACATACCTTTTGACATTGGGCGCACAAATTCATCCATCAATTTGTCAAGCATCGTTTCCAGCCCAAAATCATCAAGAACAGCACCATATTTGTTCATTGTATTGGGCCGCATGATTCTGAATTTTGTTTCATGCACCCACTTCTCAAAATTTTCTACCTAAGCAATCAAAACCTGATAAGAAAATATAAAAGCTAAACTACGAAAACAAAAGAAGATAGTATATTGATTACGCAAATGAGCTACATGATACCTCAGCCAACAACATCTCACAAAATCGAGGTTGCAGCATTTCAAATGTAAAAACTCCTGGAGATGGTTCCGACATTATACTTCTGAAACTCTCCTCTGTGTTATCACTCACAGCCTTGAGAAATGAAGCAACAAAGAAATTTGCAGCATGCATGGTGTACAAATCCCTGTGTAATGGCTGCGAAAAAGCATTAAGTTAGAATGACCAAAGTTCATAATTTAGCCAACAAACTATCTGCAGTTCGAAAAAAAACCCCAAATCATTACATCCTGCCTGTGACCCAGAGATTTAATAATGACAAATTCAGGAATGTCAAAGAATGCCTCAAAACTCATACTTATTTATTGAAATCTCTTAACTCCATATGGGCATAGAAATTCATGGATCTGTCTAAATCAGAAACTGGATAGACAGCTCAACATTAATCAGTGTAGCGCTATGGTATCACAAGCATTGTCAAGGTATTTCTAAATTGACTAATGAAACAAGTGCAAAAGAATTTGGAACTGAAAGTTTGGAAAAAGGATTGTTTCTTTTAATTTCACTTTTAATGAACTACAGTCACATTATGACATATTAGTTTAGCACTTGTTGGAGTCCAGAGATCAGGGTCCTTGGTATTACTAATTCATTATAACTGTGTCTCTTATCCTCCCTGAGCCTAATAGGGGTTCTAGTCAATCTAGAAAGTACAAAGTATCTTAGTTATGAGATGAAGTCTCCAACCAACGACGTAGAATTAGTCTTTTGGGACATTTTGACAGTTTTTCTGTTGCATCTTTAACTGCATTAACAATTTTGAACTTACACTGAGTTGAATCAAGAGGTATTGGGATTTTCTAGTAAACTACACTAAAAGCTAGTGAGATCATTGTTCCCACTTCTCTCTCCAAATCTTTGCCCTTTCTTCCTAATTTCCAGTCTGTAGTAGGCTGACATCCAATTTAAATACTTAACTTTCATCATTCCCTGTTACAAACTTTAAAAGTTGATTAGCTATCATAGATGCTGAATGTTAGTTAACAACTCTGTTTATTAACTTAATTCTAAATTTAAAATCTTTCTTCATTTTGAGCCCTTGAAATACTATAAGGTTGCAAGTATTCACTTTCATTGCAGCCTAAAGGCAGCTGCTTTTTTCATTTGATTCCCAAACAAAACAGAAAATAAACCAGGAAGAATTGAATCATTAGAATATAAAATGTTAGAAACAATTTACACAAATCATTTCAAGTTTGCTACTTTTAAATAATTCAATTGTCCACTAGTTGATACAATTTGATGAGGATGTGCTTTTACAAATTATAATTAAAAATCACTTTATCAAGATAATTCCTGCACACGGTTTCATTGAGAAAGATACCTGATAGTTTGATATAATCTTTTGCCTGTATTCTCTGTGCTTCTGAACCTGTTAAAATGAAGTATTGGAAAATTTTCAAGAGTTGTTTGAACCGAAAATATACTGTGAGAGAGTTTCTGGTAAAGGAAATACAACTATATGTTTTTAAAGATGATGATAATCCCCTTTATGTCATATTTCTTAATTATTTAGTTCCTACTATGATGTATCAAGCTATTCAGTTTTATTATTCTAGACAAATCAAAACTATTATAGAACTATAATGTACATAATGCCAACAAAAATCTACACGGACATGCTCTGATATTGATATTCATTCAGCAAATACAACATGTCAAGGCAATTAAAGTTCCTAACACAACTCTATTATCTAGTTAAACCATAATGCAACAGAGCAAAAAAAAAAAAAAAACATTCCATGTCAAAAACGAAAAATCTACCTATAGCATTTCCATACCAGAACAAATTTCGATGGTCACTTATCAAAATGTGTATTTATCAAGCTGAAATTACAAAACGTAAAACCTTAGCTGAAATTACAAAACGCAAAACCTTCTGCACCTTGGTACTCACAACTCTCAATCTCTGAAGTTTGAGCAGTCAATACTCAACCAAATTCCAAACAAATTAGCAAACATGCAAATATCCCAATCCCAGACACCCAAAGATTGAATTTTTTACATTCTAAGGACAATTCTTAATTACAGCTACCAAACTTCATAATCATTATAAATTATATTCTTTTTTCCTCCACTCCCTTTCCCATCCAAAACCAACCTCGAGGGAAGAAAAAAACACATGAAAATAGAAGGAATTTACTCCACACATCCACACCCTCCCCTAATTTGAGCCAATTTCCCAATCACTATAAATTCCACCATTTTCCTTGGTCTTCTTGTTACTTTCTTTTTCCCACATAAGAACACAAGCACCAGATATTACCACAGAAACCAAAAAAAAAAGCACACAAGAGTTCGAACTTTTCTCATACAATCCAATCCAAAACATCCATCAATTCTAAATTCCAACCCCAACACCACCGCACATCTCCACCTATTCCCCAGTATACTATATGACTTTGTTTCAATGATTTTTTTTTTTTTAGAAATGCAATCTTTATATACGTTACGTGTCCCCTGCCAGTCTCGACCCAGGCCCTTATGGATCGTTTATTTAAAAAAAAAAAAAAAAAAAAAAACCGTAGCCGTTTACGAGTAGAAACACATACTCGTATAAATACCCATGCAGACACTATTGTCACTTCCCTCACACACTTCCCATGCAATTTCCCCCCAATTCCATCATTTCAGAACCATATTCACATAAACAGTAATTTCAAAAAAATAAAATCCCAACACGCATGCATGTATCCATACACCCAGATAGATTACTTACACGAGTACGCTCACTTTCAGTCGAGTACCGGAGGAGGATATCACGCATGTAATGAACCTTCGTGTCCCGCGACGAATTGAGGAGCGTCGGAGGCAAGTACCGCTCCAACGAGCTAAAAAGCAAAGGACTGAAGTCCAATTGCAAATCCTCGTAGCTATCCGACTTGTGATCCGACTTAGGGTTCAGGCGTAGCCGGTGAGTCGAATACGTCGGTAAAAGCTGCGTAGGCGGTGGAGGTGGCGGCATAAGCGTACCATTTCCATTCTTATTGCTTCTTTCCGTTCTGCTCCCAATGATGCTATTCACATTTCTTAATTCTGTCACAGGCATATTGCTTGGAAGCGTAATTGCCGAAATTTGAGTCTCCGTTCTCCGATTCACTCCTGCAGCTGCCGTTGGCGTTGCCGTCGCCGTCACCGTAGGTGTCGCTGTTGCTGTTGCCGCTGCCCCATCCTGCGACATAGCGTTAAAAATTTGTGATTTACGTATGGATGTTTGTATATATATATTATATATACGATATATCTGCAGGACGAAGGGGCAAAATGTGAAAATAATTAGGGATTAAGAAATCATTTTGAAAGAGAGGTGAGAAATTAGGGTTAGGGTTCGGGAATGGAGAAATTTTTTACGGTTTCAGGTTGAGTTTTGATGGTCGGGGATGACTGAAGAAGGAGAACGGTAGGGTTTGTTGTCAAGTAGACAATGCTGACGTGTAACTTTGTGGATATTTTTCATTTATTTTAACTTTAATTTTTAAAGGTTATTTTGTTTCTTTAATTTTGATGAAAGAGACAAACATTGAAGAGAATAGTACTATTACAATACAAAACTATTAGAATACATTTTTGCTTAAATATAAAAACACAACAAAAAAAATATTTCTCACATTTAAAAAAAAAATTCATCACTGACATCTAAAATTATATAATTTCGATATTTATTTTAAAAATACAAATTCCACCTAGTTATAAACAACCTCTCTACTTATAAATAGTCCGTATTAAGTTTGGTTCAACCATCGATTTGAACATTTTATCAAACCCTATAATCCTTATATGTAAGAGTTGCTAAACTTGGCTTTGTCGAGTTAGTGCTAAACTTTGAAAAATGAGAAAAGTTAGCATAACTGGTGTAAAAAATTTGTCAAGCCCTATGTTATGGATCATATCAGCTCTATACTTGGTTATGCCATTGGTGTAAAAATTTTATCAAATCCTTTGATACCTATAAGTAGTGGTTCCTAAACTTGGCTTTGTCGAGTTAGTGCTAAACTTTGGAAAATAATGAAAGTTGGCATAACCGATGTAAAAAAATTTGTCAAACCATATGTTATAGATCATATTAATCAATCCTATATTTGAGAAAAAAATGAAGAAAATTGAGATAGTTGGGGTAAAAATTTTGTCAAAACTCTGACCTAAATCACATTAAAAATCACGGAAAAGTTACAATATACATAAATGAGCAAATAAATTTAGATAGAACACAATAACTAAATTTGATCTATATAGTAGACCCAATTATAAATTTTATATAACTCTTTTACTTCTTCAACCAAAATTATACATGGCTAGATGATAGCATACACATGTTTGTTTGTTTTTTTTTTTTTGTTTAAAAAATCGTATGGAAATAGATAGAGCAATAAAAAAAATAAGGTAATATAGTGTAATATTTTAATTTATGTTATGATTCCAATAGAAAAACTATTAAAGTATAGTAGAGATGAATAATGAATGTTTTCTTTTCCTATAGAAGAATAATAATGAATATTCAAAATCGCCTTAATTAAGAAGAGCCAATTTGGTAAAACAAGAAAAAAAAAAAAAAAACTACTATGTGAGTGTGTGTTTTGGTGGCTCCGCACTTGACTTGTCCTTACTCCATACAACTGCAGAGTGTACATCATTTGTACAGCCATCTTTGTGTTCATAAGCCAAGAAGCGGACTTCTCGAGGGAACCAAAATATTCAACCAAACTACTCGAATCTGTTCATTTTTAAGTCCCCACACAGACACACCTTCACGTCTCTGTTCTTTTTCGTTTTTTTAACTAAAAAAGTTCTCATCTTTCTTCTTTCTCATCATTTATAAATACACCGAACTTACTAATAATAGTAGTGATAGAAGAACATTTTTCTTGATCAATCGCGATGGCGTGTTCGAGTTTTGTTAAGCTGAACGCATCATCTTCTTCCTGGATCGCTCAACAATCTTTCAATCAACGGCCTGGATCGGCTGCTGTTTTACCTTCTCGTCGTGTTTCAGTCGTCAAGGCCTCCGCTTCTGGATCTTACACCGATGAGCTCGTTAAAACCGCTGTATGTTCTCCCCTTTTTCATTATTTTATTAATTCTCATTCGTATATACATGCATACAGACAGACGTACAGAACCCTTTTTTAATTTTTGCTCAAGTTGTGATCTTCTTTTTGCTTTGTGTATCATAAAGTTTTAATTTTTAACGTGATTATAGGTTGATTCATTGACAGAAGTACAGAACCCTTTTTTTATTTTTTGCTCAAGTTGTGATCTTTTTACTTTGTGAATCATAAAGTTTTAATTTTTAAGGTGATTATAGGTTGATTCATTGGGTATTTAGATTTTTAGAAATTGAAATTTTAAAAGGGATGCTGTGATTTTTAGAATTTTACTGAGTTAAATGAATGTGATGATGCCGTGATGCATGCGGGTTTTGTTGATTATTGAAATACAGTGCATTTGATAGTTGGTAGGGTAGACTATGATTTAAGTACTGTACTGAGAACGATTAGTTTGACTGTCCCTGAATTTGTTTGTTTAACTTTAATAAGACTATAAGTACAATTATTGGTAGGTAGGCATGTTTACTTATGCGCCTGCATATGCATTGGCATGCATTTTTGTTACCTAACTTTATTGGTGGTAACTTGTATTTTTAAAAATTTTAGTTCTACTGTTTATTTAAGTATTATGCACGTAATTTTCATTTATAATATAGGAGTCCATCTGCTCTTAGTTTTAATGTGCAAAACGGGATCAAGTTTTTTGAATCAATCTGATGGTTCTACCGAGGATGTTGGACAGTTTTGCCTATAGAAATCTGTTCTTTTTGACAGTTTGCATCCCCTGCTTTAATTTACTTCCATTTGTTCTTTTTTGGAGTAGAAATCTATTGCATCGTCGGGCCGGGGTATCCTTGCTATTGATGAATCAAATGCTACTTGTGGAAAGCGGCTAGCATCTATTGGGTTGGACAATACAGAAGTTAACAGACAGGCTTACAGGCAACTTTTGCTGACCACTCCTGGCCTTGGTGAATACATTTCTGGTGCTATTCTCTTTGAGGAGACACTTTACCAATCAACTACCGATGGAAGGAAATTTGTGGACTGCTTGCGTGATGAGAATATTGTACCTGGGATCAAAGTTGACAAAGTATGGTTGTTATTATTATTAAATCTTCTGAATATTGAGGTTTTGATGTTCCAGTCACACATTTCCATTTTTTCTTCTTTGCTGGACAGGGTTTGTCTCCCCTGCCAGGATCCAACAATGAATCATGGTGCCAAGGTTTAGACGGATTGGCTTCTAGATCTGCTGAGTACCATAAGCAAGGGGCCCGATTTGCAAAGTGGTGAGCAATTTTTCTACTGTCTTCTTGTTGCCTTATTTATTAGGGACACTGAATGTTTCAAGAAATGTTTCCTATTTTCAAGGAAGAAATATGATGGTATATACCTCACTTCTATACTTTCTTATTTCACAATTTCAGGAGAACAGTTGTAAGCATCCCTTGTGGTCCTTCTGCTTTGGCTGTTAAAGAAGCTGCATGGGGTCTTGCACGTTATGCTGCAATTTCTCAGGTTTCTCTTCAACTTTTAAGATGCCAAAACATCAACGACTGTGTTGTGTGTTTTCTATAACTTGTGATATTGGAGCTCAATTTGGGTATTCTTATGTAGGATAATGGTCTCGTGCCAATAGTGGAGCCTGAGATTCTACTTGATGGAGACCACCCAATTGAAAGGACACTTGAAGTAGCAGAGCGTGTTTGGGCAGAGGTCTTCTATTACTTGGCAGAAAACAATGTCATCTTTGAAGGGATTCTGCTCAAACCTAGCATGGTAACCCCTGGAGCCGAACACAAGGAGAAGGCTTCTCCAGAAACTATTGCCAAGTATACACTCACCATGCTCAGGAGGAGAGTGCCTCCAGCTGTTCCTGGGATTATGGTACAATTATTTCCCCAGTTTCCACTCCCTTTTAATTTCATTACAGTTTAAGAAAACAAAATTAGCATGATATTAAGTCCTTTTAAGTTTTTAAAGCCAAATACAAAAAGCTGCAGACACATTGGTTAACAGAGAATGTTGGAGGCAGGACTTTATTGAGGCTAGGCTTTACTATTGTTGACATATTACTAAGAAGAAAGGGGACAAGAGAAAGAAAGGGTTGGGTCTGGTTGAACTTGGTGTGTGTCTCAATAAATTTTATCCTGAAATATTGCATTCAGTACAGTATATACTCAATAATTTGCAGTCATTATAGTTTAACACTGTGGAGCCAATTATATCTTTCATTTTGGGCATATTCATGGTATCTGGTTCTTTTTATGTGCAATAGTCTCACTTCGGTATATTGGCTTGAACCCCTATCTCTGCTACACCATTGCTGCCTTCTTGTTGTTTGAATGTTTTGCCCCTTTCTTTCATCTTTTTGCTGTTATTTTTTCATTTTTCAGTTACTCGTACAAATGTCAATTACTAAAAGATAATTTCTCCTGTTCTAGTTCTTGTCGGGTGGACAATCCGAAGCTGAAGCCACACTGAACCTAAATGCAATGAATCAAAGTCCCAACCCGTGGCATGTTTCCTTCTCTTATGCCCGAGCATTGCAAAACAGTGTGCTCAAGTCATGGCAGGGACGTCCCGAGAACGTAGAAGCTGGTCAGAAGGCACTTCTGGTGCGGGCAAAGGCAAACTCCTTGGCTCAGCTTGGACGTTACTCTGCTCAGGGCGAGAGCGAGGATGCTAAGAAGGGAATGTTTGTTAAAGGCTACACCTATTAACTTGAATAAGGCTTGCAACTTGTCAGCACTCTTGGTTTGCAGTAGCTCTGTACTTCGTGTTTTGTACTCTACATCTCCCTAGGTTGAAAATACAAGGAGACTCAGTAGGAGACAGCCATTTTGTCCCAAACCCTATCCCTTCTTTCTTTTTTGTCTTGATAAACAAATGTTTGAATAAATCTTGAGAATCTATCCAAATGCAACCTCGGGAAGGTCAAATATAGTACCGAAGTTCTGACAAATGTATGAACTTGAACTGTTTTACATATTTTGTATGCCTTGTATGTTGATTGTTTTTTTCAGTCATCCAAAATCTGAGATTCAAGGCTCTTGGAAAAGTCCATCTTAACTCTCAAGTGCTTGACATCTAGAGCTTAAAGTCCGTTGCTACTTTGTTTATGGAGAATTTTTTTTTTATCGTTTCTTCTCAAAGCAAAACTGAATATGGTGTTGAAGTGTGATTTTTGTAGATCTTAGTTCAAATGTTGAAGTGTGATATCTATATATAGTGTTGAAGTGTGATATGAAGTTCAAATGTTGAAGTGTGATGACGATCTACTTCAGATGTTGAAGTGTGTCAGTGTGATATCTATATAGAGTTGAACTTTCTTACTATAATTGAATACAATAGTTTAAATAAATCACAATCTAAACAATCTATTCTATTTACTATATTGAATCATTATATCTACTACTACTATATCGAATGGTATAGTTAGTTTATAGATCAAGTACACTAGTTCAAATAAAATCACGATTTAGAGATTATTATGACTATACTTACTATGTCGAATACTATCAATATACCTAATATGTTGAATACTATAGTTAGTTCAAATAGAGTTGAATACTATAGTTAGTTCAAATAGAGTTCGAACACAATAGTTCAAATAAAGTGCGATTTAATCAACCGATCCTACTTACTATATCGAACTACGAATACAATAGTTCAAATAAAGCATGATCTAGTCGACCGATCCTACTTACTATATCGAATATTACATGACTATAACTACTACGTCATACTATTGTTCAAATAAATTTCAATCTATCTACTCCACCTTCCTTAATACAGTCAAATGCTCCCTACTTTTTTTTTATATTTTTTAAATGATCCCTACTTAGTATAGTCAAAGTGGCATTGGTTAACTATAGACTATAGTTGACGTTTGAGAGGAAAAAAAAAAAGAAAAAAAAAAAGATTCAGGTCACGTGACAACCTCATCCAAGTATGATGCAACCGCCATTCACACGTGCAGTCTCATCTTGATTAGGATATTCCATTGCTAACTGACAGTGTCATTCAAAACAATCATTAGAACAGTTTCGACATCATCGCGTTAACCGAACCGCCAAAAATTGGACCGCTTCTCCACTTTAATTCAAACCCCCCATAAAATCCTAGCCGAAAAACGGAAAAAACCAACCAAAACCGCGCAAAAACTTTACGGTCATCATCTCCGTCTCCGTCAACTAACCGCAGTGTAAAACTCGCCGTGCATGATCTTCACATCTCTTCATTCCTATCCTTACAATTCAAACCTCAAAACCCTAAAACCCCCAATATTACCATTTTCTCTGTCGGCGAGAATGAAGGACCGGCCGCCGTCTTCGTACGGTGCCGTTTATGTTCCTCCGCACAACCGCCTCCGTTCTGTCATCACCACCACGACTACTGCCGCTTCTCCTACGCGTGCTGTTGATTCCAAGCCGGTTTTATTAAGCACTAATAAACAGCAGCAGCAGAGTTCATTTGTCAATTCTAGAAATGCTTGTTTACCTCCTCACCATTTTCAGAAGAAAAGCTCAATCGATGACGTTTCATCCGAAGGCTACTGTCGCGACATTGAGCTCTCTGCTCATTCGGTATGTCTAATTTATAGAGGTTTATGGTTTATAATATATCTGACGACAGTGGTTTGTTATTCTATCTTGTTTCAGTTTGTTGATTTTCATGTTGAAATTAATGAACTTGTAATGAAATTTTTAGTTGTTTTTGGGGTTAAAATTTTAGCAATGATTTTGTGCTTGAGCATGTTTTTGGAATTGTATGGAGGCCGAATGATTTTGTAGTTTCTTGTTGTAAAAATGGAAACTTGCAGTTGATAGAATTTTTTTAAGCACCCAAACTCTATGTACCTTGGAGAGTCATAAACGCATTGCATGTTTTGTCCAAAAATGAAGGGGGTCTCACCATTTCACGGTGAATGTTCAAGTTCTAGTTCGAGTAAGAGAAGGTTTTATGAGTCCACAAGGTCTTCATAAATGGAGGTGGCTCAGTGTTCTGAAAAACTTCCTGGAAAATGTGAAGCCTTCTTAGATTGTCAAATGCAATTTAGGTTCCATCATAACCATGCATTAGCTAATGGCATTCAAATTGAGTTCTAAAGAAAAGCAAGCCTAATGCATGTCCCGTGACAGTTCAATTCTCGCGTCTCTCTTCTTTTCTCAAGATATAAAATTTACAGACTTGTTCCACTATAATAAACGCTATTGGGCCCATTTGATTTAGCTATAGAAGTAGCTCAATTTAGTGTGATTATCTGACAGGTTTACAATGGTAGGGAGTGGTTTGCATTTATGTTACAGTATGCATATTGAAACAGAATCACATTTATATCTATTGTGCGCGTGAGGAGACCTCATGACTATCCAAAAATTTCCCTTTTTCATTATTATATTGTTATACATATCAGGACGGCATAATGAGGTGATTTCCTCTTAATGCTTATTTTCTATGATTTCCAGGGTGCTTTCACCTCTGATAACATTGATTCTTGGAAATGTAAGTTAATCACTCTTCTACGAAATAAAGATATGCAAGAACTAGTGTCAAGGGAGAAAAAGGATAGACGTGATTATGAAGACATAGCTGCGCTGGCAAATGAAATGGGTTTGTATAGGTATCTGAACTTTCTTGGAGTAGATTTACCTTTCCATTGATTTCCTTTAAGAAGGCATTCTTGACCTAAGATTGTCTTTTGCAGCCATCTCTATGCAAAAGTAGTTGTTGTGAGCAAGGCTCCACTGCCGAACTACAGGTTTGATCTGGATGACAAACGTCCACAGAGAGAGGCATGTCTATGCTATTAAGTCTTTTTGTGTGTGCATGTGTGTGTTTTCTTGCCTTGCTGCCTGTCTAATATAAGTGCATCTTTGATGGGTTTCATCAAGTTTTGTTGCAATCCTTGTCTTCTTCTTGGTTCAACAAGCATGGCGCTTTTGTGTTTTTCTTTTCAACTGTTTTTTCTCTCCCATGTCTGCTTTTACTTGTGCACATAGTCTGAGTTGGCTTTATCATTGGCAACCAAGATAAATGGATGCTTCTTGCTGCTATTTGCGTCAAAGTAAATTTTTCAAAAAATTCATCCTTTATCCTTTAGTTCCCTTACTCTCTCTTTTAACATGTACTGAATCGCTGAAAGAAATTCACAGGTGATCTTGCCTCCGGGGTTGCAAAGACGTGTTAACTATTATTTGGGTGAGTATATTTCCCAAAAGCCTATGGGAATGGATGTGTTTTCAAGATCAAGAAGTAATGGCAGTATTGCTACTGATGAGGGGCTTTTTGAGCAACCAGAGCCTTTATCACATAGTAAGGCTGCTATGGAGAAAATCATTTTGCGGAGAAGCTTGCAGATGCAAGTTGAGCATCAAACTTTGCAGGTTTAAAGACTTCTTTCATGAACCGATGCAATCATTGGGATTTTTGCCATGTGGCTTTGGATTCTCGTCGGTTTCATGTTTTGCAAATGACTTGTGCACTTTAAAACCATTTCAAAGTCTCAGGTTATACACCTGCGATCATTGGGTTCTAATCCATTTGGATTTGCATTATTATCAGTATTATATGTTGTAAATGAATTGCTGTGCACTTAAAACCATCAGTCTTAGGTTTGTGCCTGCTCCTAGCTTTACATGCATATTTTTTTCCCTTTGGGAAATTGATGCTACTAGCATTGAGTGACTTGTTATCTGCCTCATACTTAGCTGGTAATTGATAGAGAGCCAATAGAATTCCTCTCGCTTCTCTTCTATTCCTTGTTTACTTATCTAGCAATCAGTTTTGGGGTTTCAAATTGGATGGCATCTCTGTTCCCGGTGTTAAAGAATATATGTGCATCCAACTCAAAACCAATTGGCAAGGAGTGGAGTGGCCCATATACCTTATATATTAGTTCAAGGGTTCTTATTTAACCGATGTGGGATATTATCATTTTAACACCTCCTCTCAAACATGACTAGGACGAACAGATCTAAACGAAACCAAATGCTAGCCCAACAATGGGCCTACCCCAAATACTAAACCAAATGTTAACCCAAACTCTAGTCATGTTTGAAAGGCCCACAAATTCAAACCTGATGCTCTGATACCATGTTAAAGAATATATGTGCATCCAACTCAAAACCAATTGGCTAGGAGTGGAGTGGCCCATATACCTTATATATTAGTTCAAGGGTTCTTATTTAACCGATGTGGGATATTATCATTTTAACACCCGGTTCATTGCATATCATAGTAGTTCTGATTTCGGTGCTGACTACTTGGTGCTTGACTTGAAGTGTGGAGCTGTGCTTTGAATTTTGAAATTTGTCAGTGCTTCTGTTTTGTGTTTGGTTGACAATGAAAATGAATGGTGGTATGTTAGTGATACAGTTTTGGGTTTCTATAGGAATCTCAAGAAGGACAGAAGATGCTGGAATTTCGTAAGAGTCTCCCTGCTTATAAGGAAAAAGATGCAATCTTAAGTGCCATTTCAAATAACCAGGTATTACACTGTTGCATTTTTGTCATCATTGGTTGCTTGCTTAGAGCAAAAGACTTTTGAAAATGACACACACACAGAGCCATTTTTTTGACTTTTTTTTTTCGTGTGTGTGTGGACTACTTAACAAATTCATTGTGATCATAGCTTCAGTGTGGTCTTAGCTTCATAATGCATAAGAGAGAGAGAGAGAGAGAGAGAGTGTTTTCAAGATCACTTTTAAATTTTTTTTTTTCTGGTGCACTGGTTAACAAATTCACTGTAATATTAGCTTCATTTTGCATGTGTGTGTGAGAGAGAGAGGGGGAGAGAGAGAGAGACCACTTTTTTGAAAAAATTATTCACTGTGACTTAACTTCATCATGCATCTTCTATTCTTTTGCTTTGAATGACTTTTGCTTGTCATATTTTACTGAACTTAAGTTGATAACGTCTCAAAAAATTTTCCACTCAGTTGTTGCCTGGACCAACATTCTAATCAAGTTGGTTCTGTTGGATGGTAGGTACTGTGATACTATTGTAAAAGTGAAGCTGGTTCTATTGTCTACTGTGTTTTGAGGAAATTACATTTTGACTAACTCTCCCTTCGAGCATTTCTAAAACTGGGTACTTGTATGTCATTTCATCTTCTTATCAAATATTCTAAATATGTGAACCTTTGAAATTTTTTTCTGAAGATGCCACATGGATAAGGAAAAAATGACTAAGTGACCCATAGGCTGTATTAATGTTTTGAACATCCTGGGCATCTGCAGTTTGTTGTCTTGAAAATTTTTTCCTGTTGGCAGATTGAAATGGTTTTCTTTGGTTCCCATAATTTTCTTGCTTTCAGAAATGAAAAAATTTTGTACTTCACAGGTCGTTATAATCTCAGGTGAAACTGGTTGTGGTAAGACGACACAGATTCCACAATTCATTTTAGAGTCTGAGATCAAGTCCATTCAGGGTGCAATGTGCAATATTATATGTACTCAGCCTCGAAGGATATCTGCAATTTCTGTATCTGAAAGAGTTGCTGCAGAGAGGGGAGAAATGTTGGGTGAAACAGTAAGTCCACGTGCTATAAAGATATCCAGTAAAACTGCTAATGAATTTACAGAATATGGAAAAGTAATATTAATCTTTTCCGAACTTCACAGGTTGGATATAAAGTTCGGTTAGAAGGTGTGAAAGGAAGGGATACTCATCTCCTTTTCTGCACAACTGGCATCTTGCTTAGAAGATTACTGGTTGATAGAAACTTAAAGGGCGTAACGCATGTTGTTGTTGATGAGGTTCACGAACGTGGAATAAATGAAGGTGAAGTGTTTTCTTCATGGAGATCGCCTTGTTGCATGTAAAATGAATGGACTTTCTGACATCTACTTATACTTGCTAGCAGATTTCCTGCTTATAGTTTTGAAAGATCTACTTCCTCGTCGGCCCGAATTAAGGCTGATTTTGATGAGCGCAACATTGGATGCAGAGCTCTTCTCATCATACTTTTGTAGGGCACCTCTTGTTCACATTCCGGTGAGTTTTCAGGCCCAGCAGCTTAAAAGAGTTTGAAGATCCTGCTTGAGTGCATTTTCTTTCAACAACAGCAACCACAACAACAACTAAGCATTTTCTTTTTTTTTTTTTTTTTGGGTTTCGTTGTTTGGCTTCGTCTCTCTCTGCTCCTCCCTTCTTCTCTATTTGTTTGTGCAGGTGGTGAAACCTTTCCATGGATTTGTACATGTTTCAACAAATATTATTTGATCTTATTGAAGAGCTACAAATTGTAAAGCTTGCTAAATACTTGGTCCCACTTGTTTGTAGTTTTTCTAAAATTCATTAAAACTTACATGCTAGGCGAACTTCCAAAATAATGCAACTTGAATGAAATGTGCTACTCTTTACAGAACCAATAACAAACTTGGTTGTCTTCACATGTTCCCAGGATCTCGTTTGGGACGAAGGGAATGGTTTAGTTTTAGTTATTGGCAAACCTCGTTCTTTCTTTCGTAATTGGAATTACGTGTGAGGAATTTGAGTTTACTTGATGAAATGTGCATGCTTTTTATGGTTGTTTTCACCGGGCTTGGTCTTAGTGTTAGGTCAAAGAATCATGAATCTGTTGACTTAAATTTATTTAATTTTTCGTTAAAGAGAAAGGATGTTTGATTGCTGTGTAGTCATTTGGAAAAGTTAGCAGAAAGTAAGGATTTACTGAGTTTGAATGTTAGAATGGCTAAAAGATCAATATCATTGCCTTTTGATATCTTAGGCACAAGCTTTTAGAAGAGGTACCCAGCATGGTATCAAAACAAGCTTTCAAGTCTTGGACTTGATCTTCACTAATAATGATATTGGAATGCACATGTAACAAGAAAATGCAGCCCACCCAGAAGTGTTTGCTAGTTTATTCACAACAAATTGATCTCTCTGTGAAAAGTAAGCTTTTAGAAGCTGCATAGCTCACATACAATTTAGTTAAGAGACTAAGAACCATAATTGTGAAGGTAGAGTTTGACCAAAGAGCAATATGTGGGGAAGCTAGGTGAAACTGTTTTGTGTAATGCTTCTTCATATCAGGCTCGTGTCAATCTTTGGTGATACTTAATGGTTCTGAAATTTCGAGTAGTTGCTAATCTCCTAAGGCATTTCTTTACTGGAAAATTTAATTGTCTTTCTATCCTTGAGGAAATTAATTATTTTTATTTTGGTCAGTTTGGATGGGTTATGACATGTTTATCTTTGTATTGTACAAAGAGTTGTTGCACTTGCACCCTTTATTCGTTATATAAGTTTGAAATGGCATTAAACCTAGGTTAACTTATGGCCAACTTTTCCCTTGAGCTATTATATAATTCTTTTGTTTGTTGCGTGATCAACAAACTTATCCTTATTTAATGCTGTTATGTTGATATTATTTGCTCTCAAAAGAATTTACATATCAATGTTATTGTTACTTCTTGTGAGTACCTTTTACAGTTTTTTTGGTTCATCCAACATAGATGTTGGGTTTGTGCCCAAAGGAAAACGAAGATATTCGACCAGTAGTTTGTTCAATTTTATCATGAAATTCTTTCCAATAGTCGATTGCATCTGGTATCAAGGGAAATGTTGCTTATAGTTACAACATTTTAGACTAATTGCTTTGTAAGAACATTGATGTGGAATTGTTGGCCACCTAAGTGAAACTTGTTCTAAACTTGTGGTTTAACCTAGGGATTTACATATCCTGTACGAACTCATTTTCTGGAAAATGTTCTGGAAATGACGGGATACAGGTTAACACCAGACAATCAAATTGATGATTATGGTCTTGAGAAATTATGGAAAATGAACAAGCAAGCTCCAAGGAAGAGGAAGAGCCAAATAGCTTCTGCTGTTGAGGTATTGTGAATAATTCTTACTTTCCTATCATCCTAAGCTAGCCATTTAGATTTGACTGTTGCTTTCTGGAAACTTGTAACCAGGAAGCACTTGGAGAAGCTAATTTCAATGATTATAGTCCTCAGACACGGGAATCCTTGTCTTGTTGGAATCCTGATTGTATCGGCTTCAACCTTATAGAGTACCTTCTAGATTATATATGTCAAAATGGAAGACCTGGTGCTGTCTTGGTTTTCTTGACTGGTTGGGATGACATTAGTGCTTTGAAGGAAAAGCTCCAAGGTCATTACATAATGGGAGATGCAAGTCGAGTTCTTCTATTGACCTGCCATGGTTCTATGGCCAGTTCAGAACAGGTAACTTTAAAAATGTACAAACAGATTGTCTCTTTGATTTGTCAATGTGTAGAGTCAAGTAATCAATTGGTTGGGTTCTGCGGTCAATTGCTTTTTCTTATGCAGCTTTGAAAATGTTAAAGCTGAACAAGAACAGTTATTTGTTTGCTGCAAAACTTGAAGTTGGAGCTTTTTCTTTCTCTTAAAGCATTTTGATTGGTTGTTCTATGCCACAAAATTGAGAAGTTCTTTTGTATGGGTTTGCTTTGATTAGTTATGTTGGAGAGTTATATCTAATGCCTTTTTGAAGTTAACCTAAAGATGTTGTCTATGTTTTGTTGTTTCAATCTTGAACGTCTACAGAGGCTAATATTTGACAAGGCTGAAGATGGAGTGAGGAAGATTGTATTAGCTACTAATATTGCTGAAACAAGTATCACAATCGACGATGTTGTGTTTGTAATCGACTGTGGAAAGGCAAAAGAGTCATCATATGATGCGTTGAATAACACTCCTTGTTTGCTACCATCATGGATTTCTAAAGTTTCTGCTAAACAAGTATATATCTTCTCTTCTTGGATAATTTGATATGTGCGATCGATTTTATGCTCAATTTAGTTCCTCTATGACGTGTGATTGGATTTAGGTGTACTAAAAGTCTCATGAAATTGAACTTTTGTAAATTTCGTGCGTAATGACTATGTATCTTTTATGTTACTGATATTCCAGAGAAGAGGAAGAGCTGGACGTGTACAACCAGGAGAATGTTACCATCTTTATCCTAGATGTGTGTATGATGCTTTTGCAGATTATCAACTGCCTGAGATATTAAGAACACCTTTGCAGTCACTTTGTTTGCAGATCAAAAGTTTAAAACTTGGTAGTATTTCTGAGTTCCTTTCTAGGGCTTTGCAGTCACCAGAGTTATTAGCGGTAATACTCAGAAGCATATCTTTCATTATGTTCTTATCACTTGTCTGTGTATCTTAGAGCCTTTCTTTTCCCTGCAATCACTTGAACTCTAAGAAAAGTTGGTAATCCGTGTGCATAATTTGTTTCCTTGTCTAACAGTGGCCAACTTTCTCTTGAATGTTCTATAGGTGCAAAATGCTATTGAGTATTTGAAGGTCATTGGAGCTTTGGATGAGAATGAGAATCTGACTGTTTTAGGTAATTTGTTGTCTCTTGGTGTTTGATCATCCATTGTGATGCTATTTGAGTTTTTCCTCTGATATTAGTTTGTCACATTCTCTGGACAGGGCGGTACTTAGCAATGCTTCCCATGGAGCCCAAACTCGGGAAGATGCTTGTACTTGGTGCTGCATTTCATTGTCTGGATCCAATACTCACTATTGTTGCTGGCCTAAGTGTCCGTGATCCTTTCTTAAGCCCATTAGAAAAAAAAGATGTAAGTCGAGCTTTTTGTTAATGTGACATACATACTCTGCACTTGTTCCAATGCAATGGTTGGTGTCTTTCTTATTCTTTTTCATATTAGCTTTGTAAATCCCATTTTGGTCCCAGGAGTACGTTAAATAGCTGTTGCTACATTCACTCTATCCTCCTTGTTGTGGTTCCTGCCTTTGTATTCTTTGCAGTTAACTGATTCATTCACATGATTTTATGACTATTAATTTGTTGCTCAATACTTTTTCTTCATGCTGCAACTGTTTTTCAAATTGGTGTTTTCTATCGAGAAAAACTTTGGTGATTGATAGGATTTGCTTTTTCTTCTATTTCATATTTTCCGGTTGCTGTTTTTTGTTTGTTTTATTTCCTTTCTCTACTTGTGTTTGTATGTCCTTGCTTTATGTGGAGTTGGGAATGGTTGTAGATTTCATGGTATTTTGGCCAAGGTAAGTTTGCAGTAGTTAACTGCAGTACTCTGAGTGGGCCACTTGTGAGACAGGAAAGACAATTACTAAATACTTGGATAGTTGGATGGCCGATAAAATCAGGAAGCTCAGTTGTTTTCTACTTTGTTGTTTACTGGTAAGTGATTAGAAAACTGAAGGAAAGAGTTCCACGGATACTAGAATGAGTTAACTAAGTTAAAAAGTTTTTAGTCCCTCTTAACTGATTTTCTTTTCTACAAGGTTGTGATTGCTGTCAAATCCGGTTTCCACAATCTAAGTTTTGGATCTCTAGGTGGCATTCTATCATTTCAGATTAGCATTCCTAATGTTTACCGCCTAGCATTCATTTTAAAAAGAACTTTTTCTTTCCTAGTTTGTTACCAGAATTAACCTCATTTGGATTTATTTTCATAAGAACAAGGGAGAGTGCTGTGTGCATGCACTAGTTGATGACTGTGATTTATGTTTGCTCATACTGAATTACATTATCAACTTTGCATGTCTTGATATGCTCTGTAAAAGAACTGTCATAATATGTTTCTCTGTTATATTTTTCAGTTAGCAGAAGCTGCAAAAGCACAGTTTTCCCATGACTACAGTGACCACCTTGCCCTTATCCGGGCATATGAGGGGTGGACAGATGCTGAAACAGACCTAACTGGATATGAATACTGCTGGAAGAATTTTCTGTCAGCTCAATCAATGAAAGCAATAGATTCTCTTAGAAAAGAGTTCTACTTGTTGCTCAAGGATACAGGTCTTGTTGATAGCAACTCCACCATGTACAACACCTGGAGCTATGATGAGCATCTCCTCAGGGCAGTTATTTGCTATGGCTTATATCCTGGAATTTGTTCTGTTGTGGTAAGCTATGGCCCTTGCCCTTGTCTGAATGGAAAAAATTTGTTCAGAAAGCTTTCACTGTTGATAAATATAGCAAGAATTAAATGAACTTTGATTACTGTAATATTGGTAAAATCACCTTTCAAAAAAAAAGATATTGGCAAGATCTAGTGATGGAGTGCATTAACCGATTCTAGTTATTAGAGCAATCCATTGAGCATAATTTTTATATTTGCATCTTAACTTTGTAATCGCTGGGATACTTTTTGTAACAGCCAAATGAGAAGTCATTCTCATTGAAAACAATGGAGGACGGTCAGGTGCTTTTGCACTCTGTAAGTGTTTCACATGCTTAGCCTCTTCCTTTTTGAGTTCTGAAAGTAGTGTTTTTAGTCTTTTGATTTCATTTCTAGAACTCAGCCAATGCACGCGACTCCAAAATACCATATCCGTGGCTAGTTTTCAATGAGAAGATCAAGGTGAACTCTGTTTTCCTTCGGGATTCAACAGCTGTGTCTGATTCAGTGCTTCTCCTATTTGGTGGCAGCATCTCGAAAGGGAACGTGGTAAGTTCTTTTATTATATCTATAAATCCTGCCTTAAAATACCCAGCCAGGAGCCTGTAATGAAATAGAAAAAGGATGGAAATGAAAGAAAGACCAGGCTTGTTGGTCACTGGCTCTTTGAGATATGTCATATGAACTTATGGTGTTATGTGAAATCATCTAATCCTTTTTGACAGGATGGGCATATGAAAATGCTTGGTGGATACTTGGAGTTCTTCATGAGCCCTGATATAGCAGAAATGTTCCAAAGCTTAAAGAGAGAACTTGAGGAGTTGATTCAAACCAAAGTATGTAGAGTAACTAAGAGAGTTTTATCGCCCCTTATTTTTATTATTTTTGTCTCTCTCGAGAGTTAGTTTCTTTCAAATTCAGTGTTTTGTGTATAGCACCATGTCCTAGGTTTTAAATCGAACAGCTTGATAATAGTGAAGTCATTCTTCGAAATTTTTCTGCAGCTCTTGAATCCTAGAATGGGAATACAATCCCATCATGCACTTTTATCTGCAGTAAGGCTGTTGATTGCGGAAGATCAATGTGATGGGAGATTTGTGCTCAATCGGCAAGTACTACAATGCCCAAAGCCATCTGTTGTGGCGGTAACAACACCACCAAACTCGATGTCTAGGACACAAAGCGGTCCTGGAGGTGATAATTCCAAGAGCCAGCTACAAACATTGCTGGCTCGAGCAGGCTATGGAGCACCCATTTACAAGACAAAGCAAGAGAAGAATAATCAGTTTCGAGCAACTGTAGAATTTAACGGAGTGCAGGTAATGGGACAACCTTGCAACAACAAGAAGGAAGCAGAAAAAGATGCAGCATCTGAGGCTCTGGAATGGCTGTTAGGGGGACACCGCAGAGGTCATGATTACATTGAACAGATGTCCATGGTCCTTAAAAAGAGCAAGAGAGATCACAGTTAAATTTGGATTATCACAGAATCACTTTCCTGCCACATTGCACCATCACCATGAGGGAGAAAGCATTACTTCGAAAACCAAGCCTGGTATGCATAGATATGGCGAGCCTGCTTCAAGGAGCATTTACATCGACACAAGTATACAAGGTAGGACTTGACTGTGAAGTTTGGTTTGGTTATGGCTGGAGCCAGCATGTCAAAATATCGAGATATACAAGTTCTGATCAAATTTGCAACAGCTTCAGCAACTTAAACCATCTGTTTCTGGCTGTGGACTTATTAGCAGATACAATTAGTCATAATAGCATTAGATTAGACTATTGAATCGTTGTATCAGGTACCAACCAGTTAGTAGGCGAGTCGTGCTTCTATAAGCAACTGATCCAGCATTTCGAGATGATCCCGATGAAAATATGCATGATGCATAACGAGAGATGATCTATGGTACTTGCTGGTAACTAATCTTAGTGCTCAATGGTCACATTGATCCTTCTTGTACATTTTACTCTTTTGAATATTATCACATTCTAATAGACCTTACGATGTGACATTTTTCATTGTCATTGTCCAATGTTGACCTGCTTTCTGAGATTTCATGTTAAATTAGTACCAGTAGTTTAACAACAATACTAAGAAAACATCAACAGCAGCAAAAGTTGCATGTATGATTAGCATTGACATGCACCCTGTGAAACCTTTGTCAAGAAATTCTTTCCTAGCTACAGTTGTGCTTAGATAAAACTGAAACTGAAGGGCAAATTGGCAATGATACTCTGAATGTGTACACTAAAAAGAAATGGATTATTGGACCACCTCTAGAAGATGGTATGATAATGTTGTCAAATGGTGAAATAAAAAAACAGGAGAAGTGTCCTCGAAGTGCGACATTGATCTGGCTGTCGGAATCATCTAATTGATTAGGTAAATAATGGTGAGAGAAATGGAATCTGACCACAAGAGATTGAGACAGCTTGGGAAACTCTTGCTCCTTCTTGTCTTTGAATCCTTAACTCAAATATTTGTTTTGTTTATTTACTCCTAACTCCTAAGCATTGTTCCGGATTATAAGGCAACATTTTAGCCAGTAAAAAGATCTGCAATTTCAGTGTTTCCTGTCCACAAACTTCAAAACCTTCCTTTTAAAATCTTCAATTATTCAAACAGAAACAGCAAAAATGAATCAACTACCACTGATTACTCTCACTCACATTGCAATGGGTTTTGGGTATAATGCAAAAAAAAAGCAATCAATCATTATCAAAAACTGTTTCGAACTCAAGTAATAATATAGATATGCAACCTTAGTGGACTCTTAAACCAACAACATGACAGATTGACATATAGTCTAATTCGTCGTTTGGCTGTGTGTTTGCTGGACTTTTGGCCATAATAGTGTTGATGACAATTGACTTAAAGTTTGTGCAACGTTTTCAGTTGAATTGACAGTAAAGTTTTTAAAGGGACCCTTTATTTTAATCTTGTGGAAATGAAGATAGTGGATCATTTTCTCCTTCAACAAAAATCCAAACAAAAATTAAAAAAAAAAAAAAGTTTAGTGGATTCTTGGTTAGGGGGAGCCCCTATCCCTACTACACTCACTAGAGTCACTACGTCTACATGTATGGTAATGGTATGGCCATGGGCTAAATTGGTTTTATCTTTTTTCTGATGTCTTCGTTCTCTGGGCCATGTTCATTTAGATCTTAGATTTGTGATTCCAAGCTATAATATAACCAAGAAAGATGGGTCAAATTATAAAATACATGTTGGAAGGTGGGACGGCCTCTGTCAGCCGAAAACCATTATTATTTCATAATCTTGTTTGGTCTAGATGATCATCATGAGCACAGGAAGTTTGTTTGATGATCTCATTCAGCAGAAGTTTTTAACAAAAAAATGGTAATCCCTTCACCATATTCAACAGAAATCCTTCGATTTGATAACCAATATTGATTGCCATGGCTGCAAGTGGCGATAAAGAAAAAAGTTTTATGTCTGTTCTTTCTGGGATTTTGTTATTTAAAGGCACACTATTGGCAAGATGATGTGTGCCTTCTCTTAGACATTCATAACTAATGTTGTAAGTGGGCAGTAAATTTCACATAGCCAATGATTTTCTTCTTTGCTTGTCCAAAGTTGTTTTGCAAACCAATGATCTCGTCTTACATTTAATGTTTTATTATGTGTTTTATTCTACGTATATACGCAACGAGTTTTTAACTGTTATTTTTTTTTAAATTCACTAATCAATATGATTTTAGGTAATCAATTCACATATTTTAACAAGTATCCACAGAATGAAATACATAATGTAATAAAAATATTATGTTGATTTTGCAATCAAAAGGAATACAAACAATGCACATTTTGTGAATACTTATTCTTACTTTCCAAAACAATAGTGTTATTTGTAGTCATATTTGTGTTTTATTCACCACTCAAAGTTGCATATCTCTTCTTCTTTGCACACTTATTTGAGCTATAAAATGTCCCTTTGAATCTCATTCTCATTGTGACATTTAACTTGGAGAAAGGGATATTTGTTAGTTTCTGTGGCATCATTTTAGAATACAAATTACAGGGATTGTTTGCATGGAAGTTAGCTTAATGGTTTATATTAATATGCATAGGCAAAACAAGTGGGGGCAAATTATACACTTCACTGCTTACTAACCCACAGAAATAGCATCATTTGCTGGGATTGAGATTATGATGGGTTGAGGAATAAAATTGTCTCTTTCTGTTGGAATCTCTCTATCTTCTATGCTGGAGTCAATGTTGACTGTGGGCCATTTTGTGTTGTACATTACACATAGTTTTTAATGCCAGTTTAATAAATAGTTATGGACCCAACTAATCTCACAATGTTAAAAAGCATTAAATTCTACTGTTTTCTTGTTAATTTTCCAGTCTCTTCACTTCCAGTTTTGGGTTGGCAATACGTACTAAAATGGACCACAAATGATTTCTTGGTTGTTTTTGTTTGCTCAGCTTTTTGGGAATTGGCAGTGCTATGATAATTGAATGAATAACTGGTAAGAGAAGTTTAATCACCTGTGACAATCTTTGTCTCAATCAAAAGAAAATGTTTGAGGAAGAAGGGATTTTGTAAAGAAGAAAAGATTGGAATTCTTGAGGCTAAACTTTCTTAATGATGGTCACTATCCATCAAAATTTAAGTGATTTTTAAGATCCTTATTAAGGTTGCTTAAACCTTACATGCAAAAGTGCCAAATGCCAAACCGCCGTGACATTTGAGCAGTAAAGTTTTATATCGCTTTTGGACTGACGTATTCATACCATCAGTTTTACATCGCTTTTGGACTGACGTATCTCTACCATCTTCCCAAGATTAAGACTGACTATTTATAAGTATGCAAGCTAGTTATAAGTAGACGAGGTTAAAGGGCAAAGCGTTCGATACTTGTATAAAATTGGACTAAGTATATTAAGTCTTTTAGTCATGCATACAAATTTCACAGCTCAAATTGAAGAACTTTGGAATGTTGTTGTCAACAAGACATCAGGCATCTATTTTTAGAATTTCCATTTTCCAATTCATGAAATCTATACTGATAATAGGCTATATTGGTTCATTATTCACATACATTTAAGAAAGAAAATCTCAAAGAAAGAAAATCTGAGGGAAAGAAAAGAACATATTTTATGTATCTTAGCATGCACCAATGCTTAGAAAAACACAAAGGCACATATACCATATTAATGGATCCTGTTCCACATTTGAAGAGTTCCACTGTACAGAGAACATTTCTGTGATTAATGATCCCTCTAAATCAGAAGAATAATGCCTTGTACTACATCAAAGATCATTCAAATTTTTTAGAACAAAGAAAGTAATTATACTCTTTGCATAAATTGCATTGACTTTCACTCTATTTTGGGACAAAAATTCAAAAGTTGTGATGCTCTTTAAGCTGTATTCAAACTGGAATTGAGACAAAGTAATTAAACCTTCATCACTTGGATGTCCCAAAAGAAGAGAATGCGATCTTTCTGAATCTTTAAAATCAATCCAGAAATCATTACACCTAGATCCTCAAACTCAAAGGCATTTTTTGTGGCAGCACTCCTTTTCTCCATTCCTGTTTAGTTTTGAGGCTGAATTCAATTTGGTGAAAAATCTTTTAAATTTTCTCTTAAGTTTCATGTGACTCTTTTTATTAACTTGAAAAGTTGTAATGCTAACTAGACTGGCTCCGACTCAACCATTGTTATGGCCAAAATCATTTGGGGAAGAGGGATCAGGGGGACCAAGAAAACAAGAATATTGAACATATCAAGCAATCAATTTTGCTTAAAGCTCTCCTTTTTGCTTCTGTAGACTGCTGTGGAGGACTGTGAACTATTCAGGATCAAAATCATTATCTTCTACACTTTAAATCTTTTGTCCAGATTAACCAACTTGCAAATAATTAGTGGGTTGATACTCTTTTTTCTTTTCAATCTCATTCATTGCCACTAAAATGACTGAACTACAGAAGCTCATGAACTTCTTGCATGGTGACTCAACCAAAATAGACTCAATCAAGATATATACATCATAAGTACATGATTTGCAATTAATAAAGATGGCCCTTGTTTCAGCGAATGCTGTACAAATTAAGCGAATATCCTAAAACTGTTCTTAAGGCATCTTCTTCAGAATCTTACCTTTAGTCAATGTCAAAAGAGTTGGCCACCTTTCAACATTTTGCTTCTGATTATGGTTCTCTTTTAATTCTTTCTTGGTGTTCTACATTTAACAAATGAGGAAGTTTATGCTAATCTTGATGGGCTTATTACAACCTTCCACATTTGATGATCAATGATCAGTATCAATCATGAGTTTATTTTGGAAAATCATTCAAGCTTTAATGCCTTGTACTACATAAATTCCTATACATTACCAACCAAAATTAATGAAAAAACAAGAACCCTTCATTCAGTTCCTTGTACGTAAGTCCTCCATCAATGCAAGAAAGAGGAGAAGAACCCTTTTGGAATTGGCCCTGAATTGTCACTGCTTCACATGTTTCCCCTCCAAATGGCAATGAAAAATGGACAAAGAAGATGCCTTGGCCCTTGATTATGTGTCCCCAAGCTAAAAATATCAATGAAAAAGAAAAAAGGGTTAAGATCCATATCCACTAATCTTGTGTTTCAACACTAAAGAATCTCACTAACATTTTGACTTTGAAAAAAAAAAACAATGAAGCCCCAATGATGTTTAGATCATCACAGGCTAATCCATTAAAAATCATACTGCTTATCTGGAATTGATTTTGAGCAAAAGGGAGTCAGAATTCAGCAGTGATAGAACAATTAATTAAAACACGCACACACACACACACACATCACCGTCCTTTTATTCTCGAACTCCGTATCCAACAAAACATAACACGCGGACTTTCCCACACAAAACATTAACACAAAACACAATCTTCAAATCACACTTTGACCATCGTACACTTTTTCTTTTAGACACGCACTCACGCACTTATTATATATCTTCTCCCTCCCTCTTTTATTTCTCCTCATCATCCCTGCCAGAAAGAGAGATTTCAGAGAAAGAAAAAGGCAAAAACAGCAGCGACCTTTCTCTTTCTCTCTTTCAGTTAATATAAATACAACACATACTTACAGTACAAAATTCACACCTCTTTGTGAGAGATAAAGGGACAGTTATCTTTCAGTCTTTTCTATTTCTATTGTTAATCATTTAGGACCCTTTCCATTTTCTTTTTTCTTCTTGTCAATCTCTATGAAAGTTTTAGTCTTTTACTATTTTTTAGTACGAGGGGTTTGATCCAACGGCCTCACTCTTCTCTTCATTTAATCGTACGGCTAGGTACCCCTCGACAACATCTGTTTTGTTTTTTGTACTATACGTAAGTTGTTCTGTTCAATAAATAATTTACAACTCAATTTGCCTTTCTGGGTTCAGCTTTTTTTTTTTTCCATTTTTTTTCCTTTGTGTACAATCATAATTTACTCTTAATTTTGTATCCGCGTTTATGTTTTACGTGTATGGATTGAGTTTTTCATTGTAAAGTTGCCATTTTTATATCAATTACGTGTGGGGTTGGCAACTTGGAATGCGTTGCTGGTTATTTATGGTGGGTATAAAGTTATGGGTTTCTGCTATTTTCCTGAGTTTTTGCAACTTTTGGATTGAAAAGGTTACTTTTGCAATGATTTTCATGATTTTAGTGGAATTTTGTAACGGTTTCTGATCACATGCAGTGAATAGTGCTATCCATTTCATTTGGGGTTTTAAAGTTCAGATTTTGTGCATTAAATTCAGGGATGATAATAAGTTTGATTCATTTCAATTTGTTTCTGTTACTTCGCTTGTATAGCGTCAATATTATTTTGTCTTGGACGTGTTTAGGAGGGAACCTTTTGTTTATATTTTCCATGTTTGACACTGTTTGAAGCATATGAAATTCTCTAATTGTCATTTTGTTCAGAGCGATACTACCAGTTCATGGAAATCTCAAGGTTTTGTTAAACCGAGATTCTACGATAAAGGAGTTGTTTTGATTTTCTTATGAATAGTATTTTGACTTTGGATACTAAATTTGCAATCTTGCTGTAGGTATGATCTAGCCGAGCTGAAAATTTTTTAGGATGTTAAAGATTCCTTCTTTTTTCGTCTTTGAAATTTAAACGGGATAACTGGGATATCTTATCTCGATTTTAGTGCCTGCTGTTTTACCTCTGCGAATGGTCACTTGAGATATAAAGCAAACAATGATAAAGCTGTAGAAGTGATTCTGGTGTTTTGAACTGATCTTTGGCACATAGTGTTCACTTTATAATGCCTAGCTTTGACTACTTAGTTGGTGAAGGAGTTTTTGATATTTTATATGTTCTTCATGACTGCATTTTGGATCTCCTTAATTATTGTATTCTTCTGCTTACTTTTCTCCTTTGGGTTATTATGTAAATGAGCAATTAATTCTGCAGCATACCAGCTAGTTATATATTTTCTTGGTAGGTTTCATGATATTAGTTTTGAGTGGAATTTCCCAACCATACTTAACTCTGAGTGGGGTTGATAATTACAGTTATGTTAGAATCACCACTACATCTCTAAGCTCACCGAACTTCTTTCGCTTTTCCATTTTGCTGAATGTCATGTAGTATTTATTCTCTGTGTGTTTGGTAAGTTGTGCTAATGTTGTTGATGTTTGGTGTTGTATATCTTTTTGACAAAAAAAAATGTCTCAACTTATCTTGTATAGCCAATTTGGATAATTATCTTTTCCCTCCACTCCTCTATAAAGCGCTACCAATCAAGCAGTCTCATCTTTATTAGTTTGTGATTGGTAGTAGGGAATCTGAGGTCTCCTGGACTCTAGGATATGGATCCTACTGATCATAGGAGAGCCAGGAGGAAGGATAATGGCACTAAGGAAAATGGTGATGCGAGTATATCAAGTGTTGATGAGCTGGATCCATGGACAGCCTGGGCATACAAACCTCGCACAATTACATTGCTGTTTGTTGGTGCCTGCTTCCTCATGTGAGTAGCTGAAACATTCGTAACAAAACTGATTAGTTCAGTTGTGAGATATCAGTTTTAGTATCTTCCTTTTAAGCATGAAAATGCTTTACATTATAATGCTAATTGTGTGCATGCTGATAGCTGTCTAGGTAACTGTTGAAACTAAGTGTGTGCTTAATATTAATCCTAATTGTAATTATTCCAGCCTCTAGCATAGGTAATAATCAAGTACATAACTTCTGACATGAAAAGAACATCATTAGAACAGTCAATTTTGTTGTACGCTCTCAGCCACAGGCTGAAAACTTTAGCATGGCTCCTTTTCTGCCTATAAATATTTTGAACTTTAGGTGGAGACTGAAGTCTGTGGTTGTAGGACTATTTCTTTCCGTGCAACTCTTTGTTTGGCATTTCAGAATACATCTTCACTTAGGCACTTGGACTGCACATGTTTGATTGTTTCCTTTTGCGACATGCTATTGAATCAGTTGCTATCTTAGTCAATTTCAGTGAGGCCTCCGGGGCTGACTTGCCTATTGATGTCTGATGCTGTTTCTTCCTTGTTTATTGACTCCACCTTCCTATTGATTTTTCATTTTCAAGTTGCCCTTTAGTGTCCCCATCCTGAAGCTACTCCCCATCTGTTTATATCGTTTTTTTACCACTCATTGTTTATCATCCATTTTTTGGAGCATTTTCTTGAGCTCCTGGCTGAGTTACAGTTTAGACCCTTTCTGATATTATCTCCATTTGCTGCCATATATGGGACGAGTGGGGCTTTCAGGAACTGTGTTGTCTATTTTCATAACACTTACTTTATCCCCTTTTCTGTTCTCATTTTCTTTTGCATTTAGTGAAGGTGCTTTAATTTTTGGAAATAACTGAGCTTTCCATTTTTACTGAGCTATTGCCTAGTTGAGTCTCTTCTGATTAAAGACGAAACAGTGGATTTACTGTCAGAATCTTGATCTTTCCACCAGAAATTCACATGTTAAAGGATGATCTTTTATGTTTTTATCCTTGGATTTCTTTTTTTATATTTATTAAATTCTGCCTTATATCTTATTTTTCTTGTGTTTCTGGCTTGGGTATCACTTTATGTGCTGTATTATAGCGTGTGACATATTTGTTATATCTTCTGATTCTTTTGAACCTTCTCTTGTAAATTACTTTGTAGTTGGGCTAGTGGGGCCCTTGAGCCTGAAAGCATTTCAACTGGAGATAGCACTGCATCTGTGAAAAGGTTTGTCTTTGCTTTACATGCAGTGCTTACCTTTTTACATTAGCTTTTTCAGATTTAGATTTTTGAAGATATCAATTCTTGTTGTTTACTGTATTTGATAGGGGTGTATGGGCAATGATCGCTGTCTTTCTTACTTATTGCTTGCTGCAGGCCCCTGATACGTAAGTAACTGGATATTTCTAACACAAATAGTTTTAGTTCCTCTTGGTTAATATAATTGCCTGAAAGGAATCCAAGTATACAATGCATGAAGAGGTTGTCAAATGAGTATCTTTTTTTGTTTCATTTTAATGTATATATATTCTTTAATCATCACTTGTAGAATGAATAAGCTCATGAAGAATTCGAACCTTATGATATTTTTATCATTCCTAGGTTCAGGGTAGATGTTATTGAATGAGAGAACAAAGTTCATAGACCATAAAGTCGAAATATTGATCTGCACTGTTTTGTTTTCTTTGTTTTTAATTTATCTTCCTGTTTTGTCAAATTAATGGTAGAAGAAAAACTGTGAAACTCACTGTAACCCCTCAATTAGTGGAAGGGATCTTATCTTTTATCGCTTCTGTTTTATTCTTTACAATTTCCAATTCACTGCCAGAGTTTGTGTTTGCTTTGAACAATAGCAACTTATTCTTGTTTTTCACTTTGCTTCCTTCTTTTTGTACTACAAATGGATAAAACTTACTATATCATGAAGCAATTATACAATGGTGGACCATCATAGATTAGTAAAGCAAAATATATGGAGAAACAAACTATAAGATGGTCATTTGACCTATTTTCTTTGGGTCACGGGACTGCTACAATATCTGATTGTTGAAGTGCTTAATAGAGAGATGATATGCTGAAAACCTTAAAATGCTGTGCCGTGATTCCGTTGTTACTTTCATATGCTTACAGGATACTTATTAGGCCCCATCCTGCAATTTGGCGCCTGGTTCATGGACTGGCTGTTATTTACCTTGTTGCCTTAACGTTTTTGCTTTTTCAGGTGATTTTGTTGTTTGGTTTTCTTGCTATTGCTTCCTTTGTTTGTGCGAAGAATCACTCATTTTTTGGCTACTATTCTCATTTTCTATGTTGGAGTTAGGATTGGACATATAAGATGCTAAGCTCTAAGCTACATTGATATCTCATATGAATGTTAGTGCTTGTATAAGTTCAGGTGACAGCTGTTTTGCACTTTGCTTGTAAATTAAACTAGTGATGATTATTAAGGTTAAAGGTGATAACGACTTTGCAGTTTACCATTATGTTTAATATGCTGTATGGGAATAGAAAGTGAGAGTTTGATTGGCACCAAGCCTGTTATTCTGCTTCATGGAAAGAGAAGGGGTGTGATAATACTAACATAACAAGAGAACACTTTTCCCTTTAAGCAAGTGGCCTTTTTTTCAAGCATAGTTATCTCTCTCTATGTTCCTCCCTTCTCCCTGTGCCTGGACCCCCCTGGAACTAGATGTCTTGTCCAGCCTGTTTCAGAAATTCCTTTTGAATGAACACTTCAAATTTGTATGCCAATCATTACAATTTTTTTTTCCTGGCTATTGACATATTTTTGTTTCTTCCACTCCAGAAACGTGATGATGCTCGACAGTTTATGAGATATCTACATCCTGATCTTGGTGTTGGTAATGAACTTGTTCTTCATTTCTTTCAATAGGTTCATACTGAAGGTTTTATGTACTTTACCCATTTCTTTTCTGAAACTGTTTATGTCATGTGAAACATGTCTTGGCTTGGTTTTCTTGTTAGTTATTGATGTGTTTCTTTGTTGTAGAACTTCCGGAGAGATCGTACGGTGCTGATTGCCGGATCTATGTGCCTGAAAGTCCGACAAGAAGGTTTAAGAATGTTTATGTATGAATTCTCTCAATCCTTCCAAGTTTAAATTTGGTCTTTCCTGCTTGTTTTCCCTGTTTGCATAACGCCTGACTGCTCGCGTGATTTTCTTTAACTTTTTTTTTTCAGGATACACTTTTTGATGAGTTTGTTTTGGCGCACATCCTTGGTTGGTGGGGAAAAGCCATAATGATTCGCAATCAAACTCTTTTATGGGTATTATCTATTGGGTTTGAGCTAATGGAGGTGAGTGTTAATCACCTGTGGTGGATCAGTTTGTTGCACTATGATTATTGATTTCTTTCAAGCAAATTTTATGCACGTTCCATTAAATTAAATTCTTTTGTTGTGTTTTCAGCTTACTTTCCGCCACATGCTACCAAACTTCAACGAGTGCTGGTGGGACAGCATTATTCTTGATATCTTTATCTGCAATTGGTTTGGTGAGGGTCTTGTAGCCACTCTCTTGATTCGTGTTATGAACTATAAATGTGTCCAGAATTCTTACATTCATTTTATTGTTAGGTTATTTGTTTTATAGCCTGAATCAGTACATGGAAGATACTGGCTCGCTTGGACTAATCCTTATATGAATGTGCATAATCAAATCCATACTGGTTCTTCTTAGTTGAGATGCTTACAATCAAATTAAGAGCCAACATGGATTTACTTTCTTCTATCATGTGTTGGCATTTTTACTACTGTTGCAAATGTTTCCTCACCTGCCACAATTTTCCTTCATGTTTCTCTTTGTGATTGTGTGCGCGCATGTGAGAGAGACATAGGGAATCTCTTAAAATTTTTTAGCATAATAAGAAGCTTATGTATTATTTATCATTTTCCATTCTATTTTCACAACAACAGATATCATCCTTTTATCCTACAGTTTCACCCTTGGATGTTATGACTATATATATGCTCAAGATCTGTCCATGATGCGTTCTAATTTGACAGCTGCCTAGTACACAACTATATTCTCTGTTTATGAATCATGATTACTTTGAATTCAGGTAGTGAAAGTTTAATACAATGACCAAAGTAGATTGTGGTCTCTTCTTATGAATGGGCTTAATTGTTGGTATCTTGGGCTTGATCATTCTTGGGTATCACGGGTTTGAACCTTGAATACACTAGTTGGTAATTGGATTCCTTTTGTGGGAGTGAATTTAGATATACCCATCACTTCAAACTAACTTGGAACTAGCCCAGTTTATATGATTTCATGGTTTATAGGATTGCCTTGCTCCCTTACTCTCTGTATGTAAAAATACTGAAGTAGAAAATCGACATTCTGTCAATCTATATTATTTTAATGCATCAGGTAATAAACTTGACACAATTAGTCTGTTAGTGTTTGATTTATGTGGATAGAGTTTTGGGAATTTATAGTGAATGTTTTTTAGTAATGAAGATTTACATAAATTCAAAAATGTTACTGTATATAGTATGGTTTTGTCTAATTGAACTTCTTTCACCACATGAGTGCCTTGGCTTCTGGATACCTTGAGTACTATCAGTTGTCGTGTTATCTCTGTATCAAAAGATGAACTAGTGGTTATTGGGGTTCATGTTGAAGTGACTCGTCTGTGGTTTCGGTGTGTTCTTTAGGAATTTGGGCAGGAATGTGCACTGTACGGTACTTTGATGGTAGAACATATGAGTGGGTTGGCATCAGTCGGCAGCCAAATATCATGGGTAAAGTATGTGTTTCACTCTCCAGTTACATCCTGTTTTCTATGCTTTGATACTATTTTATGAATTTCTTGTGGCCATTAGATATCTTTTGCATCTTTTTTCTATTCTGTCATCAAGTCATTTTTTTTTGGTTTATTTATGCTTATGAACTTTTTGGGTAGTGAGCACCTGATAAATATATTGCATTGTACATGTCTATAGCGATGAAGCCAAATATAATATTACACTAAAACTTAAGAAGGCTGGAAAATGATACATGAACTAAGGATCATTGGAACCTTTATTCACCCCCTTTTGTTTATGTTTCTGACAGTAGTGCAGTTGGACCGTGTAGTTGTCGTTGACGTATATTAATTGGCAATTTGCAGGTCAAACGAACATTGGGTCAATTTACGCCTGCACGGTGGGACAAAGATGAATGGCACCCATTTCTTGGACCTTGGCGGTTTATTCAAGTTTTGAGTCTTTGCACTGTGTTCTTGACCGTGGAGCTGAATACGTTTTTTCTAAAGTTTTGCCTTTGGATTCCTCCGCGAAATCCCCTAGTAATATATAGGTTGATTCTATGGTGGCTTATTGCAATACCAACAATTCGCGAGTACAATTCTTATTTGCAGGACAGGTAAATTTCATTGCGCACCCTTATGCAGAAACAGATTTTACCTTATTGGAGTGGATAGTATCTATCATCCATCTTCTCTTTCCTTTTCTGACCCTTAAATTCTATAATGAATTTTCAGGAAACCGGTGAAAAAGGTAGGAGCATTCTGTTGGCTTTCTGTGGCAATCTGCATTGTTGAACTCCTCATTGGTATCAAGTTTGGACATGGTGAGTTTGCTCTCCTAGTAGGTCATTATAACATGTGTTTGCTATCATCCTATATATTTAAACAAGAATCTCACTTGAATCTTTCTCCCCTTTGGGTGATTGTACTTTTCAGGTTTATTCCCCAATCCCATGCCAAAGTGGTTGGTAACTTTTTGGACAATTTTTGGCATTGGACTTTTGATATTCTTGTACACATGGACATGGCTAATACATAGAACAATGAGGATAAAGCAGGAATAGTCTCTTTTGTTGTTGTTTCTTTTCTCATTCTTTGATTCCTTCTGTTTATTTGGGTTATTTTAACCATATTGTACATATGCAATTACATTTGAAACTGTAAATGTTTTACTCTTAGGTTTAGCTATCACATTTAATCCATGTAGAAGACTTTTCTTTATTAGGAATCAGAAAATGTCTAATCTATCTTTTCTTGGTTGGATCTTGCTGCCTCAACCTCAAGTAATGGCAAATTGTTTTGGGTAAATTTTTGTGATGAATATTTGAGAACTATTTGGTCTATTCACACACACACACACACAAGGTTTTAATGGTGCTTGGGCCATGAAGTAACCATTAATATTTCAAGTGGGGCTATACAAATACTAGCATTGGTTGCAGTAAGAACTTGAGCTGTGATTGTGCATATTCTATCTCCAAGAACTCCTCCATCTTTGGACCTAAATAGGCCTATGTTGGCAGACTTGAGACTTGCAACTCTCTAAAATGTTCACACAGTTCAAATTGAATCAACACAGTTTTGAACAATAATTTTCATTACACAGGAAATTCCTCCAATTCATACAGTGGACATCCTTGAGAAAATATGTCCCCCCCCCCCCCCCCCCCCCCCCCAACCTAAGATTCTTCACCATTGCAATTAATGGTAACATTGTTCAATGAATGGTCTGTTAATGTAATCAGTCGACAAAGAATGCCTTGCTTTCTTTATTTAAGTTCTGAAGCAGTTTAATTTGCTATCAAAATATACTCAAAACATTTTGGTAGGAGCTTAGAGAATCTATAAATAGCCGGTGTTAAATTCAAGAAAATAAGAGTATTAATTTATCAAACTTGTACGATGGGAAATAACGTAAAATCTTTGTCACACTTGTACGTTGAGAATCAATAGTTAGCGAGATACATTAATCATTTCCCTCTTTCTGGATTTTTTGCAACTTAAGCATGCATTTCCCTCTTTCTGGATTTTTTTGCAACTTAAGCATGCATGCACCTCTAAAGCAACCCTCCCAAATCAATCTATTTATTACACAAATGAATACACAAAAAGAGACTAATTAAAGAGAGAAAAATTTATAAAATTGAAATCGTACCAAATAATAGTATCTTTGATGTTAAATAAGGGAATTACGATCATATATAAGGATTCCTAGAAGAGAAACTAGCTAGGATTAATATAATGTCCATATATAAGGTTAATTAAACTACCATTTTCATAAGTAGCACTATTTTAGTAGCCGTATTCAGCCATGACCTTGGCATCATTGGCGAGCTTTTCCATTGTTGCTAGCAACCTTAACTGCATACATTCTTTTGCACTAAGTTTGTCTTCAACAAAAAAAAAAAAAAAAAAATTGTCTTCAACAAGTTCAATTTCTTTGACAAACTCATTATATTCCTCTGCACTAATTTCGCCTTCAGCAAGTTGTTAAAGGTTATCTCATGTTCCACCATTCCTAATTCATGGTTAACTCTTTCATCTTCTGCATTGATTTTATCCATGGTTAATTTCTTCACACACTACTCTTTTTCACCTAGATATGAATGAAAAAAAAAGTAATGGAACAATTCTAATTCAAAAAAAAAAAATAATAAAAAAGAATTGTAGAACATGTAAAGATACATAATAAATGAACAACTATATATAAACATAAGATTTGTACCACAAATAAATCATCATTTTAAGCTATAAAAATTTAATGGAGAAGAAAATCCCAAACACTCAATAACAACAACTATGCGTTTATCTCAATACGTGGATTCGGCTACATGAATCATACTGAGTCATGTGTATTTCGGGTAACAGACTAATACATAATACTTAGATGAACACATAAACCTTCATTAACAAGGCAAGATTGGAAATTTATCAAGCAAATAATTAAGATTGAATTCATAAATTCTATAAAATCAAACAATAAGGGGAAAATGAAGAAAATGGTTTTTTTTTTTTTTTTTTGTGCTGGTTCTAGATGCATATTGCATTGCATCTGATATATATTTTTATAAATACACATATTTACAAAGGGTGATTATATGAATGCACTGAACTTTTTATATACTAGTTTATGTTAGAAATATTTAATTAATAGTAGTACTATTGGTGCTTTGTTCATATATCAAAATATGAATTATTTATATATAAGAAACAAAAAAAAAAAAAGCAGCAGAATCACACAACACTAATTATTGAATAATAGTTGGCCATGTAAATTTGAGAAATGATTGAAAATTAAAATAATTATTCCCAATACAATTTCAATACGTAATAAAAATAATTGAAAATTAAAATCACGATTTCAACAATCATTAATTATCCGTTTCATATATGAAATACATCTCATATATAAACACATCTCACACAAGTGTTTCTCTAATTTATTTGAGCAACTTCTGCAAATAAAAGATAAAATAAGCAAACTCTCTCAATAAATTTAATCAACTATACATGCTGGCTGATGTACAGCAATATGTGTTGTTGTATAACAATTCATTTGCCAGGCCTCCTAAAACTGCACATTTTTAATTACATCCCACACAGTCACACACTTCACAACTTATTCTCACCCAATGCTTTGGACATTTTCAGCTATGCTAAACATTTATTTACTGTATAGTACTGGTGCTTTTTTCTTTCTTGTGTTCTAGCCAGAATGTGTAGTGAAAAAATTTCTGGGATTTACAGAAAATGCTAATTAATTCACAGTTTCACAACTGAATTCTTGCCATATCAATTTCTCTTGATTTTTCTTCTTAGTTGCTCATGGTAACTTCTTATTTATGCCTGGAATGGCATCCCCTTGATCTTTCTTTTCCATGATGTTTTTCCTCTAACAATTTCTTGATTTTTGGACTCCCCTTTTGCTTGGAGAAGATGTGTATAACTGAATGGCTCTGGATTTAATGATTGAAGCAATCCATTTCCTTCAATGATTCCTGATGACAATGAAAATCCATTAAGCAGACTAATCTTGTTGTCTTGTTGAATCCCATTTGTAATTATTCCACCTTCTAGAATTCCACCTCCATTTGGCTCACACAGAGATTCAACAACATCTGTAATCCCACATTCTCTCCTGTACTCTAGAATGATATCAGAAAGTTGATGATTCTCCAAAAAATTTTCAGGGATTCCCTGGAAATTAAAGAACTGGTTGATTAGCAAGATATGAAATTCAATATGAGAGGTCAATAATACTGCATTTTTTGTTACCTCTAACATCCATCTAACATACTTGACATTGTTAACATGCTGGTTCATGTCCAAATCACTCCTCTTTGGCTACAAGGAAAGATTAATCAAAATCAGTACAATCTTTCCATTGTGTCGAAACAATGATTTTTAAGCTATAATTTTAGTTCATGCACCTTCAATCCTGATTTAACATATCTTGCATTACTATCCAACTTCTCTATCTTTTCAGGAGATTCATCTTTGATTGCTTGCTTCTCAATGAACCAAGGCGCAATCTCGCTCCTAACCTCATCTGGCATTTTGGAAAGCCGTCTCGTCTGCTTGTTCATCATCACCCAAGTACTGCTTGATCCATAGTTACATATATTCTCAGTACAAATATTATAAACATGAAACGAAATGCTAAACATACAAGATTTTTTACTAGGGAAACAAAAAAGAAAAAAGATTGAGTTTTTGGGCTGAATTTACCTAGTTGCACGAGCAAATACTAGTCCTGTGGCATGACTTCTCAGTAGCCAATCTCTCCTCATGCCATTTTTCCCTGATGCTCCAACCCATGTGTCTATTTCCATTATTTCACCCCTTTATGTTTAAGAAGCAAAATATGGATATTATTACAAAGTTTACACAATCTTTATTTTTATCAATGTACGTACAAGAAAAAGAGAAACTTGTGGCATGGCACCATCGTTGTACTTTTCTATGTTGATGGCGAAGATTTCAAGTAAACATTTCTAACGTGATTGCAAACGTTAAAAAATTCTGTTATGCATCATTTATCTCGTGATCGGAAACGTTACAAATTGTTTTTGAACATTGCTTACGTTATTTTGCAAAAGTGATCTTGCATAGAAGCGGAAGTCAGTGAAGCATTTCAGAATGTTTTGCATGAATTTGGTGGAGAACTAATGTAATCTTTTTGCTCATATGAAAATTTTAGATTAATTCTAAGCATTGATGCTTATGGAACTTACCAAATCGGAAAATGATCAACTTGAACTTGCATTCTTGAGACAACCCATATAAGATTATTTCTCATCATGCCATGTGTAGCTCCAAATCCATCACCAAGAAGGCCTGACATCCATACATGGTTCAATGCTGTTTCCTGCAATTTCCACAGCTAATTTTAAGCTTTTGACATGCATATTGATTGGACTTTATATACTTTGAAGTGAAAATGTTGTCACCTGAAGTAAATTGAGGACACTCTCCATCGTTGCAGTTTTATCAGGACCAACTTCATATGATCGAACCACAACAGTCTGCCTATAACCAACTCCCTCTTCAATAATTAGTCCTTGACGAAAAGGGTCGACCAATTGCTTCTTTGTTGGAATATTTTGACGAACTTCGCTTGTATTGATGTACAAGTTCTCCGAAATAGCAGTAGTTGTAGCCGTTGCAGCTCCATTGTTTTGGCTCAACAAATCAACCTTAGCAGAAGGGAAGCTAGAAGTTCCATGGACTTTGATACCATTGATCATATTTTGTCTGTTTGGCTCATGGCCATCCCTGTTACTTGCGCACCTTATGCTAAAAAATGCCAAGTTGGAGAGGGATGCCATTTTGGCTTTGTTTGGGTTGCAAAAGTCTGAAAATTTGTTTGAGCTGTCCTAACGCTTTTATAGAGAACTTGAGAGCTGACAAAACAATGTTACAATTTCAAGAAGAACAAAAGAGGGAACTTTGTTTAATTGTTGTGACACGTATAACAAAGGGAATTCTGTCTCTTCCAAGATTGTTTGAAAGGTAAAAATATGAGTTGTTTGTATGGTATTTAGCTTAGCAGTGATCGATCTGTTGAAATAGGACAAAGGATTAGATTTTTTTTTCCAGAAGATAGTAGTGCTTTAATATATTTTGGAGGTTGAATTTATCACATTCTTTGATTCTGGTTTTATCCTCATTTTGTACTTGGTATTTCAGCATGAGCCAAGTTACCTTCTTTTGCTATCAAGAGTCATCAAACAGCTCATAAAGTCCCACAAATTGTCTTGTGTAAAATCATTCTGTTGAAGCATTTTGATTACTGGGTTGAAATTATTGTAGTTATTGTGAAAATCGATTGCCTGATCTTTAGTATAGCAGTTGGTCTCCTATCAAGCCGGATCATGTATGCAACGGCAAGTTAATCGCAATTTTAATGCTCGATAAAAGTGGCACGAAATAAGAACCACGATTTTGATAGCCATCGATTGTGTGTTTCATATATGAATCACGTCTTATATATTATGAATCGGTTTCGCTTGAATTTTTATGTTAGTTATAGACATACATTGGGACACAAAACAAACGTATTGTTGGATCAAAATTCACTAACATATTACTACCCTAGACTTGTACAAGGAATTTTTTTAACTCTTGATTTCTACAATCCAGTTCTTTTTAAGAATCTCTTAATTAAACTCCATTTCAATTGCAGCCTTATGTTTTTTTTTCTTTAAGTTTTCAGATCAGCTTTAAGAATTAAGAACATGACATATGAACTAAACTAGGATGCTGCATTTTCATCGCATGAATGAAGTCATGATGGGGTTGTTCTGTTCAACTTGTCATTTTCAAAATCTGCATAGATAGGACGACATATTATTTTTCAAGATTTGCATGGGAAGAGCGATGCTTACATGGAAGAAGGATTGTCAAATCATTCAAAACAAGGGGAAACTGTTGCCATCTTAATTTATTGTTATATTCGAACTATAAATGCCTCAATTTTCTGTCTTGTACTAAAACAAGAGCACACTATTATTGGAGAATGCTAAAAAGAAATATGGATTTGGGAGAAGTACAATGGTATAAATGACACTGATAAAACACAAGATCTTCAACTAATTTGGGAGAAATGAGTAAAATTTTCTTTTCAACAAATATGATCTTCCTCAAATATCAACAATTTATGCAACTTATATGGTGCAGTTTTGTTGCTGAAGAAGATGTACATGTTTTTTTGCTTTTGATTTTTATTTTTTCGAGACCTCTTGCTGACGCCTTTGCGGGAGGCAAAAAATTCTAAATTGATTCTAGTTTGGTTTGTTAAGCCTTGAAATGATGACTTCTACTTTCATATTTTTGCTTTTGGCCATCAAAATTGTTTTCTGAACTCAATTCCTTCAAGTTTACATTAAGTACTAGTAACAATGATCTCCAAGGTGTCTGAAGTTGAACTTTGTTTAGTTTCCAAGAATGGTTCAAAGTCCACCAAAACTCATTACAAAACAAGTTATATTTCTCCTGTTTCAAGATTTGAGCAAAAACAAATGCATCAAAATGTAGTTGGTATTCTTCTACATTAGCTTTCCAGGGCTGATGTTAATATCCATCCAGCATTGTATTTTTCAAATCAGAAAGTGAAATTTTGGACTTTAACTGTCTGTTGATTTGGACGTTAAACACACGAACACGACCGATTCGGTGGATCATTGTGAGTTGAAGATTGAATCCTGCTACCTTTGACGGGAATCCAATTGGCATGGAGGCCAAAATCCACAGTCAAATCTACCATTCTAGTCATAATTTACAAAAAGATTGGCCAATAGATGCCACTTCTGTGCAATCTCCAGAAAGCTAACAGACAAACACTTAACAGCAATATGGTGTCTTAAAAAGCAAAGAACTGAACGATTTCTGGCCGTACACTGATAAATACCTAAAACAAAATGAACTTCTTGAATCTCAAAGACGAGCTTTGGTTCAATAGAATTTCCCTAAATATTACAAGAAGGAGCCAACCACGGGCCACCATTTGAACAAATACTTGCATGCTTACGAAAACCATAAGAAAAGAGAATAAACTGTATAAACTTCCAGCAAAGGAATCTAGACTACATCAAGGCCAAAGAAAACCCAATGAAGTGCACCTTAATTTAATTGAAAAAGTGCACTGACTTATTAAAGGGAATCTACTGGGATAACTTAGTTGGACAACAACAAACACTCCAAAAAGTAACAGATGATACCAAGAAACTTACTGAAGATGAATTCAAGAATCTGGCTCAATAGTCATATACTACGCGGGATACTTCAGAAACTAATAATATATCATATACCAAAAAGAATATCATACTGAATCCTCTTCCTAGCATCATCTAGCGTCAAAGCTTAATTGCCATTTACAAATCACCCAAAATCCTGACTTCCCAGAACTTTATCTCTGGTGATTGAACATCTATTAGCAAAACGAATATTTGTTTATCCTCCCGATCTACGTCGAAGATTTTTCCAACATCCTGCATGGCAATCAACTGTCAGAAACGGACATGGAAGTGCTATATCAGACTCGCATCTTCTGCACAAAAACGAGGCAGAGCTGCATAAATGGCCAATCAAAGAACCAATAAAACAAAATGAAAAATAAATGGCCAATCAAAGAAACAATGAAACGAAATGAAAATGCATGACGTGGTATTTATTTCAGACTTTTAACAAATTTCAATCCTCAACCAATATTTGCAAATATTTATTTCAGACTTTTAACTCATAGGAATGTTAACTTCACAAGGTAGGTGATTTAACAAAGAGTAACAACTGAAACCAGGGCATAGCAGGCTTGAAGGTGTGGCATTTGATTTTCTGACCACTTAGCTGAACTTCAAACTGCTAATAAATTCACCACATACATTCACATAGGATCATACCTAACTCTGTTGCGTTTACAAGGTCTAACATGTGTACCCATTGGAACATATATGAGAAAATATATTCACGAAAGGAACACCTTGAGAACTGTTTGTAGAAGGGGCATTCCAAGATCCACTTCCAGTTAAAATCACTGCTTAAGACTGAATAACTGCATCTTGAAAAAGCAAGATCCAAGTCCAGTGGAGATCCTGTTATCAAAATCCCCAAATTAAAGATTATACGGAAATGACAACCCAAAACATGCATAAATAAAACCTACAATTACAGACATACAAAAACAATTACAATATTTTACGCAGGATTTATTTGTCCAACAGCTTCTTCTGGGTCATTCAATTCCCTGCATGTGCAGCAAACAACGTTCAAATAACAAAAAAGGAATCTAAAATTTTTTAGGAAATTGCATTCTCATTTTCTTTTGAAAGCGATCATTTCTATAAGAACAGTATCCTTACACACACACAAATAACAAAAAAAACAGGTGTCCAATGATTGACTCAAAATAGAAAAGGAAAAAAAATTAGGAATTTGCATTCTCATTTTCTTTTGAAAGCGATCATTTCTATAAGAACAGTATCCTTACACACACACAAATAACAAAAAAAAAAGGTGTCCAATGATTGACTCAAAATAGAAAAGGAAAAAAAAATTAGAAAAGAATCCATTCACATAATTAACTAAAAGTTTGGAAAAAATCTTTATCCAGAATGGAGAGCATCACCTTGAAGTTCATTGTCCAGGTATGCAGGATACTGCCTTTGGGAAATCTAGCAAGTAACTAGCCCTTCGTGTAAAAGAATATTTAAATCAGGTCTCAAACAACACAAACATAAAATTCATTTACTAAAATAGTATGGCAAGCAGAAACTTACATGAAATACAGCAGCTTATAATGTTTTGAATGACCATCAGATCGAAAAAGCATTTCTATCAAAAAGAAGAATTTGTTTCAATAAGTCAATGGCCACAGAAGAAACGCTGAGGGGAAAAACTAAATTGACAGAGAGCACCATTCTTCAGAGCAAAACATAATCAATGTCAGTTAAACCATGTCATATTCTTATGAGAAGGCAGTTAAACCATGCCATATGCATCCCATGATTGTATAAAAATTGGGAAGGGGAAGGAAATGAAAGAAGAAAGAACAAAAAAATGAGAGAGGCCTTTTCTCTTTTTTGGAATCTGTAATTCTTTGAAGATTATATCACAAATAAATTGATTCATCAAAGGCTATTCTAACCCCCTCTGATTGCCAGCCTTATCAATATGTATGCAATTAGCCAATATAATCTCATGTATTTGAAAAATAGAGAACTGTCAACACTATTAAAAAGAAAATAATACTTGGATCTTACCTGACTAAACAGGGTTTGAAATTCCACAGACAACTAGGTAGAGATTCTACAGAAAATCCTATTAAAAGATCTAAGAATCTTAAAGGAAAAATTTTCTTTTATCTTTCATAAGCTCCACTTTAAAGGAATTAAAAGATACTAGATAAACATAACTACTCTATATTGTATTTTTAAGCAGTATGCTATCATTCTCAATCAACAAAATGGTCATCTACCTGAAATATGACAAGTTTAAGCATATATATTGCAGCCTCCCTAAGCAAAGATATTAGTACTAGTAGTTAGAGAACAATGAAGACAGGATCTCCTAGAAATGTATACTACATCAAAATTTGGAGAATGAGATTTGTACCCAGAAGCTCATCTGTAGACAGCTCCTAGTCCAGGAGAAAATAAATTTGCCTCATACATGACATCCTTAGTGTATCAACATCCACTCATCCCAAATACCTTAGACAGTGAATCAATGTGCATGGCTGGTTCAAGTATTTTCTTCAGCTGTCTCTTCAATAGCCAACTATGTGCTCAAGATATTGGACTGCATAGGACTTATAATCCTTCTTTAGACCTTTTAACAAGGCACTATACGTGCAATAATCAGGCAGGATTCCTGTATCCAGCATTTCTTTGTACATTTGCAGAGCCTCCGACCACTTGTCCAAGTCAATGTTCCCATTTATAAGGATGGTGTAAGTATATTTATTAGGAACTATTCCTTTTGCTTTCATTTCGGTAAAGTATTTGTAAGCCTCAGCAAGCCTTCTGGATTTGCAAAGACCATTCACCAGAGAATTGTATGTTATCACATTTGGCAGAACCCCCTTCTCCTTCATCTCCAAGAAATACATAAATGCAAGTTCTAGCTTACCCCGACCAGCATGTGCGTGAATCAATACCGTGTAAGTCACAACAGTTGGAGACAAGCCATTGCTTAACATCTCATGAAATAATTCCCGGGCTTTCCTGAGATGTCCAACTTCCAGGTAAGCATGAATAATGCTAGTATAGGTGACATGATCAGGCATAAGGCCATCACATAACATCTTTTGCAGCAGTTCATAAGCTTCCTCTAAGTTACCCAACTTACAAATTCCACTGACAAAAACATTATACATGATAATATCAGATGGGAATCCTTTTGCTAGCATCTCTTCTTGTAGAGTCCATGCCTTTGATATGTCACCAAACTTCAGTTCACCTGCTATTCTAGTTATGTAGGCAAAACGGTCAGGCTGTAAACCTTTGTGTAACATCTCATCAAAAAGTTCCTTAGCCATAGATAAGTTTCCAGCCTTGCAAGAACCCTTTACTAGTATTGTATAGGTAATTACGTCAGGATAAATACCATGATCAACCATCTCATCCTTTAGCTGCCAGGCATCCTCTAAACTCCCGAGTCTGCAAAGGCCATCAATAATCGTATTATACGTGACAACAGTAGGAATGAGGTTCCTGCGCCTTAACTCATACAACAAGAGGAAAGCGTTCCTCACATTCCCCAACAGACAGTAGCCGTAAATCAGAATATTGTACGATATTATATCTGGCACCAAATTTTTCTTCAACATTACAGGATACCATTGCCTGGCATCACCAACTTTCCCCTGCTTGCAAAGGCCATACATAAAGGTATTATATGTAGATACTGTTGGAGAAGCTCCTTCCATTTCCATCTCTCTTGAAAGGCCCAATGCCTCAATGAGCATCCCATTCTCACAATATCCAGAAATTAAAGAGTTATATGTATAAGCCGAAACCTTCAACCTCTTGTTTAACATCTCTCCTATCAACCCTTTAGCCTGATCAAATTTCCCTTTCTTTGATAAACCATTAATCAACACATTATATGTAACACCATTCGGATAGCACCCTCTCCTCTGCATTTCTAAGAGAAGTTCCAGTGCTTGCTGCACTTGCCCTACTCTACAAAATGAATCCAACATTGTGTTATACGTAACGACTGTCGGCTTAATTCCAAACTCACCCATGATTCTATACACATCCCATGCTTTCCCAGTGAAACCCCTGTTTCTAAGCACTCTAAGAATCCTATTACAATTTTTGACATCAGGCAAAAGTCCATTCCTCACCATCTGATCAAAAACCAATAAACAAAGTTCAGCATTCTCCTTCTTCGTGCACACCCACAAAACCAAATCAAGAACTTTAACCGAAACTTCTGAATTCATAAAACCATCAATCAAAACATCCATAACGCCATGCAAATTCACATCAACCACCCGTTCCACAACCCAATAAGCAGACCTCATAAAACCATGTTGAACTAAAACATCAAGAAGCGTACAAAAAAGAAACTCAGAATACTTAAACCCCGGTTTCACCTCAGCCCACCTGAATAATCTAATGGCCATTTTAGGCCTTCCCTGAATCGAATTAAAAACCCTTATCAACAATTCAGTATCAGCATGATAATGATCGGGAAAAAGCCATAAACTATTCCCAGCTACAAATGGCTTCTCTAAAATTGCCCTCAAAATAAAATTCTGAAAATAACTATCTGAATGCCTATTAATTGAGTATATAACTGGAGACATATCTTTAAAATTTATATTACGTAAATCTGTACCATTCCCTATAATTACGGGGCGGCAATGAGCTTGATGAAGAGAGGCAAAGAATATCAACCGTACCTTAAGAGTAAAAGATTTTGGATAATTATTGGAGATTATTGATTTAGAAGCTTTGACATAACGGGTCATCGTAAATTGGAAAAAGAACAAAACTTGATGAAGAAAAACTGCAAACAGAATCACATGCATGTGGGTACTGAAAGGATAAAGAACAAGATAGATTGATTTATGGGTTCAAATGGGTTACGGATTTTGAAGAAAAAAAAGTTGTACCGATCTCCGGCAGCTGCATAGAGTGAGTACAGCACATCACTCAGTCGGTGGAATGCGGCGGTGAGAGGTGGGGCGTGGGTGGTGTTTGTTGAAAGCTGAAGCAGCTGCGGGCGGCGGTGAAGTGTGCTGCGTGTTTTGGTGATGACTACAGAATCATTACCCCCCGAACCCGTAATGTAAGAAATGGGTGGGTCGGGTCAGCTGTGTGCCATTCGCCCCGCCCCAATGAGTTTTCTTCAAAATGACTATTATGCCTTCCTATAATATACTTGTGTAAATTACAATTAATTTTATATATTTGACTACTATTACCCTTTAAATTTATGATATATATATTATTTTGAAAATAATCAAGTTATGTTTCTATTTTTCCACTTTTCATGTTCTATAGAATATTTTATTCTCACATCCTCGTTTAGTATATTGTTTATTAGTATTCCAATTATGATATTGAATTTCAATAATTGTTGGACGAAAAATAAGAAACTATTATAATTAACAGTTTTCTTATATGATTGCTTCTTAATTTCCTTTTCTCATCTCTAAATATGTAACTATTTATTTTACTAGCTTTATTTTATTTTTCACATGTTTAGTTGAAATTACTTATTCATTGTTAATATTGTCAACAATTTGGAGTATTTTTCATCATTATTAACAAGTAAGAAGTTTACATGTATTGAACTAATTCAATTAACCAACTAAACAAGATATTAAATACACCAAATATATATTAAATACAAATTTAATAGAATTGGCTAACAATTTTTTTTTGTATTATAGCATGATAAATATTCCTTCATGAATTCAAAAATTAGTAAAGTGTATTTCTCATAAGTTGGCCATTTGAAAATGTTCATTTAAGAAATTTATTCTTAAAGAATAGTAATGTTCTTTTAATTTGAAATAAAAAAAAAACAATATTACATTAAAAGGTTTAAATTTTCTAAGGCGTAATTCGTAATTTTACCCAAAATCCTTTATAGCACTGTTTGCCCCTACGTATTTATACGTTCATCCCTGTTATCTTTCGCGCCATTTTCCCCTTTCTTTCTTCCTCTCATTCAGTTTATCTGCAAAACAAAAAAAGTTTCAATCTTTCCAGCTCAAAATCGAAAATGGGGGTAAAAAATTCAGCAGAACAAGCTGTAGCCCTCCTCAGATCAAGGCTTTGCAATCCCAATTATATCTTCACCCTTTACTCCGATTCACCGGAGAGTAACTACAGGTCCTTTTTTTTTCTGGAAAAATCCAAAATTTTACTCTAAATTTGATGTGATTAGAACACTGTTGTTTCCATTTTCCATTTTGTTTATTGGGTTTTCTTTATTCTAATTTTGTTTAATTTCTTTTTTTTATATATTGGAACAGCAAATTGAAATATATAATATCAAGCTCAATGACTGAGGCGTGTAATAATTCTGTTTTGCTTCTGGGTCCGCGTGGCTGCGGAAAGATTGCTGTAAGTTTTATTTTTTAATTTTTTGGCCTTTAAATCCTTAATGTGATCTGGGATAAAGAGCTTTACTACAATAAAAGTTTGATAATTTATATGGGTTTTTTGTTAATTTAATTTATTTTTGGGTTTTCCTTTTCTTTTTGATTTGTTTTATTAGGTTTTGGAGCTTGTTCTCGAAGATTTATTGAAAGAGTTCCCTGATATGATCTCTGTGGTATTGGATTTTTTTTTTTATATATATACTTTGGAGAAGTTTCAGTAAATTATGTAAAGGGTTTTATTAAGTAATTTTGAGTAATCTTGCACTCATTGTGATCCATTTCAGATTAAGCTCAATGGACTTTTGCACAGTGACGATAATTGTGCTTTGAAGGTCTGCATCTATAATCCAAGTTTTGGCTTCCAAGTTTCTATGACAGTAGTTAGATTAAATCATAGTTTCTAAAAGAAAAAATGTGAACTGGTGTGGTTGAAGATTAGCTGTTTTTTGGCAAAAGCTTCAAAACTAATTTCTTTTGATTTTGTTTTTGGTCATATTGAATGCAGTTGTTACAATTTTCCCTTAGGCATGAATTTATTGATGGAAAATCTTTCCTACTTTAGCCGGATATGCCTACTTATGTTCCAGTGCTTAAGTTTTTAAAGATCATAATGTTTATCTCAGTGAGAACTAGAATTTTGTTGACTTAGGCAAAGAGCTTCTCCTCTTTCGGACTTTATTTTGCCTTCTTTTTCCAATTTTGCAGGAAATTGCTAGGCAATTATGTGTAGAACATCAATTGCTGTTCTCAAAAATGGTAACATGGCCAAGCTAATTAAGATTACCTTCATGCATTAAGAAGCTAAGCAATATTGATTTTGATCTGATAACTTTTCCAGGCATCATCGGATGATAACTCCCAGTTCATGATAGCCATGTTACGGTAAGCACATTTCATGTTAATTTATCCAACAATTTTCTTTGAGTTATGGTTTTTTTTTTTTTTGTGTCTTGGAAGAATGAGCAATGATCTTCCTCCATTCTTGTTGGGGAACTTTTATTTTTTAGGGAATGTGGATTAGCACATAAAACAGTAATTTTTGTGCTAGATGAGTTTGACCTTTTCACACAGGTGCGTTATCTTGAAGAAAGATGCCCCAAATATTCATTTCCAGAGGTGGATTTATCTTCATTAGGCATAAAATTTATTTGTTGTCTTCTTGTTTACAGGGTAAACAACGGTTACTATATAGTTTACTTGATGCTATGCAGTCTGTGACATCACAAGCTGTTGTCATAGGTGTGAGTTGCAGATTGGTATGTTCTTTATCTGTTAACTTTTCTCCTCGGTGTGCTTTACTGTACAGAGTGGTATCCAAAGGCGTGAACCTAATATCTCATTCAAGTATCGACCAAATTGCAGAACTTTTGCCAAAAAGAAACCATAAAGGGAATGAGTTCTATAATAAATCAGATTGTGCTTTCATAAACAACATTACAGTTAGCTGAATATAAGATTTGGGTCATTACTGTTATTGGCTTATTGATGAAAGTTGAAAATGCCATATGTCTCTTGCAAGGGCCTGTCAGGAATGGCCTAAAATGGTTAGTGCAGAAAGGGAAAGTGTGGCCCCTTAGTAGTCATATTCGTAAGTCTTTGTTTTCAGCTAGCCTCTAAGCAAATGAATTGTACGGCAGGTTTTTTTATTTGATATAAAAGGGAGTGTATAGGTGTGTGCCTGTGTGTGAAACTGTTAACCAAAAAAGATGTTTTTTTTTCCGCTGAAATTTGATATTGAGCTTTTTGTTAGGGGTAAATGTGATGAAAAATGATAAGCTAACAAATTAGGTTGGCCATTCAGGATGCCGATCAGCTTTTAGAGAAAAGAGTAAGATCTCGTTTCTCACATAGGAAGTTTTTGTTTCTTCCTCCCTTGAGGGAAGATTTGCAAAGGTAAAGTTGTACACATTTTACCTTTTGGCCTCCATTTATTCCCCTAAGAAGCTGCTATGTTGATGCTTTTGTTGGTTATGTAGACTTGTGGAACACAGTTTGCTGTTGCCAACTGAGTCAAATCTTCCTCTTGAATTTGTAGCTGATTTCAACTCTAAGCTTCTTGTATCCTTTCCTGATTTAAAATTTAAAGTATCTTGCTTGCATAAGAAATATGGACTGCAATTTTATGTTTATTTTGGTACTCAAAAGTAGTCAGTTTTCAGCATTATTACTCAGAAGTACTAAAGGAAGGATAAGACACTTCCTTCATGATATTTTGAAGTTTGAGTCACAGCATCATTTAGTTTTCTAAGAGATCAATAGTTCAAGTAGAACTGCATGGTTCTTGCAGTCAAGGTTCCTAGTTTGGAAATTGTTCCTCAAGAAAATCAAGTAACTTTTCAAACTGAAAAGCGAAGGATATGGATTTATTACAATTTCAAGAGAAGAATTAAAGAAAAACCAGCACTGGAGACAATGACTTACAAGGTTAGGAACACAAACAGCCAAGGAGGAATTGAGCAGCCTTTTCCATGATTTTTCAATATTGAGCCTCGTATTTCCACATCTAATTCTTGTGTCAGCCTTTAAGATATTTTGTTTCTTGTCCTCAGTTCATTTTTATGATGCTTAATCCGTTGTTACTAGTCTTGTCTTTTGTCCTTTTCTTTATATTCAGTTCTTGAAAAGAAACTCATAATAACATTTCTTTTTAATGAAACTTATAATCATTTTTGTTAGCTTGCCGGAGTTGAGAATCTTGGGTATAAGATAACAAACAGCTCCTGAAACGTGTGTCTTGCATCACTTTGTTTACACTCGTGCCCTTGACAATTGTTTAGAACGTATTAACAGATAAGAAGTTCAAGGAAATCATTGATATAGTATTTAATACCGATTCAACGTTCAACAATCTGCTGAGATTCCTGTAAGTTTGGTTCTCCACAATCTTAAAGTACTAAGTTTATTGTATCAAATATGTGGTATTAACATTTTGCAGTATTCATCACTTTGTGTTACAGATTTTGTGCTCTTTGTCATATGGATTTTAAACCTGGTTTCCCATCAATTGAAAATTTCAAAGCTGCAGTTTCAAGCATTCAAAGACAGCCAAAGCTAGAATGTTTAAAAGGTGCAAGTATCTATTCCTTTTCTGGGTGAAGACTTTGCTATATTGATTGATATCTCCTTTTCTCTTCTATTGATTCCAATATTTAAAAATCATTTCTTCAATTTGTTTTGACCAAATTTTTGTTACGGTACTATTTTTTTTTCTGGCCACTTGATTCAAGCTACTCACTTCTTGCCTCAGAAATATGCATAAAACTTAAAATTATATCTTTTGATGTTTTCATACTGCTTGCTGATTTTTGTGCATTATGTTTTATAGTATTTTCTTCTTTCGGTTTTCCTTCAATTCTGTGTTCATTGCAATTGAAGCTAAGCAATTTGGGAATGTGCTAATTTAAACTAAGGATTGAAGAAGTGTGTTCTGTCTCTTCTTTCATGCAGACCATGTTCACCATTTTCTCTGCAAACCACCATGATTTTGGCTTCCTCCTAAACAGGAATAGAGAGAAGAAATAAGTTGAAAATTGTGTGTTGGTTGTTATAAAATGCTTAAGGCTGCCTTTCCTATCTCCCATCTACACCTCATTATCACCATGGTTAGCTTGAATTTCAACTTCTTGATGCAGATTGTTCTATATTGGAGCTATATATTCTTGTTTGCATGAAGAGGATGGAAGTCAGAGAGCAAGAAGTTTGCAACTTCAACTCTATAATGAAAGGTGTAGCAAAATGATGAGTTTTAATATGCTACCCACCCTTTTGTGTCACATCTCTAGCTCTTACACGTTTTGTTTTGCATTGCAGAGTACAAAAGTATTCATGATTCATTCCAAACATCTGATTATTATGCACGGAATGTATGCCGACGGGTATGTGTTGGATTTCATTCATTTCAATAATTTAGCACTCCACATTGGATCTCTGATTATGTATCCAAAGTAAATGTAGCAATAAAATCTAATTTGTTGCAGGCATTTGAGCACCTCCTTCAACGTGAACTGATATCCCTTTCGGACAATCGAGGGCACGGGCAATCTGTTGAATTTCGGCAGGTTAAGCTGCTCATTTCCTGGCATGAACTTCATCAAGGACTGAAATCCTACCGATCTTGTCCCGTAAGTTACATAAAACAGGATTACTCCTGTGTTTCTCCATCTCCATTAATATAGTATCACACTCACAACTATCTCTGTCTCTCTAAATACAAGAAAGTTCAGTTGTTCAAGAAAACACCATCCATCTTATACAGCATTATGGTCCTTCAAGAATGCTTTGTATCTCTATAATCATTTCAACATTAAGCTTAAGAAGATTGCATGAACAATAACAAAACTTGGCAAAATTTGTTGGCAATGCAATTCAGATGGATGGTTATTCAAAACTTGTTATAATCCACTTAATCGTTTCTGGGCTTTTGCAGGCAATTCTTTTTAAACTGATGGATCATCGCGAGGGTTGAAATTGCTTCCAGATGGTATTCAACTTCACTTAACTGCAGATTGTATTCTTGGTGGGAAATGAGAAATGGGAAAAGCAAGATAATTATCTCTGTTGTGAGAATTAAATAATTAAACGGTGTTAATTTTGAAGTTAGTTGAACTTTGGTCAATGTTTTATTTCATTCAAAGGGGTAAACAACTACTAATAGTATAAGTTGAAGTGGAAAGGGGTTAAGTCACGTAATTTTAACTGTATAATTAATGGCATCATTTCAATGTTCAATACTGCATGGTTTACAGTTTTATCGGGAAAAACAATGTTAATAAAGTAATGCTCATGTTGGATTAGTATTCCTAAATCCTACGGCGGGTTAAGCGAGTTTCATATATAAAATGATAGTTAATCTCGACTGGATATACAAACAATAAAATTAGTAGTAATTTAAAATTACGATTTCAATAGCCATTAATAGACCGTGTTTTATGTATGAAATATGTATAGTATATATATCGATTTCATAAGAGTTTTTGTATTAATCATTTCAACATAAAAGATTACAGGAATAATATTGGCCATTCAGATTTTTCTTAAAAATTAGCTACCCACTTATCGTTTTCTGGGCTTTAACAGGCAATATCCATCGCAATGGTTGAAATTGCTACTGGATTTATTATACTAAATTTTGGCATAATACTTATAAGTTCACATGCGTGGAAATATGCAGAAAAATTCACGCGTTTTTTTTTTTTTTTCTTCACATTTTATCATTTTCCCTTTGTTTAATATTATTCTCATTCAAGGTCTTAAATTTGGATTATCAGGAAGTTCATTATTTATTTGGAATAATAATTATTAAGAAAAACTCTTATGAAACAATCACATATATGACATGTATACTTCAAAAGGCTAAAAAAATATTTTAGATGACCAAAAGGAAAATCCAAATGGAGAGAAAGTTTTGCCTTTCGCTCTATTAATTATGAATTTGTTAGGTGCGTTGATATAATAAAAGATATTTCTCTAAAAAAAAGTAAAATAAATTCAGTTGACAAATTTTTTTAAAAAAAAGATATATAACTAACTAGAAGAACTTCGTTTACTCCAAATCATAACAAATAATTATTAAGTTAACATTCAATAGAGAGATAAAATTTTATTTATTAATATCATATGTTAATAATTAAGGCAACATATATAAGAAATAGGCAATATATATATATATATATATATATAGAATTTCTTGATTGTACGATTAAGGCAACATAATGAATGATTTACTTATTAGGCAATAATCAACAAAGTCAAATAAGGCAAACTGTGAAAAGGCAAAAAAGGAAATAATGCTAAAATATTAAAAATTTAAATTGATTTATAACTTAATTAAACATAATATTATTACATCGTATTAATACATTAAACATAAGAACATTACATGAACGAACAATAACATGCAAAATTTGGTCATTCAGATTTTTCTTCAAAATTAGCTATCCAATTGCTACTGGATTTATTATACCAACTTTTGTCATAATACTTATAAATTCACGTGCGTGGAAATATGCAGAAAAATTCACGCATTTTTTTTTTATTCACATTTTACCATTTTCCCTAAGTTTAATATATTCTCAATCAAGATCTTAAATTTGGATTATCAGAAAGTTCGTTATTTAATTGGGATATTAATTATTATTCAGTATCCAAAATTGACATTACATGCATATATAGTTTGATTATAAATATAAATAAATAGTAAATAAAACTGCTAATATTATATTAATTAGATGGAACGTCAATCAATCTTCTCTCAATTTCGAGTTTTAGTCATCCAACATTTTATTTTTAGGCAAAATAGTCATTCAAAAATGTAAAATATAAACATTTTAATCACTTGCCCCCACTTATTTACCTAATTCAGTCGACAACTTCCAAAGAGAATAAACTCACTCTTTGGTAAGGTATAAAGATACCGATTTTTTTTTATATATATATATATATACAATAAGAACTCACAATTACTCTGTCAGATTATATATATAATATAATATATTTTTAATAAATTTATAATGGCATGCATACTTCAAAGGCTAAAAAAATATATTAAATTAATTACCAAAAGGATAATCCAGATGGAGAGAAAGTTTTGCCTTTTGCTCTATTAATTATGAAATTTTTAGGTGCATTAATATAATAAAAGATATTCCTCTACCCAAAAAAAGTAAAATAAATTCAGTTAACAAATTTTATTAATTTAACAAATAACTAGAAGAACTTCATTTATTCCAAATCATAACAAATAATTATCATTAAGTTAACATTCAATATTAGAGATAAAATTTTATATATAAAAGATATATAACTAACTAGAAGAACTTCATTTATTCCAAATCATAACAAATAATTATTATTAAGTTAACATTCAATAGAGATAAAATTTTATTTATTAATATCATACGTTATGATATTAAAAAGCAAACAATGAAATTGTTCCATGCATAATTATTTACTCCTATATTGAGATTCCGTGACAACAGAAGAAAGGTCTTGATTCCCTATGCTCCGAGCAGCCTCCTTCAACTGTTGTAATCGTGCAATCAACCTTCCCTGTTGGGAACGCAATCCACTCAAATTGTTTTCATAAAATTCAACTTCTTTCTTAGACAAAAATTGACGTGAATCTGTAAGCATTTGGTTATTATTCCTTATCTTTACTTCCACGTCTTGGAGTTCTTGATTAACTTTTTCAATTCCAGCATTAATTTGGTCCATCGTTAATTATTAAATCTCTACTTTTCCAACTTTTTTCTTCACCTTCAATCTGTCTAAATCCACGAATGACAACAAAAAAAATAATAATAATAATTAGTTTTGCATGTCATTAATTAAATTTTCATCATGAACAAATTAAATATAACGAAATAAATTAACAAAAACAAACTACAAGAGACCCAATAATAATATTCAAAGCAAAAGAATAATTAATCGTTACAAACGACAAGAAGAGAGGCCGCGGTTGCACCCAAAATTTGAAACTTTTTGCTATAAAAAATTAAAAGTTTTCAAGTAAAATTTTTATAAAAAAAATAAATTTTATATATTACTTCTACTAGTAATAATAATATTATTAAAAACATGCATGCAGCAGTATTTGCTAAAGCAAGAATAAGAAATCAGTACCTTGCCCACCTATTGGAAGTTGTGAAGTTTAGAGTTCGCTTGAGGCATATATATATATATATATATATATAAATTGTTTACATTATGGAGCAAGAGAATCAATAAATTAAGATTTGATAGGAAAAACAAAAAAGGCAACATGTTTTTAAAAGGAAATTTAAAGAAGCTACAATAATGCTTATGAAATACTATAGTTTCTATAATAATTAATTATTTTGCATGGTAAGGAATGTGATTTTCCTTTTAAAAAAAAATAGCATTCTACGATATAATAAGCTTTCACAATTAAAAAAAAAATGCAAGCATTTATTTTGAAATTCAAGGTTCATTAATTAGTGGTTCCATAATTAGTTTAAAGAATAAGCTCAAACATTTTATTCGTTCAACCATATATAACTAATTAATAATCAAGGCAACATATATAAGAAATAGGCAATACATAGAATTTCTTAATTGTATGATTATGGTAACATAATGAATGATTTACTTATTAGGCCACAATCAACGAAGTCAAATAAGGCAAACTATGAAAAGAAAAAAGGAAATAATGCTACAATATTAAATATTTAAATTGATTTATAACTTAATTAGACATAATATTATTACATCGTAATTAATATGTGTTTTAATTGATTTGCAAGCTCTTTCTATTCTATCATTATTATTATACTTTTATGATTGGATCTTTATTAAGTAAAATCAAATAATTTTGAGTGGATTATTATTAGTATTCATTAATCAAGGACTATGATTTCACCACATCATTATTAAGGAATGTGATTTTCCTAAAAATTAGCATTTGACCATAGTAAGGTGACAATTAGCATTTAGCATTATTATTAAGAAAAAAGGAAAGCAGTGCTTATAGAAATTCTAAGTTCATGCATGATTTCTTAATTTAAACAATATGCCCCAAAATTTTATTCAATCATAATTAAGGCAACATAAAAAGTAGCCAAACTTTGTGCACACAATATTAAGATTCTCCAGTGTTGAATTTCTTAATTGAAGCATACATAAAATAAATTTTAAAAAAAAAAACTTTGAAAACTAGTAGATTATGACAACAAAAATAAAAATTAAAAGTTTTAAAAAAAACTTCATAGGTTATAATTTTAGATTTTTGGACGAAATCTCAATTTTCTTAATATATATATATAAGAAAACAATAAAAATAAATAAAACTTTTGAAAACATCTCATAAACTATAGGCTTAAGTTTTAAAGAGACAATGGGCTGGAGTGGTTCTCTTGCGATTGGATTACAACCGACCTTGGATGCTTGAGCCTACTCACTGATCTGGGGCCTTTAGTATGCAAGGCCTGCTGTTCTCCTGATTTATCGGGAAAGCCCACAAAACAGTTTTATTATTATTTTTTTTCATCAACGTTTAATATTTACATCTTGTGTATTTCTAGGATTTCAATATTTATAAACTAAAGTGATTAACAATTTTACTTCATCAACCTTGATGCTTCTAATCCTAAGTACACTTCTCCAAAAGTAATATTTTTTTATTTATTAGATTAACTAGCATGGCAGTAAGCAATTTTTTAGGGTGTGAGACAAATAAAGAGATGAACAAAAAAAAAAAAAAACAAATTCTTGTAGGGTGTAGAAATTGCTCGACAATATTAATTACTCATATATTCCATGATATAAAAAAATTAGATTCTTATTAAAGAATTTAAAAATACTGGGAATCATTTGAGTGATGCAAACAGTGTGATTTTAATCACAATAATAAAGTTGCATATTAGATTAGATTGATTGGTAGAGAACGACACCACCGGATCTTTTGTCAAACATTTTGTCTATCTTATTCTGTCTTAATTAAAACTAGGTGGTTCACTAATCTCTTAGTTAAGGTCTAATAATTGTAAAGTAATTTTAGTGATATTTATGCATTTAGTCCTTATTTTTAATAAAATTAAGTCGTTTTAAATGTTATACAGAATAAGATAAAATAAATATTAGACAGAAAAATCTGGTCAATAGAAAAACTAACATATTGAATATCACCACCCAAAATGATGATCTATTAAAAAAAAAAAAAGTGGTTAAAGTAACTTTTGTATGACATACTTTAAGAAAATTATGATACAATTCTTGAAGATTTTGGAATATATGTTATAAATACTAACATTGTGTTCTTGATGAATATTTTATTCCTTGGCAAAAACTGAATTTTTTTTAATTGTCAAATAATAGAGTGATTAAACGTGACATGTCATGTAATTAGTCATCTTCACTTTAGATTTTCACTAATATTTTTACAATATCATTACTGGTCTTTATTTCGCACTTAATAGAAAACTTAAAAATTGATAAATTATGAAAAAAAAAGAGTTAAAATTTGTAACTTAATTGAATTGGATTGTGTAGAGCTTAAATTAAAAGGACAAAAATTACCCAAAGAAGCGCACAACAGAAAATACAAGTAAATTTCTCTATGGTGCGCCAGAACTAAATATCGTCCCAAAGGCTCAATCAAGACCAATCAACCCAATTCTCACAAACTCACAACGATTTCCAGTTTTCGTTTTTGTTCATCCAAAGTTCATCCTGAACCCAGAAAAAGAATCTAAAAATAATTGTAAAATGGAAAGCACAAGTGCCGGTGCTCTCATCCATCATACTCTTCACCTCAACAACACAAACTTCTACTTCAAATGTTTAAATTCCAATAGAATTCCAACAACTTCTTTACTTATCAACCGAAGAAAACCAGCCAAGTTGAAGTTTTTAAGTAGAAAAGAGTGCAAGAAATTTAATAAAGTTGTTTGTTGCGCTGTTGAAGAAGATGTCACTGACAAACAAAAGGAATTCAATAGTGGGGTTAGCTCAGCTGTTGAAGATCAGCCCGGTAAAGATAACCTCGACCCAACTAAATTTTCTGCATATTTCCATGAAATTATTGATGGGTTTTACTCTTCTTTGGATTATATATAAAGGGTCTTTTGGGATATCCTTGCACGGGGTTAAGTTTTATGGGTTCTTTTGTTTTAGTGAATTAAGTGGTAATTCTTGATTTTACATTTTTGAGGCAAAAGATTCAATTTTGAGATTGTGTTTACATTTTTTTTTTTGTGAAATTAGGTGTAGTAGTATATTTGTTTTGTTGATTTTGGTTCATCATATTGGTACCAATTGGAATTGATTTCGAATGTTATGGGATGCTGAAGCTTTTGCCAGTAGAATCCTTAGAGAAAATGTAGGAAAGGGACGAGGTTAATACAATTTGGAAGGAGTTTCAGAGACATCACTTGCAACTATTCCTATCGTAAATGAATCATTCATGATGGTTATGGAAATGAAGAATGTCAGTCAGTGTTTGCATTTTGAGACAAATTGGGAAGCTTGAAAAGACAAAGTTTCTTGGTTAGTTTCCAACTATAGGAAGTCATTTTCAGTATTTTGATAATTTTTGCATTGCAGTGAAATTGACCAGCATAAGATTTAGATAAACAATATTTCCATGGGGCTTTATCATCATCTACAGTTAGGAACATGCTTGTCCTTGTGACCTATCTCAGATCTGACCTCAGATAAAAGTTAAAACGTTTTAGTGAGTAAACCCAAACTGCGGATAAAAGGAAAACAGAAGATAACCACCATGGAAGTGATGAAAACCTTAGGAAATGCTAACTCTTGCATTCTCAGTCCCATTAAAAAGGAACAAATTGTGGCTATCCTCGGTGTGTGTGTGTTGATATCAGTTGCCTGAAATTATGAGGCTATGCCATGCCGTAAGAATGCAATGACTACTAACCAATATCAAAGAGACTCTTAGGCTCTACCCTACTTTAAGATAATACTTTCTTCTAAGGGTAAGGAATCTCTTTGTACTGATTCCAGTAGAGTTGTCATAAAAATTTTGCTAAAGCTTTATCACGTGATTTGTTAAGTTTTTCTTTTGCATGGCTTTATGAAGTGGATGAAAATTTCTCACAGATGCATGTGTCTTTCTATACTTTTCAATTTTTCATTGACTCAGAAAATTGGATTAGAAAGAGAACCTAAATAGCTGTTATAACAGCATGGAAGTAATTTCTAACAATCTTTTGCATGTGTATTTCTTTGTATTCCTCTTTCTCAATTGTTTCTTTGAACATTTCTTGTATTTATTTAATCTTCAACTAATTGTTCTTCCAACCTAACATGAAGTGTAAGAGGAGACGAAATGTTTGTTCTTTTCAGTTCAACTGAAATATTCCATTCATTTTTCCTTTTCATTGACTATGTCCTTTTTCATCTTGTTCAAGTTGGGAACCACAGTTTACTTTTGACAATTGTACAGTAATGTTATGTAGGTGGTAAAAATGCCTTTTATGTATTATTTCTATGTTACTTGGATAACTCCATTTAAATGGAATTTCCAATTTTCCATAATTCCTTTTCTTGTAGTTTTTTTTCTCTATTTTGTTTTGTTGTGTTCTTCAGATTGTGGCACAAAAAGATATTTAAGTTGAACATATATCTTTTAAGGACTCAGATTCTGACATTGTTGTTAAACTCTAGATGCTACTGATGGCTCAGGAGAGAATTTGTTTCAGAATGGCGGAGCTGTTGGTGAAGGAAGTGCTCTTTATGATTTTCTTTATCCAAATAAAGAGCTTCTCCCGGATGATAAAGAAATGAGTATATTCGATCATTTAGAGGAGCTGCGAGAGAGACTTTTTGTTTCAGTTTTGGCAGTAGGAGCTGCTATATTAGGTTGTTTTGCTTATTCAAAGGAACTTGTAGTTCTTCTTGAAGCTCCTGTAAAATCACAAGGTGTTCGGTTTCTCCAACTGGCTCCTGGCGAGTTCTTCTTCACCACATTAAAGGTGAGAAAATGATACCAATTCAAGTGGTATATACATGAATAAAGCGTGAATATAAAAAATAACTGTTTGACTCTGATACAGGTATCAGGTTATTGTGGCCTTCTTTTAGGAAGCCCTGTAATTCTATATGAGATCATTGCCTTTGTTCTTCCAGGCTTAACACGATCAGAAAGAAGATTCCTAGCTCCAATTGTCCTAGGATCCTCAGTACTCTTCTATTCTGGCATTGTCTTCTCCTACCTTGTTCTCACTCCTGCAGCCTTGAATTTCTTTGTTAGTTATGCTGAAGGAGCTGTCGAATCACTATGGTCTATTGATCAGTACTTTGAGTTTGTGCTTGTGCTCATGTTTAGCACTGGATTGTCTTTCCAGGTAAGATTGAGTTTCTTGTTGATTTCCTTTCTTTAATGGACGAGATTATTTGATATCTGAATGTGAAATTGAAATTGTATTGTGCATTAATTGAAAAAGTATTGTCAGGGAATAAGATATCTGTCTTATTAACTTTTTAAACCAGGCTTCCCCACTTCTGCTCTTTAAGTATGTTCTGTTTATGTATGCACCTTCATGTATCTAATGCCTGCTATTATTGGCTAATACATCTTTATTTAGTTTTTCTGAAAGTGTGTTGTGGACAACTGATGCCCTTTAGAATGTAGTAGTCTGTTGTGTATTGCCAAAGATTTCTCAAAATACAGTGCCTTGTTGAGTTCCTCGTAAAAAATAAAACTCGTATTTGTTAAAAGAAATGGGATTTGTTTTCGGCAAGTTGATGTATTCCTTTTATTCTCAGGTTCCAGTTATACAACTGTTGCTCGGACAAGTTGGTTTAGTATCAGGAGATCAAATGCTATCCATTTGGAGATATGTTGTGGTAGGAGCTGTAGTTGCTGCTGCTATACTCACACCATCAACAGATCCTCTCACTCAACTTCTTCTGGCAGGCCCCCTTTTGGGCCTTTACCTGGGCGGTGCATGGATGGTAAAGCTTACAGGGAAATGATTTTAAGCTTAGTGATAGCAGTGTCTCAGTTCCATAGACGGCAGCAAATACCAAGTCTTAAAGCCCAAAATCCGAGAGATTATGCATTGTGTATAACATGATATGTACTGTTAAATATCATTTTTCTTGCCGCAGTTCAGCAGTTGTGTATAACAAGATGTGATGGGAGTTAAGATGATGAATATATCTGAAAAGAAGAGCAGTTTGTTTTCCCGCTATTCGGGCTTAATCAGTTGTGTTTCATGCCATTGTAAATAACAAATGTAGCTTCACTACTTAGCCTGATACATTATAGCATAAAATGTAGCTTTCACTACTTAGCCTGAGCAATGGTAGAGTAAATTGGATCTTTGGCAATGACAAAATTGAAAAGCGATCTGTCGATTAAACTTCCCATTTGGGATTTTCTGGTGTTATTTTTTAATTTATGTTTCCCACCTCATTTTCTCTTTTTTTGTTTTCTTGAGGAATGAATTTTAGTTTCCTTCAGAATGATGATTCTATTGCAGAGTTGGGATCCTTCAAAACACAATGACAAGTATACCAACCGTACCATATTCATTTACCTACATTATACATCTTAAGCACAAAAAGATGCTTTCAGTTTTTTGTTTCTTGGCTACGTCTTCCCTTCATTATCCTCGCAAATTGGTTGCTAAACCAAATGCCTAAAGAAGCCAAACTTCTAATATAATCGTGCCATCAGCACCAAAAAGAAGATCTTACACTGAGTGAGAGTTCTTCATTAACATATGAACTCTATTGCAATCTTGTAAGGCTACAAAACTAGCTATTCACAGCAAGTTTCTCCATATTAGGAACTAAATCAGTTGCATTGGAGCATCCTAGTTCATATTCCAGTTGTCTCAACGAACTCTTCAAATTAGTGCATGATTGGAGGAAATCTTCTGAAGAGCCTTTAATATCTTCTAACACCACTTGAATTTCGCCAATGGTGCCAGAAATTTTTTCTAAAGCAGCCTTCATGGCAGGGATTTCCTGTGGGGGATAAAGACAAGCTCCGAGCTCGTCAATTTGTGATCCAATACATTGACAGAACTTCAATAGTCTTTCTAAAGAATCTACAGAGAAAACAACAGCTCCTTGGCTTTCCTGCTTGAGCAATCCTATGATGGAGCGGATCAGTTTGTTTATCACAGCAAGTGTTTCAGAGACGACAACAGAAGTCAATTGAGCAATCTTCATCTCTTCAGGTGAAAGGTCATTTCCCAAGTCATCAACATCTAAATCATAACTCTCAGAAATGCTGTCGACTTCACTGGAAGCCATATCTTTAACTTCATCAACAAGATCAGAGGAAGCTTCCTTCAGTTCTTTCATTTCACGAAGAGCATCCTTGATTGAGACCGTGACCTGTGTCATTGCTCGCCCTATTGCGGTGACATTGGTTGATGGGGTCTTCTTAAGAGCAGAACAAGAGTCCCAGACTGTGCCTACCAACTGTGGAATTGAAAGTTTCTGTGATTCATTGAGCCTGCCTGAAGGTTTTAGTTCAAATAGAACTATGTTAATTTAGACAAATTTAAATTCTCTGTAAAAGACATATCCTATATACATGCAAGCAAAATACAAGAGCATGAATGACTGAAAAAATAAGAGAAGAATGAATCTTAGGAACAAAATATCTTGACAACTCGTAAGAAACAATGAAAAAGTTAAAGCCTCAAAGATTGTTATACTGTACCTTCAAACAAAATGTGGGGAGAAAATCCAAATCAGCAAGTTTTTGGACCTTGCTATTTTTGGCCAAAATACGTGTATAGCCCACGAAAAATGGAGGTTTGGTGAAAAATCTATATTTCACTTTTTTTTGACATCGTTCACTTGAATGCACATTCACAATCGAAATCTATTATCAATATAAGCACTTCCATTTCCTTTTTCCTTGTTTATGGAACTTGCGAGTTTTAAGTTCTCAACAAAATGTAGCACTTGTGATTTTGAGTCTAGCAAGTTCTTGCACCTGGGCATTGAGAGCATATGTATATGGACTTCCCCACATTGTATTTCTATTTTCATGTAACTTTCGGGGGAATAGAAAGCAAGCATGCCTTAGGTTTTTCCTTCTCATTTTTCCTTTAGTGAAACCATCAAATGCAAATATCAGTTAATGCATCAAACCCAAAAATGCACTAGATTTCAAGATGAACAGCATTATAAAATATTCTCAAATGCAGTGGCCAAAACAACAGAGATAAATAGCAACAGTTGCATATCAAAATTGAGAGCAAACATGTACTTAGACAAGACATGTTAGAATATCATCATGCAGAAAGGACACTGGAGCAAAGAACGAAAGGAGGGGAGGAATTACCATATGAAGAAACCGACTCTTTCATTAGCATGAAACTGCTATCAACAACCTGCTTTACTGATGCATGAATGCAAGAAGCAAGGGTAGGTCCTGCTCCCACTGTACTTCCATGTGATAGAAGAAGGAAACCCTGAAGCATATTGAAGTATGCAGCCATATTTTCCTCCAGGGCTTTGATTTCTGGTTTTTCTCCAGTCCAAAGCATTCCAACTGCATTGCAGCCCAAGGGATATTAATAACTGTACACCTTACATGTGCCAACAAAAGATTATGCCATTCACAAGTAAAAACAAACCAAGTAACTTTCTAACAGTTAGCACTCCACAATACAGTGAGTTCATCAACATTGGAAACAAATTTGGCTTCTTGAACACCCTCTAGAGCACATGATAAAAAATGACAAACAACTAAGGATGAACAACATAGATGAAAGACTATCTTTGTATTATTTTGAATGATTTTCTTATCTTTTTCTTTCTCTGCCTCTCTTGAAAATTTGAAATTGTTCCCTTATTTACTTGATCATTTCTTCATTCATGAAAACTGTGTCACCGTCAGTAAGGAGGTAACCGTTTGTAAGCAAATTTTGAAAGTGACTCCTGCGTAGTTATATTTTCAGTTAATACCAGCAAGTCATACATGATTTTGTGTTGCATAATTAGTTTTAGATGATTCAACCATTCAGATCAAATCCCTTTATTTTGAAATTCAACAATTGCAAAATATGTCAAATCTGAAATTACTTGTCATTGAACTCAATTCCCGCAGGAAAGGTGCAAAGATTCATGCATTGTTCCAATACTATGCATAACAAACTACTTATCCAACAAGAAAACACTCCACAAACTTCCACAAACTATCTAACCTACCAACAGAAAAGTATCAAAAACCATACACATCCAACTAACAACATTGAACAGGAATACCATATCCATACACCAGGACAACTAAACAGCATCCCTATAAATTGATCTCAACAACTATATTAGGCAAAACCCAGTTCTCAAAAAACGAAAAGAACAATTTTTGCACTGTGCATATGATTAAAAATGAGAACTTGAAATTCCAACCAATGAAAAATGATTTTAAGTAAAGGAAAGAGAGAGGGAGACCCATAGTTGCTTGTTTGGAGAGCTGTTCACCCATTTGAACAACCTGATTCCAGCTCACTTTTTCAAGAGATGAGGCTGCTGTTTGATCCAATACCTGCATCCATATACCATATAAATCACCGATAAATATACGAACATATGTATAAGCTTTCGTCCAATTTAAGCAGAACCCACAAAAAATAAAGCCAACCTGAAGAGTTTCATGAACGGAGTTGAGATATTCGCTCAAAATTCGATTTAAATGTTCTTGCTCTAATGATGCAGTTCCCATGATCTCCCTATCTACAGTTCCACACACAAAGGCAAGCCAAGTTAGCCAACCTCCAAGAGGCAAAAACAAGAAGTTGAATTTTGGGCAGGGTTTATTTCTGGGTTTATAGTTTATACTGTTTAGTCAATTGAGCAAACGACGTCGTTTTTTTGTCTAGGACTTAATAGTGTCCTATCTCTATTTTGGCAAGTTTGAAGAATTATTTCTGTTTTGGTGTGACTCTTTGAATTTTCTTTTCTTTTCTTTTCTTTGTTTATTCTTTGCATTCAGTTTTTATAGTTGGATAATCAACTAATAAACAAATTGTATTTGCATGAAACAAAAAAGGGCAGTCTTATGACACTTGAATTTTACTTTAACATATAAAGTATCAAATATTAACATATAAAGTTTAAAAAATTAATGTATTAGCGTATAACATATAAAAAATGAGCGTACAAAGTATTATTCACATATATGAGACGATCTCACAAGAGTTTTTTTAAGGGGAAAAAAAACCTTACTTCAAATTATGTAATTTTAGGAAAGTGAGAATATCCTTTGAAATTTTGATTTTCATTGATATATTTGAGAACTTTTTAAATGAAGATTGAATACCCTTTGAGCATGTGTTGTTAATGAAAATTTTCCAGTTATAATGGCAGGATTTGACTCAAGATAATGCAGTGTACAGGAATTGCCACACAGCCAAAGTTTGCAATAGTTCAGAGAACTTTTATAAGTCCTTATGAAATCTCATCCAAACTGCCCAGAAAGGAGATTAAATAGCATAAGCAGGAGAGAGTTATTTATTCCTTGGCATTGTCTCCATCTCCTTGCAGCCATCAAATGCATATCTGGGTAAATGTTCATCCTTGCTGCCAAGTATCAATATGTTGCATTCAGTTCAAATTCTTGTCCCATTACAAAGTCATGAAGAGCTGTTATCATCAAGTTTTATACTCTTATTCCTTCCTCCTCAACAATGTATCTCAAATCACTTGTAGGTTCTTGTTATTACATTAGTCCATTATCAGCTGAACTTTTTTCCTTAAACAATCGCTCGCGTGCCTTTATTGCCTGCAACATAAAGAATACAGTGCAGTTCTTTTGGAATTAGGACACTTGGAAGGTAATAATAGAGCTTTCAAGTGAATGAAGAGAATTGGAATCAAGAAGATTATCTCAGAGAGAGAGAGACCTGTTTTTCCCAGTTTGTGCAAATAGTTATGATGCAAAGCAGTAAACTTTGCAGAGTGGCACCGGATAATATTCCAATCCAAAGGCCTTTCCCTCGTAAGTTTACGACGAAACCAAGTGTAAGGGCAATAGGAATTCCAAAGAGATAAAATGCAGCAAGATTGACATAAGCTCCAATGTGCTGCCAGCCACATCCTCTTGCAACACCTGAAAAGGGTATTTGTATTATGTACCGGTAGTCGATCTCCTGCCCATCCAAGACAAAATGAAAAGGTACTGTCTATTAAAAACAATCTGAATGGAAATTTAACCTGAAAGGGTTCCTTGTAGACTATCCATTAAAACAGATAGACAGACAAGAGGAGCAATAGTTGTGACATAATCCACAACTTCCTTGTCGCTGCTAAATATGTATCCAAACACATGCCGGCTAGCAAAGAGGGCTGCATCTACTATTATCACCTCTGTGACAGCAATAAGCATCACAGCGATTACAGAAATTCTGGCACCTTCTGAGTTCCCTGCCCCTAACTCATTCGAAACTCTAGTACTAAAGAAAAATAGCAACGACTGTCAATTCTTTTGCATAGTTTTGTCATCCAAACGGTTTAAGAAGCACCGAGCAAGAAGTATACCTTACAGCAGCAGCAAGTCCAAATGGTATTGCGTAGAGTGTCACAATTGTGTTGAGGCTGTTCAGAAAATTCAAACAAAAATCAGACTAACTTGGCTAATGATGCTCAATCCAATTCTTCTTCTAGGAGGCTGATACAGGAACATACCATACAGCCAGCACTGAGGTTTCAAGCTGCGGGTTTGCCAGAAGGCCTGATGACAAAATGAGAAGCTCATATGACCACCATTCAAGACTGCAATCACAAAATGGAACACCAATACTGAAGATTACAACCTCAAGATATTTCATTGTCAAGGCACTAAACATGAAAACTCAAAAATTACCAAATCATGACAGCAGAAGGAATGGCAAAGCGAAAAAATTCCTTGGATCCATAAAACACCTCCTTTGAAATTGGAGCACGGGTTTTTGCACAGGCAGGAGAGTACTTCATGTACAAAGCGAGGATAGTCACATTCAACCACATGGAAAGACCCATAGCTAATGCAGCTCCATGATTCTGTAATGCAGACTTATACACTAGCGCCCAGCATAGAGGTATGTGGAAACAAATAGTAATGCAGGAACTTATGAGCATGGGAAAGATCAGACTTTGCATTTGAAAGTACCGTATAAGTGGTTGAAGAGTTGCATATCCAAAGAGAGCAGGAATATACCAGATGGCAAATGTTCCTGCTTCATGTGAAATTAAAGGATCTTGTCCAATAAAAGCGAGTATTCTTCCCAAGTAAAACCATAAGATTGAGAAAGGGATACAGACAATCGTGAGAGAAAAAATAGCAGTATATGTCTGTGTTCCAAGTTTTTGATATTGCTGAGCACCATAAGCTTGCCCACAAAGAGTTTCCAATGCACTTGCCATCCCTAACTGTTTGGTACATGATATAGTCAGGTTATGCATAGAATCATTTCAAGATCACATTATTCTTGCAAATGAATAATTCATTTCATCTTTAAATATGCATGACACTTCAAATTCACTATCCCTTTTTCATTTTGTATTATTGTCAATCTCGAATGTCGGTCCTTGTTTTATAATGAATCATATTTAGGGGTACTAAATCAAAGCTCTTAATCATCCATACAAGAAGCTGCACTAGTCCAGAAAAATTCTGCATCTTCCATACCCATGTGCTATAAAGAGTTTAGGCAACAACAATTTAGTTGCTTTCAAGAAATAGTTGATAAAATGACCATCTATCTAAAAGTTGACCATTATGTTTTAAATTCAAACGATGATTACAATTGTTTAGCAACTTACCCACTGCTAAATTATTTCATTTCCAGTTACAAAAAGTTCCATTTTCCACATTCAAAAAGTCATGCTCTTATGTTTTAACCACTCGGTATACATTTCTCTGTCACAGTTCACCATTGCCTATTTTCATTTTATTGAACTCTCTCTGAAAGTTAGAAAGCAGTTGGATCACAAAGAGTTGGTAACAGCAATGCTTGAAAATGAATGTTCACCCAAATTGACCGACCAACCAACCTTGCTGATACATCAAGCCAAAAGCATCCTGAATTACCCAAAAACAAAAACATGAAAAGCTAGCAAAAAGGGCAGTTCTCTTTTCTCTTTTCCATACTTTTTTTCATTAGCAAAACCCAGTCATCCATCTTGTATTCATAATAATTTGGATTGACAAGAAGGTGATATTTGAGATAATATATTCAGTTATCTCATGGTCCCATCTATAACATGCTAGATTTGAAGATTCTCAACTCTGAACTTGCTGGCCAAGGTATTAATGGTTTTGGTCAATTTTGAACAATTAACCAGAATAATTAAAACAACTATAAAGGACAAAATTATGATCACTACTTTGATCATGACCTTAATCATCTAAGCTGAAAGGTAACCACAAAATACACTGTATCTAATCACAAGTATCTTTCTAAGATTTTGATGTAATGTATGCTTTAAATTATTCCACTACATTCTAACAATTCTTTGCCAGCAAGATCTTTCTCTCAAGCTATAAATATATTCTCTTAAACTTCAAATATTGAAATCTTCTCTTAGTTATGCTACTAGAGATCCAATTTTTTGTCCTGAATTGCAGTTCTTGTGATGATCATCACAACTTTCTTTTATCAAACTCGAGCTCACAATTTTAAAAACATAAAATCTTTAGGCAATCCCAATAAAACAAGTTAAAATTGTTGATGATGCCAAAAAAAAAAAAATTGGCATTCCTGAAATAAATATGTTTAAAGTATACTAAAATCTTAACCGAAGATCTATAAGCCACATGTCAAATAATAATCCATTGTTCAGTCTACAGGCAGATGGGCCAATATTAATTGATGTGATTAAAAAAAAAGGGACAAACTTGATAACTTATCGACTTCAAAGAGTACAAATGCTAAAGGAGAGAGAATGCTTGGATTTATTCAGATCAATGTTCAAAGTCTACCTTACTCATTTGACTAAGAACAACATGTAATTGGTTGAGTGGTAAAATCAAACACATCCTCTTATCATTCTCTAATAACCACATGAACAACATCTTTAAACTTTAAAATGATTCAAACAAAACTGAATTGCATAATAATGATAAAGATGAAATCTTGATAGCATGGTTGAACCAATTATAATCAATAGACTTTGACTCTTAATCATTCACTGCTTCCTCCAAAATATCAGAAATGATAACAAAGCAAAACACAGACAAAACACAATAGGTCAACAAAGCAGCAGGGAAAAGGGACAAAAAAAAAAAAAAAAAACTCACAAGAAGACTGAAGCCCGTGACACCACAAAGAGAAATAGCTATGGAGGTGCTAGAAAGTGAAAGTTCACCCAAATGGCCAACCATCATTAATGATATAACTTGCAGCAAGAACTGGGATAAGGTTACAGACACCATAGGTCCAGCTATGTAGCACAGTCTTTTCACTTCTTGGCCTATAACACTCCATGTTAACCTTTCTCTCTTCACTTCCCTCTCTTTTAACAACAACCCTTCTTCCATTCTACCTTTGTATGTGTACTGAAGTGTTTACAGTCTTCTTTTATTAACTTCAAAGCAGCCCCGCCCGGAGAATGATTGTCTGTGACTGTGTGTGTGCGTGAGAGAGAAAAAGAGAGAGAGGGAGACAGTGAGACACAGATGAGGATCTATTATTTTATGCGCAGTCTTTTTGGTTTTTATAGTCTTGTTAGTATGGACTATATATACAGTTTGTTGTTTCTATAAGGAATCAAAATAGTCCATGCAATAAAGACAGAAGACAGAGGAGGGCCTGCGCCATTTTTGAACTTATGAGAAACTTGAGGGAGGGATGTCTGTCTGCCACTAATTATTAAGCATTTCAACTCTTCTAAATAGTTTTTGGTGAGGATTTGTGTGGAAAAACAAAAGGAAACAAAAAACAAGTATGGTGCATTATTACAAATGATTTATTTTACATATCAAAAAGTTTTTTTTTTAATTATTGGATTTTATTATAAGAAAGAAATGTTGTATTGATATTTAAATGGATGAATTTGTTTTTTTTTTTTTTTTGGTAGGAATTTATATTCACATTTTTTTATTAAAACACTTAAATTTAAATTTAATATTTTATGAGCTGACGAAAATTTGTGTTAAAAAAATTATTATTATTGAAAATTTAATAAAAAAATATTATTGGATTTTATTACTAAGAAAGGACAAAACAAAATAAACAAAGTTAGATTCCAAGAGATTTTTGCAAAAAAAAAATGCTAAAACATGTTAAATGCAAACAAAGCCTAATATCTATCCTATTTCATTTTGTGTTTCAATTTTTGTTTCATTACGTGAATACACCAGGTATATATTACTTATCTATTTAAAATTCACTAATCTAAAGCATAATGTTAAACAAAAATACACAAGAATAACATAGTTCTCCAAGCTAGTGTTACACTTTGAATATTGTTAAACAAAAGAAAAAAGTTTACATTTATTTTTCCACTGGGAATTAATTTGTGGGATGCAACAGAAATCCCCATATGTAGACCTCAAGAACTCATTCCTCAAAAGATGTCTTGTGACAACATATGAATCATTCTAACCTGTGTGTTGATCTGTTCTACTTCTTTATTTTCGATTGTCAACATAACTTAGTACATAAATGGAAACCCTTTTTGCCAAAAGAAGATTAAACTCAAAATCTCAAATGTATTTGGGAAGTTGGGAGCTTAAAGGATAGATGCATGCATGCATGCTCAAGTACTTTTTGTTTGTTGAATCATTTCTTCTTCTTTTTTTTCTTTTCTGGGGTACAGAAAAGAAGTTAATGTAGACTGTTTTCATTCAAAAGTTCATCATCATCAGCTGGAGATCTTTCCTTGGACAACCTCTCCTGCGCCCTGATTACCTGCGGATTCAAAGCGTTTTGAAAACACTTAATGAGTAGAATTGTGGAAGATTTTTTTTTTGCATAAGTACAGGTTTTAGGAAGTTAGTCATCAAAACGAGATATGATATAGTTAAATATAAATGAAACATATGTATAGATAGAATGCGATGGCAAAGTATGATCCATGTAGCCGATCATCCCACGTAGTGGGATAAAGGCGTACTACTATAGTCAATAGAATAGCTATAAAGGATTAAGAAACAATGGAGGATCAGGACCTGTTTTTCCCAATCTGTGCAGGATGTTATTATAGAGAGCAGTGTTGTCTGCACTATTGAGCCTGATAGTATTCCTATCCAGAGGCCTTTTCCTCTCAACTTCACCAAGAAAGCTAAAGTGGCTGCTGTAGGAATTCCCCAGAGATAAAATGCAGCAAGATTGACATAAGCTCCAATATGTTGCCAGCCACATCCTCTAGCAACACCTGAGAAAGTAAAGGCAGATTATGCTACAAGACTTTTGAGTTTGAAAAACATGATTGTGTGTGAGAGGCCTAACCTGTAAGTGCCCCTTGCAAACTATCCATTGCAACAGATAAACAAACAAGAGGAGCCATGTCTTCGACATAATCCAGTACTTCCTTTTCGTTGCTGAAAATATAGCCAAAAACTTTTCGACTACATAACAGGATGGTGTCTACTATCATCAGATTTGTAACAGAAAGAAGCATTACAGTGAGAACGGAAACTCGAGCTCCTCTTGAGTTTCCTGCTCCTAACTCATTTGAGACTCTGGTGCTGAAGAACAGAAGTGGAAAAGGTTAACTCATTTGAGATTCATTAGGCCAAAAAAATCACCCCTTCAATTCCCCGTCTCCTACGATGGTAAACACATTTATAAGTATTTGAGTTTTCAGCTAACCTTACAGCTGCACCAAGTCCATATGGAATAGTGTAGAGTGTGGAAATGGTGTTTAAGCTGTTCAGAAAGTGAATGAGAACTTAATTAGTACAAGCCTTGGCACATGAAAATAAGTGCAACCATTTACTCTTTCATTTGGCTTCTGTAGAAGAACATACCATACAGACAGCACTGAAGTTTCAAGCTGTGGGTTAGGCAGAAGGCCGGAGAGCAAGATGAGTAGCTCAAATGACCACCATTCAAGACTGCGATGAAAAATAGTAGATGAATTTCCTGAAAAGACTTCAAGGTTGAGCCTTTTTAAATGAGATTTTATTACATTCATGCAATCAGCAGAAAGTATACAGGCATTACCAGATCATCATAGCAGAAGGAACAGCAAATCGGAAAAATTCCTTCATTCCATGGATTATCCCCATTGAAATTGGGGCTCGAGTTTTACTGCAGTTGGAAGAATATTTCATGAATAAACCAAGGATGCCCACATTCAACCACATTGAAAGACCAATAGCTAATGCAGCTCCATGGCTCTTTAATCCAGTCTTGAATACTAGCAGCCAGCATACAGGGATGTGAAAACAAATGGTTATGCAAGAACTTCCAAGCATGGGAAGAATTATACTTTGCATTTGAAAGTATCGAATAAGTGGCTGAAGTGTCGCATATCCAAAGAGGGCAGGAAGAAGCCACAGGCTGAATTTTCCAGCTTCTTGTGAAATGATAGGATCTTGGCCAATTAAAATGAGTATCTTCCCTATGTTTATCCACAAGATTGAAAGGGGGATACAAACAACTATAAGAGACATTATAGCTGTATAAGTTTGTGTTCCAATTTTTTGATACTGCTGAGCTCCATAAGCTTGACCGCATAGAGTTTCCAGTGCACTAGCCATTCCTAACTATTCATCCCATCAAAATATCAGTTAATACTACCATGAAAATGATTTCAAGAACATATTGAATTCACGCGTTGTCTTATTTTCTAGTAAAATTCCATTTATATGAACGAAAATTTGAGGTGAACGCTCTTCCACAAGATGCATCAGAAGAGGAAATTAAGAGACATTATGAAAAATAAGGATGGCATGAATTGCAAGGAAAGAATAAGCTTGCAATATAAGTATGAAATGCAGATATAAAAAAAAGTAACATGTCTATGGCTGTGGCTATGCACTAATCACTACATATCATATAAGGCGCAAATTCGCAAAACAAAAGGTTGCCTAGCATCTTTAGGCTTTACCACCTAAACCAAGAAACCCCATTCCACTTCTTTATTCTCTACTGTTTTTCTGATATCAACCTCTAAATGCATAAGTTTGTAGTGTCGTCTTTTTTAAGCCACCATCTCAGAAACCTTGGTGCATAAGGAGAGACCGAGATTCATAGTCACTGAAAGACTGCCTTCATGTATTTTTTATGGAGATCTTTCATCTTCTGACTTTGCTTAACTATGTATAAATAAGCTTCTTTTTGCACCTAAAAATCTCATAAAAACATATCAAAGACACGCTATTTCTTTCCTTTAATGCTTATTCACAGCTAAGGCACAATATTGAGGACTCACAGAACAAAATAGCAAAGAATTTATAGAAAAAATCAATCAAGAGAAATCAGGCTTACAAGAAAAACTGAAGCCAGTGACACCACAGAGAGAAATGGATATAGCGCTGCTAGACAGTTCAAGTTCACCCAAATGACCCACCATCATCAGCGAAATACTCTGCAACAAAAACTGCGATAAAGTCACAGCCATTAAAGGTCCTGCCAAATAGCCTAGTTTCTTCACCTCCTCACCTATTAGTCCCCATGATAATATTTTTTGCTTCTCCCCTCTTTCCTTCAATAACAATCCCTCCTCCATTTTCTCTATGTTTATCTACAAAGGTCAGAGCCGTTTTATCTATTCAACACACAAATGTTCCAGAAATCTTCCAAAACTTGAGAACCAAATCACAGGAAAAAATAACTTTGATATGTTGGTTGAGACATTTTCTTGGAAGTATCTTCAAACATTTATTCTATCTCAAACAAAGAGCCAAAATTTGCCGTTCGATACTCTGATTTGCCATCTAAATCATAACATTTAAAACCTTCTTTGTCAGGTTCTGTGTGGGGTAGTGGAGGATGGAACATGTACATTACACTAAGAAAAACGGTCCCCAAGTGACTGATACTGGAATTGAATGGTTGAGTTGCCTCCATGGCAAGACAAATTTACTCTAAAGAGGTAATATTGCAAGTTAAACTGTAGCCTGAGGCCCTGAACATTACAAAAGGGTTAAAAACTTGCCAATTCCTGACAAAAGAAACGACAATTTTAATATTTCTGGCGGCTGAACTATCCAGAAGTGGACAATCTAGCAGAAAAGACACACGATAAAAAGGGATGAATTCGTTTAGACAAATTGGTCTGTGACAACAGCACCCATGTATAAATTTTTGACGCATTTTCACAGCCTTTTATAACACATCTGAATTTGCTTCAGTACTGCTAACTCTGATGATGAACACTTGGCCACTTTTAACAAATGTCTCGTACATTTGTCCAATTTTTTGCAGCTGTTGTTTCTTCTTTTCTTGGTCAACTGCAGCATGGCTGGCTGAAATTTTATACTGCGGTGGGAACCACTGCCATGACAATAATGCATTTAATATTTGAAAATCATTACTAGCCCATAAACAATTGATCAGTACGCTACAAAAATAAGGAAAGGGTTAAACTATGTATTGATTGAAGCATCATTGATTGGCAAAACAAGGAGAATGGAAGCATTGGAGTCAAGCCCTCGAGCCCTTTTACTCCACAGGCAAGAAAGAAGCCATAGTAGTGATAGAGAGGTACCTGAACAAGGTTGTTTTAAAGGGGATATTATTGAAGAAGCTAAAAGGCAGCTAGGACTAGCTTTACCTTTGATTGCAGTGAGCATTCTGCAGTATTGTTTACAAATCATTTCGATCATGTTTGTTGGCCATCTTGGGGAACTGCCTCTTTCCAGTGCTTCCATGGCTACATCTTTTGCTTCAGTCACTGGTTTCAGTGTATTGGTATGTCTATAATTCCTTGCAATTTATGTTAGCTACAGTTGAAGATTCCCTGTTATCCCTGCTTTCCTAATATCCTCTTGGCAGGCAATTTTCGCAGTCATATCTGTATCTGTATCTTATATTTTGGTAATTCAACACAAGTTTTCCCATTTTATCCTAGTTGTGACTTGCATTGAACCTTGTATTTTAACACAATTTTGATAGTTAGGAATGGGAAGTGCACTGGAAACGCTATGTGGGCAAGCTTATGGAGCCAAACAGTACCATATGCTCGGTATTTATACACAGCGGGGGATGTTAGTTCTTCTAGTCTTAAGCATTATACTTGCATTTGTTTGGTTCTACACTGACAACATTCTCCTAGTTCTTGGTCAAGATCAGGATATCTCTGTTGAGTCTGGAAAGTTTAATCGATGGATGATTCCTGGCCTTTTTGCCTATGCACTCCTTCAATGTCTCAACAGATTTTTACAGACACAAAATATAGTCTTTCCTATGATGATGAGCTCTGGATTTACAGCTTTATTGCACATTTTTGTATGCTGGCTTCTTGTGTTTAAAGTTGGATTTGGAAGCAGAGGAGCTGCTCTAGCAAATGCAGTCTCATATTGGGTTAATGTGCTTTTGTTAACAGTTTATATCAAGTTTTCTCCAGCTTGCTCAAGTACTTGGACTGGCTTCTCAAAAGAAGCCTTGTATGATATTCTCAGTTTTCTAAAGCTTGCGATTCCTTCGGCTATCATGATTTGGCAAGTCTGATACTACTTCCATTTTTTATGAAGCTTATAAAAAATCATCAATTAAGATATTATAACTAACACTTAAAATAACAACTTCAAAATTGTTTCAAAGTGATTTAAAGATGAAGGATTCAATATCTTAGAAAAAAAAATGAATGATTCACAAGATAGAATCTGAAGCATGTTTAGGATTATATAAATCAACAGGTTATGTGAACATGTCAAAAAGCACTGCCTTCATATACGTGGACAGGTCTTAAAATTTCACATTACAGATCCTTATGCCAGACTTAACAAAATTTATATAATGTGTTAAAAGATAAAAACTTAACAGCTATGTATAATTCAGATACACTTTGTACCTCAAAATTGTTACTTTCCTAAACTCCTAAAGAAATAATGTTGTCTTTTTCTATCACCTTCTAGTGCTATATATGTACATTGATTATTTTTGTTTAGTTTGACTACTGTGTCTATGTTCGCTTGAACCACAGTTTCGAGTACTGGTCATTTGAGATGGTTGTTCTACTATCCGGTCTTCTTCCAAATCCAAAACTAGAGACGTCTGTATTATCTATAAGGTTTGCATATGTTAGTATCAAATTATAGCAGTAGAAAACTGTCAGATCTTTGCTAGAGAAGTATAAAGTGCTCGTTGTTTGTTTTGAAGCCTCAATACCTGTTGGATGGTCTACATGATCTCGGTTGGTCTTGGTGCCGCCATAAGGTTAGTTAAACCCAATGTGAAGTTGTAAAGACATGAATATAATGCCACATGCTTAAGAAAAACTAAAAGTTGGATTGGAGGAAACTTTTATAATGTTAAAGTGTTGTCATTACTTTTAATCCGTTAGAATAATATTTCCCTGTAATTGTGTTAGTACAAGAGTTTCAAATGAATTGGGAGCTGGAAATCCACGAGGGGCACTTCTAGCGTTGCGTGTAGTTGTCGTAGTAGCAATTGCAGAGGGTGTACTTATTGGAACAACAACAATTATGGTTAGACATGTATGGGGAAAGCTCTATAGCAATGAAGAAGAAGTGGTTAGATATGTTGCTAAAATGTTGCCTCTCCTTGCAATATCTGACTTCTTTGATGGATTCCAATGTGTATTATCAGGTTAAGATATTCTCTTGTAAACTTATTTTTGCTGCAAAAGGGATACTGGCCTTTTTGTTTATATTTTTATGTATAGCATGACAATCTCCGGCACGTTTCGTTGATGCCAATTTTAGGCGCTGCAAGAGGATGTGGATGGCAAAACCTCTGTGCTTTTATCAACCTTGGAGCTTATTATGTTGTTGGAATACCTTCTGCTGTTCTCTTTGCATTCTTCTTCCATATTGGAGGAATGGTATGTTCACAACCACCCACAGTTTCCCTCTTTTATCTGTCTTAAAATTTCTTGCCATTAACAATATTCTTAACCAAACCCAGGGACTTTGGATGGGGATCATTTGTGGGCTTTTAGTGCAAACTGTGGCACTTGTAACAGTAAACCTATACACCAACTGGGATAATGAGGTAAGTTTTTGTAAATATTTCTTTTAGCATATACAGCTGAGTAGCAGTTTAGGATGTTAACTCCATTTGGCTTATAGAGCATAATAGCCTAAAGAAATTTCTTCATTTGAAACACAAAATTGTTATAGTCCAATTGTCCCCTCAACCAAGATGAATCAATGTCATAACAAGATTGAATCATGCAATACAACTCAATAAAACCATTCTTCATGCATATTAACACCTATTATTTGTCTTGCTAAGTACTTCTTTTATTCCTCTTTGTAATTCCTTCTCATTTATTCACAGGCAAGAAAGGCTGCCAATAGTGTTCAAAGTTTCAGGGTAGATGAATGAATCAGCAACATAGACTGTGATCAGTTTATGGCAAGTTCAACAATGGTCATATTATGTTTCTCTTGCATGTATCTGCAAATTTGTTGTAAAGAACTGCAGTAGTTTATGCTGGCATCATTTCACTTAAACCAACACCAGAGTCTTAACATCGAGTCGCGAAAGAATCAGCTATACTCAATCTGTATAATTAACACTACCTCTTCTCGTCTGAGTTTGGAATTGCTTTTATAATACCTCATTTTAAAACTCTCAACGAGATCTACAAGACTCGTAGCCCCATGACATGCGCTTATTTTGACAACTTTTGGGGCTTTCGAAAGGAACGTCTTCATGTCATTGTTAATTCTTTGACTCCAAAAACAAAAACAAGAAGAAAAGAAACAGAACCAAGCAAACAGAGGAATCATGTAAAGAAACTTCAAAAAATCCATTATAAGATTTCAACACAGTAGTTACATAAGAAGAATTTTACATTGTAAACAAACTCTACAAGTCTAAAGCCAAACTTCAATCTACTCTTTACAAGTTGACACAACTTAAAATTAGGAGCTCTATACTATACAGGTTGAGACAGCCTAAAAATAGGAACAGGCACCACCACACGGGAGTATGTCTTCATTGGCCAAAAAGGAACACGAACAAGAAGTGGCATTGGCCTTCTTCTTCCGTATGAATGGAACATTGCAGATTGATAATACTTCTTCATCAACTTCAATTCCTCTTGTACCATTAGTTGATCAACCTCCAATCCATGTAACTTGTGTTTGAAGATATCCCACATGTATGCTGATTTATTCTTGCCAGAAGAAGTCTGTATTAATTTGGCGAAAGCCATGAAGCAGTGCATAGTGAGCAGACTATCAGAGCCTGCTTGATGGCTTTTTCCCGCAATCCGTTTGACGTTCAAATTTTCTGCCAGTTTGTTTAGTCCACATGAGTTCCATCCATATGGTTCTACCTTAATCAATTCCTTAAGATCATAAACGGCACGACCCAGATACATTCGTACCAAACCCATGAAGGTAACATGATTAGCAGGCAAAGGTTTCTGAGTTAAAAGCTTAATCAAATAGCCAACATCATACGTACTGTGAAAGAAAATCCACGTTAAATTGGGATTAGGATCAACCTCGTTCGGACATCCCACGAATGATCGAAAAGAAAAACCCAATTCAGATAATAGGAATGCGTTGGCAAATTCCGCCGTGGAAATCCCTTCATTGGAATTCTTTGAAAAATCAATTCCTTCCTTCTTCAACAGATTAACGGAATCGATATTTTGGATGTCATTATCAGCGTCGAATTCTCTAAAATTAAACTCCCAGCAGCAATGAAACAGATCACCATTGCATTCATCCCGGCAAAGTGGCAAGTTGCCCATTTGATCACAAATAGTAAATCCGAGTTGTATCAATTTCAGCACATTAACATTCTCTCGTGTGATACTAAAATTTTCTTGGGGGTTAAGCTTGTGATAAGGCTTATGTCCGTTGAAAACAACACCCGGAAATTCAGTATCGATACAAACGAGTGGATACTTATGAATGAGCGAGCAAATCATGCCGAATTCTGTAGTGAAATTGGAATTAAAAACAGATATCACCCTCACAGGCAAAGCCATCGTTAGAAAAAGAAATAGAATGAAAATAAGAGAGTGTAGCGTCTATATATATATATATAGCAATCAATCACTTCAATAGGAAACTTTCAGAATAGGAAACATAGATATAAATAGGAAATATAGATTGGAATAGGAAACATTCGAATTAGGAAACTGTAATAGAAATTATAAATACCAATTATAATTTAGAAACTCAAATTTCTTCAATTATTGTGATTTAGGATATTTCATTAATTAATTCTTGTGATTTAGCATATTTCATTAATTAAATAATCATTCATTCATACGTTCAAAACTAGTTCTTATTGTGCTTAAAATTCAAACATTTAATCATTTCAAATTTTAGATTTTAAACTACGAATTTTAGATTTTGCTTTTATCAAACGGTTCTTAAAAGTCAGTTTTATAATGCAATCCAAGTTTAAAACTTAATATGTTTCATAACTAAAAATGGTAAATTTTAATTAATTGAGAAGATCTCAAAATCACCATAGAATTTTAATAAATGTAATCTAATTTAATGCTTAATTTTATAACACAGTCATGTCTAGAATTGTAAAGTATATTTTAATTGAGTAATGATATACATAGTGAAAAATTACAGTGAAATTCCATAGGGCTCGTTTGGTTGGCAGGAAATTAATGTTTAATAGGAATGTGATTCTTGAGATTTTAATTTTGAGGAAAATGAATATTTTTCCTGATCATCTGATTCCTAGGAATTTAATTGTGAGGAATCTGAATACTTAGCATGTGTTTGGATAGATTCTTAAAAAAGTTAGTATGATTCTTATTTTATTATTTGATTTAAATTATTGAACCAAATAATGTTATTTGAATTACATTTGTATGTTATACTTATACATAACCATTTATATAGTTTTATTTTAAGTCATATCATGAAACTTAAATATATATTTCTTATAATAAATGTTTTAATATTATGTTTTATATTTTCATCATTGTAAAAGTTATCATTCTTAATTTAATTAAATAATTAAGCTATTAAATACAACTTATAAAAAAGTGTTAAAATAAAAATTTTCTTTATTAATATTATTAAAAAAAGAATAGTTGATTAAATAAATGAAAAATAAATTTACAAATTAATATTAATAAAAATAGCTAAAATTTATTAAACAGTAAGTATTGAAAATATAAAATGTATGAAAATTAATTAAGTAAAAATATGAAAGAAAAAGTTTAAAGCAACATAAATATAATTTTGAGTTTTTTTTTAAATATATAAAACTCCCATAATATTAATAATTTTAATAATAAAAAAAATAACATACCATCTATCTATTTAACTTTTTTTACATTGAATTACCTTTTAAAGTCAATATAAAGACATTTAAAAACTGCTAAAATTTAATGTCAGTTAAGTAATAAATTTTATAAAAAAATATAAAACTAAAAAAAATAAAATTATTTGACCAAATGAATTAGAATTTAGCATAAAAAACATATGAAACTCAAAATATAAATAATAAATATAAAGAAAGAGCCACATAGTCAAAATCCTCAAGAGGGGAATCAAAATAACAACTTTTAGAGAAGATTCATAATCCTGGAATCTTGCAGTTATTTTCCTTGGTTTAGGATTCTTTTTACTTTCCCTAGATGAAACAAACACATTAATTTAATAATTAGGGAAATGATTACTTTCCCAGTTTGAAACAAACACAGGAATCTAAAAATTAGGAAAAAAATTACTTTCCCAACCCAGATTCCCTGCCAACCAAACGAGCCCATAGTGACTGACGTGGCAGTTATAAAAAGACAAACTTATTCATTATCCAGTAGGATTCACTCATTATTTGGTTAGGGTATTAGTTTGTCTTTTTACACATGCCACCACGTCAGTTACTATGGGATTTTACTGTAGAATTTCACTCCCCCTATCATTGCTCATTTTAATATTATATAAGTAACACGGTTGGAATCTTTTAAGGCTCTGTTTGGATGCTCCCAATTTTGTGATTTATTTCACAAATGTAAAATGAGTTGTTTGTTTTGTTCAACTTTTTCATCAAAATTTTTAAAACAAAAAACAATGCTACAGTAATTATTTTTGCTACAGTCTTTTTTATAAATAAAATATTGAATTTGAATTTTAAATTTTAATAATAAACAATTCTTCCTAACACAATTCCACCAAAACAAACTAATAAAATACTAATTCAAATTTAAATTTCAAACTTTTATTAATAAAAAATCTTCAATACAAATCCCAACAAAACAAAATCATTCATTTTAAACACTTCCAAAATATTCTTTTCTCATAACAAATCCAAAAAAAAAAATCATGATATAATCCAAAAATACCTCATCCAAACGGAGCCTTAATATCTTACAGTTTTTTCTCTTTCACACATTATTACACACCCTACTATATTTTTATATGAGTAATGATAGGGGGAGTGAAAAATTAGAGTGAAAACGTAAAGTAACTGACGCGGCAGTTATAAAAATACAAACTAATACCCTAACCAAATGATAAGTGAACCCTAATGGATAATGGATAATTTTGTCATTTTATAACTGCCACGTCTATCATTTTACGTTTTCACTCTAATTTTTCACTATGTGTATCATTATCCTTTTTATATACTATTCCCTATAAGAGTTTTACTTTGCAAAATAAATGTCATTTTAGCTTCCCATTCAATTTTACCCTTATTTAATTCTTTACTTTTTTACAATTATTAATATGTTTGAAGAAGATTAGAAAACATACTATTATTATCCAATAAGAAGAGGGAGAAAAGCTTTTTAGTCCTCCATTTGCACAAGCTCCAACAAAATTATTTAACCATTATTAATGTTAATCATCATAAATTAAGGTTATTTTAGTTATTTTAATTATTTTAGTTATTTTACACATTTCTTAATAAGTGTAAAAAATCCTTAAACTACATTTAACACATATTAGAGAGAGTATATATTTACATGTACTACGCAATTTTTTACACGCCGCATATATTTACACTATATAAATTTTCACACATTAAATATATTTACACATTATATATATATTTTTACATGCTAAATATATCTACCTAAACTATATGGATTTTTACATGCTATATATACTTACACATATTATATATTCTTTCATATATTATAATATTTACATAATGCCTATGTTCGGATAATTTTTATTTACCCACACTATACACATCTTCATACACACCATATATATATATATATATATATATATATATATATAAAACACTATATATATATTTTTATATACTATATATTTATACATAATATGCACATATTCACACATTATTGTATGTACATATAAATTAATCCATACCACACATAATTAGGCACTCTAAATTTTCACATACTACACATTTATATATATTTCACACACTCTAGAACATAAATAAATAAATTCATACACACACTAGAACTTATGGTCAAAATTCATTGCCATTCTTTGGAAAATCAATTCCTCCTCATTCAACAGGTTAATAGAGATTTTGAATATCGTTACTAGAGTCGAATTCTCTGAAATTAAACTCCCATACAGTAGCACACCTCTCCATCATATTCATCTCAACATTTTGGCAAATTTTTTAATTTATCACACATCATAAATCCAAGTTGAATCAATTTCAACTTGTCTCTGGGATTTTTTATTTAAAAAATATGCTAAGAAATTCGGTATCAATAGTAATGATAGGATGCGCACAAATAAGCAATGAATGACATTGAATTTGAACTATAAACCATCTCATTCTAATAGATATATATAAGAAGCAAAAACTCCTCCTTGGGTAAATATAACAAAAAGGAAACAAAATCGAATTTAGAAACTACCTATTTTCTCTTATTTTGATTCTAAAAAACATCACCAAAGTAAATAATTAAAAAGTCAAATTTGAATTTAGAAACTACCCATTTTCTCCAATTCTTATTCTAAATAGAAAATATTAGGGAAAAAAAAAAACTCATTTTGTTTAAGGGACTATTGTTAATGAAAATTGTTGTTTTTCTCTATCGAGTTTTTGAAGCCTGTAGAAATAGTTTCCTAGGGAAAATATATATAGAGAATACTTTTTTAATGTTTTTCTTTTTTTGGTAAGATGCTTTTAGAGTTTTAGGGTTAAATGCAAAATATATGCCTCAACCATGGTTTGTTTGTACTTTACCCAAAATGACCAATTGTATCGATTTACTATCCTAAATTATCAATTTATCTTACATAACTTAAATCATTCGAATTTGGCGAATTATTTTCAAAGAAAATTATTATAGAGACCTTAGAAAACTTTAGTTCTCTTTGTTTTTACATTTTACTTTTAAAATACCCAATTTTTAAAGGATCACCATTGTGGTTTTATTTAGAAATAATTAATTAAATTATAAGGATTTGAATGTTGTATAACAAATTGAGAGTTTGAGCTAGTAAACTGTGAAATTAATAGTTTAAGGGGTGAAATTCAAACAAAAAATTGTTGATGAGGTATTTTGCATTTAGCACATGATTTTATTGATTATTTCTTGGATTATGTTGTCTCACAATTTTTATGGTAGAAATTTCAATTTAAATCCACGATGAAACCAACAAATGTTATCTAAGCTTCAAAAGAAATTAAAGTGCATTTGCTAATGACTTTTCATGTTAGGGTATTTAATTTGTATGTTTTATATTATTTTTACAAAAAATTCTATTGTATATAGTCTTTAATTTATAGTTTAAAAAATAATAGTTGCATATTTATTTCCAAAATAAGTCAACTAAAGAGCACAATTGTAAAATTTCAGTTATTCAATATTCTTTTTTTTACTCAAAAGCGATAAGTTCATTGATCATGAAAATAATATATACACCTAACTAGATGAAATTGAGTGCAATGAGTTAAGTTGTTTAAACTTATAAACTCATTGCATTACAAGCAAATAATTCAATAAATGACCATAGGTCATATAAGTTTGAATTGTACAAAAATTAAATCCACAACAATATTACTTGGTAGAAAGCTAAAACTGGATCCCGATCTCTTCTTTAGCGGCTGATACACTTGGAGTGCTTTCATCTCCATAATAGCAATGCTAAAACTGAAGTGAGTTCATCTCCCATTAGCAATTAGAAAGATTTATTTTTTTATCCCTAATAGCTAAACTAACCAAACTTTCATTCTTTCCTCTAACCTCTTCTACCCACCAAAACTTTAAAGCACAAGGACCAAAGTCAATGATACTTCCTTTGTAAAAATCAAGATCTGAAGAGAAAGTTATGGAGGGGAGAACTTTACACCATCTTGTCAAGAGTGGATTTAAACAAACTTCACACCAAGATCTAAATAAGAAACTACATATATAACTTTCTTTTTATTTTTCCTAATTTTTTAAACAAAAAACTACAAAAAAATGAAGACAAAATTTCTCAAAAGAGAGAAGAAACTTCCATCATTGAAGCAAAACTCCTAATAAAGGAGACAAGGAAGAGATTATGTAACACGTTTGGATTTGGGGAGGCTATGTGGGTTTTGACTTTGTTTGGGGTTGGGTTCAGGGGGAGAGGCGAGAGGGAGAACGTCAGTAACTTTAATAATATTCAATATTCAGACTAACATGTTTAGAAAATAATATTTAGTTAATCAATAATTCAACAACAAGATTCATACGTTCAAAACTATTCTTGATGATGTTTAAAATTCAAACAATTTAATTATTTCAAATTTTAAATTTCAAATTTTAAACTTCAAATTTTAAATTTTAAATTTTAAATTTATTAAATGGACGGTAAGGCTTAGTTGTTGTTGTTGAGGTAAGGCCAATTTTATAACACAATTCAAATTTGAAAATTAATATAATCAAAACATTGAATAATTAAACATGTTTGATAACTAAAAATGGTAAATCTTAAAAAAAAAATGGTAAATCTTAATAAGTTGAGAGGATCTCAAAATCATTATAGAGTTTTAAATGGTATAATTTCTATTTGATAAAACAATTCAGATCTAAAAATATATTTATTTCAAATATGAACTAATTAAGTCTCTTTGATAGACACCCATAGCACATTTTAATGTTACGTGTAATTACACACAATACACATATTTTTATACACAACACATATTTACACATATTCCATACATTTTCAAATACTACACATATTTATACATATTACACATATTTTTATACACTATATATATTTACACATACTACATATATTTATGCATACCACAAATATTTTCACATACTACATATATTTTATATATACTACACATATTTACATATAATTTATTTATATATATTATATACATTTTCACACACTATAATTTTTTACACTAACTATACACACTACACATACTTATACATATACATATATATATATCGAGCAATGATAGGGGGAGTGAAATTCTGGAGTGAAATCCCATAGTGAATGACGTGGCAGTGATAAAAAGACAAACTAATACCCTAACCAAATGATGAGTGAACCCTAATGGGTAAGGGATAAGTTTGTCCTTTTATCACTGCCACGTAATTCACTATGGGATTTCACTCCAAAATTTCGCTCCCCCTATCATTTCTCGTGAAAATATATGTAATATATATATGAGAAATGATAGGGGGAGTGAAATTCTGGAGTGACTGACGTGGCAGTGATAAAAATACAAACTTATCCCTTACCCATTAGGGTTCACTCATCATTTGGTTAGGGTATTAGTTTGTCTTTTTATCACTGCCACGTCAGCCACGTCAGTCACTCCATAATTTTTTTTTTAACAAAAGCCAAATATATATTGCATAACTTACAAAAAGCCAATTGGCTTTGCATCACATTCTGTTGCGCTGAAGCAACTAGATAGGGAAATTTTCTTCCTGAGATTGCATATTGTAGCATGCCTCTCTTGCAAGCATATGACTTGCAGAGTTGAATTTCCTACCATATATAATTACAGACTACAAATTTATATATATTGCTCACTAGAACACAAGTAAATAAATTCATACACACATCATAAATTGGCAATTCTTCAACAAATTAACAGGTCAAGATTTTGAATGTCACTATCAATGTCAAATTCTTTGAAATTAAACTCCCATACACACTAACAATTACGCATCTCTCCATCGTATTCATCTTGGCATTTCGAGAAGTTTTCAATTTGTCACACATAGTAAATATAAACTGAATTAACTTTAACTCGTTAACGTTGCTTCTCTCCATGCCATAATTTTGTTGAATTAACTCCAACTTATTAATGTTATTTCTCATTATGCCATAATTTCCTGAGCAAGTATGTTTTGAGGATTGTTTGCTTTAAAAATCAAACCAAAAAATTTCATATCAATCGAAATTATTGAATGCGTATAAAAAAAAATGCATGGATGAGGTTAAATTCCACATTACAGTTGATCGACAGATGAATTGTACTTTTATTGAGAATATTATAACCGAGTCTATACGTAGGTATATGTAGCATGCGCTTATATATATATATATATAAATATAGAAACTTCTAGTCTTGATTAGGAAATATAAAAAAAAATAACAAATAGAAATTAGAAACTCGTTTTCAAACATTTTTTTTCCATTTAGTGTTGTATAATTTGATTTTTGGTTGACTATTTTGTGTGTTTTTTTTTGGTTTTGGTAAGATGATTTTAGCGTTAAATGCAAAATGTATTAATTTATTGTTGGTTTGTACTTTACCCCAAAAACAATAAATTACAACAATTACTACCTTAAATTGTCAATTTATCTCACATAACTTAAATCATTCTAGTTTGGTCAATTATTGAAAAAAAAAATGACAATAGAAACCCTAGAAAACCTTAATTCTCTTTGTTTTTACTTTTTACTTTTACACAAAGCAATTTCAAATAATCACCATAGTGGTTTCATTTGGAAATAATTAGCCAAATTAGAATGATTGAGTGTTGTATTGAACTAATAAACTACGGAAATTAATAGTTTAAGGAGTAAAATTCAAACCAAACATAGTTGTGGGGGTATTTTGTATTTAACCCATAATTACATTAATTACTTTTTCTATTATGTTGTCTCAAAAGTTTTACACCTTAGTCCACAATGAAATCAACGAATGTTGTCTAAGGTTCTAAAAGGAGATTAGTACAATTCAAAAGTAAATCACATTATTAACAGTTTTTCACAGCACAAATACATGGATGATCGAACTCTACTGTTGGAGGCTTGGAGCAAGTCACTCGCCCAAAGTCTTTTCCCTTTTATTTATCTTTTATTTAAAAAAAAAAAAAAACATTCGCAATATTAGTGAAATCCAAACTAAAAATACATTATTAACACAACAAAAATATACCGAACTCTCAGATTGGAGCAGGTCACTCGGCACAAAGTTTTTTTCTTTCTTTGTTTTTTCTTTAATTTTTGGAAAATACAAATTATTACAATACTAATGAAATCCAAAATCAAAAGAAAATTGTTGGTTTTTTTTATAATAAAAATACTCACTAGTAAAGATTAATTAACACAAAATACATAAGTAGAACTCTAAATGTGAGAACAAACACAATCAATTCTTAATATTTTGATTTTTTTTTCGTGTTTGGAATTATATCAATTAGTATGAATTTGCATATTAGAAGTTGTTATTTAATTTTCTCCAATGTTTATTTTAAAAAAAGTTGTAAGTTTTTCCTAATTGAAAATGTTATAAATAATTAACTCTAAATTTATAGATGGAATTTCATGTTTTTTTTTAATATGTAAAAGCTTTTAGAATTTAAATTGATAAATCTTTGTTACTTTCGAACATTTGGCAATTTCTAATTATAATGGACAAGAGTAAAAAGCGGTAATCTGAATCTGATTGTGATGATTTTGATAAATAATAAATTCTATAGAAATTCAATAGATAATAATCAGTAAATAATAAATAGTTTATAAAATTTATTTTTAAGCACTTATCTTCATTTTTCATGCTATTTCTTTCCATTTTACAAGCATCTCTATAGGAATAGAGAATATCCTAAAATAGCAAAAAAAAAAAAAAAAAAAAAAAAAAAACACACACACACACACAAACACAAAGTCGAAAAAGAAAAATGTTTTTAAATTTCCAGCTCAGTAACTCAGTAACAGTACTACACACACTCTCACACTCTCCACTCTAGAAATGCACCATTCACATTTCATACGCAAGCCCTAGTTACCCATTTCTCTCTATACTCCTCACTTTCTCTCTCTAAAGATCAAACCCTAACGCGACTATGGCCTCCCGGAGGCTTTTGGCCTCGCTTCTCCGATCATCCACTGCTACTCTACGCCGCAGTTCATCATCGTTTAACTCGGTCAAATCCACCAGACATTCTGCTTCCCCGGCCGGCTTTTTGTTAAATCGTGTCGCCCAGTACGCCACCTCAGCGGCTGCTGCATCGGCTCCGTCATCGTCGGCTCCTTCAGCTAAGCCGTCTAGTGGAGCTGGTGGAAAGATTACCGATGAATTCACTGGCAAAGGAGCCATCGGTAAAGTTTGTCAAGTGATCGGTGCCGTGGTTGACGTGAGATATGATGAAGGGTTGCCGCCGATCTTGACAGCGCTTGAAGTGCTGGATAATCAGATTCGTCTCGTGCTTGAAGTGGCTCAGCACTTGGGGGAGAACGTTGTGAGGTGCATTGCTATGGACGGTACTGAAGGTCTGGTTCGCGGTCAGCGCGTGCTCAATACGGGCTCCCCTATCAAAGTGAGTCGTGGTTGTTAATATGATAAGATTCTGATGTTAATTGTTTTTGTGAGTGTTTAATACTTAAAAGTTTGGTGCTTTCCTCGGTATGGGTTTTGGAAATGAGGTTGAATTTCAGGACTTAAGGGGATTTTGATTTTGTTGTGAGATCTGAAACTTTTTGGTTTTGGAAATGGATTTATTAGAAGGATTTGGTGGATATTAGGCTAAGATCTGTCTGTGATTGGATTTTGGATTATGTGATAATTGTTTGATTTATTTGATGAAATGCTTAGTTAATCTTGTGATCAAGCCTATGATATGGTTTTATTTGAAACCAAAGTCTACATGTTCTCTAATTACCAAACAAATTAAAATGAAAACTAAGTTTTTGGTGGGATACAATATTTTCTCCAGCAGACCATCCCAATATGCATTGGATTATGTGAGAACAGTTTGATTTGTACGATGACATGCTACTTTGAACTCTGGGTGGTCACAATCACAGTGGTTGAAGATACTGATTTCTGTAAAAGTTCTAACATTTTCTTGTGTCTGATAGGAGATTGACATTAATATTGGTTTGTCAAGATGAAAATTTGTGCCATGGTTGAGTTTTTGAGAAGTCCTACCTTTTCCAATTCAGCTGTATTTTGATTTATGAGAGCAAATTTGAGGGCTGCAACTTTGAGTGTATTTGAAATCATTATCCATTTCTTGTGACCTAGAAATATTTGTAGGATTTCTATTAAGGGGTTCTGTTAAAGTTCAACTCTTTGAGCTATTGTTGCCTAACTACGTAGTTGTTATTCCTGATTGGTAAAGTGGAATTGTCTGGTTCATTTTCTGTTCTTTTATTTCTGGAGACGCCTTATGTGGTGTAGCCTTGTGGCGTTTCTTTTAGTTGATTTGTTATTTGCTGACGATATACTGTGACTTACAATTCCCCCCTTGTAATGCTAGGTGCCTGTTGGAAGAGCCACTCTTGGCCGTATCATCAATGTCATTGGAGAGCCTATTGACGAGAGGGGCGAACTTAGTAAGAAACTTGTCACTGCAGTAGGATATTAAATTTACCGCATGTCTAAAAACAGATGTACTAATGCTAATTGACTAATTCTGCCGCAGAAACTGAGCACTATTTGCCAATCCATCGTGAAGCTCCAGCTTTCGTTGAGCAGGCTACTGAACAAGAAATTCTTGTTACTGGTATTAAGGTAATTTGACATCCTGAAAATTCGTCCATACCTGTCCCTCTATTTTTGAACTTAAAAGTGTAATAAGTTCGCCTCTATGCCTTTTCTTAGGTGGTTGATCTGCTTGCACCGTACCAAAGGGGAGGCAAGATTGGACTATTTGGTGGTGCTGGAGTAGGAAAAACTGTGCTTATTATGGAACTGATCAACAATGTTGCAAAAGCTCATGGTTGATTGTTATTTTTGGTTGATTTATGAGCTTCAAATGTCTAATTCACAGTTTGCTTAGCTTACTATTTTTATTGTATTTTTTCTTTCCAGGTGGTTTCTCTGTCTTCGCTGGTGTAGGAGAACGAACTCGTGAAGGTAACGATTTGTACAGGGAAATGATGGAGAGTGGTGTCATTAAGCTTGGTGATAAGCAGGTAAATAACACAAATTATTTGGGGTTTTTTGTGTGGTTTATGTTAAGCTATAGTCATTTTCATTTATACTGGATGGTTTAAATGAATGTGCTAGAGCGAAAGCAAGTGTGCACTTGTCTATGGTCAAATGAATGAGCCCCCTGGTGCACGTGCTCGTGTTGGACTTACTGGCTTAACTGTTGCTGAGCACTTCAGGGATGCTGAAGGCCAGGATGTGCTTCTCTTCATTGACAACATTTTCCGTTTTACTCAGGTGGGTTTTCCTGTTTTTGTCTTCTTGACCAAGTTTTTACTGCTTGGCCATTCTTGACGGGGAGCATGTGTGACATTTATAGCAAAGTTGAACTGCCTGCTATTCCATGATTGTTGTTCTTTATTGCTTTTTGTACTTTATTTACCTCTGATTCTACAGGCCAACTCTGAAGTGTCTGCTTTGCTGGGTCGTATTCCTTCTGCCGTCGGTTATCAACCAACATTGGCCACGGATCTTGGAGGTCTTCAAGAGCGAATCACCACCACGAAGAAAGGCTCCATTACTTCTGTCCAAGCTATTTATGTGCCTGCTGATGACTTGACAGATCCTGCTCCTGCAACTACATTTGCTCACTTGGATGCCACAACTGTGTTGTCTCGACAGGTAATATCACTCCATTAAGGTAGTGGTTCTAAAATTACATGGTGTTTTGACTTTCATTTGATAACGATTCTAAATTTTCTTCAGATCTCTGAGCTTGGTATCTATCCTGCTGTTGATCCACTTGATTCTACCTCTCGTATGCTCTCTCCACACATTTTGGGAGACGATCACTACAATACAGCTCGTGGTGTACAGAAGGTCCTTCAGAACTACAAGAATCTTCAAGATATTATTGCCATTCTTGGAATGGATGAGCTCAGTGAAGATGATAAGTTGACTGTTGCCCGTGCTCGTAAAATTTCGCGATTCTTGAGTCAACCTTTCCATGTTGCTGAAGTGTTCACGGGTGCCCCTGGAAAATACGTTGAGTTAAAGGAGAGTATTACTAGCTTCCAGGTAAATATCGTCTTTTTTGGTTCCATGTATTGATCTTCATTAATATCCACTTCTGTTTCTATTACAATGCTATTGTTGGAACTTGTAGACACAATGTGGCACGATGAGTCTTTGCGGTTGCATAAAATGTTATCCCTGAATTTAGTCTTTTCATTCAGTATTAGTTTTCTGATTGCAATTCTTGGTCTCAAGTAAAAGTAACCTTCTGATGGTATCATCACAGCTCTCTCAATTGATAGATGAAGCATGAAAATTTACTCCTTTCATAGAAGAACTCTGTAAAGTATCTCTTATGTTTCCTATTGTACTTCTTGAAGTGTATGTAAAACTAGGGAATTGTATGCTCTTTTTTCTCTATGCTTTGATTTGAATAAAAGCATGTATTTTGCCACAAGCTAAACAGCTTCTGATTTGTTTTTTTTTTAATACATGTTTTGGGTTACTTAAACCTGCTTTTTATATGGTCCTCTTGCAGTTTATGGCTATAAATATTTAGATGCAGAAATAGCTTGTTGAATTATCTATTAGTCTCAAATTTTTATGTTTTGCTCTATTGGTTGTTTTTATAGGCAGTTTTGGATGGAAAGTACGATGACCTTTCAGAACAGTCATTCTACATGGTTGGTGGCATCGACGAGGTCATAGCCAAAGCAGAGAAGATTGCCAAGGAATCTGCATCTTAAGCATGTGGAATTTTCATAACTTGATTTTGTACCCTTTTGAACGATAATTGCGAAAATAAATAATTTACATTTCTGGCTTTGGCCAAGATCAGGATTTTTAATCTTTTTGGGGAACTGAGGAGTCAAGGTTTTCTGTTTTTGTTTTATATGAACTGAAAATGTGGGATTGTGACAAAGATATGGAGCTGGAGGGCGAAAGGGCCCTCCCTACCAAAGCCCTCTTTTTTCTTGTCATGTCAAACAATAAGGGTGGTCAGGACGGGGGACTTGTACATTTTGGCTGTTTAAGTGTTGCTATATTAGAAGTATCAGATGATGCCGGCTATGGAATTATTTTTTTCTTTGTTCTTTTACTGATTATCTTGTACCAAACCCGGTTAAAGTTATGAATTTTCTGAATACTTGCAATTTTATCTTAATCTGTGTAGCATAGCTAGCAGTTTGTGTATTGCTTCTTATGCCAGTAATCTTACATATACTGTTTATGCATTTTCTAGCATTGCTTCTTATGCCAGTAATCTTACATATACTGTTTATGCATTTTCTAGCTCACTCATAATGTTGTCCAATCCGAGGGCAGAGGTAAGAAATTGTGCTTAGGTGGTCTACCAAGAATCTACACCAAGTGAACACCATATAAGAAAGGGTTTTGGTTGAAGAATCTTAAACTGAAGTTGAATGTGTTGAAGTCAATTGATATGGTCCAATAGTGCTGCTCTTTGATTTACCTTATAATGTTGCAACAAGCCAACAACATCAATAGTAATTACACAATTCCAAAGCTCTTTTAATCTTTTTCTTTTCCCTAGTAAATGCATTATTTCCAGCAAAGTTGGAAGAACAATTTTGACCTTTTTCCGAGTATATGCATAATTTCCACAAAAGTTGGAAGAACAATTTTGATTTTTTTTTTTTTTTTTTTATGGGGGACAAAACCTCAAACCAAAAGCAGGTCGGTCCCACTACTTTATCAAGAATGACACGTGGACGCCGTTCAACATTAAAGCGTTCACTACACTTGCGGCGCATTTTAGCCAATTACAGGCACACTTCCGGGCTCCTTCCACCCTTTGCGGCGGCGGCGCTTTCTAGTGTCCTCCACGGCCAACTCAAACTCAAGGAAAAAAGAAAGAGTATTCTTTTTCCCTCACTTAAATATGTCCATAATCGCACTTTCTCCAACCTCGCAAAGTCTCCCTCACCTCCGTTCTCATGCATCCTACCGCACCCTATCATTCCCCTACTCTTCTCCACCCATGACCCTCCTCAAACTAAAACCAAAATCCTTCTTTTTCCACCTCCTCCGCCACCGCCGCCATCTCTCTATTTCCGCCGCTGCCGTTCGGCAAGACACCAATACCTTCGCATCCGCTCCACTCCTCACCGTTTCTCCCGCAGCTGAGTCTCTCTTCCACGTCACCGTCGACGTCTCCGATTCCCCCGAACTCGCCTCATCTTACACCAAAGCCGGCCAGTACCTCCAGCTCCGTGTTCCAGATTCGGATAAACCGTCTTTTCTCGCTATTGCCTCGCCGCCTTCCCTGGCTGTAACGAAAGGCGTTTTTGAATTCCTCGTGAAAACTGTCCCCGGTTCCACCGCTGAGCTCCTGTGCGGACTACAGAAAGGTGATGTTGTGGAATTGAGTCAGGCCATGGGGAAAGGTTTCGAAATTGATCGAATTTCTCCGCATGAAAATTATCAGACGGTGCTTATTTTCGCCACCGGATCTGGGATTAGGTATATAGCTTCATAAATTTGCTTTCTTTTTGTTTTTTTTTTTATAACAATTAAACTAATTTCATTGGTTCATTGGTTCAATTGATTAGAAAGTATTCCCTGAATTATTTCCATTTCCTAGTTCTGATTTGCTTTTGGCGCGAACTGGAAGTGTAGGAAATTACTTTAAAGAATATGCCAGGAAACAATGGTTTATACTTCCTATACTTTCAAATCTAGCTTGCCTGTTGAGTGTGCGTGATTTTGTTGAAAGTTCACTACTTTTTTTAATTTTACAAGCATCTCCTGTTATATGGATTAGTTGCTTATGACTGTTACTGTCTTCTTGTGTTCATTTTTTGTATCCTGGTATAGCTGTAAAAGAGTGTCCAAATTTTTTAACTTGTTAGTGTGCTGCTAACTTGACACTCTTTCTGAGTTTTTCGTTGTACTAAGTTGATCAAGTATTCAAGTTGCTGGAAGCTTAATTCATGATAGGTTTCAAGCGTCCTTGAGTTCTTTCATAATGAGATGCTGAAATGTTAATTTAGCCATGCTGTTCCTATAATTTAATGATCCACATTGTGGGATAAAGGCTTAGTAGTAGTTGTTGTTCCCTGATCATCTGATAGTTGGATTAGCATTGCTTACTTTGTCCTTCACTCAGAAGCTAGAACAAAGCCAATACTGGCTAATTTTGTAATGGGCGAAGTAAACGATTTTAAAGAAAACTGATTAGAAGAGGATGTGCCCTACTTGAATTCAATACATTTCATGTGGTCAATTGTCTAGTAAACAAGATTTTCTGAAGTAGAAATTTAACAACCCTTGTTTGAGTTTTGACGTACTTATTTAATGTTGTTTTCAATTCACTTTGCTATAGCTTACATCTTTGTACCTACTTATCTGGTGCAGCACAATCCGATCCTTGATTGAGTCAGGATTCAGCGCTGATAAGAGGTCTGATGTTAGACTATATTATGGTGCAAGAAATCTTCAAAGGATGGCTTATCAGGTTTGTTTATTCTTGCTTATCTTGATCTTCTCTTCCTCCGCCTCCTCTCTCGCTCTCGAAAATTAAACTCCATGTTAAATGGTAGATTCTACATTCAAAATTTTTTAGATTAAATAATCTGTAACTTTCCCTACTACAGGAGAGGTTTAAAGAGTGGGAGTCTTCTGGAGTTGGAATTGTGCCCGTATTGTCTCAACCTGATCAGTCGTGGACAGGGGAGCAGGGATATGTACAGGTATGAAAAGAAAATCCTGGGCACTTAAGTCCATTCTATGAAATTTTGATTCTGCATCAATAAAATTATACACAGTTTGGCACCTTTTCAGTAGCTTAATTGTCTTCCCTTTCCAAATTCATTCCGTATATCCTGATAAGATTGCTTTTGCAGGCTGCATTTGCAAGAGCAAAAAAGATATTTAGCCCGCAGTCCACTGGTGCAGTGCTTTGTGGACAGAAACCAATGGCCGAGGTATTTAGATGTTCTATTGTCTTCAGATTTTCCCTAATCACAAAGAATGTTATTTATTTATTTTTATCTTGACCTGTTTCCTGTTCTTGTTGGAACCTAAATATTGCATATTTTGTTATCAACTTCAAAACTATTCTGATGTTTGAAATTCTGGATTATGTTTTAAGATGGTGTACTGATATGCCTTCTAAATTTGCATTTCTGCTGTGATTAGTTTTTGTCCATATAATTAGTTATTTGCCACAATAAATGGGCGTTAGACAATGTATAAGAACTTATCTCTTTAGTGCCAAGTAAATCTGGAATAAGCAAATTAAGACCATGGAGGCCTAATGTAGATCTCTGAGGTCCAACAGAAAATCAGCGGTCACATTCATAACATTAGAAAATTCTTCTCTTTCTATCAGCTTGGGAAATTACCTGTCTTCAGGCCAGTGATGATACATAAGAGAAACTTCATTGGCACTTTGTCCTCATCTATGTTGTTCTCTTGGTTTGGGAATGATTCATTAGTATGATGCAAGTCTAACTGGTGCAGAAACTATAAAGGACTTCAAAAGCAGTACTTGACTATTAGGTTAATGAGAAGGGAACACAAGTATATTGAAGGAGGGTTTTTGGGTATAGGAAGTCTCAAGAAACAGAATAACTCTTCAGTTAAAAAAAATGACCAAATACTCGGCCGTAACACGATTCTTTATGGGGCTTTAAGACACATTGGTGCACAAAGGTGACAAATGAACAACAATACCCTTAATTGAGACTCACGCCCAGCCCATGTGCTCAACAATTAAATTAAGGTTCTAAACTACTGCAACACTTGAAGCATACAATCATAAAACCATGTTATAAAATAACACAAAGTTAGTAATCTAAGATGCTCCTGCACATCACTAACAACTGTAAGAACATTTTTTTTTCACTGATGTGCCGGATGTGATTTGAGTTGTGAAATATTTATGGTTCTTAAACTGTAATCTTAATTTGCTGCTTTTTTATACTGTGTGCAAGTTTCATGAGGATGGTTGTAGATGTATGCACGAGATCATCCCAAGATGCAATTTCTGAATGGATAGAAATGGAAAATTGTTCTAAAAGAAGAAACTAAAGGAATTTCACGCTTCTTGCAGGATGTTACCTCTCTCCTCGTCTCTGAAGGAGTATCCACTGATAAGATCTTAAAAAACTTCTGATAATGAAAGACCGGGAGCTGTATTTGTTGTATTACTGTTAACTAGTGGTCAGGACTATTTATTCATTTTAATTTGCTGAGTAATGAGATCTCAGCATTTGAGGTTTGGTCATAAAATAATTCCATGCACATTGAGACAATCAATGCCTTGAGCGTTGAGGCCCTTCACTAGCTTTGTACACATTTATTAATAGCTCAACTTGAGTTAGATGTAATTATCTTGATTAGAACGGGAGATGAGCATCCAAGAAGTGGATATGATGAAGTAAATGAGAAATGCTACAGCAAAGCTGCTGGTTACACACTGGAAATTTTGTATTCAATGTTTGATGTGCACTAATTATGTGCTACTTTATCAACGAATTTAGTTCTTAATGTATTATTCCAAAACGTAAGCTGTGTATTGCTAAGACAAGTCCGTGCATTTTTTGTTACAATCCCTATTGGCAAGACTCAGAAGAGGACCAATTGGTAACATGTAGTTTACGGTCTGCTGTGGCCGAACCTAAAAGACGTGCCTGATTCTACTGCTAAATACAGGATAGCCTTAGATCTCAACCCCAACCTGAAACTACTTTGCCATGTTCCATATGCTTTGAAATTTTTTTTTTCAAAGCAGAATTACCAATTGATGATGTCATTTACGCCACAGAATTTACAAGTATTCTATTGCATTACACACGAATGCAACTCGTACAGGTATAGCAGAGCCGTTAGTTTAAAAAGTATAACCTTGTAACAACAAATGGCAAGCAATTTATGATAGGTTTAGGACAACCAAGCAGCCTGCAGTACGAAAACAGGTCTGGTGCCAATTGGGGTCTTTCACATGTATTACGACAATAGGTCAACAGCATAATCTAGACCTTAGAAATAGAATAATACAATCTCATTCAGTAATCAACTGTTAAAAGAAAAATGTTTGACACATCAGTTACCATCACAAAATACAGCAAATCAATTCATTAGTTTGCACCCTTGGATTTTCAAGGTTTTTGCCCACCACCGACTTCATCATGGTCCTTCTCTACATTGGCATCTTGAAGACTGCATTTTCCATTTGCTTCTGTTTCCTTTCCAGGTTGCTGATTGTCCTGTGTCTCCTCAGACTGGTGGCGCCTATGGTGGTGGTGACCATGTCGATGATGATGCTTTTTCTGCTTTTCTATTCTACCAGTATCATCATCAGATGACTTTTCTAGAGATCTACTCCTGTCGCGCGCATGGTCCTCAGAATCTGAGGACTTCAAGTTATGGCTATGAGACTGACGATGATGCTTGTGGTGTTTTACATGACGACTCCTCTTTACAATGTCATCATCGCTTGATGAACCTATAACACTGCCAGATCTTCTAGGTCGCTTGTGATGTCTTCCATGAGTTCTCCTTCTGCTTGCAAAATCATCATCACTATCAGTTGCAGAGTTTGAATCACTAGAATGTGGTCTCCGATGACGTCTGTGAGTCTTTGTGCGATTTCTCCTTCTGATAGCAATGTCACCTTCATCAGCCGAAAAGTCAGAATCAGAAGAATCTGAACTTAAATCATGATGCCGTCGCTTCCTATGGCTCCGCTTCTTTCTCCTCTCCTCTTGTGAGTCAGTATCATATCCATTGCTATCATCACCAGAGTCAGAGGATCTCCTCTTTGTCTTATGTTTGGATTTCTTTTCCTTCTTCTTCTCATTATCCCCTGAGTCAGAATTATTATGCTTCCTATGCTTCTTGAAGGCCTTTTTGGCCGACTTCCTTTCCTCATCACTGCTATCATTGGCACTATCACCTTCAGATCCTGATACAGATCTTTTCTTGTGCTTAGTGGAAACTCTTTTCGCTTTGGCTTCAGCATCAGCTCTTGCCTTGGCTGCAGCTTCAAGTTTCTGCTCCCATTTTAGTGGGGCCTCTTTCATCTCCATTATTCGCTTCTTCTTGTCCTCGACCAACTGGATAAACTTCTTGGCATCCATATTGATGCAAAATACAACTGAATACCTGCATTTTGGTATGAGATGACCAGAAGTACATCTCAAAGAAGAGAAAGAAAAAACAATGTTAGTTCCTCCACCAGGAAAATCAAATCAAGGAAACAAATGTGAATACCAAATAGCATGAGAAGCAATGTCCTTAATTTCTTGTACTTATACATAAATATAAAACGAAGATAGATACCCTATCACAAGATAAACTTCAAAAATATGACAAACAAAAGTACAAAACAGAAACAACAAGGGACTATCTGGCAAATAACTTTCTCTACTTCTTCTTTTCATACGAAAATAAATAGAATAACCATATTGATTACTGTTATCTTTCTCCCCCTGAAAAACTGTTTTACAGATTCGTATGCCTAAATGAGAAAAGTTGAATGATTTTGAGAATCCGATTTTTCTTAGATATGGTAATCCTTTCTGCTTCTTCATTAAAATTACAGAGGCTCCCCCTCTCAATCTTTCAAACTCCTCCTTTCCCTAGTAGCATCCCCCCGTTCCCTACTGTCTCTGGTGTAATCCACACATTTTACCCTTTTAATTCTGGCAAATTAAAAATTTATCTACTTCTTACAGGTTTCCAAGGAGCTTGTCAAAGAGGATGCATAAGTATCCGTTTAGTATGTACGAACAGGACAAAATCATATGGCATTGGATGCTCAGAGAGGCATAACAGCTAATATTTTTGTGCATTATGATTCTATTTTCTTCTAATACCGTTCACACAACTTATCTTACGCCCCCACAAGAATACGTAGCTCAAGCACTAAATGGAAGGTCAACTGTATCCAATTGATAAGACACAGAAATTATTTCAGAAACAAACTCATACAATCTTGTTATAGTTCTTTCATACTCATTTCAACTTGAAACTTAGAGGCAACAAATACATGTGTTGTAACTTAGGTCAAACCAATTAATGCCAACAAAGAGTACTTCACAAATCCGAGCCGGGTTTCTTACCTTATAACTATTGCAGTATCAGAAAGCCACAATCTTGAAAACACCTCACTTCCCTTATCAAAACCCAAGCTCCAAATAATTTCTGCAGTAAAAACAATTTAATCCAGGCTTTACAATTCCGACAAAAACTTAAAAAGAAACAAAAGATTTTGAACCAGCAATAAACTACTATAAGTCCAATCTTCCTAAGAACAAAAGGAAGCACACATTTTTGAAGAAATTTAATATACTTGGATTATTTTAGCCATTCAAAATCCAGTCTTGAACTAATTCCTAAATCTGACAATTAAAACAAGAATCATAAACATCAAACGAACCCTAGTCTTGAACCTAACAATTAAAACAAGAAACATAAACGTCAAACAAAACCCATCAAAGGCCAACAAATGCACACACAACCCAAAACATAAAATCATGACACCAGAACAAAAAAGAAAAGAATAAAAATCGCAACTTTACAAGAATTTTTACATACCTCGATAAAAACAGATGCTGCTGAGAAAGAGAATCGAAGAGAGATGTGAGACGGCTTCAAGACTGAGCTGGAATTTAGCTTTAGAGGGTTGTACGTTTGAAATTCAAGAAAGCCCTCTTTGCATAGTTCTCCTCAGCTGCCCTAATCTGAATCCCAAGAAAGTAAAATGACCAATGGATGCAAGAAGGGTTTTTATAGACCGAACCCCATGACGACTGAGAAGAATATGCCGTGTGGGTTACTCCACGCGGTTTGTTTAATTCCCGGTTCGGTTTGCAACTGCTAATGACGGTCTCACTTCATTGCCGGGTTTTTCTTTTTTAACAAAACCTCAAGAAAAGGGCATATTTTTTTTTTTTGACTTGCTCTCTTTGAATTCACTTTTGTATTCATTGATTTATTAGTTCTACTTCTACATATATATTTAAATTGATGACCAATTTAGGATATTTTTTAAGGGAAATGATTGCTCTGATAATTGATGGGCAAATATCACACATGGAGTTCTTCTCATATTAAGCCACTAGAAGGTGAATAAAATTGTATTGAAATAATAGCAATGTATGAGATTTGATGTGTATGTTTATATAATTTTAAACGTTTTTACATTGTTAGCTAACTTTTGAAGTGATCCGCTTAACTATTTTTTTTATCAATTGGTATCGGAACCTTTTATCATTATTCTCAGCTTCAATCGCGCAATTTGTTTGGTGACGCCAATATTGTAATGTCCGAAACTAAATAAAACTTTAATGTAGAGCCTACAGTGACTAGAAAGAAATCTAGCCCAAAGACATCCCGACGTGAATGTTAGAGTTGTCGTGATTTGAATTAATTGTAAGGTAAAATATGAGACTTAGGTTACTTTTTGCATTGTTATCTTACTTTTGAATTGTTTTTTTTTTTACTAACATTCATGTCAAAATGTTGGTTTTTTTTTTTTCTACATATGATTTTTAGTATAATCCATCATAAAGAGGGTAACAAAGATTTATACATGGCAACCTATCACTACTACTATTTGTTCTCAATTTTAGAACTGTATAGTCATAGTAGATAATGTCCTTTCTTTTATATAAAATAATTTATTAGCTCATATAAAAAAATATAATCGTAGCTTTTTATTTTTCATCCCAAGAGCGATTGTTATCCTAATTGCTTTAATCAATTACGACATCTTTCTATTATGATATTTTTATTAACTACAATTTGATTTTATTATCTAAATATGTAGAAAACTATTTTTTTTCTCCAAAAGAAATTATGTATCTCATTGTTTTTTATCTTCATTCTCCTTTGTCCAAACAACATTAGAATATCAATGTTTAAATAATTTTTAACTTTTCTTAATTTTAAAATAAATAAAAATTCTCCTTTAAAATAGATTAATTACACTCTAAACCCCAAAAAATTTAATTTAAAGAAAAGTTTGGCCCAAATTATTTTTGAGTATTAGTTTAACCCCAAATCTTTCCTTTCTCTTTCTTTCCAACTAAGCTAAAGCAAAATGCCTCTTCGGCATTGACTTCCCTTCATTCAGAAACACTATAAATAGGAGTTGCAACTCCGAATTGATCGAAAATTTTCGTTCATACAACGGCCACCACCGCAGCAGTCGTCGGCACCACCACCACTAACCATGGCAACTCCGTCGTCCACGACGGCAACATCAGCAAACATCATGCTCGCAATTTACGAGAAAAAGACCAATTCTTTAGACCTCTACCGTCCGCTACGAAACTACATAGTCATCAATTACGGCGAGCGAGAGGCTCAGAACTTGGAGGATGATCTCCAATCCCTCAAAGAACTCCGGGCTGACGTGGAACGAGGACCTACTCCCGCCGATTCGTCACTCCCCGCTCGCCGTGATCTTCTCCAGAAGTACTTCAGAGCCCTCTCGGCCGTTGAGTCTCGGTTCCCCATTTCTCCCGATAAGGACCACATCAATGCGGTGTCCTTTACTTGGTTTGATGCTTTTAAGAATAAGCAGAAAGCTTCTCAGCAGAACATCCATTTAGGTATCACTCTCTCGAAGGGGAAAAAAGCCCATTTTTCTTTTGGTACAAGTTGTAATGGGGAAAATACATAGAGGCACTAGTGTGGTGTGATTGACTTACGTCCTTTTGATTTAAATTAACTTGTAAATTTGACTTTTTCTTCCCTTTTTTTTCTGGGAATTATAGAATGAAGTTCAGTTCTTAGGGCTTATTTGATTTGATTTTAAATTTGTTTGAAAAGTTGGGTTCTTGTTGGTGGGGAATTTAAAGTACTATTACTCGTGCATTTAGGTGCAATAAAGATGTTTCCTTGCGTTTCTTGTGATCATTAATTCTCAGAAGGTACAATATAGTGGTGCTGATCATTCTCTTGAAAGGAATGATTTTCCTTCAAAACATTGCAATTTTCTTTAATCATTTTTGGGTTTCTGCAGAAATTTACACTCTCTAGCAGAATTAAGAAATTGCTATATTCATTCTGAAGGCAAATGTTTTGTTATTGTAGACTTCACCCTTGCTATATTGGTAATTTCTGATGTTGATATAGAATAAGGCTTTGTTGCTGGTGTTTTATTTGATATTTTATTGAGCTACTTTTTTTTTTTTTTTTTTTTCCATTTTTTTTTAGAAAAAGCTGCAGTGATGTTTAACTTGGGGGCTGTGCACAGTCAAATGGGGCTGAGTTTTGATCGATCTGGGGTGGAGGGGCGGAAGCAGGCATCTCATGCTTTTATAGCAGCTGCTGGGGCATTTGCTTTTCTGAGAGATAATGTGGCAATGAAGGCATCTGTGGGTAGCTCAACAACTGTGGATGTTACTGTGGATGTTTCTGTGGAGTGTTCTGGAATGCTGGAGAGACTGATGCTGGCTCAGGCTCAGGAATGTGTTTTTGAGAATACTATTGCTAAGGGCAATACTCCTGGGGTTTGTTCAAAGATTTCTAGGCAGGTATGGTGAGGAATTTGGAGCTTACAATAGAATTTGGTTTTTGGTTTGTGTTTGATAGCTTTTCTGTCATGGTATGAGTATGGTTCTTTTAGATTAATATGACCTTGTTGGTTGATGTTATCAGGTAATAGTTAAATGAGACTATCTGATACTTATGGGCCCGAGTTAGTTTATTAACTATTTTGAATCATAAGTGTTATCATTGCTAACGATTTGTCATATACTAAATGAATGCTTTGGCACTTGTAATAGTCGGAACAACTTAAAGAAGAATACTGGAGGAATACAAATGAATTTTCTATGGAATTTTAATTTCTATTTCTTATGCAATATTAATGGAATATTTGAATGCAATAGAAGTCATTCAACTTTTGTTCAGAGGTTCAGAGTTTTGAATAGGTTATGATGGATTACATGATTGTTGAAATCCTAGTCTTAGCTTTTTGACTTGTTCACTTGGAAAAGAAGAGTTGAACCTTCATTTTACTAAGGTTTTAATCTCATGTAACCTTATATATTGTTAAACTTGGGTGCTTTTCCAATTTTAGGTTCTTTTTGTTTGGAATGCTGTTTACTCTTCTTTTTGATGACACATTGCGTAACAATTCACTGAAGTTCTGCAGTTACTAGATTTTTGCAAATGGTTTTTAATTTACTGTACCTATGACTACTTTATATCGTTTGACAGAAAATTATTACTTTCTTATGGTACACATGCTTCTCATGCTTCTATGCAAAAGTTGAGTTCACATTCTCTGTGTTATAGGTAGGGATATATTACGAGGAAGCCCTGGCGGCACTGAATGTGGCACCTCTCAACCAGCACTTTGACAAGGCTTGGATATCTCATGTTCAGCTTAAAGCAGCCTTGTTTTATGCTGAGGCTTGCTACAGGTATAGTTTGGAGCTCCATGAGAAGGAAGAGATAGCTGAGGAAATTGCCCGGTTGAAGAGTGGAGTTGGTGTTCTCTCAGATGCAAAGAAATCATCTTCAAAGGGGGCAGCTTATCAGCTCCTTGATGCAATCAACAAATTAGAAGTCATCCTGAACCTCAACTTGGAGAAGGCTGTGAAGGAGAATGAGAGGGTCTACCTAATGAGGGTTCCTACAATCAGCTCTTTAGTACCACTTCCTGCTTTTTCGTTGGTCAAGCCTTTGCCAATGAATGAGGTGTTGGATGCAACAAAGGAAAAGATGTTTGCCAGTCTTGTTCCTGACAGCAGTGCAAAATCTCTTTCTAGATATACAGAAATGGTTGATGATGTTATCAGGACACAAGCAGAGAAATTACAACAGGCAAGTGAGCTAGCTCGAGTGAGGCTCAAGGAGATGGACTTGCCTGATTCCATTCTTTCTCTGGAAGGGAATTCCACTCTGCCAACAGCTCTTAAAGAAGATGTAGAGGCTGTACAAGTTTGTGGGGGTCCAGCTGGTTTAGAAAGTGAGCTACAGCAGCTTAAAGATTTGAGAAGGGTGGATCATGAATTGTTGGTGCAGACAGAGGAGCTCTTGCAAAAAGAGGCAACAGAAGATGCACAGTTCAGAAATCAATTTGGAACTCGGTGGACAAGACCACAATCTAGTACTTTAACAAAGAACTTGCAAGATCGGCTAAACAGGTTTGCTGCCAATCTGAAGCAGGCAGCAGAAAGTGATGCACGGATAGAGCGATCTGTGAGAGATCATTCAGCACTCATGTCAATCCTTGACCATCGGCCGGTATGTTTCTCAAAATGATTTAGTATAATTTTCTTGGTTACTCTTGGTTTGCTAGATCGTGTTAGTGTTCTTATTTTTCCAGGCCAAGTCTTGCTCTTTCCTGTCAGGCATTTTTCTTAGTTAGGTTTTGTTTTTTATGAGCTTTATTGATAGTTAAGGCCGCATACTAGTATCAGTTCTAACTACTACCTTGGTGAAGGATTGATGTTTCTGGATTTTTTCTTTTCTGTTTTCTGGATTAGCTTTCTAATACTTGGATGTTAACATGCTAAATTAAGAAGTAGTCCACTATTCTTCCATCCTGATGTTGATACAGTTTGAGTGGTATTCTCCAATGCGATATCACAAGTGTCATAGCCACCACTTATGATGAGTTTATATCTTGTATTTGGTTGCACAGATATTTGACATGATACTGGATTCATGTTTACTTTATCGTGTTCTTAGGTTTGTTGATATATGATAAACGATATGTATTGCCTCATTGCATGGAAGATGTCTTCTTGTTGTGCATGGCTAAGTGAATCCATTGTGTTTTGTTGATAGTGATTTATTAACTTTCGGCTTTTGGCTGCTAAGGATGTTTTATCATTGTTCTTTGCTTGTCTTCTTGTTTGCCTTGAGCTTTTCTGAATGTAGTGACATAAAGTGATTGTTGAAAAAGGTCATATATGACTGAAGGGGTTCTTTGTTTAATCATTACTAATGCTAAAGAGGGAGGAAGTGAGCAGGGGAGTTGAAGAAGAACATTTTAGAAAGATAGCTGCCAACAATTTTTAAATCTGAATTTTCCTTTTGGCAATTCACCCATTGGAAGGAGTTTGATTTTTTCTGTGCATTTTACTATTTTCTAGATAGAATCTGCATTACCAACCCTATCAAGGCCGATAATGTCCTTAGATGCCAACGAAGATGCCATAGTGGGAGCCCTGAAGCAGAGCCTGGTAAGTTGATTTTCTTTATGCTTTGATTCTGTTATTATAATGTGCATTTAATTTTCCGCGCGTTTGCTTTGTGACTATTGGGTCACTGATTCTGGATTTGTGAATATGTTGTGCAATTCATGTTGAACACAAATTGAACCTTTGATCTCGGTTGACTATTACATTCCAATGTCTATTAGTCAATATGCATGAGGACATTGAGATGTTCGAACATGATTGTATGAATAAAGAATTTGTGATTTTATGGTGGACAAGAATAGATGTTGAAGATTACTTAGCTACTTCTTGAGGTTCTAATTTAACACTTTTATTATGACAATGACTTTATTTATGTATGGATCCCTAAGAATTAATCATCTATACTACGAATGTTCTATAACTTTTTGCATCTTTTTTGCAGAGGCATTTGGAGACTCTTGGTGCTCAAAGGGCAGGTCTCGAAGACATGCTTAAAGAGATGAAAAGGAAGGTAATACAATTACTCATTCAAATTCAACTTATTTTGCTGGATAGACAATTTCATTTTATTTTAGAAGAAGCTGACATTGCTATTATGTAGTGAACTTTTTGGAGTTCTCTTTTTCTAACTCACTGCTTCATTTGCATAATGTTTTCTTTGAGCTTTGAGTACTGTACCCATTCTCTTCATTTGTTCTTGGTGGATTCAGTCTCCAGAAGTATTCTCACATATTCTATTCTAGTGTACTTTTTGTCAAGTGCCAACATAGATATTTTCACTTTGTATCCAGAAAGAAATTGAGTAGTTGCACTAACCTCCAATGAGCTTTGGCATAATCAGAGAGATGCCGCCTTCTTCTGATTTGACCCTTCAAGTACCATATTTGTTGACCTTCCGTGTTCTGGATTCAGCTATTTTTTTTTATAATTCTTATGTTACCCATATATGATGCTGTGGATTGGATGATCATTGTAATTAAAAAAAATGGGGTAAAATGGAAGGAAAAGCTTTATATTGACAAGAAAGTAGACGGGTGGTTGATGTCACTCCAAAATCTAGACTATGGGTACCCTATAATTGTGACAAACCTCAGAGAAGGTCGTTTAATATAATACCCAAATAAGAGCTTTATGTGATGCGACCTGCACTTCTTGGACTATGCTTTTATTGCATTGATATTTGAGGGCACTCTTTGGGTAACTACATAAATTATACATTAGTTGTTATATTTGTTTGGCATGAGGTATGTGAGGCTACTACATATCTTAAATTAACCATTTTAGATGCACTTCCCTTTGAGTTGCTAAAGTTGTTCATATGTTATGCTATTCCATTTACATAATTCTTTCTGACAGTCCTTCCTGCTTATTACTTGATTCCTTTTCGTAATCAGAGAATCATAATTATACTAAGCTATTTTTTTTAGTTATTTCATTTGTAAATCTTTGAACTTTGTTCCAGAATTGGGTGAGTTATTTGCTGCACAAGATTGTGAACTAAATGAGATATTATTGTTCCTCTGTTATGTCTAACATGTCCTTTCGTTTACCATTTAGTGACCAGCAAAGCAGACGTTATAAAAATTGCATCACACTGCATGCTTCTGATTTGACAATTCACTTTTGTACTGCATAATTGTTTGGTGTATTGTTCTGTTTTCTTGTTCATGTCATGTGGATTTTGACTTATGCTCATTATGTGTGGGTCAGGATGACATACTGCCCAAGTTGATGACGTCCGTAGGTTCTCATGAGGATCTTTATAGGAAGGAGATTGCAAAATATGATCACATTTGTCAAGATATTGCGCAGAATGTTGAGGCACAAGAGCAGTTGTTGATGCAGATTGAGGTACATATGTAAATCCCATGAATTGTGCACATTCTATTGCTGCCCTTGGTAATAATTGAGAATATTTGTGCATCATGGAGTTGCATTTATCTCTGATTTTTTATTGGTGTTTTTTTAAATTCCTCTTCTCTGTGGATGTGGTTTATTGATATACTTTGGTTTTAAGTTCCTCTGCTCCTTTATTTTCTCTTAGAGGTGAAATAGATGAATGGAGGACTGTTGGAAATTATACTATTTTGCTTGAATGCTGCCTTGTCAAGGTGATTGTTGACGGTTTTCTAGCCAGTTAATTTAGGAAAACGTTCCCTTTTCAAGTTTGATTAGCGTGTTCATAATGCCCTGATGTGCTTGAACTTATTCACTTGGATCTAAACCCTTTTGGATGACCCTTGGGCTTTGGACTCTCTCTTTATTTGTTTTTCTGAAGTCTTCTTTGTGAGTTTTAATAAGGGTTAATTTTCAGATAACAAAGTATAGTTATGCCTGACTGTTCAACTGATTTGCAATGCAATGAATTTTCACTTAGGGTTCTGTTTTTTTTTTTTGCCTACTTCTTTGTGTAATGACAAGGTGAAGTTAATGTCAAGTTACAAAATTGAAAATCAAGGATTTTCTAAAGATGAGATCAGATAATATCTTTTAAAATATTTTCTAGAGAATTGTATGTTTGATGGTTGATGATTGTTCCGTTAGGAAAGCAGCATGTAGTACTTAAGAATTTGATGGATTTTGTTTTCTCCTTTCGATATAGAATCTTTGGTGTTGTCAGGGTGATTTGGCCAAATTGAGTTAAGTGGAGAATTGGAAGTGCCAAATCAATGGCATTCCTTTTATTTGTAATTGCTTTTCGTAACTATTTGCTTGTGCTAATATTAAAATTCTTGAAGCCTAAATGTCTCATCTTGTCTCAGGTTCAAAATCACAATTTTGCTGCTCTCTTTAATCTCGAAGACTACAAAGGTATTTTGGCTGAATGTTTATTTTATGAAGCTTCTTAGGTACTGAATCATGTTGGTGTAGGAGGTTTAGTTGGGTTGGAATCATATATTTTGGCTTTTAATCCTTTGGATCACAACTGCATTTAAGCTTCTGGTAAAAGTTTCTATTGTCTATTCAGTTCAGTGGTACTTCAACAAGGGTGATTTTTTCTTGGTTACTCTACATGGTTTTCTTGTAGAGTTTGATATGCTTTCTTGATAAGTAAGATAATACAATTTGGCTAGGCAATAACTGGTAGTGCTGGTTTGTATTTCAGAGTTGTATACAGTTTAAGTTTACTTGCGGTATGGGTCTTCTATGTACTCACTCATTGTCTGAACTCAACAACAACAACAACAACAACAACAACAACAACAACAACAACAACAACTAAGCCTTTATCCCACTATGTGGGGTCGGCTGAACTCAAATATAAAATCTCTTTCTTTAGCCACCTTAATTCTATATTTTTCTGAGAGAGTGGAACCTAAATAAAATGTTGATTGCCCCCTTCTTTGATGGATGCTTTGATAGTTCAGTTCAGTTTACCCTAATAATGTAATTTGCATAATTAGACACAGTTAATCTTAATCTTTGGTAGTTATCCTGATGGCTAGACTTAGACTCATACTTACGAGAATCATTAAATTTTGCCTATAGCATGGCTTCGATTTACTTGTTTGCAATGTGAAGCTTTAGCCTTTGATCCAGTCCAATGTCCATAGTTTCCGCATCTAAATGTAACCTGAATTTTGCAAAGTACTTGAATCTTTTCTTTCTTTTTTTTGGGTAACATTGTTGGGCTTGGATTATATAAATGCTTTCCAAATTTTCAGCTTCTCGTGAGAAGAGCTATAAACAAATAGAAGCTGCAATAGCAAAATATCGAGAAATTAAGGAGAACGTCAATGAAGGACTGAAGTTCTATGTTACTCTTCAGGTATGAGATTTTCTGCCATCAATTTTGTCACCATGTCTTTCGAGTAAACCTGATCTAAATTCAAGCTTGGATTTGTTTCCTGGACTCAGTAATGATGAAAAGATATGCTTAGTGGAACTGTTTAGTACCTAATGAAAAGTGGCTGGTATTACGTTTTAGTGGAAACTTGTCTAACTTGTTTTAGGTGTTCCGGCCCCAACTGTTTCTTGGAGCTAAAAGTAGTTTTGAATTGTATGATAACAACGTACATGCTAGCATTGTGCCTGAAGCTTTGGCCTTGATACTTTTTTGTACTACATGACTTGCTGAACAGTAGAGGATGGACAGAAATTCAATTTTGATTCTGTCCATGCAAAATTAGTTGATGGTAGTTCCAAGAAATCAAAATTGATTTTACGTGCCGGTTTCATGACTACTTTTTCTTTTATGCGGAATTAATTCATTGATGCTCTACTTTTTCTGTTAAATAGGATGCAATCACAAATATAAAGCAGCAGTGCAGTGACTTTATAATGACTAGGAGCATTCAGTGCCGGGAAATGATTGAAGATGTTCAGAGACAGATTTCAGGTCTCAATTTTCAGGATGGCAAAAACACAGGCGGTTACAACTATGGTTCAGTTGGACTGCCCCATCAGGCTCAAAGAGCAAACTCCCAACAGCAAGCAGACCCTGGGAATATGCCAAATCCGTCACAAACCCAAACTCCTGCTTACCAACCCCCACAGCCTACCATACCCGGCTATGCTCAAACTCCTTCCCCTTATGTTTCTCCACCACAACAAGTACCACCTCCTTACCACGTACCAGCTTCAGGTCCTCCATACCCGCCTCCCCACCAGTATCAGCAGCAGCAGCAGCAGCAGCAGCAGCAGCCACCTGTATCCCATGAGTATGGCCAACCTGCATATCCTGGATGGAGAGGACCGTACTATAATGCACCTCCTCAGCAACCAGGATCTATGCCTAGGCCTCCTTACACCGTTCAACCTCCATATCCTCCCCCTAATCAGAGTGGCTATTACAGACAATAATCATCATCGTTGGTAGTTCTGCTCCAAGTAAATTTGTGTATTGTGTAATTTACTTACCTTTTTGTTCCTTCTGAGTAAGGGGGAGGGGAGTCATTACAGGTAGATTTCTCTGTCTTTATCGACCTATATATTGGCCATTTTCATTCTGTCATAAACAAAGCAGCTTGGTTCTTGTTGAACTAAACTTGGATCATGTATAGGTGAACCTTTGTTTCTCTTTCATAGTCTCTTTTCCTATTGGATTTTCTCTTTTCACTCACTTTCTAGCATTTGGAATGTCATATTGATCAGTGAGTTTATTCATCTATAAAAAAACCTATTCATAAGAATTCAGTTTCTAGCATTTAGCTCCTTTGTTTCTCTTTTTATAACACACTGGATCATGTATAGGTGCACCTTCACAATTCAAGTGGGTGCAAAATGTAGCATGAAAAAAGTCAAAATCAACATGTCTTTCTACTTTGTCATTTTTGGTCAAAACAAGTATGTTATAACTTATGAAAAATAGAATTTTGGAAAAAATTTTAATTTTCATTTTTTTGACAATGTTTACTAGAATGTATATTCAAGATTTGAGGTGAGAGTCAAAAATAGTACAAAAAAATCAAAATTAATGTGTTTTAGATTTTATAATTTTTGGCTAAAATACATGTGTTATAATACACAAAAATGGTAATTTTTAAAAATTTCTTTTTTTACACTATTAAATAAATAGCACATCGTCAATTAATATGAGTGTAAAATAGGCACAAAAACGACCAGTGACGACCAATTTTTCAAACTTGCTATTTTGGCAAAAAAACGTGTGCTATAACTCACAAAAATTGGTCATTGTTAAATATTTCTAATTTTCCCATTTTTTTACATCATTCGTTAGATAGCACATCGTCATTTGATATAAGTGCAAAACAGTCACAAAAATAGCCAACGATAGCCAATTTTTGAAACTTGCAATTTTGGCCAAAATATCGTGCGCTGTAACCCACAAAAATGGTAATTTTTCAAAATTTTCTAACATTCCCTTTTTTTACACAATTAATTAGATGCACATCATCAATTGATATGAGTGCAAAACAAGCACAAAAACGACCACCGATGACCAATTTTTGAAACTTGCCATTTTTGCCTAAAAAACGTGTGTTATAACCAACAAAAATGATCATTTTTTAAAATTTTCTAACTTACCATTTTTTTACAACATTAATTAGATTACACATCGCCAATTTATATGAATGCAAAATGGGCACAAAAATAGCCAACGATGACCAATTTTTCAAACTTGCCACTTTGGCAAAAAAAAAAAAAAACGTGTGCTATAACTCATAAAATTGGTCATTTTTCAAAATTTCTAACTTTTCCATTTTTTGACACCATTCATTAGATAGCACATCGTCATTTAATATAAGTGCGAAATAGGTAAAAAAATGGCCAACGGCGACCAATTTTTAAAACTTGCTATTTTGGCCACAAAAATGTGTGCTATAAACTCACAAAAATGTTCATTTTTAAATTTTTTTAATCTTTTTCTTTTTTTACACCATTAATTAGATAGAATATCGCCAATTTATATAAGTGCAAAATAGGGACAAAAGCGGCCAACGACGATCAATTTTCAAACTTGCCATTTTGACAAAAAAAAACTTGTGTTATAACACACAAAAGGGTAATATTTCAAATTTTTTAACTATCCCTATTTTTACACCATTAATTAGATAGAATATCGTCACTTGATACGAGTGCAAAACAGGCACAAAAATGGCCAACGATGAACAATTTTTAAAAATTGTCATTTTGGCAAAAAAAAAAAACGTGTGCTATATAACTCACAAAAATTGGTCATTTTTCAAAAAATTTTATGTTTCTTTTTTTTCACACCATTCATTAGATAGATCTTCATCAGATATGAGTGCTAACCAGTCAAAAAAACAGCCAATGACAACCAATTTTTTAAACCTGCCATTTTGGCCAAAAAAACGTGTACTATAAGCCTATAACCCACAAAAAATGGTAATTTTTCAATTTTTTTAACATTTCTTTTTTTACACTATTAATTAGATAGCACATTGTCAATTGATATGAGTGCAAAATCGGCACAAAAACGACCAACGAAGACCAATTTTTGAAACTTGCCATTTTTGCCTAAAAAACATGTGTTACAACACACAAAAATGGTCATTTTTCAAGATTTTCTAACTTTTTCTTTTTTTACACCTTTAATTAGATAGCACATCACCAATTTATATGAGTGCAAAACAGGCACAAAAAGGTCCAACGACGACCAATTTTTCAAACTTGCAATTTGGAAAAAAAAAGTAAGATATAACTCACATAAATTGGTCATTTTTCAAAATTTCTTACTTTCCATTTTTCTCACACCATTCGTTAGATACCACTTCATCATTTGATATGCGTGCAAAACATGCACAAAAATGGCCAACGATGACCAATTTTTCAAACTTGCCATTTTGAAAAAAAAACGTGTTCTATAATCTACAAAAATGGTAATTTTACAAAATTTTCAAAATTTACTTTTTTAAACCATTTATTAGATAGCACATCGTCTATTGATATTAGTGCAAAACAGGCACAAAAACAGCCAACGATGGCCAACTTTTCAAACTCGCTATTTTGGACAAAAAACGTGTGCTATAATTCACAAAAATTGGTCATTTTTAAAAATTTCTAACCTTGCCATTTTTTCGCACCATTCATTAGATAGCACTTCATCAATTGATATGCATGCAAAACATAAAAAAAAAACGGCCAACGACTCTCAATTTTTGAAACTTGCCAATTATGGCAAAAAAAACGTGTGCTATAACCCACAGAAATGGTCATTTTTCAAAATTTTTTAACTATCCCTATTTTTACACCATTAATTAGATAAAATATCGTTAATTGATACGAGTGCAAAACAGGCACAAAAATGGCCAACGACGATCAATTTTTAAAAATTGTCATTTTGGCAAAAAAAAAAACGTGTGCTATATAACTCAAAAAAATTTGCCATTTTCAAAAATTTTTATGTTTCTATTTTTTCACACCATTCATTAGATAGATCTTCATCAGATATGAGTGCAAACCAGTCAAAAAACAGCCAATGACAACCAATTTTTAAACTTGCCATTTTGGCCAAAAAAAACGTGTGCTATAGAAATGTGAATGAGAGAAAAATAAATGCAAATCCGTTGACTATTGCCGTGAAATTGAAAGAGCCATTTCATTAATCAAAAACGGTGGAAATTAAATTGGAATGCCCATGTGAATGTGAAATGGAGAGAATCAAAAGCTCCTATATCAAGATTTGAAAAATTAAAATAAAAAACTTCACATAAAATATATGAAGTAATTTATGATTTATCAATAGACAACTTCACAAAAATATATCTTTATATAGAAAACAAGATTCAGTGTCTTGGATTAGTTTGTTTATCAACAGCACCACCGTCAATGAATTCCAGAGTTTTTTCCCTCTCTCTCTTACACCTTTTCAATATTTTTTAAACCTTATAATTTAAGGGTTGGTTTAATAAATATCTTGATTTCTAATGTATAATGTGGATTTAAATATAATTTTATTTTGTTATTGTGAGAATGTTTCTTCTGGTCAAGTAGATTTTTATTATTTGTTTTGAAATTGATTTCTATGGAATATTGATTTAAGGTAATTATTTTCTGAATACACGTTTTTAATTATTAGTAACATATATGTTTATAAGCAGTCGGTCTAAAACTGTGCATATAAGTAAATAGTCGATCGGTCCGAGGTCGGAGTCAAGAAGAACTTGTATGCCTATAAATAATTGGCCGGTTCAAGGTCAAAAAAGAATGAGTGTTGCACCAACTTTGTGCACTAAACCTGATTAATTAGTGATATAATGACACTTTTATATTTACACATTTGATTAAGAGTAAATTTTCAAGCCGTTTTTTCAACCCACCCTTATTGGTAGTGTGTTGTCAAGTGAACGGAGTGAAAAAAAATAGAAAAGTAAATTTTATGAAAAATCACTATTTTAGTGGGCTATAACTCACGGGTTTTGGTCAAAAAGCGAAATATTCAAAAACTGGCTGTTATGGACGATTTTGAAGCCATTTTTTAAACCCACCCATATTGGTAATATGTTATCTTGTGAAATAAGTGTAAAAAATAGAAATGTAAATTTTTTGAAAAATCACTATTTTAGTGGGCTATAACTCACGATTTTTTATCAAAAATTAAAAATTTCAAAAACTGGCTTTTGTGGACTATTTTCAAACCATTTTTTAAACCCACCCATATTGGTTATATGTTATCTCTTGAAAGGAATGTAAAAAATAGAAATATAAATTTTTTGAAAAATCACTATTTTTCTTGGGCTATAACTCACGAGTTTTTGCCAAAAATTCAAACGAACATGCATTCTAGTGAATGTTGTAAAAAAAGTGAAAATTAAATGCTTCACAAAACCTCGATTTTTTTTCATGAGTTATAACACACGTTTGTTGACGAAAAAATGGCAAATATGTGAAAATTCAAAAACGCGTTAGCCGTGAGCATTTTTTGTGCTGTTTTTTGCACCCATCCTAATTATGAACTTGCATTCTAGTGAATGTTGTAAAAAAAGTGAAAATTAAATGCTTCACAAAACCTCGATTTTTTTTCATGAGTTATAACACACGTTTTTTGACGAAAAAATGGCAAAAATATGAAAATTAAAAAACGCGTTAGCCGTGAGCATTTTTTGTGCTGTTTTTTGCACCCATCCTAATTATGAACATGCATTCTGGTGAATGTTGTAAAAAAAGTGAAAATTAAATGCTTCACAAAACCTCGATTTTTTTCATGAGTTATAACACACGTTTTTTGACGAAGAAATGGCAAAAATGTGAAAATTCAAAAACGCGTTAGCCGTGAGCATTTTTTGTGCTGTTTTATGCACCAACCCTAATTATGAACATGCATTCTATTGAATGTTGTAAAAAAAGTGAAAATTAAATGCTTCACAAAACCTTGATTTTTTTTCATGAGTTATAACACAAGTTTTTTTGACGAAAAATGGCAAACATGTGAAAATTAAAAAACGCGTTTGCCGTGGGCATTTTTTGTGCTGTTTTTTGCACCCATCCTAATTATGAACATGCATTCTAGTGAATGTTGTAAAAAAAGTGAAAACTAAAGCTTCACAAAACCTCGATTGTTTTTTCATGAGTTATAACACACGTTTTTTGACAAAAAAATGGCAAAAATGTGAAAATTCAAAAACGCGTTAGCCGTGAGCATTTTTTGTGCTGTTTTTTTGCACCCATCCTAATTATGAACATGCATTCTAGTGAATGTTGTAAAAAAAGTGAAAATTAAATGCTTCAGAAAACTTCAATTTTTTTTCATGAGTTATAACACACGTTTTTTTACGAAAAAATGGCAAAAATGTGAAAATTCAAAAACGCGTTAGCCGTGGGCATTTTTTGTGCTGTTTTTTGCACCCATACTAATCATGAACATGCATTCTAGTGAATGTTGTAAAAAAAGTGAAAATTAAATGCTTCACAAAACCTCGATTTTTTTTCAAGAGTTATAACAAACGTTTTTTTACGAAAAAATGGCAAAAATGTGAAAATTCAAAAACACGTTAGCCGTGAGCATTTTTTGTGCTGTTTTTTGCAACCCATCCTAATTATGAACATGCATTCTAGTAATGTTTGTAAAAAAAGTGAAATTAAATGCCTTCACAAAACCTCGATTTTTTTCATGAGTTATAACACACGTTTTTTTACGAAAAAATGGCAAAAATGTGAAAATTCAAAAACGCATTAGCCGTGGGCATTTTTTGTGCTGTTTTTTGCACCCATCCTAATTATGAACATGCATTCTAGTGAATTTTGTAAAAAAAGTGAAAATTAAATGCTTCACAGAATCTCGATTTTTTTTCATGAGTTATAACACACGTTTTTTTACGAAAAAAAAGGCCAAAATGTGAAAATTCAAAAACGCGTTAGCCGTGGGCATTTTTTGTGCTGTTTTTTGCACCCATCCTAATTATGAACATGCATTCTAGTGAATGTTGTAAAAAAAGTGAAAATTAAATGCTTCACAAAAACCTCGATTTTTTTTTCAAGAGTTATAACACACGTTTTTTTACGAAAAAAATGGCAAAAAATGTGAAAATTCAAAACGCGTTTAGCCGTGAGCATTTTTTTGTGCTGTTTTTTGCACCCATCCTAATTATGAACATGCATTACTAGTGAATGTTGTAAAAAAAGTGAAAATTAAATGCTTCACAAAACCTCGATTTTTTTTCATGAGTTATAACACACGTTTTTTACCGAAAAAATGGCAAAAATGTGAAAATTCCAAAAACGCGTTAGCCGTGGGCATTTTTGTGCTGTTTTTTGCACCCATCCTAATTATGAACATGCATTCTAGTGAATGTTGTAAAAAAAAGTGAAAATTAAATGCTTCACAAAACCTCGATTTTTTTCAAGAGTTGTAACACACGTTTTTTTACGAAAAAATGGCAAAAATGTGAAAATTCAAAAAACGCGTTAGCCGTGAGCATTTTTTGTGCAGTTTTTTGCACCCATCCTAATTGATGACCATGCATTCTAGTGAATGTTGTAAAAAAAGTGAAATTAAATGCTTCATAAAACCTCGATTTTTTTTCATGAGTTATAACACACGTTTTTTGACGAAAAAATGGCCAAAAATGTTAAAATTAAAAAACGCGTTAGCCGTGAGCATTTTTGTGCTGTTTTTTGCACCCATCCTAATTATGAACATGCATTCTAGTGAATGTTGTAAAAAAAGTGAAAATTAAATGCTTTACAAAACCTCGATTTTTTTTCATGAGTTATAACACACGTTTTTGACGAAGAAATGGCAAAAATGTGAAAATTCAAAAACGCGTTAGCCGTGGGCATTTTTTGTGCTGTTTTTTGCAACCCATGCTAATTATGAACATGTATTCTAGTGAATATGCTAAAAGAAGTGAAAATTAAATGCTTCACAAAACCTCGATTTTTTTCATGAGTTATAACACACGTTTTTTGACGAAAATGGCAAAAATGTGAAAATTCCAAAAACGCGGTTAGCAGTGGGCATTTTTTGTGCTGTTTTTTGGCACCCATCCTAATGAATGAACATGCATTCTAGTGAATGTTTGTAAAAAAAGTGAAAATTAAATGCTTCACAAAACCTCGATTTTTTTTTCATGAGTTATAACACACGTTTTTTTACGAAAAAATGGCAAAAATGTGAAAATTCAAAAACGCGTTAGCCGTGGGCATTTTTTGTGCAGTTTTTTGCACCCATCCTAATTATGAACATGCATTCTAGTGAATGTTGTAAAAAAAGTGAAAATTAAATGATTCACGAAACCTCGATTTTTTTTCATGAGTTATAACACACGTTTTTTTACGAAAAATGACAAAATGGTGAAATTCAAAAACGCGTTTGCCGTGGCATTTTTTGTGCTGTTTTTTGCACCCATCCTAATTATGAACATGCATTCTAGTGAATGTTGTAAAAAAAGTGAAAATTTAAATGCTTACAAACCTCGATTTTTTCATGAGTTTAAACACACGTTTTTTGACGAAGAAATGGCAAAAATGGTGAAAATTCAAAAAACGCCGTTAGCCTGTGGGCATTTTTTTGTGCTGTTTTAATGCACCCATGCTAATTATGAACATGTATGGAGTGGAATGTTGTAAAAAGTGAAAATTAAATGCTCACAAAACCTCCGATTTTTTTCATGAGTTTATAACCACACGTTTTTGACGAAAAATGGCGAAAATCGTGAAAATTCCAAACAACGCCGATGAGCCGTGGGCATTTTTGTGCTGTTGTTTGTTGCACCCCATCCTAATTATGAACATGCATTCTAGTGAATGTTGTAAAAAAAGTGAAAATTAAATGCTTCACAAAACCTCGATTTTTTTCAGAGTTATAACACACGTTTTTTTACGAAAAAATGGCAAAAATGTGAAAATTCAAAAACGCGTTAGCCGTGAGCATTTTTTGTGCTGTTTTTGCACCCCCCCCCCCCCCCCTTAATTATGAACATGCATTCTAGTGAATGTTGTAAAAAAGTGAAATTAAATGCTTCAAAACCTCAATTTTTTTCATGAGTTATAACACAAGTTTTTGACGAAAAAATGGCAAAAATGTGAAAATTATAAACGCGTTACCGTGAGCATTTTTTGTGCCTGTTTTTTGCACCCATCCTAATTATGAACATGCATTCTAGTGAATGTGTAAAAAGTGAAAATTAAATGCTTACCAAAAATCTCTAGTTTTTTTCATGAGTTATAACACACGTTTTTTGACGAAGAAATAGCAAAAATTTGAAAATTCAAAAACGCGTTAGCCGTGGGCATTTTTTGTGCTGTTTTTTGCACCCATACTAATTATGAACATGTATTCTAGTGAATGTTGTAAAAAAGTGAAAATTAAATGCTTCACAAACCTCGAAATTTTTTTTCATGAGTTATAACACACGTTTTTTGACGAAAAAATGGTAAAAATGGGAAAATTCAAAAACGCTTAGCCGTGGGCATTTTTGTTGTGTTTTTTGCAACCCATCCTAATGATGAACATGCATTCTAGTGGAATGTTGTAAAAAAAGGTGAAAATTAAATGCCTTCACAAAACCTCCGATTTTTTTTTGTCATGAGTTAATAACACACGTTTTTTTACGAAAACAATGGCAATAATGTGAAAATTCAAAAACGCGTTAGCCGTGGGCCATTTTTTGTGCGGTTTTTTGCACCCACTCCTAATATGAACACTGCATTCTAGTGAATGTTTGTAAAAAAAAGGGGAAAATTAATGCTTCCACCAAAACCTCGATTTTTGTTCATGAGTTATAACACACGTTTTTGACGGGAAAAAATGGCAAAGTATGTGAAAATTCAAAAACGCTGGTCAGCCGTGAGGCATTTTTTGTGCTGTTTTTTGCACCCATCCTAATTATAGACATGCATTCTAGGTGAATGTTGTAAAAACAGTGAAAATGAAATGCTTCACAAAACCTCGATTTTTTTTTCATGGTTTTGTGAAGCATTTAATTTTCACTTTTTTACAACATTCACTAGAATGCATGTTCATAAATAGGATGGGTGCAAAAAACAGCACAAAAAATGCTCACGGCTAACCCGTTTTTGAATTTTCACATTTTTGCCATTTTTCTTCAAAAAACGTGTGTTATAACTCATGAAAAAAAATCGAGGTTTTGTGAAGCATTTAATTTTCACTTTTTTACAACATTCACTATAATGCATGTTCATAAATAGGATGGGTGCAAAAAAAAGCACAAAAAATGCTCACGGCTAACGCGTTTTTGAATTTTCACATTTTTGCCATTTTTTCGTCAAAAAACGTGTGTTATAACTCATGAAAAAAAATCGAGGTTTTGTGAAGCATTTTAATTTTCACTTTTTTATACAACATTCACTAGAATGCATGTTCATAATTAGGATGGGTGCAAAAAACAGCACAAAAAATGCTTCACGGCTACGCGTTTTTGAATTTTCACATTTTTCCATTTTTTCGGTAAAAACATGTGTTATAACTCATGAAAAAAAATCGAGGTTTTGTGAAGCATTTAATTTTCACTTTTTACAACAATTCCACTAGAATGCATGTTCATAATTAGGATGGGTTGCAAAAAATAGCACAAAAAATGTGTCACGGCTACGCGTTTTATGAATTTTCACATTTTTTCGTCAAAAAACGTGTGTTATAACTCATGAAAAAAAATCGAGGTTTTGTGAAGCATTTAATTTTCACTTTTTATACAACATTCACTAGAATGCATGTTCATAATTAGGATGGGTGCAAAAAACAGCACAAAAAATGCTCCGGCTAACGCGTTTTTGAATTTTCACATTTTGCCATTTTTTCTTCAAAAAACGTGTGTTATAACTCTTGAAAAAAAATCGAGGTTTTGTGAAGCATTTAATTTTCACTTTTTTACAACATTCACTAGAATGCATGTTCATAATTAGGATGGGTGCAAAAAACAGCACAAAAAATGTTCACGGCTAACGCGTTTTTGAATTTTCACCCGTTTTTTTTCGTAAAAAACGTGTGTTATAACTCATGAAAAAAAGTCGTGGTTTTGTGAAGCATTTAATTTTCACTTTTTGACAAATTCACTAGAATGCATGTTCATAATTAGGATGGGTGCGAAAAACAGCACAAAAAAATGCCCACGTCTAACGCTTTTTTGAATTTTCACATTTTGCCATTTTTTCGTCAAAAAACGTGTGTTAATAAACTCATGAAAAAAAATCGGAGTTTTGTGAAGCATTTAATTTTCACTTTTTTTATCAACATTCACTAGAATGCATGTTCATAATTAGGATGGGTGCAAAAAACAGCACAAAAAATGCTCACGGCTAACGCGTTTTTGAATTTTCACATTTTTGCCATTTTTTCGTCAAAAAACGTGGTTATAACTCAAGAAAAAAAATCAGATTTGTGAAGCCATTTAATTTTCACTTTTTTACAACATTCACTAGAATGCATGTTCATAATTAGGATGGGTGCAAAAAACAGCTCAAAAATGCTCACGGCTAACGCGTTTTTGAATTTTCAAATTTTTGCCATTTTTTCGTCAAAAAAACGTGTGTTATAACTCATGAAAAAAAATCGAGGTTTTGTGAAGCATTTAATTTTCACTTTTTTACAACATTCACTAGAATGCATGTTCATAATTAGGATGGGTGCAAAAAACACACAAAAAATGTCACGGCTAACGTGTTTTGAATTTTCACATTTTTTTCGTCAAAAAACGTGTGTTATAACTCATGAAAAAATCGAGGTTTTGTGAAGCATTTAATTTTCACTTTTTTCACAAAATTCACTAGAATGCATGTTCATAATTAGGATGGGTGCGAAAAACAGCACAAAAAATGCCACGTCTAACGCGTTTTTGAATTTTCACATTTTTGCCATTTTTTCGTCAAAAAACGTGTGTTATAACTCATGAAAAAAAATCGAGGTTTTGAGAAGCATTTAATTTTCACTTTTTTTACAACATTCACTAGAATGCATGTTCATAATTAGGATGGGTGCGAAAAACAGCACAAAAAATGCTCACGGCTAACGCGTTTTTGAATTTTCACATTTTTTCGTCAAAAAACGTGTGTTATAACTCATGAAAAAAAATCGAGGTTTTGTGAAGCATTTAATTTTCACTTTTTTTACAACATTCACTAGAATGCATGTTCATAATTAGGATGTGTGCAAAAAACAGCACAAAAAATGCTCACGGCTGACGCGTTTTTGAATTTTCACATTTTTGCCATTTTTTCGTCAAAAAACGTGTGTTATAACTCATGAAAAAAAATCGAGGTTTTGTGAAGCATTTAATTTTCACTTTTTTTACAACATTCACTAGAATGCATGTTCATAATTAGGATGGGTGCAAAAAACAGCACTAAAAATGCTCACGACTAACGCGTTTTTGAATTTTCACATTTTTGCCATTTTTTCGTCAAAAAACGTGTGTTATAACTCATGAAAAAAAATCGAGGTTTTGTGAAGCATTTAATTTTCACTTTTTTTACAACATTCACTAGAATGCATGTTCATAATTAGGATGGGTGCAAAAAACAGCACAAAAAATGCTCACGGCTAACGCGTTTTTGAATTTTCACATTTTTGCCATTTTTTCGTCAAAAAACGTGTGTTATAACTCAAGAAAAAAAATCGAGGTTTTGTAAAGCATTTAATTTTCACTTTTTTTACAACATTCACTAGAATGCATGTTCATAATTAGGATGGGTGCAAAAAACAGCACAAAAAATGCTCACGGCTAACGCGTTTTTGAATTTTCACATTTTTGCCATTTTTTCGTCAAAAAACGTGTGTTATTGCTCATAAAAAAAATCGAGGTTTTGTGAAGCATTTAATTTTCACTTTTTTTACAACATTCACTAGAATGCATGTTCATAATTAGGATGGGTGCAAAAAACAGCACAAAAAATGCTCACGGCTAACGCGTTTTTGAATTTTCACATTTTTGCCATTTTTTCGTCAAAAAACGTGTGTTATAACTCATGAAAAAAAATCGACGTTTTGTGAAGCATTTAATTTTCACTTTTTTTACAACATTCACTAGAATGCATGTTCATAATTCGGATGAGTGCAAAAAAAAGCACAAAAAATGCGTACGGCGAACGCGTTTTTGAATTTTCAAATTTTTGCCATTTTTTCGTCAAAAAACGTGTGTTATAACTCATGAAAAAAAATCGAGGTTTTGTGAAGCATTTAATTTTCACTATTTTTACAACATTCACTAGAATGCATGTTCATAACTAGGATGAGTGCGAAAAACAACACAAAAAATGCCCACGTCTAACGCGTTTTTGAATTTTCACATTTTTGCCATTTTTTCGTCAAAAAACGTGTTTTATAACTCATGAAAAAAAATCGAGGTTTTGTGAAGCATTTAATTTTCACTTTTTTTACAACATTCACTAGAATGCATGTTCATAATTAGAATGTGTGCAAAAAACAGCACAAAAAATGCTCACGGCTAACGCGTTTTTGAATTTTCACATTTTTGCCATTTTTCGTCAAAAAACGTGTGTTATAACTCATGAAAAAAAATCGAGGTTTTGTGAAGCATTTAATTTTCAATTTTTTTACAACATTCTCTATAATGCATGTTCATAAATAGGATGGGTGCAAAAAAAAGCACAAAAAATGCTCACGGCTAAAGCGTTTTTGAATTTTCACATTTTTGCCATTTTTTCGTCAAAAAACGTGTGTTATAACTCATGAAAAAAAATCGAGGTTTTGTGAAGCATTTAATTTTCACTTTTTTTACAAATTCACTAGAATGCATGTTCATAATTAGGATGGGTGCAAAAAACAGCACAAAAAATGCTCACGGCTAACGCGTTTTTGAATTTTCACATTTTTTCCATTTTTTCGTCAAAAAACGTGTGTTATAACTCATGAAAAAAAATCGAGGTTTTGTGAAGCATTTAATTTTCACTTTTTTTACAACATTCACTAGAATGCATGTTCATAATTAGGATGGGTGCAAAAAACAGCACAAAAAATGTTCACGGCTAACGCGTTTTTGAATTTTCACATTTTTTCGTCAAAAAACGTGTGTTATAACTCATGAAAAAAAATCGAGGTTTTGTGAAGCATTTATTTTTCACTTTTTTTACAAAATTCACTAGAATGCATGTTCATAATTAGGATGGGTGCAAAAAACAGCACAAAAAATGCCCACGGCTAACGCGTTTTTGAATTTTCACATTTTTGCCATTTTTTCGTCAAAAAACGTGTGTTATAACTCATGAAAAAAAATCGAGGTTTTGTGAAGCATTTAATTTTCACTTTTTTACAACATTCACTAGAATGCATGTTCATAATTAGGATGGGTGCAAAAAACAGCACAAAAAATGCTACGGCTAACGCGTTTTTGAATTTTCACATTTTTGCCATTTTTTCGTCAAAAAACGTGTGTTATAACTCATGAAAAAAAATCGAGGTTTTGTGAAGCATTTAATTTTCACTTTTTTTACAACATTCACTAGAATGCATGTTCATAATTAGGATGGGTGCAAAAAACAGCACAAAAAATGCTCACGGCTAACGCGTTTTTGAATTTTCACATTTTTGCCATTTTTTCGTCAAAAAACGTGTGTTATAACTCATGAAAAAAAAATCGAGGTTTTGTGAAGCATTTAATTTTCACTTTTTTTACAACATTCACTAGAATGCATGTTCATAATTAGGATGGGTGCAAAAAACAGCACAAAAAATGTTCACGGCTAACGCGTTTTTGAATTTTCACGTTTTTTCGTCAAAAAACGTGTGTTATAACTCATGAAAAAAAATCGTGGTTTTGTGAAGCATTTAATTTTCACTTTTTTGACAAAATTCACTAGAATGCATGTTCATAATTAGGATGGGTGCGAAAAACACCACAAAAAATGCCCACGTTTAACGCGTTTTTGAATTTTCACATTTTTGCCATTTTTTCGTCAAAAAACGTGTGTTATAACTCATGAAAAAAAATCGAGGTTTTGTGAAGCATTTAATTTTCACTTTTTTTACAACATTCACTAGAATGCATGTTCATAATTAGGATAGGTGCAAAAAATAGCACAAAAAATGCAACGGCTAACGCGTTTTTGAATTTTCACATTTTTGCCATTTTTTCGTCAAAAAACGTGTGTTATAACTCATGAAAAAAAATCGAGGTTTTGTGAAGCATTTAATTTTCACTTTTTTTACAACATTCACTAGAATGCATGTTCATAATTAGGATGGGTGCAAAAAACAGCACAAAAAATGCTCACGGCTAACGCGTTTTTGAATTTTCACATTTTTGCCATTTTTTTCTTCAAAAAAGGTGTGTTATAACTCATGAAAAAAAATCGAGGTTTTGTGAAGCATTTAATTTTCACTTTTTTACAACATTCACTAGAATGCATTTCATAATTAGGATGGGTGCAAAAAACAACACAAAAAATGCTCACGGCTAACGCGTTTTTGAATTTTCACATTTTTGCCATTTTTTCGTCAAAAAACGTGTGTTATAACTCATGAAAAAAAATCGAGGTTTTGTGAAGCATTTAATTTTCACTTTTTTACAACATTCACTAGAATGCATGTTCATAATTAGGATGGGTGCAAAAAACAGCAAAAAAAATGCTCACGGCTAACGCGTTTTTGAATTTTCACATTTTTGCCATTTTTCTTCAAAAAACGTGTGTTATAACTCATGAAAAAAAATCGAGGTTTTGTGAAGCATTTAATTTTTACTTTTTTACAACATTCACTAGAATGCATGTTCATAATTAGGATGGGTGCAAAAAACAGCACAAAAAATGCAACGGCGAACGCGTTTTTGAATTTTCACATTTTGCCATTTTTTCGTCAAAAAACGTGTGTTATAACTCATGAAAAAAAATCGAGGTTTTGTGAAGCATTTAATTTTCACTTTTTTTACAACATTCACTAGAATGCATGTTCATAATTAGGATGGGTGCAAAAAACAGCACAAAAAATGCTCACGGCTAACGCGTTTTTGAATTTTCACATTTTTGCCATTTTTTCGTCAAAAAACGTGTGTTATAACTCATGAAAAAAATCGAGGTTTTGTGAAGCATTTAATTTTCACTTTTTTTACAACATTCACTAGAATGCATGTTCATAAATAGGATGGGTGCAAAAAACAGCACAAAAAATGCTCACGGCTAACGCGTTTTTGAATTTTCATATTTTTTCGTCAAAAAACGTGTGTTATAACTCATGAAAAAAAATCGAGGTTTTGTGAAGCATTTATTTTTCACTTTTTTTACAAAATTCACTAGAATGCATGTTCATAATTAGGATGGGTGCAAAAAACAACACAAAAAATGCTCACGGCTAATGCGTTTTTGAATTTTCACATTTTTGCCATTTTTTCGTCAAAAAACGTGTGTTATAACTCATGAAAAAAAATCGAGGTTTTGTGAAGCATTTAATTTTCACTTTTTTTACAACATTCACTAGAATGCATGTTCATAATTAGGATGGGTGCAAAAAACAGCACAAAAAATGCTCACGGCTAACGCGTTTTTGAATTTTCACATTTTTGCCATTTTTTCGTCAAAAAACTTGTGTTATAACTCATGAAAAAAAATCGAGGTTTTGTGAAGCATTTAATTTTCACTTTTTTTACAACATTCACTAGAATGCATGTTCATAATTAGGATGGGTGCAAAAAACAGCACAAAAAATGCTCACGGCTAACGCGTTTTTGAATTTTCACATTTTTTCGTCAAAAAACGTGTGTTATAACTCATGAAAAAAAATCGAGGTTTTGTGAAGCATTTAATTTTCACTTTTTTTACAACATTCACTAGAATGCATGTTCATAATTAGGATGGGTGCAAAAAACAGCACAAAAAATGCTCACGGCTAACGCGTTTTTGAATTTTTCACATTTTTTCGTCAAAAAACGTGTGTTATAACTCATGAAAAAAAATCGAGGTTTTGTGAAGCATTTAATTTTCACTTTTTTTACAACATTCACTAGAATGCATGTTCATAATTAGGATGGGTGCAAAAAACAGCACAAAAATGCTCACGGCTAACGCGTTTTTGAATTTTCACATTTTTGCCATTTTTTCGTCAAAAAACGTGTGTTATAACTCATGAAAAAAATCGAGGTTTTGTGAAGCATTTAATTTTCACTTTTTTTACAACATTCACTAGAATGCATGTTCATAATTAGGATGGGTGCAAAAAACAGCACAAAAAATGCTCACGGCTAACGCGTTTTTGAATTTTCACATTTTTGCCATTTTTTCGTCAAAAAACGTGTGTTATAACTCATGAAAAAAATCGAGGTTTTGTGAAGCATTTATTTTTCACTTTTTTTACAAAATTCACTAGAATGCATGTTCATAATTAGGATGGGTGCAAAAAACAGCACAAAAAATGCTCACGGCTAACGCGTTTTTGAATTTTCACATTTTTGCCATTTTTTCGTCAAAAAACGTGTGTTATAACTCATGAAAAAAAATCGAGGTTTTGTGAAGCATTTAATTTTCACTTTTTTTACAACATTCACTAGAATGCATGTTCATAATTAGGATGGGTGCAAAAAACAGCACAAAAAATGCTCACGGCTAACGCGTTTTTGAATTTTCACATTTTTTCGTCAAAAAACGTGTGTTATAACTCATGAAAAAAAATCGAGGTTTTGTGAAGCATTTAATTTTCACTTTTTTACAACATTCACTAGAATGCATGTTCATAATTAGGATGGGTGCAAAAAACAGCACAAAAAATGCTCACGGCTAACGCGTTTTTGAATTTTCACATTTTTGCCATTTTTTCGTCAAAAAACGTGTGTTATAACTCATGAAAAAAATCGAGGTTTTGTGAAGCATTTAATTTTCACTTTTTTTACAACATTCACTAGAATGCATGTTCATAATTAGGATGGGTGCAAAAAACAGCACAAAAAATGCTCACGGCTAACGCGTTTTTGAATTTTCACATTTTTGCCATTTTTTCGTCAAAAAACGTGTGTTATAACTCATGAAAAAAAATCGAGGTTTTGTGAAGCATTTAATTTTCACTTTTTTTACAACATTCACTAGAATGCATGTTCATAATTAGGATGGGTGCAAAAAACAGCACAAAAAATGCTCACGGCTAACGCGTTTTTGAATTTTCACATTTTTGCCATTTTTTCGTCAAAAAACGTGTGTTATAACTCATGAAAAAAAATCGAGGTTTTGTGAAGCATTTAATTTTCACTTTTTTTACAACATTCACTAGAATGCATGTTCATAATTAGGATGGGTGCAAAAAAGCACACAAAAAATGCTCACGGCTAACGCGTTTTTGAATTTTCACATTTTTGCCATTTTTTCGTCAAAAAACGTGTGTTATAACTCATAAAAAAAATCGAGGTTTTGTGAAGCATTTAATTTTCACTTTTTTTACAACATTCACTAGAATGCATGTTCATAATTAGGATGGGTGCAAAAAACAGCACAAAAAATGCTCACGACTACTCGTTTTTGAATTTTCACATTTTTGCCATTTTTTCGTCAAAAAACGTGTGTTATAACTCATGAAAAAAAATCGAGGTTTTGTGAAGCATTTATTTTTCACTTTTTTTACAAAATTCACTAGAATGCATGTTCATAATTAGGATGGGTGCAAAAACAACACAAAAAATGCTCACGGCTAACGCGTTTTTGAATTTTCACATTTTTGCCATTTTTTCGTCAAAAAACGTGTGTTATAACTCATGAAAAAAAATCGAGGTTTTGTGAAGCATTTAATTTTCACTTTTTTTACAACATTCACTAGAATGCATGTTCATAATTAGGATGGGTGCAAAAACAGCACAAAAATGCTCACGGCTAACGCGTTTTTGAATTTTCACATTTTTTTCGTCAAAAAACGTGTGTTATAACTCATGAAAAAAAATCGAGGTTTTGTGAAGCATTTAATTTTCACTTTTTTTACAACATTCACTAGAATGCATGTTCATAATTAGGATGGGTGCAAAAAAAGCACAAAAAATGCTCACGGCTAACGCGTTTTGAATTTTCACATTTTTGCCATTTTTTCGTCAAAAAACGTGTGTTATAACTCATGAAAAAAAATCGAGGTTTTGTGAAGCATTTAATTTTCACTTTTTTTACAACATTCACTAGAATGCATGTTCATAATTAGGATGGGTGCAAAAAACAGCACAAAAAATGCTCACGGCTAACGCGTTTTTGAATTTTCACATTTTTTCGTCAAAAAACGTGTGTTATAACTCATGAAAAAAAATCGAGGTTTTGTGAAGCATTTAATTTTCACTTTTTTTACAACATTCACTAGAATGCATGTTCATAATTAGGATGGGTGCAAAAAACAGCACAAAAAATGCTCACGGCTAACGCGTTTTTGAATTTTCACATTTTGCCATTTTTTCGTCAAAAAACGTGTGTTATAACTCATGAAAAAAAATCGAGGTTTTGTGAAGCATTTAATTTTCACTTTTTTTACAACATTCACTAGAATGCATGTTCATAATTAGGATGGGTGCAAAAAACAGCACAAAAAATGCTCACGGCTAACGCGTTTTTGAATTTTCACATTTTTGCCATTTTTTCGTCAAAAACGTGTGTTATAACTCATGAAAAAAAATCGAGTTTTGTGAAGCATTTAATTTTCACTTTTTTTACAACATTCACTAGAATGCATGTTCATAATTAGGATGGGTGCAAAAAACAGCACAAAAAAATGCTCACGGCTAACGCGTTTTTGAATTTTCACATTTTTGCCATTTTTTCGTCAAAAAACGTGTGTTATAACTCATGAAAAAAATCGAGGTTTTGTGAAGCATTTAATTTTCACTTTTTTTACAACATTCACTAGAATGCATGTTCATAATTAGGATGGGTGCAAAAAACAGCACAAAAAATGCTCACGGCTAACGCGTTTTTGAATTTTCACATTTTTGCCATTTTTTCGTCAAAAAACGTGTGTTATAACTCATGAAAAAAAATCGAGGTTTTGTGAAGCATTTAATTTTCACTTTTTTTACAACATTCACTAGAATGCATGTTCATAATTAGGATGGGTGCAAAAAAAAGCACAAAAAATGCTACGGCTAACGCGTTTTTGAATTTTCACATTTTTGCCATTTTTTCGTCAAAAACGTGTGTTATAACTCATGAAAAAAATCGAGGTTTTGTGAAGCATTTAATTTTCACTTTTTTTACAACATTCACAGAATGCATGTTCATAATTAGGATGGGTGCAAAAACAGCACAAAAAATGCTCACGGCTAACGCGTTTTTGAATTTTCACATTTTTGCCATTTTTCGTCAAAAAACGTGTGTTATAACTCATGAAAAAAAATCGAGGTTTTGTGAAGCATTTAATTTTCACTTTTTTACAACATTCACTAGAATGCATGTTCATAATTAGGATGGGTGCAAAAAACAGCACAAAAAATGCTCACGGCTAACGCGTTTTTGAATTTTCACATTTTTGCCATTTTTTCGTCAAAAAACGTGTGTTATAACTCATGAAAAAAATCGAGGTTTTGTGAAGCATTTAATTTTCACTTTTTTTACAACATTCACTAGAATGCATGTTCATAATTAGGATGGGTGCAAAAAACAGCACAAAAAATGCTCACGGCTAACGCGTTTTTGAATTTTCACATTTTTTTCGTCAAAAAACGTGTGTTATAACTCATGAAAAAAAATCGAGGTTTTGTGAAGCATTTAATTTTCACTTTTTTTACAACATTCACTAGAATGCATGTTCATAATTAGGATGGGTGCAAAAAACAGCACAAAAATGCTCACGGCTAACGCGTTTTTGAATTTTCACATTTTGCCATTTTTTCGTCAAAAAACGTGTGTTATAACTATGAAAAAAAATCGAGGTTTTGTGAAGCATTTAATTTTCATTTTTTTACAACATTCACTAGAATGCATGTTCATAATTAGGATGGGTGCAAAAAACAGCACAAAAAATGCTCACGGCTAACGCGTTTTTGAATTTTCACATTTTTGCCATTTTTTCGTCAAAAAACGTGTGTTATAACTCATGAAAAAAATCGAGGTTTTGTGAAGCATTTAATTTTCACTTTTTTACAACATTCACTAGAATGCATGTTCATAATTAGGATGGGTGCAAAAAACAGCACAAAAAATGCTCACGGCTAACGCGTTTTTGAATTTTCACATTTTTGCCATCTTTTCGTCAAAAAACGTGTGTTATAACTCATGAAAAAAATCGAGGTTTTGTGAGCATTTAATTTTCCCTTTTTTTACAACATCACTAGATGCATGTTCATAATTAGGAGGGTGCAAAAAACAGCACAAAAATGCTCACGGCTAACGCGTTTTTGAATTTACCACATTTTTCCATTTTTCGTCAAAAACGTGTGTTAACTCATGAAAAAAAGATCGAGTGTTTTGTGAAGCATTTAATTTTCACTTTTTTTACAACATTTCACTAGAATGCATGTTCATAATAGATGGTGCAAAAAACAGGCACAAAAATCTCACCGCTAACGCTTTTTTGAATTTTCACCATTTTTTCGTCAAAAAACGTGTGTTATAACTCATGAAAAAAAATCGAGTTTTGTGAAGCATTTAATTTTCACTTTTTATACAACATTCACTAGAATGCATGTTCATAATTAGGATGGGTGCAAAAAACAGCACAAAAAATGCTCACGGCTAACGCGTTTTTGAATTTTCACATTTTTGCCATTTTTTCGTCAAAAAACGTGTGTTATAACTCATGAAAAAAAATCGAGGTTTTGTGAAGCATTTAATTTTCATTTTTTTTACAACATTCACTAGAATGCATGTTCATAATTAGGATGGGTGCAAAAAGCAGCACAAAATATGCTCACGGCTAACGCGTTTTCAATTTTCACATTTTTGCCATTTTTTCGTCAAAAAACGTGTGTTATAACTCATGAAAAAAAAATCGAGGTTTTGTGAAGCATTTAATTTTCACTTTTTTACAACATTCACTAGAATGCATGTTCATAATTAGGATGGGTGCAAAAACAGCACAAAAATGCTCACGGCTAACGCGTTTTTTTTCACATTTTTGCATTTTTTCGTCAAAAAACGTGTGTTATAACTCATGAAAAAAAATCGAGGTTTTGTGAAGCATTTAATTTTCACTTTTTTTACAACATTCACTAGAATGCATGTTCATAATTAGGATGGGTGCAAAAAACAGCACAAAAATGCTCACGGCTAACGCGTTTTTGAATTTTCACATTTTGCCATTTTTTCGTCAAAAACGTGTGTTATAACTCATGAAAAAAAATCGAGGTTTTGTGAAGCATTTAATTTTCACTTTTTTTACAACATTCACTAGAATGCATGTTCATAATTAGGATGGGTGCAAAAAACAGCACAAAAAATGCTCACGGCTAACGCGTTTTTGAATTTTCACATTTTTGCCATTTTTTCGTCAAAAAACGTGTGTTATAACTCATGAAAAAAAATCGAGGTTTTGTGAAGCATTTAATTTTCACTTTTTTTACAACATTCACTAGAATGCATGTTCATAATTAGGATGGGTGCAAAAAACAGCACAAAAAATGCTCACGGCTAACGCGTTTTTGAATTTTCTTTACATTTTTTCGTCAAAAAACGTGTGTTATAACTCATGAAAAAAATCGAGGTTTTGTGAAGCATTTAATTTTCACTTTTTTTACAACATTCACTAGAATGCATGTTCATAATTAGGATGGGTGCAAAAAACAGCACAAAAAATGCTCACGGCTAACGCGTTTTTGAATTTTCACATTTTTTTTTCGTCAAAAAACGTGTGTTATAACTCATGAAAAAAAATCGAGGTTTTGTGAAGCATTTAATTTTCACTTTTTTTACAACATTCACTAGAATGCATGTTCATAATTAGGATGGGTGCAAAAAAACAGCACAAAAAATGCTCACGGCTAACGCGTTTTTGAATTTTCACATTTTTGCCATTTTTTCGTCAAAAACGTGTGTTATAACTCATGAAAAAAAATCGAGGTTTTGTGAAGCATTTAATTTTCACTTTTTTTACAACATTCACTAGAATGCATGTCATAATTAGGATGGGTGCAAAAAAACACACAAAAATGCTCACGGCTAACGCGTTTTGAATTTTCACATTTTGCCATTTTTTCGTCAAAAAACGTGTGTTATAACTCATGAAAAAAAATCGAGGTTTTGTGAAGCATTTAATTTTCACTTTTTTTACAACATTCACTAGAATGCATGTTCATAATTAGGATGGTTGCAAAAAACAGCACAAAAATGCTCACGGCTAACGCGTTTTTGAATTTTCACATTTTTGCCATTTTTTCGTCAAAAAACGTGTGTTATAACTCATGAAAAAAAATCGAGGTTTTGTGAAGCATTTAATTTTCACTTTTTTACAACATTCACTAGAATGCATGTTCATAATTAGGATGGGTGCAAAAACAGCACAAAAATGCTCACGGCTAACGCGTTTTGAATTTTCACATTTTTTCGTCAAAAAACGTGTGTTATAACTCATGAAAAAAAATCGAGTTTTGTGAAGCGATTTAATCTTCACTTTTTTACAACATCACTAGAATGCATGTTCATAATTAGGATGTTGCAGAAAAACAGACCAAAAAAGCTCACGCCTAACGCGTTTTTGAATTTCACGATTTGCCATTTTTTTCGTCAAAAAACGTGTGTTATAACTCATGAAAAAAATCGAGGTTTGTGAAGCATTTTAATTTCACTTTTTTACAACATCACTAGAATGCAGTGTCATAATTAGGATGGGTGCAAAAACAGCCCAAAAAATGCTCACGGGCTACGCGTTTGAATTTTCACATTTTGCCATTTTTTCAGTCAAAAACGTGTGTTATACTCGGATGATAAAAAATCGAGGTTTTGTGAAGGCATTTAATTTCACTTTTTTTACAACATTGCACTAGGAATGCATGTCATAATTAGGATGGGTGCAAAAAACAGCACAAAAAGATGCTCGACGGCTAACGCGTTTTGAATTTTCACATTTGCCATTTTTTCGTCAAAAAACGTGTGTTATAACTCATGAAAAAAAATCGAGGTTTTGTGAAGCATTTAATTTTCACTTTTTTTACAACATTCACTAGAATGCATGTTCATAATTAGGATGGGTGCAAAAAAAAGCACAAAAATGCTACGGCTAACGCGTTTTTGAATTTTCACATTTTTGCCATTTTTTCGTCAAAAACGTGTTATAAACTCATGAAAAAAAATCGAGGTTTTGTGAAGCATTTAATTTTCACTTTTTTTACAACATTCACTAGAATGCATGTTCATAATTAGGATGGGTGCAAAAAACAGCACAAAAAATGCTCACGGCTAACGCGTTTTTGAATTTTCACATTTTTGCCATTTTTTCGTCAAAAAACGTGTGTTATAACTCATGAAAAAAAATCGAGGTTTTGTGAAGCATTTAATTTTCACTTTTTTTACAACATTCACTAGAATGCATGTTCATAATTAGGATGGGTGCAAAAACAGCACAAAAAATGCTCACGGCTAACGCGTTTTTGAATTTTCACATTTTTGCCATTTTTCGTCAAAAAACGTGTGTTATAACTCATGAAAAAAATCGAGGTTTTGTGAAGCATTAATTTTCACTTTTTTTACAACATTCACTAGAATGCATGTTCATAATTAGGATGGGTGCAAAAAACAGCACAAAAAATGCTCACGGCTAACGCGTTTTGAATTTTCACATTTTTTTTCGTCAAAAAACGTGTGTTATAACTCATGAAAAAAAATCGAGGTTTTGTGAAGCATTAAATTTCACTTTTTTTACAAAATTCACTAGAATGCATGTTCATAATTAGGATGGGTGCAAAAAACCACAAAAAATGCTCACGGCTAACGCGTTTTTGAATTTTCACATTTTTCCATTTTTTCGTCAAAAAACGTGTGTTATAACTCATGAAAAAAAATCGAGTTTGTGAAGCATTTATTTTCACTTTTTTTACAACATTCACTAGAATGCATGTTCATAATTAGGATGGGTGCAAAAAACAGCACAAAACAAAAAATGCTCACATCAGCTAACGCGTTTTTGATTTTCATTTTCACATTTTTGCCATTTTTTTCGCAAAAAAACGTGTGTTATAACTCATGAAAAAAATCGAGGTTTTGTGAAGCATTAATTTTCACTTTTTTTACAACATTCACTAGAATGCATGTTCATAATTAGGATGGGTGCAAAAAACAGCACAAAATGCTCACGGCTAACGCGTTTTGAATTTTCACATTTTTGCCATTTTTCGTCAAAAAACGTGTGTTATAACTCATGAAAAACAATCGAGCGTTTGTGAAGCATTTAATTTTCACTTTTTTTACAACATTCACTAGAATGCATGTTCATAATTAGGATGGGTGCAAAAAACAGCACAAAAAATGCTCACGGCTAACGCGTTTTGAATTTTCACATTTTTCATTTTTTCGTCAAAAAACGTGTGTTATAACTCATGAAAAAAAATCGAGGGTTTGTGAAGCATTTAATTTTCACTTTTTTACAACATTCACAGAATGCATGTTCATAATTAGGATGGGTGCAAAAAACAGCACAAAAAATGCTCACGGCTAACGCGTTTTTGAATTTTCACATTTGTCCATTTTTTCGTCAAAAAACGTGTGTTATAACTCATGAAAAAAAATCGAGGTTTTGTGAAGCATTTAATTTTCACTTTTTTTACAACATTCACTAGAATGCATGTCATAATTAGGATGGGTGCAAAAAACAGCACAAAAAATGCTCACGGCTAACGCGTTTTTGAATTTCATTTTTGCCATTTTTTCGCAAAAAACGTGTGTTATAACTCATGAAAAAAAATCGAGGTTTTGTGAAGCATTTAATTTTCACTTTTTTACAACTTCACTAGAATGCATGTTCATAATTAGGATGGGTGCAAAAAACAGCACAAAAATGCTCACGGCTAACGCGTTTTTGAATTTCACATTTTTGCCATTTTTTCGTCAAAAACGTGTGTTATAACTCATGAAAAAAAATCGAGGTTTGTGAAGCATTTAATTTTCACTTTTTTACAACATTCACTAGAATGCATGTTCATAATTAGGATGGGTGCAAAAAACAGACAAAAAATGCTCACGGCTAACGCGTTTTTGAATTTTCACATTTTGCCATTTTTTCGTCAAAAAACGTGTGTTATAACTCATGAAAAAAAATCGAGGTTTTGTGAAGCATTTAATTTTCACTTTTTTACAACATTCACTAGAATGCAGTTCATAATTAGGATGGGTGCAAAAAACAGCACAAAAATGCTCACGCTAACGCGTTTTTGAATTTTCACATTTTGCCATTTTTCGTCAAAAAACGTGTGTTATAACTCATGAAAAAAAATCGAGGTTTTGTGAAGATTTAATTTTCACTTTTTTTACAACATTCACTAGAATGCATGTTCATAATTAGGATGGGTGCAAAAAAAGCACAAAAATGCTCACGGCTAACGCGTTTTTGAATTTTCACATTTTTGCCATTTTTTGTCAAAAAACGTGTGTTATAACTTCATGAAAAAAAATCGAGGTTTTGTGAAGCATTTAATTTTCACTTTTTTTACAACATTCACTAGAATGCATGTTCATAATTAGGAATGGGTGCAAAAAACAGCACAAAAAATGCTCACGGCTATCGCGTTTTGAATTTTCACATTTTTGCCATTTTTTCGTCAAAAAACGTGTGTTAGACTCATGAAAAAAAATCGAGGTTTTGTGAAGCATTTAATTTTTCACTTTTTTTTAGCAACATTCACGTAGAATGCATGTTCATAATTAGGATGGGTGCAAAAACAGCACAAAAAATGCTCACGGCTAACGCGTTTTTTTGAATTTCACATTTTGCCATTTTTTCGTCAAAAAAACGTGTGTTATAACTCATGAAAAAAAATCGAGGTTTGTGAAGCATTTAATTTTCACTTTTTTTACAAACATTTCACTAGAATGCATGTTCATAATTAGGATGGGTGCAAAAAACAGCACAAAAAATGCTCACGGGCTAACGCGTTTTTGAATTTTCATTTTTGCCATTTTTTCGCAAAAAACGTGTGTTATAACTCATGAAAAAAAATCGGTTTTGTGAAGCATTTAATTTTCACTTTTTTACAACATTCACTAGAATGCATGTTCATAATTAGGATGGGTGCAAAAAACAGCACAAAAAATGCTCACGGCTAACGCGTTTTTGAATTTTCACATTTTTGCCATTTTTTCGTCAAAAACGTGTGTTATAACTCATGAAAAAAAATCGAGGTTTTGTGAAGCATTTAATTTTCACTTTTTTTACAACATTCACTAGAATGCATGTTCATAATTAGGATGGGTGCAAAAAACAGCACAAAAAATGCTCACGGCTAACGCGTTTTTGAATTTCACATTTTTGCCATTTTTTGTCAAAAAACGGTGTTTATAACTCATGAAAAAAAATCGAGGTTTTGTGAAGCATTTAATTTTCACTTTTTTACAACATTCACGAATGCATGTTCATAATTAGGATGGGTGCAAAAAACAGCACAAAAAATGCTCACGGCTAACGCGTTTTTTGAATTTACATTTTGCATTTTTCGTCAAAAAACGTGTGTTAATACACTAATTGAAAAAAATCGAGGTTTTTGAAGCATTAATTTTCACTTTTACAACATCACGGAAGAATGCATGTTCATAATTAGGGATGGGTGCAAAAACAGCACAAAAATGCTCAGGGCTAACGCGTTTTTGATTTTCACATTTTTTGCCATTTTTTCGTGAAAAAACGTGTGTTATAACTCATCGAAAAAAAATCGAGTTTGTGAAGCATTTAATTTTCACTTTTTTTACAACATATCACTAGAATGCATGTTCATAATTAGGATGGTTGCAAAAAACAGCACAAAAAATGCTCACGCTAACGCGTTTTTGAATTTTCACATTTTTGCCATTTTTTCGTCAAAAAAAGTGTGTTAAACTCATGAAAAAAATCGAGGTTTTGTGAAGCATTTAATTTCACTTTTTTTTACAACAATTCACAGAATGCATGTTCATAATTAGGATGGGTGCAAAAAACAGCACAAAAAATGCTCACGGCTAACGCGTTTTGAATTTTCACATTTTCCATTTTTCGTCAAAAAACGTGTGTTATAACTCATGAAAAAAAATCGAGGTTTTGTGAAGCTTTAATTTTCACTTTTTTTACAACATTCACTAGAATGCATGTTCATAATTAGGATGGGGCAAAAAACAGCACAAAAAATGCTCACGGCTAACGCGTTTTTGAATTTTCAATTTTTGCCATTTTTTCGTCAAAAAACGTGTGTTATAACTCATGAAAAAAAATCGAGGTTTTGAAGCATTTAATTTTCACTTTTTTTACAACATTCACTAGAATGCATGTTCATAATTAGGATGGGTGCAAAAAACAGCACAAAAATGCTCACGGCTAACGCGTTTTTGAATTTCACATTTTGCCATTTTTCGTAAAAAACGTGTGTTATAACTCATGAAAAAAAATCGAGGTTTTGTGAAGCATTTAATTTTCACTTTTTTACAACATTCACTAGAATGCATGTTCATAATTAGGATGGGTTGCAAAAAACAGCACAAAAAATGCTCACGGGCTAACGCTTTTGAATTTCCACATTTTGCCATTTTTTCGTCAAAAAACGTGTGTTATAACTCATGAAAAAAAATCGAGGTTTGTGAAGCATTTAATTTTCAACTTTTTTTACAACCATTCACTAGAATGCATGTTCATAATTAGGATGGGTTCAAAAACAGCACAAAAATGCTCACGGCTAACGCGTTTTTGGAATTTTCACATTTTTGCCATTTTTTCGTCAAAAAACGTGTGTTATAACTCATGAAAAAAAAATCGAGGTTTTGTGAAGCATTTAATTTCACTTTTTTTACAACATTCACTGATAATGCATGTTCATAATTAGGATGGGTGCAAAAAACAGCACAAAAAATGCTCACGGCTAACGCGTTTTTGAATTTTCACATTTTTGTCATTTTTTCGTCAAAAAACGTGTGTTATTAACTCATGAAAAAAAATCGAGGTTTTTGAAGCATTTAATTTTCACTTTTTTACAACTTCACTAGAATGCATGTTCATAATTAGGATGGGTGCAAAAAACAGCCAAAAATGCTCACGGCTAACGCGTTTTTGAATTTTCACATTTTTTCCATTTTTTCGTCAAAAACGTGTGTTATAACTCATGAAAAAAATCGAGGTTTTGTGAAGCATTTAATTTCACTTTTTTACAACATTCACTAGAATGCATGTCATAATTAGGATGGGTGCAAAAAACAGCACAAAAAATGCTCACGGCTAACGCGTTTTTGAATTTTCACATTTTTGCCATTTTTTCGTCAAAAAACGTGTGTTATAACTCATGAAAAAAAATCGAGGTTTTGTGAAGCATTTAATTTTCACTTTTTTACAACATTCACTAGAATGCATGTTCATAATTAGGATGGGTGCAAAAAACAGCACAAAAAATGCTCACGGCTAACGCGTTTTTGAATTTTCACATTTTTGCCATTTTTTCGGACAAATAACGTGTGTTATAACTCATGAAAAAAAATCGAGGTTTTGTGAAGCATTTAATTTTCACTTTTTTTACAACATTCACTAGAATGGCATGTTCATAATTAGGATGGGTGCAAAAAACAGCACAAAAAATGCTCACGGCTAACGCGTTTTTGAATTTTCACATTTTTTCATTTTTTCGTCAAAAAACGTGTGCTTATAACTCATGAAAAAAAATCGAGGTTTGTGAAGCATTTAATTTTCACTTTTTTTACAACATTCACAGAATGCATGTTCATAAATGAGGGTAGCAAAAACAGCACAAAAAATGCTCACGGCTAACGGTTTTGAATTTTCACATTTTTGCCATTTTTTCGTCAAAAAACGTGTGTTATAACTCATGAAAAAAAATCGAGGTTTTGTGAAGCATTTAATTTTCACTTTTTTTACAACATTCACTAGAATGCATGTTCATAATTAGGATGGGTGCAAAAAAAGCACAAAAATGCTCACGACTAACGTGTTTTTGAATTTTCACATTTTTGCCATTTTTCGTCAAAAAACGTGTGTATAACTCATGAAAAAAAATCGAGGTTTTGTGAAGCATTTAATTTCACTTTTTTACAACATTCACTAGAATGCATGTTCATAATTAGATGGGTGCAAAAAACAGCACAAAAAATGCTCACGGCTAACGCGTTTTTGAATTTTCACTTATTTTGCCATTTTTGCGTCAAAAAACGTGTGGTTATAACCTCATGGAAAAAAAATCGAGAGTTTTGTGAAGCATTTAAGTTTTCACTTTTTTACCAAACATTCCACTTAGTCAATGCATGTTCATAATTAGGAATGGGTGCAAAACACAGCACTGAAAAATGCTCACGGGCTGACGGCGTTGGTTGATTTGTCCACCATATTTAAACTGAATATTTGTCGTACAAAAAAACGTGTGTTATAACCAAATGAACCCAAAAAATCAGGTGTTTTGTGAAGCACTTAATTTTCATTTTTTTACAACATTCACGTAGAATGCATGTGTCATAATTAGGATGGGTGCAAAAAACAGCACAAAAAATGCTCACGGCTAACGCGTTTTTGAATTTTCACATTTTTGCCATTTTTTCGTCAAAAAACGTGTTATAACTCATGAAAAAAAATCGAGGTTTTGTGAAGCATTTAATTTTCACTTTTTTTACAACATTCACTAGAATGCATGTTCATAATTAGGATGGGTGCAAAAAACAGCACAAAAAATGCTCACGGCTAACGCGTTTTTGAATTTTCACATTTTGCCATTTTTTCGTCAAAAAACGTGTGTTATAACTCATGAAAAAAAATCGAGGTTTTGTGAAGCATTTAATTTTCACTTTTTTTTTAAAATTCACTAGAATGCATGTTCATAATTAGAATGGGTGCAAAAAACAGCACAAAAAATGCTCACGGCTAACGCGTTTTTGAATTTTCACATTTTTGCCATTTTTTCGTCAAAAAAACGTGTGTTATAACTCATGAAAAAAAAATCGAGGTTTTGTGAAGCATTTAATTTTCAATTTTTTTACAACATTCACTAGAATGCATGTTCATAATTAGGATGGGTGCAAAAAACAGCACAAAAAATGCTCACGGCTAACTGCGTTTTTTGAATTTTCACATTTTTGCCATTTTTTCGTTCAAAAAACGTATGTTATAACTCATGAAAAAAATCGAGGTTTTGTGAAGCATTTAATTTTCACTTTTTTTACAACATTCACTAGAATGGCAATGTTCATAATTAGGATGGGTGCAAAAAACAGCACAAAAAATTGCTCACGGCTAACGCGTTTTTGAATTTTCAATTTTTGCCATTTTTCGTCAAAAACGTGTGTTATAAACTTCATGAAAAAAATCGAGGTTTTGTGAAGCATTTAATTTTCACTTTTTTTACAACATTCACTAGAATGCATGTTCATAATTAGGATGGGTTGCAAAAAAGCACAAAAAATGCTCACGGCTAACGCGTTTTTGAATTTTCACATTTTGCATTTTTCGTCAAAAAACGTGTGTTATAACTCATGAAAAAAAATCGAGGTTTTGTGAAGCATTTAATTTCACTTTTTTTACAAACATTCACTAGAATGCATGTTCATAATTAGGATGGGTGCAAAAACAGCACAAAAAATGCTCCACGCTAACGCGTTTTTGAATTTTCACATTTTTGCCCATTTTTTCGTCAAAAAACGTTGTGTTATAACTCATGAAAAAAATCGAGGTTTTGTTGAGCATTTTAATTTTCACTTTTTTTACAAACATTCACTAGAATGCATGTGTCATAATTAGGATGGGTGCGAAAAACAAGCACAAAAAATGCTCCACGCTAACGCGTTTTTGAATTTTCACATTTTTGCCATTTTTTCGTCAAAAAACGTGTTGTAAACTCATGAAAAAAAATCGAGTTTTGTGAAGCATTTAATTTTCACTTTTTTTACAACATTCACTAGAATGCATGTTCATAATTAGGATGGGTGCCAAAAAACAGCACAAAAAATGCTCACGGCTTAACGCGTTTTGAATTTTCACATTTTTGCAATTTTTTTCGGTCAAAAAACGTGTGTTTATAACTCATAGAAAAAAAATCGAGGTTTTGTGAAGCATTTAATTTTCATTTTTTTACAACATTCACTAGAATGCATGTTCATAATTTAGGATGGTGCAAAAAACAGCACAAAAAATGCTCACGGTACGCGTTTTTGAATTTTCACATTTTGCCAGTTTTCGTCAAAAAACGTGTGTTATAACTCATGAAAAAAAATCAGAGGTTTTGTGAATCATTTAAGTTTTCACTTTTTTTACAACATTCACTAGAATGCATGTTCATATTAGGAATGGGTGGCAAAAAACAGCACAAAAAATGCTCACGGCTAACGCGTTTTTGAATTTCACATTTTTGCCATTTTTTCGTCAAAAAACGTGTGTTATAACTCATGAAAAAAAAATCGAGGTTTTGTGAAGCATTTAATTTTCACTTTTTTTACAACATTCACTAGAATGCATGTTCATAATTAGATGGGTGCAAAAAACAGCACAAAAAATGCTCACGGCTAACGCGTTTTTGAATTTTCACATTTTTGCCATTTTTTCGTCAAAAAACGTGTGTTATAACTCATGAAAAAAATCGAGGTTTTGTGAAGCATTTAATTTTCACTTTTTTTACAACATTCACTAGAATGCATGTTCATAATTAGGATGGGTTGCAAAAAAACAGCACAAAAAATGCTCACGGCTAACGCGTTTTTGAATTTTCACATTTTTGCCATTTTTTCGTCAAAAAACGTGTGTTATAACTCATGAAAAAAAATCGAGGTTTGTGAAGCATTTAATTTTCACTTTTTTTACAACATTCACTAGAATGCATGTTCATAATTAGGATGGGTGCAAAAAACAGCCACAAAAAATGCTCACGGCTAACGCGTTTTTGAATTTTCACATTTTTGCCATTTTTTCGTCAAAAAACGTGTGTTTATAACTCATGAAAAAAAATCGAGGTTTTGTGAAGCATTTAATTTTCACTTTTTTTACAACATTCACTAGAATGCATGTTCATAATTAGGATGGGTTGCAAAAAACAGCACAAAAAATGCTCACGGCTAACGGGTTTTTTAATTTTCACATTTTTGCCATTTTTCGTCAAAAAACGTGTGTTATAACTCATGAAAAAAAATCGAGGTTTTGTGAAGCATTTAATTTTCACTTTTTTTACAACATTCACTAGAATGCATGTTCATAATTAGGATGGGTGCAAAAAACAGCACAAAAAATGCTCACGGCTAACGCGTTTTTGAATTTTCACATTTTTGCCATTTTTCGTCAAAAAACGTGTGTTATAACTCATGAAAAAAAATCGAGGTTTTGTGAAGCATTAATTTCACTTTTTTACAACATTCACTAGAATGCATGTTCATAATTAGGATGGGTGCAAAAACAGCACAAAAATGCTCACGGCTAACGCGTTTTTGAATTTCACATTTTTGCCATTTTTTTCGTCAAAAAACGTGTGTTATAACTCATGAAAAAAAATCGAGGTTTTGTGAAGCATTTAATTTTCACTTTTTTTACAACATTCACTAGAATGCATGTTCATAATTAGGATGGGTGCAAAAAACAGCACAAAAAATGCTCACGGCTAACGCGTTTTTGAATTTTCACATTTTTGCCATTTTTCGTCAAAAAACGTGTGTTATAACTCATGAAAAAAAATCGAGGTTTTGTGAAGCATTTAATTTTCACTTTTTTTGACAACATTCACTAGAATGCATGTTCATAATTAGGATGGGTGCAAAAAACAGCACAAAAAATGCTCACGGCTAACGCGTTTTTTGAATTTTCACATTTTTGCCATTTTTCGTCAAAAAAACGTGTGTTATAACTCATGAAAAAAAATCGAGGTTTGTGAAGCATTTTAATTTTTCACTTTTTTTACAACATTCACTAGAATGCATGTTCATAATTAGGATGGGTGCAAAAAAACAGCACAAAAAATGCTCACGGCTAACGCGTTTTTGAAATTTTCACATTTTGCCATTTTTCGTCAAAAAACGTGTGTTTATAACTCATGAAAAAAAAATCGAGGTTTGTGAAGCATTTAATTTTCACTTTTTTTTACAACATTCACTAGAATGCATTGTCTCATAATTAGGATGGTGCAAAAACAGCACAAAAATGCTCACGGCTAACGCGTTTTTGAATTTTTCCAATGTTTGGCATTTTTTCGTCAAAAAACGTGTGTTATAACTCATGAAAAAAAATCGGAGGTTTTGTGAAGCATTTAATTTTCACTTTTTTTACAACATTCACTAGAATGCATGTTCATAATTAGGATGGTGCAAAAAAACAGCACAAAAAATGCTCACGGCTAACGCGTTTTGAATTTCACAATTTTTGCCCATTTTTTCGTCAAAAAACGTGTGTTATAACTCATGAAAAAAAATCGAGGTTTTGTGAAGCATTTAATTTTCACTTTTTTTACAACATTCACTAGAATGCATGTTCATAATTAGGATGGGTGCAAAAAACAGCACAAAAAATGCTCACGGCTAACTCGTTTTTGAATTTCACAATTTTGCCATTTTTTCGTCAAAAAAACGTGTGTTATAATCATGAAAAAAAATCGAGGTTTTGTGAAGCATTAATTTTCACTTTTTTTACAACATTCACTAGAATGCATGTTCATAATTAGGATGGGTGCAAAAAACAGCACAAAAAATGCTCACGGCTAACGCGTTTTTTGAATTTTCACATTTTTGCCATTTTTCGTCAAAAAACGTGTGTTAAACTCATAAAAAAAATCGAGGTTTTGTGAAAGCATTTAATTTTTCACTTTTTTTACAACATTCACTAGAATGCATGTTCATAATTAGGATGGGTGCAAAAAACAGCACAAAAAATGCTCACGGCTAAACGCGTTTTGAATTTTCACATTTGCCAGTTTTCGTCAAAAACGTGTGTTATAACTCATGAAAAAAAAATCGAGGTTTTGTGAAGCATTTAATTTTCACTTTTTTTTACAACAATTCACTAGAATGCATGTTCATAATTAGGATGGGTGCAAAAACAGCACAAAAAATGCTCACGTGCTAACGCGTTTTGAATTTTCACATTTTTGCCATTTTTTCGTCAAAAACGTGTGTTATAACTCATGAAAAAAAATCGAGGTTTTGTGAAGCATTAATTTTCACTTTTTTTACAACATTCACTAGAATGCATGTTCATAATTAGGAAGGGGTGCAAAAAACAGCACAAAAAAATGCTCACGGCTAACGCGTTTTGAATTTTCACATTTTTGCCATTTTTTCGTTCAAAAACGTGTGTTATAATCATGAAAAAAATCGAGGTTTTGTGAAGCATTTAATTTTCACTTTTTTTACAACATTCACTAGAATGCATGTTCATAATTAGGATGGGTGCAAAAAACAGCACAAAAAATGCTCACGGCTAACGCGTTTTTGAATTTTCACATTTTTGCCATTTTTTCGTCAAAAAACGTGTGTTATAACTCATGAAAAAAAATCGAGGTTTTGTGAAGCATTTAATTTTCACTTTTTTTACAACATTCACTAGAATGCATGTTCATAATTAGGATGGGTGCAAAAAACAGCACAAAAAATGCTCACGGCTAACGCGTTTTTGAATTTTCACATTTTTGCCATTTTTTCGTCAAAAACGTGTGTTATAACTCATGAAAAAAATCGAGGTTTTGTGAAGCATTTAATTTTCACTTTTTTTACAACATTCACTAGAATGCATGTTCATAATTAGGATGGGTGCAAAAAACAGCACAAAAAAATGCTCACGGCTAACGAGTTTTTGAATTTTCACATTTTTTCGTCAAAAAACGTGTGTTATAACTCATGAAAAAAAATCGAGGTTTTGTGAAGCATTTAATTTTCACTTTTTTTACAACATTCACTAGAATGCATGTTCATAATTAGGATGGGTGCAAAAAACAGCACAAAAAATGCTCACGGCTAACGCGTTTTTGAATTTTCACATTTTTGCCATTTTTCGTCAAAAAACGTGTGTTATAACTCATGAAAAAAAATCGAGGTTTTGTGAAGCATTTAATTTTCACTTTTTTACAACATTCACTAGAATGCATGTTCATAATTAGGATGGGTGCAAAAAACAGCACAAAAATGCTCACGGGCTAGCGGTTTTGAATTTTCACATTTGCCATTTTTTCCGTCAAAAAACAGTGTGTTATAACTCATGAAAAAAATCGAGGGTTTTGTGAAGCATTTAATTTTCACTATTTTTTACAACATTCACTAGAATGCATGTTCATAATTAGGATGGATGCAAAAAAACAGCACAAAAAATGGCTCACGGCTAACGCGTTTTTTGAATTTTCACATTTTTGCCATTTTTTCGTCAAAAAACGTGTGTTATAACTCATGAAAAAAAATCGAGGTTTTGTGAAGCATTTAATTTTCACTTTTTTTACAACATTCACTAGAATGCATGTTAATAATTAGGATGGGATGCAAAAACAGCACAAAAAATGCTCACGGCTAACGCGTTTTTGAATTTTCACATTTTTGCCATTTTTTTCGTCAAAAAACGTGTGTTATAACTCAGAAAAAAATCGAGGTTTTGTGAAAGCATTTAATTTTCACTTTTTTTTACAACATTCACTAGAATGCATTGTTCATAATTAGGATGGGGTTGAAAAAACAGCGAGAAAAAATGCTCACGGCTAACGCGTTTTTGAATTTTACATTTTGCCATTTTTTCGTCAAAAAACGTGTTTTATAACTCATGAAAAAAAATCGAAGGTTTTGTGAAGCATTGTAATTTTCACTTTTTTTACAACATTCACTAGAATGCATGTTCATAATTAGGATGGGTGCAAAAAACAGCACAAAAAATGCTCACGGCTAACGCGTTTTGAATTTTCAGATTTTTGCCATTTTTTCGTCAAAAACGTGTGTTATAACTCATGAAAAAAAATCGAGGTTTTGTGAAGCATTTAATTTTCACTTTTTTTACAACATTCACTAGAATGCATGTTCATAATTAGGATGGGTGCAAAAAACAGCACAAAAAATGCTCCACGGCTAACGCGTTTTTGAATTTTCACATTTTTGCCATTTTTTCGTCAAAAAACGTGTGTTATAACTCATGAAAAAAAATCGAGGTTTTGTAAAGCATTTAATTTTCACTTTTTTTACAACATTCACTAGAATGCATGTTCATAATTAGGATGGGTGCAAAAAACAGCACAAAAAATGCTCACGGCTAACGCGTTTTTGAATTTTCACATTTTTGCCATTTTTTCGTCAAAAAACGTGTGTTATAACTCATGAAAAAAAATCGAGGTTTTGTGAAGCATTTAATTTTCACTTTTTTTACAACATTCACTAGAATGCATGTTCATAATTAGGATGGGTGCAAAAAACAGCACAAAAAATGCTCACGGCTAACGCGTTTTTGAATTTTCACATTTTTGCCATTTTTTCGTCAAAAAACGTGTGTTATAACTCATGAAAAAAAATCGAGGTTTTGTGAAGCATTTAATTTTCACTTTTTTTACAACATTCACTAGAATGCATGTTCATAATTAGGATGGGTGCAAAAAACAGCACAAAAAATGCTCACGGCTAACGCGTTTTTGAATTTTCACATTTTTGCCATTTTTTCGTCAAAAACGTGTGTTATAACTCATGAAAAAAAATCGAGGTTTTGTGAAGCATTTAATTTTCACTTTTTTTACAACATTCACTAGAATGCATGTTCATAATTAGGATGGGTGCAAAAAACAGCACAAAAAATGCTCACGGCTAACGCGTTTTTGAATTTTCACATTTTTGCCATTTTTTCGTCAAAAACGTGTGTTATAACTCATGAAAAAAAATCGAGGTTTTGTGAAGCATTTAATTTTCACTTTTTTTACAACATTCACTAGAATGCATGTTCATAATTAGGATGGGTGCAAAAAACAGCACAAAAAATGCTCACGGCTAACGCGTTTTTGAATTTTCACATTTTTTCGTCAAAAAACGTGTGTTATAACTCATGAAAAAAAATCGAGGTTTTGTGAAGCATTTAATTTTCACTTTTTTTACAACATTCACTAGAATGCATGTTCATAATTAGGATGGGTGCGAAAAAACAGCAAAAAAAATGCTCACGCTAACGCGTTTTTGAATTTCACATTTTTGCCTTTTTTTCGTCAAAAAACGTGTGTTATAACTCATGAAAAAAAATCGAGGTTTTGTGAAGCATTTAATTTTCACTTTTTTTACAACATTCACTAGAATGCATGTTCATAATTAGGATGGGTGCAAAAAACAGCACAAAAAATGCTCACGGCTAACGCGTTTTTGAATTTTCACATTTTTGCCATTTTTTCGTCAAAAAACGTGTGTTATAACTCATGAAAAAAAATCGAGGTTTTGTGAAGCATTTAATTTTCACTTTTTTTACAACATTCACTAGAATGCATGTTCATAATTAGGATGGGTGCAAAAAACAGCACAAAAAATGCTCACGGCTAACGCGTTTTGAATTTTCACATTTTTGCCATTTTTTCGTCAAAAAACGTGTGTTATAACTCATGAAAAAAATCGAGGTTTTGTGAAGCATTTAATTTTCACTTTTTTTACAACATTCACTAGAATGCATGTTCATAATTAGATGGGTGCAAAAAACAGCACAAAAAATGCTCACGGCTAACGCGTTTTTGAATTTTCACATTTTTGCCATTTTTTCGTCAAAAAACGTGTGTTATAACTCATGAAAAAAATCGAGGTTTTGTGAAGCATTTAATTTTCACTTTTTTTACAACATTCACTAGAATGCATGTTCATAATTAGGATGGGTGCAAAAAACAGCACAAAAAATGCTCACGGCTAACGCGTTTTTGAATTTTCACATTTTGCCATTTTTTCGTCAAAAAACGTGTGTTATAACTCATGAAAAAAAATCGAGGTTTTGTGAAGCATTTAATTTTCACTTTTTTTACAACATTCACTAGAATGCATGTTCATAATTAGAATGGGTGCAAAAAACAGCACAAAAATGCTCACGGCTAACGCGTTTTTGAATTTTCACATTTTTGCCATTTTTTCGTCAAAAAACGTGTGTTATAACTCATGAAAAAAAATCGAGGTTTTGTGAAGCATTTAATTTTCACTTTTTTTACAACATTCACTAGAATGCATGTTCATAATTAGGATGGGTGCAAAAAACAGCACAAAAAATGCTCACGGCTAACGCGTTTTTGAATTTTCACATTTTTGCCATTTTTTCGTCAAAAAACGTGTGTTATAACTCATGAAAAAAAATCGAGGTTTTGTGAAGCATTTAATTTTCACTTTTTTACAACATTCACTAGAATGCATGTTCATAATTAGGATGGGTGCAAAAAACAGCACAAAAAATGCTCACGGCTAACGCGTTTTTGAATTTTCACATTTTTTCGTCAAAAAACGTGTGTTATAACTCATGAAAAAAAATCGTGGATTTGTGAAGCATTTAATTTTCACTTTTTTTACAAAATTCACTAGAATGCATGTTCATAATTAGGATGGGTGCGAAAAACAGCACAAAAAATGCCCACGGCTAACGCGTTTTTGAATTTTCACATTTTTGCCATTTTTTCGTCAAAAACGTGTGTTATAACTCATGAAAAAAAATCGAGGTTTTGTGAAGCATTTAATTTTCACTTTTTTTACAACATTCACTAGAATGCATGTTCATAATTAGGATGGGTGCAAAAAACAGCACAAAAAATGCTCACGGCTAACGCGTTTTTGAATTTTCACATTTTTGCCATTTTTTCGTCAAAAAACGTGTGTTATAACTCATGAAAAAAAATCGAGGTTTTGTGAAGCATTTAATTTTCACTTTTTTTACAACATTCACTAGAATGCATGTTCATAATTAGGATGGGTGCAAAAAAAGCACAAAAAATGCTCACGGCTAACGCGTTTTTGAATTTTCACATTTTTGCCATTTTTTTTCGTCAAAAAACGTGTGTTATAACTCATGAAAAAAAATCGAGGTTTTGTGAAGCATTTAATTTTCACTTTTTTTACAACATTCACTAGAATGCATGTTCATAATTAGGATGGGTGCAAAAAACAGCACAAAAAATGCTCACGGCTAACGCGTTTTGAATTTTCACATTTTTTCCATTTTTTCGTCAAAAAACGTGTGTTATAACTCATGAAAAAAAATCGAGGTTTTGTGAAGCATTTAATTTTCACTTTTTTTACAACATTCACTAGAATGCATGTTCATAATTAGGATGGGTGCAAAAAACAGCACAAAAAAAATCACGGCTAACGCGTTTTTGAATTTTCACATTTTTTCGTCAAAAAACGTGTGTTATAACTCATGAAAAAAAATCGAGGTTTTGTGAAGCATTTAATTTTCACTTTTTTTACAACATTCACTAGAATGCATGTTCATAATTAGATGGGTGCAAAAAACAGCACAAAAAATGCTCACGGCTAACGCGTTTTTGAATTTTCACATTTTTGCCATTTTTTCGTCAAAAAACGTGTGTTATAACTCATGAAAAAAAATCGAGGTTTTGTGAAGCATTTAATTTTCACTTTTTTACAACATTCACTAGAATGCATGTTCATAATTAGGATGGGTGCAAAAAACAGCACAAAAAATGCTCACGGCTAACGCGTTTTTGAATTTTCACATTTTTGCCATTTTTTCGTCAAAAACGTGTGTTATAACTCATGAAAAAAATCGAGGTTTTGTGAAGCATTTAATTTTCACTTTTTTTACAACATTCACTAGAATGCATGTTCATAATTAGGATGGGTGCAAAAAACAGCACAAAAATGCTCACGGCTAACGCGTTTTTGAATTTTCACATTTTTGCCATTTTTTCGTCAAAAAACGTGTGTTATAACTCATGAAAAAAAATCGAGGTTTTGTGAAGCATTTAATTTTCACTTTTTTTACAACATTCACTAGAATGCATGTTCATAATTAGGATGGGTGCAAAAAACAGCACAAAAAATGCTCACGGCTAACGCGTTTTTGAATTTTCACATTTTTGCCATTTTTTCGTCAAAAAACGTGTGTTATAACTCATGAAAAAAATCGAGGTTTTGTGAAGCATTTAATTTTCACTTTTTTTACAACATTCACTAGAATGCATGTTCATAATTAGGATGGGTGCAAAAAACAGCACAAAAAATGCTCACGGCTAACTCGTTTTTGAAATTTCACATTTTTGCCATTTTTTTCGTCAAAAAACGTGTGTTATAACTCATGAAAAAAAATCGAGGTTTTGTGAAGCATTTAATTTTCACTTTTTTTACAACATTCACTAGAATGCATGTTCATAATTAGGATGGGTGCAAAAAACAGCACAAAAAATGCTCACGGCTAACGCGTTTTTGAATTTTCACATTTTTGCCATTTTTCGTCAAAAAACGTGTGTTATAACTCATGAAAAAAATCGAGGTTTTGTGAAGCATTTAATTTTCACTTTTTTTACAACATTCACTAGAATGCATGTTCATAATTAGGATGGGTGCAAAAAACAGCACAAAAATGCTCACGACTAACGCGTTTTTGAATTTTCACATTTTTGCCATTTTTTCGTCAAAAAACGTGTGTTATAACTCATGAAAAAAATCGAGGTTTTGTGAAGCATTTAATTTTCACTTTTTTTACAACATTCACTAGAATGCATGTTCATAATTAGGATGGGTGCAAAAAACAGCACAAAAATGCTCACGGCTAACGCGTTTTTGAATTTTCACATTTTTGCCATTTTTTCGTCAAAAAACGTGTGTTATAACTCATGAAAAAAAATCGAGGTTTTGTGAAGCATTTAATTTTCACTTTTTTTACAACATTCACTAGAATGCATGTTCATAATTAGGATGGTTGCAAAAAACAGCACAAAAAATGCTCACGGCTAACGCGTTTTTGAATTTTCACATTTTTGCCATTTTTTCGTCAAAAAACGTGTGTTATAACTCAAGAAAAAAAATCGAGGTTTTGTGAAGCATTTAATTTTCACTTTTTTACAACATTCACTAGAATGCATGTTCATAATTAGGATGGGTGCAAAAAACAGCACAAAAAATGCTCACGGCTAACGCGTTTTTGAATTTTCACATTTTTGCCATTTTTTCGTCAAAAAACGTGTGTTATAACTCATGAAAAAAAATCGAGGTTTTGTGAAGCATTTAATTTTCACTTTTTTTACAACATTCACTAGAATGCATGTTCATAATTAGGATGGGTGCAAAAACAGCACAAAAAATGCTCACGGCTAACTCGTTTTTGAATTTTCACATTTTTGCCATTTTTTCGTCAAAAAACGTGTGTTATAACTCATGAAAAAAAATCGAGGTTTTGTGAAGCATTTAATTTTCACTTTTTTTACAACATTCACTAGAATGCATGTTCATAATTAGGATGGGTGCAAAAAACAGCACAAAAAATGCTCACGGCTAACGCGTTTTTGAATTTTCACATTTTTGCCATTTTTTCGTCAAAAAACGTGTGTTATAACTCATGAAAAAAAATCGAGGTTTTGTGAAGCATTTAATTTTCACTTTTTTTACAACATTCACTAGAATGCATGTTCATAATTAGAATGGGTGCAAAAAACAGCACAAAAAATGCTCACGGCTAACGCGTTTTTGAATTTTCACATTTTTGCCATTTTTTCGTCAAAAAACGTGTGTTATAACTCATGAAAAAAAATCGAGGTTTTGTGAAGCATTTAATTTTCACTTTTTTTACAACATTCACTAGAATGCATGTTCATAATTAGGATGGGTGCAAAAAACAGCACAAAAAATGCTCACGGCTAACGCGTTTTTGAATTTTCACATTTTTGCCATTTTTTCGTCAAAAACGTGTGTTATAACTCATGAAAAAAAATCGAGGTTTTGTGAAGCATTTAATTTTCACTTTTTTTACAACATTCACTAGAATGCATGTTCATAATTAGGATGGGTGCAAAAAACAGCACAAAAAATGCTCACGGCTAACGCGTTTTTGAATTTTCACATTTTTTCGTCAAAAAACGTGTGTTATAACTCATGAAAAAAAATCGAGGTTTTGTGAAGCATTTAATTTTCACTTTTTTTACAACATTCACTAGAATGCATGTTCATAATTAGGATGGGTGCAAAAACACACAAAAAATGCTCACGGCTAACGCGTTTTTGAATTTTCACATTTTTGCCATTTTTTCGTCAAAAAACGTGTGTTATAACTCATGAAAAAAAATCGAGGTTTTGTGAAGCATTTAATTTTCACTTTTTTTACAACATTCACTAGAATGCATGTTCATAATTAGGATGGGTGCAAAAAACAGCACAAAAAATGCTCACGGCTAACGCGTTTTTGAATTTTCACATTTTTGCCATTTTTTCGTCAAAAAACGTGTGTTATAACTCATGAAAAAAAATCGAGGTTTTGTGAAGCATTTAATTTTCACTTTTTTACAACATTCACTAGAATGCATGTTCATAATTAGGATGGGTGCAAAAAACAGCACAAAAAATGCTCACGGCTAACGCGTTTTTGAATTTTCACATTTTTGCCATTTTTTCGTCAAAAAACGTGTGTTATAACTCATGAAAAAAAATCGAGGTTTTGTGAAGCATTTAATTTTCACTTTTTTTACAACATTCACTAGAATGCATGTTCATAATTAGGATGGGTGCAAAAAACAGCACAAAAAATGCTCACGGCTAACGCGTTTTTGAATTTTCACATTTTTGCCATTTTTTCGTCAAAAACGTGTGTTATAACTCATGAAAAAAAATCGAGGTTTTGTGAAGCATTTAATTTTCACTTTTTTTACAACATTCACTAGAATGCATGTTCATAATTAGGATGGGTGCAAAAAACAGCACAAAAAATGCTCACGGCTAACGCGTTTTTGAATTTTCACATTTTTTCCATTTTTCGTCAAAAAACGTGTGTTATAACTCATGAAAAAAATCGAGGTTTTGTGAAGCATTTAATTTTCACTTTTTTTACAACATTCACTAGAATGCATGTTCATAATTAGGATGGGTGCAAAAAACAGCACAAAAAATTCACGGCTAACGCGTTTTTGAATTTTCACATTTTTTCGTCAAAAAACGTGTGTTATAACTCATGAAAAAAAATCGAGGTTTTGTGAAGCATTTAATTTTCACTTTTTTTACAACATTCACTAGAATGCATGTTCATAATTAGGATGGGTGCAAAAAACAGCACAAAAAATGCTCACGGCTAACGCGTTTTTGAATTTTCACATTTTTGCCATTTTTTCGTCAAAAAACGTGTGTTATATAACTCATGAAAAAAAATCGAGGTTTTGTGAAGCATTTAATTTTCACTTTTTTTACAACATTCACTAGAATGCATGTTCATAATTAGGATGGGTGCAAAAAACAGCACAAAAAATGCTCACGGCTAACGCGTTTTTGAATTTTCACATTTTTGCCATTTTTTTCGTCAAAAAACGTGTGTTATAACTCATGAAAAAAAATCGAGGTTTTGTGAAGCATTTAATTTTCACTTTTTTTACAACATTCACTAGAATGCATGTTCATAATTAGGATGGGTGCAAAAAACAGCACAAAAAATGCTCACGGCTAACGCGTTTTTGAATTTTCACATTTTTGCCATTTTTTCGTCAAAAAACGTGTGTTATAACTCATGAAAAAAAATCGAGGTTTTGTGAAGCATTTAATTTTCACTTTTTTTACAACATTCACTAGAATGCATGTTCATAATTAGGATGGGTGCAAAAAACAGCACAAAAAATGCTCACGGCTAACGCGTTTTTGAATTTTCACATATTTGCCATTTTTTCGTCAAAAAACGTGTGTTATAACTCATGAAAAAAAATCGAGGTTTTGTGAAGCATTTAATTTTCACTTTTTTTACAACATTCACTAGAATGCATGTTCATAATTAGAATGGGTGCAAAAAACAGCACTAAAAATGCTCACGACTAACTCGTTTTTGAAATTTCACATTTTTGCCATTTTTTCGTCAAAAAACGTGTGTTATAACTCATGAAAAAAAATCGAGGTTTTGTGAAGCATTTAATTTTCACTTTTTTTACAACATTCACTAGAATGCATGTTCATAATTAGGATGGGTGCAAAAAACAGCACAAAAAATGCTCACGGCTAACGCGTTTTTGAATTTTCACATATTTGCCATTTTTTCGTCAAAAAACGTGTGTTATAACTCATGAAAAAAAATCGAGGTTTTGTGAAGCATTTAATTTTCACTTTTTTTACAACATTCACTAGAATGCATGTTCATAATTAGAATGGGTGCAAAAAACAGCACTAAAAATGCTCACGGCTAACGCGTTTTTGAATTTTCACATTTTTGCCATTTTTTCGTCAAAAAACGTGTGTTATAACTCATGAAAAAAAATCGAGGTTTTGTGAAGCATTTAATTTTCACTTTTTTTACAACATTCACTAGAATGCATGTTCATAATTAGGATGGGTGCAAAAAACAGCACAAAAATGCTCACGGCTAACGCGTTTTTGAATTTTCACATATTTGCCATTTTTTCGTCAAAAAACGTGTGTTATAACTCATGAAAAAAAATCGAGGTTTTGTGAAGCATTTAATTTTCACTTTTTTTACAACATTCACTAGAATGCATGTTCATAATTAGGATGGGTGCAAAAAACAGCACAAAAAATGCTCACGACTAACGCGTTTTTGAATTTTCACATTTTTGCCATTTTTTCGTCAAAAAACGTGTGTTATAACTCATGAAAAAAAATCGAGGTTTTGTGAAGCATTTAATTTTCACTTTTTTTACAACATTCACTAGAATGCATGTTCATAATTAGGATGGGTGCAAAAAACAGCACAAAAAATGCTCACGGCTGACGCGTTTTTGAATTTTCACATTTTTGCCATTTTTTCGTCAAAAAACGTGTGTTATAACTCATGAAAAAAATCGAGGTTTTGTGAAGCATTTAATTTTCACTTTTTTTACAACATTCACTAGAATGCATGTTCATAATTAGGATGGGTGCAAAAAACAGCACAAAAAATGCTCACGGCTAACGCGTTTTTGAATTTTCACATTTTTGCCATTTTTTCGTCAAAAAACGTGTGTTATAACTCATGAAAAAAATCGAGGTTTTGTGAAGCATTTAATTTTCACTTTTTTTACAACATTCACTAGAATGCATGTTCATAATTAGGATGGGTGCAAAAAACAGCACAAAAAATGCTCACGGCTAACGCGTTTTTGAATTTTCACATATTTGCCATTTTTTCGTCAAAAAACGTGTGTTATAACTCATGAAAAAAAATCGAGGTTTTGTGAAGCATTTAATTTTCACTTTTTTTACAACATTCACTAGAATGCATGTTCATAATTAGGATGGGTGCAAAAAACAGCACAAAAAATGCTCACGGCTAACGCGTTTTTGAATTTTCACATTTTTGCCATTTTTTCGTCAAAAAACGTGTGTTATAACTCATGAAAAAAAATCGAGGTTTTGTGAAGCATTTAATTTTCACTTTTTTTACAACATTCACTAGAATGCATGTTCATAATTAGGATGGGTGCAAAAAACAGCACAAAAAATGCTCACGGCTAACGCGTTTTTGAATTTTCACATTTTTGCCATTTTTTCGTCAAAAAACGTGTGTTATAACTCATGAAAAAAAATCGAGGTTTTGTGAAGCATTTAATTTTCACTTTTTTTACAACATTCACTAGAATGCATGTTCATAATTAGAATGGGTGCAAAAAACAGCACAAAAAATGCTCACGACTAACGCGTTTTTGAATTTTCACATTTTTGCCATTTTTTCGTCAAAAAACGTGTGTTATAACTCATGAAAAAAAATCGAGGTTTTGTGAAGCATTTAATTTTCACTTTTTTTACAACATTCACTAGAATGCATGTTCATAATTAGGATGGGTGCAAAAAACAGCACAAAAAATGCTCACGGCTAACGCGTTTTTGAATTTTCACATATTTGCCATTTTTTCGTCAAAAAACGTGTGTTATAACTCATGAAAAAAAATCGAGGTTTTGTGAAGCATTTAATTTTCACTTTTTTTACAACATTCACTAGAATGCATGTTCATAATTAGAATGGATGCAAAAAACAGCACTAAAAATGCTCACGACTAACTCGTTTTTGAATTTTCACATTTTTGCCATTTTTTCGTCAAAAAACGTGTGTTATAACTCATGAAAAAAAATCGAGGTTTTGTGAAGCATTTAATTTTCACTTTTTTTACAACATTCACTAGAATGCATGTTCATAATTAGGATGGGTGCAAAAAACAGCACAAAAAATGCTCACGGCTAACGCGTTTTTGAATTTTCACATTTTTGCCATTTTTTCGTCAAAAAACGTGTGTTATAACTCATAAAAAAAATCGAGGTTTTGTGAAGCATTTAATTTTCACTTTTTTTACAAAATTCACTAGAATGCATGTTCATAATTGGAATGGTTGCAAAAAACAGCACAAAAAATGCTCACGGCTAACGCGTTTTTGAATTTTCACATTTTTGCCATTTTTTCGTCAAAAAACGTGTGTTATAACTCATGAAAAAAAATCGAGGTTTTGTGAAGCATTTAATTTTCACTTTTTTTACAACATTCACTAGAATGCATGTTCATAATTAGGATGGGTGCAAAAAACAGCACAAAAAATGCTCACGGCTAACGCGTTTTTGAATTTTCACATATTTGCCATTTTTTCGTCAAAAAACGTGTGTTATAACTCATGAAAAAAAATCGAGGTTTTGTGAAGCATTTAATTTTCACTTTTTTTACAACATTCACTAGAATGCATGTTCATAATTAGGATGGGTGCAAAAAACAGCACAAAAAATGCTCACGGCTAACGCGTTTTTGAATTTTCACATTTTTGCCATTTTTTCGTCAAAAAACGTGTGTTATAACTCATGAAAAAAAATCGAGGTTTTGTGAAGCATTTAATTTTCACTTTTTTTACAACATTCACTAGAATGCATGTTCATAATTAGGATGGGTGCAAAAAACAGCACAAAAAATGCTCACGGCTAACGCGTTTTTGAATTTTCACATTTTTGCCATTTTTTCGTCAAAAAACGTGTGTTATAACTCATGAAAAAAAATCGAGGTTTTGTGAAGCATTTAATTTTCACTTTTTTTACAACATTCACTATCATAATTAGAATGGGTGCAAAAAACAGCACAAAAAATGCTCACGACTAACTCGTTTTTGAATTTTCACATTTTTGCCATTTTTTCGTCAAAAAACGTGTGTTATAACTCATGAAAAAAAATCGAGGTTTTGTGAAGCATTTAATTTTCACTTTTTTTACAACATTCACTAGAATGCATGTTCATAATTAGGATGGGTGCAAAAAACAGCACAAAAAATGCTCACGGCTAACGCGTTTTTGAATTTTCACATTTTTGCCATTTTTTCGTCAAAAAACGTGTGTTATAACTCATGAAAAAAAATCGAGGTTTTGTGAAGCATTTAATTTTCACTTTTTTTACAACATTCACTAGAATGCATGTTCATAATTAGGATGGGTGCAAAAAACAGCACAAAAAATGCTCACGGCTAACGCGTTTTTGAATTTTCACATTTTTGCCATTTTTTCGTCAAAAAACGTGTGTTATAACTCATGAAAAAAAATCGAGGTTTTGTGAAGCATTTAATTTTCACTTTTTTTACAACATTCACTAGAATGCATGTTCATATTAGAATGGATGCAAAAAACAGCACAAAAAATGCTCACGGCTAACGCGTTTTTGAATTTTCACATTTTTGCCATTTTTTCGTCAAAAAACGTGTGTTATAACTCATGAAAAAAAATCGAGGTTTTGTGAAGCATTTAATTTTCACTTTTTTTACAACATTCACTAGAATGCATGTTCATAATTAGGATGGGTGCAAAAAACAGCACAAAAAATGCTCACGGCTAACGCGTTTTTGAATTTTCACATTTTTTCCATTTTTTCGTCAAAAAACGTGTGTTATAACTCATGAAAAAAAATCGAGGTTTTGTGAAGCATTTAATTTTCACTTTTTTTACAACATTCACTAGAATGCATGTTCATAATTAGGATGGGTGCAAAAACAGCACAAAAAATGCTCACGGCTAACGCGTTTTTGAATTTTCACATTTTTTCGTCAAAAAACGTGTGTTATAACTCATGAAAAAAAATCGAGGTTTTGTGAAGCATTTAATTTTCACTTTTTTTACAAAATTCACTAGAATGCATGTTCATAATTAGGATGGGTGCGAAAAACAACACAAAAAATGCCCACGTCTAACGCGTTTTTGAATTTTCACATTTTTTCCATTTTTTCGTCAAAAAACGTGTGTTATAACTCATGAAAAAAAATCGAGGTTTTGTGAAGCATTTAATTTTCACTTTTTTTACAACATTCACTAGAATGCATGTTCATAATTAGGATGGGTGCAAAAAACAGCACAAAAAATGCTCACGGCTAACGCGTTTTTGAATTTTCACATTTTTGCCATTTTTTCGTCAAAAAACGTGTGTTATAACTCATGAAAAAAAATCGAGGTTTTGTGAAGCATTTAATTTTCACTTTTTTTACAACATTCACTAGAATGCATGTTCATAATTAGAATGGGTGCAAAAAACAGCACAAAAAATGCTCACGACTAACGCGTTTTTGAATTTTCACATTTTTGCCATTTTTCGTCAAAAAACGTGTGTTATAACTCATGAAAAAAAATCGAGGTTTTGTGAAGCATTTAATTTTCACTTTTTTTACAACATTCACTAGAATGCATGTTCATAATTAGGATGGGTGCAAAAAACAGCACAAAAAATGCTCACGGCTAACGCGTTTTTGAATTTTCACATTTTTGCCATTTTTTCGTCAAAAAACGTGTGTTATAACTCATAAAAAAAATCGAGGTTTTGTGAAGCATTTAATTTTCACTTTTTTTACAACATTCACTAGAATGCATGTTCATAATTAGGATGGGTGCAAAAAACAGCACAAAAAATGCTCACGGCTAACTCGTTTTTGAATTTTCACATTTTTGCCATTTTTTCGTCAAAAAACGTGTGTTATAACTCATGAAAAAAAATCGAGGTTTTGTGAAGCATTTAATTTTCACTTTTTTTACAACATTCACTAGAATGCATGTTCATAATTAGGATGGGTGCAAAAAACAGCACAAAAAATGCTCACGGCTAACGCGTTTTTGAATTTTCACATTTTTGCCATTTTTTCGTCAAAAAACGTGTGTTATAACTCATGAAAAAAAATCGAGGTTTTGTGAAGCATTTAATTTTCACTTTTTTTACAACATTCACTAGAATGCATGTTCATAATTAGGATGGGTGCAAAAAACAACACAAAAAATGCCACGGCTAACGCGTTTTTGAATTTTCACATTTTTGCCATTTTTTCGTCAAAAAACGTGTGTTATAACTCATGAAAAAAATCGAGGTTTTGTGAAGCATTTAATTTTCACTTTTTTTACAACATTCACTAGAATGCATGTTCATAATTAGGATGGGTGCAAAAAACAGCACAAAAAATGCTCACGGCTAACGCGTTTTTGAATTTTCACATTTTTGCCATTTTTTCGTCAAAAAACGTGTGTTATAACTCATAAAAAAAATCGAGGTTTTGTGAAGCATTTAATTTTCACTTTTTTTACAACATTCACTAGAATGCATGTTCATAATTGGATGGGTGCAAAAAACAGCACAAAAAATGCTCACGGCTAACGCGTTTTTGAATTTTCACATTTTTGCCATTTTTTCGTCAAAAAACGTGTGTTATAACTCATGAAAAAAAATCGAGGTTTTGTGAAGCATTTAATTTTCACTTTTTTTACAACATTCACTAGAATGCATGTTCATAATTAGAATGGGTGCAAAAAACCGCACAAAAATGCTCACGGCTAACGCGTTTTTGAATTTTCACATTTTTGCCATTTTTTCGTCAAAAAACGTGTGTTATAACTCATGAAAAAAAATCGAGGTTTTGTGAAGCATTTAATTTTCACTTTTTTTACAACATTCACTAGAATGCATGTTCATAATTAGAATGGGTGCAAAAAACAGCACAAAAAATGCTCACGACTAACTCGTTTTTGAATTTTCACATTTTTGCCATTTTTTCGTCAAAAAACGTGTGTTATAACTCATGAAAAAAAATCGAGGTTTTGTGAAGCATTTAATTTTCACTTTTTTTACAACATTCACTAGAATGCATGTTCATAATTAGGATGGGTGCGAAAAACAACACAAAAAATGCCCACGACTAACTCGTTTTTGAATTTTCACATTTTTGCCAGTTTTTCGTCAAAATACGTGTGTTATAACTCATGAAAAAAATCGAGGTTTTGTGAAGCATTTAATTTTCACTTTTTTTACAACATTCACTAGAATGAATGTTCATAATTAGAATGGGTGCAAAAAACAGCACAAAAAATGCTCACGGCTAACGCGTTTTTGAATTTTCACATTTTTGCCATTTTTTCGTCAAAAAACGTGTGTTATAACTCATAAAAAAAATCGAGGTTTTGTGAAGCATTTAATTTTCACTTTTTTTACAACATTCACTAGAATGCATGTTCATAATTGGAATGGGTGCAAAAATCAGCACAAAAAATGCTCACGGCTAACTCGTTTTTGAATTTTCACATTTTTGCCATTTTTTCGTCAAAAAACGTGTGTTATAACTCATGAAAAAAAATCGAGGTTTTGTGAAGCATTTAATTTTCACTTTTTTTACAACATTCACTAGAATGCATGTTAATAATTAGAATGGGTGCAAAAAACCGCACAAAAAATGCGCACGACTAACTCGTTTTTGAATTTTCACATTTTTGCCATTTTTTCGTCAAAAAACGTGTGTTATAACTCATGAAAAAAAATCGAGGTTTTGTGAAGCATTTAATTTTCACTTTTTTTACAACATTCACTAGAATGCATGTTCATAATTAGGATGGGTGCGAAAAACTACACAAAAAATGCCAACGTCTAACGCGTTTTTGAATTTTCACATTTTTGCCATTTTTTCGTCAAAAAACGTGTGTTATAACTCATGAAAAAAAATCGAGGTTTTGTGAAGCATTTAATTTTCACTTTTTTTACAACATTCACTAGAATGCATGTTCATAATTAGAATGGATGCAAAAAACAGCACTAAAAATGCTCACGACTAACTCGTTTTTGAATTTTCACATTTTTGTCATTTTTTCGTCAAAAAACGTGTGTTATAACTCATGAAAAAAAATCGAGGTTTTGTGAAGCATTTAATTTTCACTTTTTTTACAACATTCACTAGAATGCATGTTCATAATTAGAATGGATGCAAAAAACAGCACAAAAAATGCTCACGACTAACTCGTTTTTGAATTTTCACATTTTTGCCATTTTTTCGTCAAAAAACGTGTGTTATAACTCATGAAAAAAAATCGAGGTTTTGTGAAGCATTTAATTTTCACTTTTTTTACAACATTCACTAGAATGCATGTTCATAATTAGGATGGGTGCAAAAAACAGCACAAAAAATGCTCACGACTAACTCGTTTTTGAATTTTCACATTTTTGCCATTTTTTCGTCAAAAAACGTGTGTTATAACTCATGAAAAAAAATCGAGGTTTTGTGAAGCATTTAATTTTCACTTTTTTTACAACATTCATTAGAATGCATGTTCATAATTAGGATGGGTGCAAAAAACAGCACAAAAAATGTTCACGGCTAACGCGTTTTTGAATTTTCACATTTTTTGGTCAAAAAACGTGTATTATAACTCATGAAAAAAAATCGAGGTTTTGTGAAGCATTTAATTTTCAATTTTTTTACAAAATTCACTAGAATGCATGTTCATAATTAGGATGGGTGCGAAAAACAGCACAAAAAATGCCCACGTCTAACGCGTTTTTGAATTTTCACATTTTTGCCATTTTTTCGTCAAAAAACGTGTGTTATAACTCATGAAAAAAAATCGAGGTTTTGTGAAGCATTTAATTTTCACTTTTTTTACAACATTCACTAGAATGCATGTTCATAATTAGGATGGGTGCAAAAAACAGCACAAAAAATGCTCCCGGCTAACGCGTTTTTGAATTTTTACATTTTTGCCATTTTTTCGTCAAAAAACGTGTGTTATAACTCATAAAAAAAATCGAGGTTTTGTGAAGCATTTAATTTTCACTGTTTTTTATGCCTATCAAATGGCCGGGAATTAAAAGCGTGCCGAGAATTAAGGTTCAATTTTCACGCCTATCAAATGGCCATTTTTAAAAATTTTCTAACTTTCCCATTTTTTACACCATTAATTACATAGCAAATAACCAATTTATATGAGTGCAAAACAGGCACAAAAACATCAAACGACGACGAATTTTTCAAACTCGCAATTTTGGCAAAAAAAACGTACGCTATAAATCACAAAAATTCATTATTTTTCAAAATTTTGTACTTTTCATTTTTTGACATCATTTATTAGATACCACTTCATCATTTGATATGTGTGCAAAACATGCACAAAAAGGGTCAACGATACCAATTTTTGAACTTTGCCATTTTGGCCAAAAAATGTGTGTATAACTCACAAAATGGTCATTTTTCAAAATTTTTTAACTATTCCTTTTTTACATCATTCATTAAATAGCACGTCATCTATTGATATGAGTGCAAAACTGGCACAAAAACGGCCACAGACGACCAATTTTCAAACTTGCCATTTTGGCCAAAAAAGCATGTGCATAACTCACAAAAATTTGTCCTTTTTAAAAATTTCTAATTTTCCCTTTTTTCATAAAATTCATTAGATAGCACATCGTCATTTGATATGAATGCCAAACAGGCACAAAAACGGCCAACGACAACCAATTTTTGAAACTTGCCATTTTTGCTTAAAAAACATGTGCAACCCACAAAATGGTAATTTTTTAAAATTTTCTAAATTCACTTTTTTTACACCACTAAATAGATAGCACATCGTCTATTGATATGAGTGCAAAACAGGCACAAAAATAGCCAACGAGAACCATTTTTTCAAACTTGCTATTTTGGACAAAAAAACGTGTGCTATAACTCACAAAAATTGGTCATTTTAAAAATTTTCTAACCTTGCCATTTTTTCACACCTTTCATTAGATAGCACATCGTCATTTGATATGAGTGCAAAATAGGTACAAAAACTGCCAACGACACCCAATTTTTAAAATTTGCCATTTTTGCCAAAAAAACGAGTGTTATATAACCCCAAAAAATGGTAATTTTTCAAAATTTTCTAACTATTCCTTTTTTACACCATTATTTAAATAGAACATCATGGATTGATATGAGTGTAAAACAGACACAAAAACAGTCAAGGACGACCAATTTTTAAATATTGTCATTTTGGCAAAAAAAACGTGTGTTATGAATCACAATATTGTTCATTTTTAAAAATTTTAAAGTTTAAATTTTTTCACACAATTCATTGTATAGCACATCGTCATTTTATATGAGTACAAAACAGCCACAAAAACTGCCAACGACTGCCAATTTTTGAAACTTGCCAGTTTGGCCAAAAAACGTGTGCTATAACCCAAAAAAATGGTCATTTTTTAAAATTTTCTAACTTTACTTTTTTTTTACACCATTCATTAGATAGCTTATCGTCATTTAATATGAGTGTAAAATAGGCACAAAAACGACCAATGACAGCCAATTTTAGAAACTTGCCATTTTTGTCAAAAAAACATATGCTAAACACACAAAAATAGTAATTTTTCAAAATTTACTAACATTCTCTCTTTTTTTACACCATTAATTAGATAGTACATCGTCAATTATATAAGTGCAAAAGAGGTAATAAAAGGACCACAGACGACCAATTTTTGAAAATTGCCATTTTTCCTAAAAAACGTGTGTTATAACCCACAAAAATGGTCATTTTCAAAATTTTCTAACTCTTCTTTTTTAACACCATTAATTAGACAACACATCATCAATAGATATGAATGAAAAATAGGCACAAAAATGACCAACGATAACCAATTTTTAAAACTTGCCATTTTGGGAAAAAATTATGTGCTATAACTCACAAAAATTGGCCATTTTCAAAATTTCTAACTTTCCCACCAGCCAGGAAACACTTAGTTAGGAAGCTTACTAATTTCCCTAGAGGCTCTTTCCCAATCCAATATCGAGGAATCCCTCTCCACTACAAAAGAATCCCTTCAGCTAGCTATGGGCCTCTTATATAGAAAATCACCCAAAAAATCATATCATGGAGTGTCAAGCTCCTGTCCACAGGTGGGAGAATTACCCTCTTTCAGAGTGTCCTTGCATCACTTCCTTTCTACACCCTTATGAGTTTGCACCCCCCAAAGCAAACAATAAACCAAATTGAGTCTCTAATGTCTAACTTCCTGTGGTCGGCTATGGATAGAAGCCCAAAACGTCACTGGATTAAATGGGACACACTATGTTCTGATAAGGATCAAGGGGGACTGGGTTTCAGGAACCTTAATGACATAGCCTTAGCTCAATCTTTTAGGCTATGGTGGAGATTCAGGCTAGGGAATACCTTGTGGTCTAAGTTTTTGAAGGCTAAATATTGCCCATCCTCTCACCCTCTAGAATGTGTCCCACATAGAGGTATATCTACCACATGGAGATGGCTGCTCTTAGTGACCCATGAAGTAGAGAATCATATAGCAATGGAGGTGGGGGTTGGGGATTGCAACCTTTTTTTTGATAAATGGAACTCTAGAAGCAGTCTCTTTGATCTGTTCAACCTATCAGGCCCTGTTAAAGTTAGAGAGGTCCTAGATCAGTCAGGTTGGAACTTTCAAAGGCTGAAAGAGCTCTGCCCTCAGGTCCCAATGGACTTCTTCTCATCCCCACATTCTTTGCATCCTGATAAAGAGGATGTCCTGATCTGGAGACTATCAGATTCTGGTACTTTCTCCAATCAATCTGCCTATAGACATATTAGAGGACCACAAGAGTCTCCTGCTCCCTTGTCCAGATTTTATTGGGACCCTTCCCTTCCCACTAAGGTCTCTTTTTTTATGCTCAGGTTGGTCTCCTATAGAATTCCCATTGGTCACAACCTGTATAGAGTAGGTATTCTGGGTCCCTTTGTATGCCCTTTCTGCAATAATAATGCTGAATCAGTTAGTCATCTGTTCAACAATTGCCCTAGTACTATCGGAATTTGGAAAATATTTGGGGCAGAGGTGGGTATTACTGACCACCCCCAGAGCATCATGCGCACACTCAACAGATGGTGGAGCACAAAAGGTACGTCTGAACCTCAATCTTTTGCTTTAAAAATCTGCCCTCCCTTGATCTGTTGGCACATTTGGAAATTCAGAAATAAAATAGTGTTTGATAATGCCAAGTTTAACCTGGAAGCTATTATTTCTAACATATTTACAATGTTCAAGGACATAGCTAGCATTAAATTCCAGACTAGTCATTTTGGGGAAATGGACTGGAATCACTTTTGGACCACAGTCCTCAAAATAAGGAGGAAAGTCCTCTTATTCTATGTCAAGTGGTACCCTCCAGATCAGGATTCAGTCAAGATGAATATAGCAGTTACTAAGGTGGAAAACAGCTTCCAAGAAAGTGGTATTGTGAGGGACTACCAAGGTAATGTAATATTTTATATTCCTATCCTTGTTGGTGATTCTAATGTGCAGGCAGCAGCCATGGTTTGTAGCAGAGGGATTGCAACTTGCAAGGCGATGGGGCATTGCAAAATTATTCTAGAAACTGATGTACAGGATCTGGTAGTTAGCTTGACAAGGAGAACTGGAACACATTGGCAATGGTCAGAAATGCTGGAATCAATTAGGAGTCAAACACATCTGAAACTTATTCGCAAAGAAGTTAACAAGCCAGCAAAATGGCTGACCACAAATACTCCAACAGACCAGGGTGGAAGAGTCATCGCTAGGCTGCTGAAATCAGACATTCTGAATCTCCCATACATCATCCGAAAAAGATCCAAATATTACTCCATCCCTTAGAAAACATGCTGAGAGGCTTACTGAATATCCCCTACAGTACTCAGGTAAATTTCCAAAGAGGTCTAACCAGCTGGCCCTCTATAGCACAGGTATCCATAGTCACAGTTTGGGAAGGCCCCAGCCTGCAGATGCTAGGGCTGGTTTGCCTAGATTTTGTAAATGGCCCCAATCTGCTGAAGTTAGGGTTGGTTTGTCACTTTGTAAATGGTCCCAACCTACTGCAGTTAGGGTTGGTTTGCCACTTGTGGATTGTATGAGGTTGTCCAAAGGTAAGATGGAAGAACAGCGCAGTTGGTGCAAGAAGTAGAGTTTCAGGTTGGTTGGCAATCATGCAAGAACCCATCTAGTTAGGGAAATAGGCTCACCTGGTCAAGGAAGAACTGCCTCATCGAACCATGCAAATTCAGTAACCCTGCCTAGAAGACAAAACGAAACAGCTACAGTAAGAGGCAGAATCAAGAACTTGAGAGGAGGCAGCTTGCTGATCTTCCAAGTAGCTCTTAGAATATGTAAATTCCTTGTCCCGATTATAAGGGATCTTTTGTCACTCCTTATGCACAAAGGAGTCTTTTGTACACTAAGTTTTAGGGTAGGCTCAAAATGCAAAAGTGTAAATGGAGGAAGTCCTCCAAGTTTATGCACTTTTAATACCCTATTGAACTTGGCTTCATTAGGCTATAGGCTTGTAAATGGAGCTAAGGTCAAAGGGCTCTCTTTATGTAAGGGTTGTTTTAGGGTATGTCCATCACTCACCAAAGATTTGAATAAAATAGGGAGTGGCGACCCACCTCAAGAGGAGGTTATGCCAAACTAAAAAAAACGAGTGCTGTAACTCACAAAAATTGGTCATTTTTCAAAATTCGTAACTTTCCTATTTTGTTCACACAATTCATTATATAGCACTTAGTCATTTAATATGCATGCAAAACATGCACAAAAACGGCCAAAGATGACCAATTTTTGAAATTTGCCATTTTGGCCAAAACATTTTGTGCTAAACTCACAAAAATGGTTATTTTTCAAAATTTTATAACTATCCCTTTTTTATACCATTAATTAGATAGCAAATTGTCAATTATTATAAGTGTAAAATAAGCACAAAAACGGTCAACAACGACCAATTTTTCAAACTTGCTATTTATGCCAAAAACACATGTACTATAACTTACAAAAATTTGCCATTTTTCAAAATTTCTAACTTTTTTTTACGCCATTCATTATGTAGCACATCCTCATTTAATATGAGTGCACAACAGTTAAAAAACGGTCAACGACGACCAATTTTTGAAACATGCCATTTTGGCAAAAAAATGTGTATAACCCAAAAACATTGGTCATTTTTCAAAAAATATAACTTTTCCTTTTTTTACACAATTTATTAGATAGCACAACGTCAATTGATATGAGTGAAAAAGAGGCACAAAAATGGTCAACGACATCCAATTTTTCAAACTTGCCATTTTGGCCAAAAAACGTGTGCATAACTAACAAAAATTGGTCATTTTTAAAAATTTCTAACGTTCCCTTTTTTCACAACATTCATTAGATAGCACATCATCATTTGATATGAGTGCAAACCAGGCACAAAAATGGCCAACGACAACCAATTTTGGAAACTTGCCACTTTTACCAAAAAAACGTGTGCTATAACCCACAAAAATGGTAATTTTTCAAAATTTTCAAAATTCCCTTTTTTGATACCATTAAACAGATAGCACATCAACAATTGATATGAGTGCAAAATAGGCACAAAAACAGGCAATGATGACCAATTTTTGAAAATTTTCATTTGACCAAAAAAATGTGTGTTATAACTCACAAAAATTGGTCATCTTTCAAATATTCTAACTTTCCTGTTTTTTCATACCATTCATTATATAGCACTTTATAATTTGATATGCATGCAAAACATGCACAAAAAAGGCTAACGACGACTAATTTTTGAAACTTGCCATTTTGGCCAAAGAAACGTGTGTTATAACCAACAAAAATGGTCATTTTTCAAATTTTTATAACTATCCCTTTTTTTACACCATTAATTAGATAGAACATCATCAATTGATATAAGTGCAAAATAGACACAAAAACAGCCAACGACGACCAATTTTTCAAATTTACCATTTTTGCAAAAAAAACTCGTGCAACTCACAAAAATTGGTCATTTTTCAAAATTTCTAACTTTTCCTTTTTTTCAAACCATTCATTAGATAGCACATCGTCATTTTATATGAGAGCAAAACAGTCATAAAAATGGCCAACGACGACCAGTTTTTGAAACATGCCATTTTGGCAAAAAAAAAATGTGTGCTATATAACCCAAAAAATGGTCATTTTTCTTAATTTTCTAGCTTTCCCATTTTTCACAACATTCATTAGAAAACATATCATCAATTGATATCAGTGTAAAAAATGCACAAAAACGGCCAACGACGACCAATTTTTGAAATTTGCCATTTTTGCCAAAAAAACGTGTGTCATAACCCACAAAAATGGTAATTTTTCAAAAATTGCAAAATTGTCTTTTTTTTACACCATTAAATAGATAGCACATTGTCAATTTATATGAATGCAAAGCAGGCACAAAAACGGCCTATGATGACCAATTTTCCAAACTGAATGTTCTGAATTTTAATGGTGCTTATGTCAAGAAGGAAGATGCAATTGGATTGGCATCTGCTATTGGTCTTGCGACACCAGAACTTCTCTGTAGAGTCTATTTGGTACTTATTTAACAGGTGAATGATTGTGGTCAGCCTATACTTTTGCATATATCTCCTCCTTATGAAAACGGATTACAGGTTTAGGGATATTAGGGATTGAGATTTGATGTAACTTGATTACCTTTTTGTGGTGATCAAATTAGATAGAATCTTAATCCCATCATATATTTCGAGTTTCTATGTAATGGAGTAGTACTCCAACTTTGTTGTACTAACTTTTGTAAAAGCCCTTGGGTATATCCAGGACCTTTTTTGCTTGCAATAAATGAAATATGTTCGGTTAAAAAAAAGACAAAAAAAAGTGTACTATAACTCACAAAAATTGGTCACTTTTCAAAGTTTCTAACTTTCTCACTTTTTCACACCATTCATTAAATTGCACTTCGGCATTTGATATGCGTGCAAAACACGCACAAAAAAGGCCAACGATGACCAATTTTCGAAACTTGTTATTTAGGCATAAAAAACGTATGTTATAACCCACAATATTGTCATTTTTCAAAATTTACTAACTATCCCTTTTTCACACCATTAATTAGACAGTACATAGTCAATTGATATAAGTGCAAAATAGGCACAAAAATAGCCAATGACGACCAGTTTTTAAAACTTGTCATTTTGGGAAAAAAATGTGTGCTATAAATTACAAAAATTGGTCTTTTTTAAAAATTTATAAGTTTCAATTTTTTTTTCATAGCATCCATTAGATAGCATATTGTCAATTGATATGAGTGCAAAACAGGCACAAAAAAGGCCAACAATGACCAATTATTCAAACTTGCCATTTTGTCTAGAAAACGTGTGCATAACTCATAAAAGTTGGTTATTTTTTAAAATTTTTAACTTTCCCTTTTTTTCACGACATTCATTAGATAACACATCTTTATTTGGTATGAGTACCAAATAGGCAAAAAAACGGCCAACCATAACCAATTTTTTAAACTGGCCATTTTTGCCAAAAAAAACGTGTGTTATAACCCACAAAAATTTTAATTTTTCAAAATTCATTTTTTCACACTATTAAATAGAGAGCACATCCTCAATTGATATGAGTGCTAAACAGGCTCAAAAATAGGCAACAACGACTAATTTTTCAAACTTGCCATTTTGACAAACAACACGTGTGCTATAACTCACAAAAATTGGTCATTTTTAAAAATTTCTAACTATCCCATTTTTTCACACCATTCATTAGATAGCACTTTGTCATTTGATATGCGTGCAAAACATGCACAAAAAAGGCCAACGATGACCAATTTTTGAAACTTGTCATTTTAGTCAAAAAAACGTGTGCTATAACCCACAAAAATGGTCATTTTTCATAATTTTCTAACTATCTCTTTTTTATACCATTAATTAGATAGAACATCGTCAATTGCTATGAGCGCAAAACAGGCACAAATACGGCCAACAGTGACCAATTTTTAAATCTTGTCATTTCGACAAAAAAAACGTGTGCTATAACTCCCAAAAATTAGTTATTCTTAAAAAAATTTCAAGATTAAATTTTTTTCACACCATTCATTAGATAGCATATCGTCATTTTATATGAATGCAAAAATCACAAAAACAGCCAACGACATCCAATTTTTTAAACTTGCCATTTCGGCAAAAAAAACACGTGCTATAACCCACAAAAATAGTAATTTTTCAAAATTTTCTAGCATTCCCCTTTTTTGTACCATTAATTAGATAGCACATCATCAATTGATATGGATGAAAAACAGGCACAAAAACGACCACTGACGACCAAATATTGAAACTTGACATTTTGCCTAAAAAAGTGTTATAACCCACAAAAATGATCATTTTTCAAAATTTTCTAACTTTCCTTTTTTTTGCACCATTATTTAGAAAGCATAGCGCCAAATTATATAAGTGCAAAACAGGCACAAAAACGGCCAATGACGACCAATTTTTCAAATTTACCATTTAGGCAAAAAAACGTGCTATAACTCACAAAAATTTGTCATTTTTCAAAATTTCTAACTTTCCCATTTTTTTCACACCATTCATTATATAGCACTTTTGTCATTTGATATGCGTGCAAAACATGCACAAAAACGGGCAACAACGATCAATTTTTAAAACTTATCATTTTGGCAAAAAACCTGTGCTTACTCACAAAAATTGGTCATTTTAAAAAAAAATTTAAGTTTCAATTTTTTCACACAATTCATTAGATAGCACATTATCATTTGATATAAGTGCAAAGCAGTCACAAAAACAGCCAACGACAGCCAATTTTTGAAACTTGCCACTTTGGCCAAAAAAATGTGTACTATAACCCACAAAAATGGTAATTTTTTAAAATTTTATAACATTCCCTTTTTAACACCATTAATTAGATAGCACGTCGTCAATTGATATGAGTGCAAAATCGGCACAAAAACGACCACCGATGACCAATATTTTAAACTTGGCATTTTTGCCAACAAAATGTGTGTTATAACCCACAAAAATGGTCATTTTTCAAAATTTTCTAACTTTCCCTTTTTTACACCATTAATTAGATAGCACGTCGCCAATATATATGAGTTTAAAACAGGCAAAAAAATGGCCAACGGCGACCAATTTTTCAAACTTTCCATTTTGGCAAAAAAAAACGTGTGTTATTACTCACAAAAATTGGTCATTTTTAAAAATTTCTAACTTTTACATTTTTTTCACACCATTCATTAGATAGAACTTCGTCATTTGATATGCGTGCAAAACATGCATAAAAATGGCCAACGATAACCAATTTTTGAAACTTGCTATTTTGGCAAAAAAAATGTGTGCTATATAACTAATAAAAATTGGTCATTTTTTAAAATTTATAACTTTCTCTTTTTTCATACTATTCATTAGATAGCACATCGTCATTTGATATGAGTGCAATATATTCACAAAAACAGCACACGTCGACCAATTTTTCAAACTTGCCATTTTGGCAAAAAAAAACATGTGCTATAACCCACAAAAATGTTAATTTTTTTTTTAAAAAAAAATCTAACTTCCTTTTTTGACACCATTAATTAGATAGCACATTGTCATTTGATATAAAAGCAAAACAGTCACAAAAACAGGCAATGATGACCAATTTTTCAACTATTTTTACCAAAAACACGTGTGTTATAACTCACAAAAATTGGTCATTTTTCAAAATTTCTAACTTTCCTTTTTTTCATACCATTCATTAGATAGCACATTGCTATTTGATTTTAAAGCAAAATAGGTAAAAAAAACGTTCAACGATTACTAATTTTTTAAACTTGTTATTTTGGCAAAACAAAACGTATGCTATAACTAACAAAAATTGGTCATTTTTCAAAATCTATAACTTTTTCTTTTTTCACACCATTCATTAGATAACACATCGTCATTTTACATGAGTGCAATAGTCACAAAAACATCACACGACTACCAATTTTTGAACTTTGCCATTTTGGCCAAAAACATATGTGCTGTAACCCACAAAAATGGTAATTTTTCAAAATTTTCTAACTTTCCCTTTTTTTATACTAATAATTAGATAGCACATGAGTGTAAAACATGCACAAAACAGCTAAAATCAACTTTTGAAACTTGCCATTTTGGCCAAAAAATGTGTGTTATAACTCACAAAAACGGTAATTTTTTAAAATTTTCTAACTATCCCTTTTTTACACCATTAATTAGATAGCACATCGTGAATTTATATGAGTGCAAAACAGGCATAAAAACAGTCAACGACGACCAATTTTTTAAACTTGCCATTTTGGCCAAAAACACGATTACTCACAAAATTTGTCATTTTTCAAAATTTCTAACTTTTTCTTTTTTTCACACCATTTCTTAGATAGAACATCGTCATTTAATATGAGAGCAAAATGACGACCAATTTTTGAAACTTGTCATTTTGGCCAAAAAAACGTGTGATATATAACTCTAAAAAATTGGTTAGTTTTTAAATTTTATAACTTTTTATTTTTTCACACCATTCATTAGTTGACACATCGTCATTTGATATAAGTGCACTGCTTGTATTATGGTGTCTACATATGTAAAAGTATTGGGACCAACAGAACATCCAAGATCTGCAATTGCGAAGACTTGCGAATGTTTCTCTAGTTCAAGAATCTCAATAACACTTTGGCATATGAACATCTTTGCCTGGTCTGCAGCTTGTTTCTGTTAAAAAAATGCATTCAAATAATTTCAAGTGAATTAAGATCAAGGGACTTGTTTATATGATGAAATCATACAAAACAATGCCTTTTCACCCAATGGGGAATTGCCCCCATTGCCCCCACTTTGTCTCTATATTATATAAAGAAATTGGTTTTTTTTTTATCTTTTTCTCTATTGGTCAAGATGTAAATAAATTTAAGTAAGTTATTAAAAATAAACTTAAATACAAAAACTTTGTTCTTATCCTATACAAAAAAAAAGATAATGTAATATTTTTAATTTCTATATCTTTCCCCACATCGGTCAAGTAGATAAATTTAAGTAAGTTATTAAAAATAAGCGTAAATACATGCCATTTGTTCCTATTCAAGAAAAGATAATGTAATCTTTTAAAAATAAAATAATTCTTCTCCCTTTGTTTCTAATAGAAAAGATATGAATAATTGAGCAAATTATTAAAAATAAATACTCAATATAATTGTACCATCTCCATTAAAATGGCAAAATAAGAGATAAAATTTCATTTTCTCTGTTAACTACCATAAAAAAATTATTAGATTTTGTGATAATATTAAAATAATAAAATAAGTAAGAAGACAAATTAGTAGAAATATTAAAACTCAAAAAAAAGTAAACACTTGTAAATTAAATTTTCTTTAACCTCACCTGTACTTTATTTACTATAGTTTATTTTAAAAAGTTCAAAATATCTAACATACATAATGAAATCCATTTTATTTAGTGCACCATAATCATTAGTTTATTTATACAGTAGTTTTGGGTACTTATTTAATAAACTTGTTAAGCATCTAATTTTATTTTCTCTCTTAATTTTCTAAACATATTTGAAAATAAATAATTTTAATCAAAGACATAAATATGGATATAATTTTTAAAAAAATTATAGAAGACAAATTGTGTATCTATTAATGAAGATGATTTATTAAATCAAAATTTAAATAGAGATTTTACATTAGTGAATTGATATGCCAATAACTTATATGTCATATCTAGAATTTTATATAGCATAGTTAGAATATAAATTTTGTGTTATTTATTTTTTTATTTTAGCAAAAATGAGGATTTTTTTTTTATTTTGATTCAATCAACTATAATACAAGTATTAAGGGATTAAATTATATTTTTTTTAGAAGAGAACAAAAGTATTTGTCTAATATCACATAATTAAGGCTCTGTTTGGATGGCCTCTTTTTTGCAATTTATTTCACAATTGCAAAATGAGGTGTTTGTTTTGTTCAACTTTTTCATCAAAATTTTTAAAACACAAAACAATGGTACAGTAATTATTTTTGCTACAGTAATTTTTATAAATAAAATATAGAATTTGAATTTGAATTTTAAATTTTAATAATAAACAATTCTTCCTAATACACTTCTCACCAAAATAAACTAATAAAATACTAATTCAAATTTAAATTTCAAACTTTTATTAATAAAAAAATCTTTAATACAAATACCAACAAAATAAAATCATTCATTCCAAACACTCTCAAAATATTCTTTTCTCATAACAAATCCCCAGAAAAAAAATTTCATGATATAATCCAAAAATAGCTTGTCCAAACGGAGCCTAACTAATTTAGTTAAGCGTAGTTTACAAAATTAAAATATAACTATACAGTGTTGCCCCATTATAAATATTTTTTTAGCTCCGCCACTGTTTTCACCTCATATATATATATATGATGGGATATTTGAATATTGAATGACAAAGTACAAGAATTGAAAAACAAAGTATAATTAAATTTCAGAATTAATAATAGAGGTGATCCTAGCAGGACCTGGAACTTGGAATTTTTGGAGTAGCTATTAGGGCCTTCTCCACCCTCATTGTGATAGAGTACTTCTCCATTAATTCCTTGGTCTGCCTTTGTCAAGATAGTGATTTTCTTTGGTATCTTTGAATACTCACTCCATGACTAAATTATTGGAAGCATGGTTTATAATTTTTCATTTTTTTCAAATACATTGGATCAAGAGAAACCCTGATCGATCTTCTATCTTTATTTTTACTTGTCAATGAAAGTTCTGTTGGCTGTCTCGATGGGAGTACTACCATTTTAGTTATGGCAGTTTCTGCAGTTTATATATATCTTATTCTCCTTTTCCATATGTATCTAATTTATTTCCTGACCTTGTACTCTTGATGAATCAATTTGTTAAAAAAAAAAACTACATTTTATTGAAATTTAGTAATTTAGACAATTTCCCTCTTTAATCAAACAATTCAAAGGGCTGATTAGATGCACTCATTAAATTTGTGGTCATTAGGTTTAACACTAACTTTCTTAAATTTACAAGTAAAAAGGAGTCAAAAGACACATTTTTTTTTATTGATATGAGATCCTCTATTTAATGTTATTCTCTCTCATTCTGTATAATACTTAAAACGACGTATTAAGATTAAAATCACGTTGTAAGATTCACTTATATCTGAATTAGGGTTTAGGATTTGTACATTTGATTATAGTGATATTTATATTTTAGTTTCTGGTTTTAGTAAAACGACATTGTTTTGAGTATTTGAAAAAAATAAGACGGAATAATTTTAAACAAAAGGATTCGTTTTCTTTTTTATGGTCCCAAATTCCATCAAATTTCTAATTTAGAACCAATGATTTTAACAATTTGAACTCCATCCTTATTTCACATTCCCACATCGACTTTGCATAAATCAATGACAACTTTAAATACGTTATTGCCACACTGTGGGCCACTCTACTGCAGACGAAGTGAAAGGGTTTGGGTCCACTGTCATGGTGGGCCACAGAGCTCAGGAAAGTCCCCGGGCCACAACTGCAGAGATGCAGGCTCGGAAACGAGTACTCTTCCATGGGCTTAGGGAGTTCAATCCCATTCGTGGGATGGGCTGAGACAAGTGTGGAGCCTTTGAACCCCTGCCCAGAAGAATCTTGGCCAGTAAACAGTTATTCACTTGGTCCATTGAGACTAACAGAACGGGGCTTACGATCTGCAGTATCTTCTTTTTCCTTTTTTTCTTAATTAATTTTTTGTTCAATTCAGCATAAAAATTCACTCTTTAATTTATGGAATAAAAGTTTCACAAATGGATCCAAAGGGAGTTTGAAAATATCATTTATATTGCAACTACGCATTGTATGAAATTCAAAGGGAGCCGAGCACGAGCTTATTCATGAACGTTCGAGTAACGTTCTTGTGTCTTGTTGTGAATTCAAAGGAAAATGAAAAAACGAAATGAAAATCAATACAATAGTGTACAAAGACTTGTGCAGAGTTGCACAAACATTGCTTGCATTGCACATAATCTCAGCAGTGATCAATTGCGTTTAGCAAGCAAGAACATGAACTCCACCTTGTCAACACGAGTAAACTCAGGAGTCTTCATGAAATTTTCAAGTTTCTGTGGAAACCTGTCAAAGATTTCATCCACGACCTTAGAGCCAAAGTGTTCACAAAAGAGGACTCCTAGTACTGCTCTCATATGTGCCTTATAGAACTGCACATCTTCAAGGGTGCTAAGCCTTGGTTGAATGTAAATTTCTTGACATCTTTCAATGTTCAGCTTCTTGTTACTTGAAACCAATTCTTTCACTTCAGAGGTTGTAGGATAGAAAATTGGTAAATTGAAGGAGTTAACAAGATCTTCACTGATTATATTCTGCAACGATCAATTTAGATAAAGTCATGATATGATCATGAGTAATAATGAATGCAGGAAGAAGAACAATTTAATAATATAGATCTTACCTCCTTCACCATATCATTAAGTGCATCGCCAAAACATTCAAACGCATGAATTGCAGTTGTTTTTGAAGGAAGTGTGCCCTCTTCCCTGCAAGGCATTAAAATGATCAACAATCCATTTGGGACGAGTTCTTCTGTCCTTGCCTTGAGGAAATCCTTCATGTCACTGAAAAACTGAGCTCTGAAAGCCTCAATCACTTGAGTTGAGCTCCTTACGTATGTGATTTTCCCTTTGTTCCATGCTGGTGAATCCTCCTTCGTTACCTCCTCAGGGATCTTTGAGAGCCAGTGAAGAGCAAAAACTGAATGCATCAAATTCATCGCTGATTTAGGGAAAAGTCGGCCATGATAAGAGCCTGGAACTCCAGCTGCAAAGTACTGTCTGTCAGCAGGAAGTGCTTTGAAGAGAGTATTAAAGTCGTTGTTAACTAGATCATTAAAGAAGACATGGAATTCTGGGATTTTGGCATCAGGGCTATCAATATACTTGTGCTGCACTGCTTCTATTATGGTCTTGACACATGAAAATGTGTTGGGACCGACTGAACATCCAAGGTCAGCAATAGAGAATACTTTTGATTGATTTTCTACTTCAAGATTCTCTATAATGCTGTTCATCATGAGGATCTTTCCCGCTTCAAATACATTTTCCTGCAATCAACAAGAGTATGTACGTACCTTCAAGAATTTTTATGCATGAAAGCTAAGAGCTATATAGAAAGGACAGGAACAAATGTAAGCTTGTATGAATATCTAAAGTTTGTTTCAATTAATAGAGATCATAGTGCATTAATCTGTAGTAGTGCACATAGTCACATACTATAAGCATGCATGAAACTTAAGTTTCAAGCAAGAATGAATGCTAGCTTGTGATGAAATTAATTAAAATGAACTTTAGAGTAGAAAATTTAGGCCTCAAGGTCACCAGTACTACTGTACCTGGATCTTTGAATTTTTAAAGTAGCTGTTTGGGCCTTCTCCACAATTCATTGCCAAAGAGTTCTCCATTTCTTGTGTTGGTTCTCAAAATCCCTGTAAATCAACACCTTAAATCCCTCAACTTTCAGGCACACAAAATTTAAAAGAATGCAATGTGGAGCTATCAAAGAAGTACAGCTCAAGCAAAGTTGAGAATAATTCATTAAATTAACAAGACTGCCGAATTAATGTTGCATCATCCATCCAAGCATCAGGGATTATTTCTATAAACACAACTTGTCAACTCTAACACAGATCACATATATATACGTCATTAGTGCCTGTAACAAAAAATCTCTTAATCATTTCCAGATTATCAGTAATCAACAAAATTGCCCTTTTAATAATAATATCAAACGCAAAACAGAAATTGTTCAGTAGGGGTAATATATATTAAGAATTCAGAGTTGACTTACAACAATGGTTTTTTTTTTTTTTTATGTACTTGTTCACTTTCATTCTTCTTGTGTCTCTTCTACCATTTTCTTTCTATTATTTTACTCTGGCTTCTCAAGAAACACTATGCAATGATTGTTGATAGTCGTTCAGAATTCGACATTGTTTCAGTCATGGATACTATCAAGCTTTCATTCTTGGGAATCAACAGTAATACAAGTTTTAAAAAAAAATGTAAACATGGATCATGCATGGTCCATATGTTTACTTTACTGGACTACATTGATCATATAATTTCTATCTTCAATTTTCAGTTGAGTTCATGTGCATAAACCACAGAGTTGTAGCTGTTTTAACAAAAAAATGTGGAATGATCAACCGAAAGTCTCAAAGATAGGGGAAATATTGCAAAACTGGGGCAGTTAAACTTGGAGAATGAAAATGGAGATAAAATAAGAACATAGATGTGCAGAATTCCAAAACCATATCTGATGGGAATATGCCAACAAACAGAACGAATTCAAATATGTTCATCGTATATTCCACGAATTTCACAAAGATTACCTCACAGTCACAGCTTTGAAGCAAAAATTATAGGATCTTGGAGTGAATTAATCACAGCTCAAACAGTCCGAGTGTAATCACAAAGCGCAAAAACACTCAATTTTCACAACCCAAATCCCCTGAGTGATTTTGTGATTGAGAGAATATATTTTTTTGTAAGAGGAACCAAGCTATCTTTTTTCTTTTTGCGTTCTGAGCTTCTAAATAGCTCCCGAACGTGTCCAAGCGGTGAACCCGATTTTTAAATTACTCCAGAACGTGTCCAAGCGGTGAACCCGATTCCCGGTTGGACTTATCCTTAATTTCTCTTTTTCTTTTTCTTTTTTAATTAAGTTTCAAAAATCGGGTCGAGTCAGCCTATTTTTTCAACAATATCTTTACAGGATTGTTTAAGGTAAACTTCAGATAAACTAACTGCAATTGCCATAACAATTAAGAAGAAAGATGATAATGGGAGCAATATTAATGCCTGTCAATTAATATCAATTTTTTCGCCTTCTTGACACAAGAAATGAGTAAACAATTCTCAAAATGACGAACTCTTCGCAGGGAAAGCTTTAGACTTTAGGAATATAGAGGAATATTGTAGGCTCGAGTAGTTGTAATTTTAACTTGTAGTGTTGACACACTAACTACTTCGCCAGTGTCAACTTTGGCAGCGGCAACGAAGTCATGTCATATTTAAATAAGTTTCTTAATAATTTTTAAAGTTCTATTTTATTAGTTCAAAATGGTTAAACTAAATTATAATCAACAACAACAACATGACCTAAGCCTTTATCTTAATGGGAAAATCCTTTATAAAATTTCTAATATGACTAATATCATTTGAGTGACAGTTTTATGTCGGTTGCCAATTTGATGTAATTCTCCTCATTTTTCTGATTTTAAAATTGATTACTTATATGCGACAAGTTACTTATAATCTAACGGACTTATTAAGTTAAATTATAATTAACTTGTAAAATTGTTAAGATATTGCATATCCCTTAATTTGTAATGTTGAGGTATGGAGTGGCACAAATTACTTGTTCAATGGTGTAAAAGGTTTGATAAGTTAATGCTAAGGGGAAAAAATGTATATGTCTACATGTCTCCACCATTGCAGAAGGACCCTTGTAAAAATATGTGTTTATAGTGAAAATGTATGGATTGATTCTGAGTGTCAATCTGTCATAAACAGAAAGACTACATGAGTCTTTTTTCATGCCTTTGGTGAAACAGAAAGACTAAAATAGTAAAGACAGGAGGAGAGACATGAAGGATTAGAAAATCTGCTTTTAGCAGAGACTATAGTACTTCCATTGCATTAACCAAATAAGATATGCAACTTGAGGGATTATGAAGTTGATTAAGTTGGAGTTTTTCATTCATCAATCATGTATTACATATGCTGAAATTGAAAAGCAAAACTAAAAATATTGAACCTTTGTACAAGAAGTTTCAGCTAAATTTCAAGATTCCACTAGGGTGGAACCCTCAAATACACCAGTAGATACCTTTGTTTTAGTCTAGGATTCACAATCTTATACATTACATCAAGATTTGAAGAGTTAAAACCTTGTCAAGGCTTAGGTTGTGCATAAATCGAAGCTCGAAATGCATGGCCACGCCACAAGGATTTTTCATTCACAAGCAGTTGCTCTAAGACGTCTACACGCACTGATTTGAACTGGAAGCTCTGATGCCAAAAACAAAAGAAACAAGTAATTTTGTAGAAAGATTTGTGCAGAGTTGCACAAGCATTGCTTACACATAATCTTAGCAGTCATCATTGCGTTTAGCAAGCAAGAACAGGTATTCCGATTTCTCAACACGAGTACAATCAGGAGTCTTGATGAAATTTTCAAGTTTCTGTGGAAACCTGTCAAAGGCTTCATCCACGAGCTTAGGCCCAAAGTGTTCACAGAGAAGGCCTTCTATTGCTGCTCTGATATGTGACTTGGAAAGCTGCATATCTTCAGGGGTGCCACTAAGCCTTGTCGGAAAGTAAACTTCTTGACATGTTTCAATGTTTAGATGCTTGTTACTTGAAACCACTTCTTTCACTTCAGAGGATGTAGGATAGAAAATCGGTATATTGAAGGAGTTAACAAGATCTTCACTGATTATATTCTGCAATGATCAATTTAGATGAAGTGATGACTAATAATGCATGCAGGAAGAAGAACATTTAATCATAATATAGATCTTACCTCCATCACCATATCATTAAGTGCATCGCCTAAACACTCAAAGACATGAATAGCAGTTGTGTTTGAAGGATGAGTACCCTCTGCCCTGCAAGGCATTAAAATGATCAATAATCCATTTGGGACTAGTTCTTCTGTCCTTGCCTTGAGGAAATCCTTCATGTCACTGAAAAATTGAGCTCTGAAAGCCTCAATCACTTGAGTTGAGCTCCTTACGTATGTGATTTTCCCTTTGTTCCATGCTGGTGAATCCTCCTTCGTTACCTCCTCAGGGATCTTTGTGAGCCAGTGAAGTGCAAAAACTGAATGCATCAAATTCATCGTTGATTTAGGGAAAAGTCGGCCCTGAAAAGAGCCTGGAACTCCAGCTGCAAAGTACTGTCTATCAGAAGGAAGTGCTTTGAATAGAGTATTAAAGTCGTTGTTAACTAGATCATTGAAGAAGACATGGAATTCTGGGATTTTTTCATCAGGGCTATTAATATACTTGTGCTGCACTGCTTCTATTATGGTCTTGACACATGAAAATGTGTTGGGACCAACTGAACATCCAAGATCTGCAATACAGAAAACTTTTGATTGATTTTCTACTTGGAGACTCTCTTTAATGCTGTTCGTTAAGAGTATCTTTACCCCATCAAATATATTTCCCTGCAATCAACAAGAATATAATTTTTATGCATGAAAAATATATAACTAAGAAAAAAAATACAGGAACAAATGTAAGCAGCAACGAATATCCAGTTTGTTTCATTAATAGAGATGATCATACTGCATTAGTGCACATAATATAAGCACAAAACTCAAGTTAATTTCGAGCATTAATGAATGATTGTGATGAAATTAAAACAAACTTTACAGTTGAAATTTAGGCCTCAAGATAACCATTAGTGTACCTGGATCTTTGAATTTTTAAAGTAGCTGTTTGAGCCTTCTCCACCATTCATTGCGAAAAAGTTCTCCATTCCTGCCTGATCTGTTGGTTCTCAAAATCCCTGTAGGTCAACACCTCAAATCCCTCAACTTTTAGGCACAAAATTCAAAACAAGGCAATGTGCAGGTATCAAAGAAAGTACGACCCAAGCAAAGCTGAGAATATATAATTCATTCAACTAACATGTAATAAATGCTCTCATTGTTTTTTTGTTAACTTTGGTGGCTTACGAAACTGAATCCAGTAAGCAAGTATTACGGATTTACGGCAGCGTACAAAAGCTTGCATCCGAGCCTTCAGCAATCTCTTCCAATTCTTTTGATCAAAATCTTTGTATAATTGGTTCTTTCAAATTTGTAAATATTTGTGCGGTTTGACTTTGCGTCTCTTTCTTTCATGACGTCCGAATAAAATAAATCCTTGTGTTTATTGTCTTATTTATTTTTCTATGATTAGAAATCTTTTATTTTTTTCAAACGAATAGCTGTCCTACTATTTTTTGGCCATTATACACTATGTGAGATTCGTTTTTTTTTCCTACTACCACCATCCAAGCAATATCAGAGATTATTTCTATAAACAACTTGTCTAGAGTCAACTCTAACACACACGCAAGTCATCAACAAAATTGTCCCTTTTAATATCAAAACACCAATCAGAAATTGTTCAGTAGGGATAACATAAAGAATTCAGATTTGACTAACAACAATGGTTTTTTTTTTTTTTTTCACTTTCATTCTTCTCTCATCAGTCGTTCAGAATCTAACATGTTTGCTCAGTCATGGATATTATCAAGCTTAATTTCTTGTGAATCAACAGTAATACAAGTAAAAAAAATGTAAACATCAAGGTTCGCCTGGTTTCTTTACTGGGTTGCATTGATATAATTATTGTCTTGAAGTTTCAGTTGAGTTCGCGTGCAACATGCATGCAGGCCACTATGAGTTGTAGCTATTTTAACAAAAGTGGAATTAATGATCAGGGAAATTGCAAAACTGGGAATATATAGTTAAACTTGGAGGTTGAAAATGGAGATAAAATAAAGGCATACACACACGCAGAAACAACTCCAAAACCATATCTTCACTGGATTGTTTAAGTTTTATCTGCAATGGCCATAACAGACTGAAGGAATACAACAAACCGAATCATGCATATATTCATAAATATGTTAATTTATTCATTCATAAACAACACACTTACCTACCCAACTCAGGAGTATAATCAAAAGATGGAAAATACTCAATTTCCACAGCTCAATTCCCTCTTGACTGTGATTTTGTGAGAGTAGATTTATTTTTTTTCTTTTCTTTTTTTCCCACAGAAAAAACGCTGCTCGCTCTATTTTCTTTAGTGTGTTCATTCCAACATACAACAATTAAAGAAGAATGATGATAATGGGACAATGCATGTCAATATTATTTCTGAAAATGACGAAATCTTTACATATAGTTTGAAGAAGTTGATCAAGCAAAGCTTTTAGGCTCGAGTACTTTAGAATCAACATTGGTATATATCTTGTGAAGCGAGTTATAAGCTCAAATATTGCAGGATTTTAATAACTAATAAATTCTCAGTTTAATACATGAATTTGTTTTGCAGGATTTTTGTTTAGAATGAGAAATACGGTTCGCAGTTGTAAGCTCAAATATTGTTTTGACATACATCACATTCTTTACTAATTAAGAATAAAGAGCTAAAAGTATTGGAAAACATAAAATCTGTTCCTTTTCATGCCTCAGTTGTGAATAAATATTTCGAAAACATAAAACTTGTAGTGTTGACACACTGATTTGGCTGTGGCACATGCATAAGCTGGAGGTTGCCAATTGCCATGGCTCTTACTCTGGCTAAAAATAGAGCATGGCCACGAGACAAAGGATTCACAATCTTATATATCACATCAATATTTTAACACTCAAAAACTTCTCTAGGCTTATGTTGTGCATAAATTGAAGCACGAAATGCATAGCCACGAGACAAGGATTTTTCACTTTTTTAGACATAGTTTACTGTGATGCATATTTACAATTGAACTGAGCATAAAAAATAATAGAGAAAAAAATCAAAATAAACACGTTTTTTAACTGTCATTTTGAACCAAAATATGTGTGTTATAACCAATGTTTTGAAAATCGGACTAGACTACGAACCGGCTAGGCTAAGGAGTCAAGGGGTCAACTCGGACAAAAAACCGAATGGCATCATCATGACGTCATAAATAAATTTAAATATTAAATATATTAATAATCTTAAAAAATAATTTTATCTAACTATAAATGTTTATTAAATCATAATATCTCAAAATTTATGAAATTTTCTTTTATTTAAACATTTTACTCTTTTAACAAATGACTCAAAATGAAAATAAACCACATATATATTATTTAGTTATTGATTTATCTTAGTGAATTAATAAAGAAATTAAAGAGTATAATTTTATTCCTAAAAAATAGCAATAGGCCCAAATATATTAATATTGAACCCAACATTAAAAGGTAAAAGATAACATTTCAAAATCCAAAATTGACAATAGCCCATAAGTGTTATTGTGCTGAAATCCAAACTAATAATCAGCCCAAAAATAAAAAATAAAAGAAAAAAGAAAAAAAAAACGGTCAGAATCGGGTTTTTGACCAGTCAAACTGGTCAAACCTGGATTTTGACCGATTTTTTACATAAATGGTTTTGTAGAATAAATAGGACCGGTCCGGTTTTTAAAAAACTGGTTATAATCAATGAAAAATGGAGGTTTAATTGAAAATTTTAATTTTCACTTTTGGTGATAATGTTTACTAGAATGTATGTTCACAATCGATGTGGGTGCAAAAACCAGTTAAAAAAAATCGAAATCAACGCGTTTTTAAATTTTGTAATTTTTTTTTCTAAAATACATGTATTATAACCCACGAGAAATGAAAATTTGGTAAACAATTTAAATTTAACTTTTTTGGACACAGTTCACTAGGATGTATGTTCATAATTGAGGTTAGTGTAAAAAATAGTCGGAAAATAGCCAAAATCAACGCAACTTTTGACTTTGTCATTTTTAACTCATGAAAAATGAAGGTTTGGTGCAGATACTTAGTTACAAGGCCACACCTACATTGCTTACTCCACTGATTAGATACACGGATGGTTGAGGGTACATAATTGCTGGCTTTGGATATACGTCATTTGTTGCTCAATCAACTGATGAAGTTGCCCATTAAGCAGACGTTTCACTTGCTATCTACACTTCCACAACCTGGTATTCACGCATGACATATAGGTTGCTGACTGGGAGTAGAAACTTGTGCATACACTTAGTTTCATGTGCTTACATTGTGATTAGCCCCTTGCTTGAAAGAGGAGGCAATAGTTGGGGGAAGAATTCTACTACTTTGGTAATTTTCAAAGCAGTTGTATTCTTCCCCAAACACATTTCAAGGGTCATTGTCATGATATACATGTAATCGAATAGGACCGTAAAGTTATTGCATTTACTTCGAATCTCATATAATGGAGTAGCACTCCAAATTTATCGCTTTCACTATTGTAATGGTGTGTTCGGGTATATCCGGCACCGTATTTTGCCCATATATATATATATATATATATATTTTCGGTTTAAAAAAAAAAATTGAAGTGGCTTTCATAACCAAAAAAAAAAAGAAAAATGAAGGTTTGGTTTTCACTTTTTTTTAACATGTTTACTGGAATGTGTATTCACAATCGAGTTTGAGTGCCAAAAACAATATAAAAACAAATCAAAATCGATGTATTTTTAAATTTTGCAATTTTTAGCTAAAATATGTACCTACAAGAAAAATGAAAATTTGGTGAAAAATCTAAATTTCAATTTTTTAGAACACAATTGGCTAGAGTCTAAGATGCATGTTCACAATTGATACAAGGATTTTTCATTCACAAGTCTACATGCACTTAATTGAACTGGTAGCTCTGATGCCAAAAACAAAAGAAACAAGTAATTTTGTAGAAAGATTTATGCAGAGTTGCACATGCATTGCTTACACATAATCTTAGCAGTCATTATTGCGTTTAGCAAGCAAGAACAGGTTTTCCAATTTCTCAACACGAGTACAATCAGGAGTCTTGATGAAATTTTCAAGTTTCTGTGGAAACCTGTCAAAGATTTCGTCCACGATCTTAGAGCCAAAGTGTTCACAGAGAAGGCCTTCTATTATTGCTCTGATATGTGTCTTGCAAAGCTGCACATCTTCAGGGGTGCCACTAAGCCTTGGTGGGAAGAAAATTTCTTGACATCTTTCAATCTTTAGATTCTTGTTGCTTGAAACCACTTCTTTCACTTCAGAGGATGTAGGATAGAAAATTGGCACATTGAAGGAGTTAACAAGATCTTCACTGATTAGATTCTGCAATGATCAATTTAGATGAAGTGATTGACTAATAATGCATGCATGCAGGATGAAGAACATTTAGTAATAATATAGATCTTACCTCCATCACCATATCATTAAGTGCATCGCCTAAACACTCGAACAAATGAATAACAGTTGTGTTTGAAGGATGAGTACCCTCTGCCCTGCAAGGCATTAAAATGACCAACAATCCATTTGGGACGAGTTCTTCTGTCCTTGCCTTGAGGAAATCCTTCATGTCACTGAAAAACTGAGCTCTGAAAGCCTCAATCACTTGAGTTGAGCTCCTTACATATGTGATTTTCCCTTTGTTCCATGCGGGTGAATCCTCCTTCATTACCTCCTGAGGGACATTGGAGAGCCAGTGAAGAGCAAAAACTGAATTCATCAAATTCATCGTTGATTTAGGGCAAAGTCGGCCATGAAAAGAGCCTGGAACTCCAGCTGCAAAGTACTGTCTGTCAGAAGGAAGTCCTTTGAAGAGAGTATTAAAGTCGTTGTTAACAAGATCATTAAAGAAGACATGGAATTCTGGGATTTCTTCATCAGGGCTATTAATATACTTGTGCTGCACTGCTTCTACAATGGTCTTGACACATGAAAATGTGTTGGGACCAACTGAACATCCAAGGTCTGCAATACAGAATACTTTTGATTGATTTTCTACTTCAAGACTCTCTATAATGCTGTTCATTATGAGGATCTTTCCCCCTTCAAATACATTTTCCTGCCATCAACAAGAGTACGTACGTACTTACATTCAAGAATTTATTTTTATGCATGAAAACTGAGTAAGAAAAAAGATATATAGGAACAAACTTAAGCTTGTATGAATATCAAGTTTGTTTTATTAATACAGATCACACTGCAATAATCTCTAGTCGACTATATATAAACATGAAATTAGAAAAGTCTCAAGCAAGAATAATATTGAATGCAAGATCACCATTAGTGTACCTGGATCTTTGAATTTTTAAAGTAGCTGTTTTCGCCTTCTCCACCATTCATTGCAAAACAGTTCTCCATTTTTTTTTTCTCAAAATCCCTACAATTCAACACCTTAAATCTCTCAACTTTCAAGAACAAGTTTTAAAGAATCGCAACATGCAGACTGCAGCTATTTATAGAAGTAGGAACCAAGCAAAGTTCTGCTGAAGCTATCATCATCATCCATATGCATTCATCAGGGATATTATTTCTGTCAATCACAAATTCCAAATTGTTCAGTAGGGATAATATTAAGAATTTAGTTTTCACTTACAACAATGAATTTTTTTATGGGCTTAAATCACTTTTATTCTTCTTTTTAGTATTTTATTCATTTTAGCTTTTCATGAAACACCGCGCAGTTGTGTCAGTCGTTCAGAATTCGACATTCGTTTGCTAGAAACCTTGCTCACTCATGGATACTATCAAGCTTTCATTCTTGGGAACATGCACTGATCATCATATAATTCCTATCTTCAAGTTTCAGTTGAGTTCATGTGCAACAAATCACAGAGTTATTGTAGCTATTTTAACGAAAAAAAAATGTGGAATGATCAACCGAAAGTCTCAAAGGTATGCCAGTGAAATATATTGCAAAACTGGTGCAGTTAAACTTGGAGAGTTGGAGACAAAATAATAAACATAAATTTGCAGAATTCAAAAACCATATCTTTACAGGATTTGTAATGAATGGTCTGCACCTTATCTTTGCTGACTATACTTCTTGATTTTGGTGAATTGATAATCTGCACCAGCAAAGGAATGGGGATCCATGCATTGACGTAAAAGCTACAATAATTTTTGCCTCAAAATATGCCTATAAATTGAGGCATTGCTGAAGCACAAAATTCATCCCAAAAGCATTCAAAAGCAGCCTTCTAGCTTTTCTCTCCATCCTTTTCTTTTAGAAATCCTTCTTTCATTTCCTTTTGTTTTAAGAAAGGGTTTTGTGGAATTTTGTGTTCAACCTTTGTAGTTTTGTTTCCACATATTAGTGAATTTTGGCACCGCCTCCGGCTGTGGACGTAGGTCACATTGACCGAACCAAGTAAATCTTTGTGTCCACTGTCCTATTTATTTTTTTTCCTTGTTATTGTCTCTATTATTATTTTGGGCTATTAGATACAACGTGAGATTCGATATTTCTCCAAAAGATTGTTTATGAAGAAAGATAGATAATGGGACAATGCAATTGCCATTAAGAATTAAGAAGAAAGATGCATAATGGGACAATGCTTATGAATATTAATTTTATCGCCTTCTTGAATCTTGAATCAAGAAATGAGTAAATAATTCTGAAAAATGACGAAATCTATGCATAGTTCGAAGAAGTAGCGAGATTGAATATTGTTTTGAAATCACAGTCTTCAATAAGAATAAAGTGAGAAAGGCTTGGGGAATAAAAATTTCGAACTCTGGAGGTGGCCGGCCATGGCTCTTCCTTTAAAATGGACCATGCATGGCATGGCCAACAACATCAGCGACGATCCAGTCTCACTCCATACAGAAACCATGCACGTTACCATATATATATTAAGTGCGATATTATAATTAATTTAAGTGGGTTTTTCTTTAAATAGTTTTTTGTTTTGATATTCTTGTTACTTCAAAATAGTTTAACCAAATTATAATCAAACTCGTCAAATTATTAAGATTAAAACTCAAAGGAATTGACAGGCCTGCTAAGCTGTGGAGCCTGTGGTTTAATTCGATGCAAAGTGAAGAAATTTACTAAGGCTTAGCATGTTGTGAACCCTCTTGAAAGAGAGTATTGTCACCCCTTAGGAACGCGGACACAGGTGGTAACGACAAAACCTTATCAGGGCTTGGCATGCCGCGAACTCTCTTGAAAGAGAGGAGTGTCACCCCTGCATGGTGCATGACTTGTCACGAACTCCATATATTAATGTGAGGTATGAGCGCCACAATAGCACTAGCACCAAAAAAAAAATTAGAAAGAAAATATATCTCTATATCTAAACTAAAAAAAAAAAGGGTAGCGATTGGTACTAAACTCAGAAAAAAAAAAAGTTGCAACAAACTGCTGTACTCGGAAAAAAAATGAAGGTTGGGCGTAAAATTTTGCTAAACTTTATGATATAAAAATCTGCTTTTAGGAGAGACTATTAGTACTTCCATTCCATTCACCAAATTAATTAGACATGCCACTTTAGGGAGTATGAAGTTGATTAAGTTGCAGTTTTTCATTCATCAATCATGTATACATATGCTGAAATTGAAAAACAAAACTAAAAATATTGAACCTTTGTACAAGAAGTTTCAGCTAAATTTCAAGATTCCATTAGGGTGGAACCCTCAAATACATGCCATTACAAAAGTTTACAACCACCCTATTACTCAACACTAGTGCAACTTACAAGCAATATACACATATCTTTGTTTTACTCTAGGATTCACAATCTTATATTAAGAGTCAAAAACTTCTCAAGGTTTATGTTGTGCATAAATTGATGCTCGAACTGCATGGCCATGAGACAAGGATTTTTCATTCACAAGCATTTGCTCTAAGAAGTCTACACGCACTGATTTGAACTGGTAGCTCTGATAGCCAAAAACAAAAAGAAACAAGTATTCACTACTTAGTAAAACCATATGATAAAACAAGGAAAGGCCTAGTAATATTACACAAGCAACTTTATTAACTATAATGAGAATATCATTATCAAAGATATTAGCATACTTCATATCATCATGATAGCTGTTAACATCATGCATATTTGCAGCGTGAATCAAACTAGCAACAAAAAGTAAAATTGATGACGAATTTATTGCTTTGATTTTGCAAAAATGTAGAAAGCACACCTTCCCTTTCCAAGAAAAATCAACATTGTGGTAGTAAGGGTCCAAGAGTATGATCTGGTCACTTTCTTTAACCTGTAAGGAACAGTATCATCAGATAAATATGGGATCATGTTAGCAAGGAAAGCAGGGCAGCAATCTCCCCATCCTACCCACTGAAAACATCCCACATGCAGAGAGAGAATTATGACATGGTACAAAATAATAAGCAGGAATATCTATGAATGCAAATGTATCATAACCAGAGATCGAACAGTCAATATATTTTTCTTTTCTAACTTTCAGTGGGTCCAAAATGAGAATGAATCAAGAAAAGCAAACCTTTTTACTACCTGCCGCTTTTTTTTTCCACACACCACAAGTAAAACATTAGAAAACCAAAAGCTATATCACAGATCCAACTATGATTAGTAACTTAAGCCTTAACAAAATTCTGGATAGTCAGAAATATTAGCACATGCAAGAAGTTCTATTGTCTCCATTCACTATTAACTTCTCAATTGTGAAGATGCTCTCATTTAACTGTCAGGCAATACTTACCGCATCATCACGTATCCCATAGACTGATAAGACATAGCACATTTTATTTGCATCACATAGCAAATAGTACCTGCAAAATAATACGGCTCAGAAATAAAAAATAGTATGATAAAAAATAGTGTATAGTTCTCTGCATACATGTCTATATTGATAAGGAAAGATAAGAATACGTGGGCGTGCACTAGTTGAACATAATATACCAGGTGAATGCAATTAGCAGAAGAACTCACAATGGAGCCACATTCTCGTGTTTAACAAAAAATAGAACCTTTCCCACAACAGCGACCCCTTTGTTTAGACCTTCCAGTAGGTGATCTACATTGGCTCTTTTGTATGAAGGGTTCACTACAGAGAGACAAATAACCAAAAACAAGAAAAAAAAGATCCCAAAGTTAATGTGAGCATGAGAAAAGAAGGTTATGTTTGAAATCGCATTGCATCAAGGTCTACTCCAAATTAGACTCTATCATCAAGCACATATGCTTAAATAAGTTGTACTATCTTTTGCAACATGCGGAATTGCTCTTCTAGCTTACCCTTCACACTAGTTAGTGATGATGTCAATGAAGCAAGTCGTTTAGCCTTAGTCTGCTCCTGTAAAATAAATCCTGTTAGACTTGGAAGAGGCCTTCAAAATGCTGCACATTTATTTTGCGATTAAAGAATTCACATAAATGCACCAAGATAACTTATTCAATACTCAATGAGCATCAAGCACGTGATGATTTATATCATGCATAAATGCAAAATGCTTATATCAAGAGAAAATAATTGACTTGTACTCTCAATTTGACATTACTGGCCAGACGCATTGCATAGCTTCAAGCTTCTTCAAAATTATTAGTACAATCAACAAGTAACTTGGACATCTTTCTGCTACTTATTTTGAAATTCACATGTAACATATTAGGGTAAGACAATAAATCAAGGAAAGCTATGTATTTGTTTCAAACAGGTTTCATTTCACCTGAACTCATTTAAGTTCCTTGACCTTTACCGAGTATGATCATGATATTGTTTTGCAATAAACAAACACAAACACTACTGTGTAATGCCAGTAAAACAAGAGATCATACAGTAGTAACAGTTATTTGAGAAGCATGAAGATGGTCCAAATATTGCATGCATCCATGTATATAAGCAAGTTACCTTAAGCAAACTTTCCAATTTGTCAAGTAGGTGAACTATCTTCTGAACCTCCTCAATGGCATTGAGACCAGGATCCTTTATAGCAGCTGCTTCAAATCCACTAAGGGCTCTCTCATAATTCTCCAAGTATTTGTTCACCTGAATAACTAATTCTCAGCCACGCAAAACACAGAATTCATCTTTCAAGATAAATTATGAAGAAATAAAGCAGAGGTGAGCAATCAAATACATTTTACAGAGACAAAATCAATGCGTCCAGAATGTTTCAAGCATATCAAATAGGGAGTATAAAACAGACTGGACTAGACCAAATGGTAGCTGGATCACCAGTGAATTCTCCAGAAATTGTTCAATAATGGGGAATTATTCAAAAAACCAAATTAAAGATAGCTATCACTTAAATAGGAGCTTCCTAACATGTAAATTAAATGGTATAGAAATCACAAAGTTTGAGAAATCATGTTTCTAACTATTCATTCAATTAGATTATCCGCACAATTACGAGAAATTATCCCAAGAAAAAACACAAGATTTGTGCAAACTTAACAGACAGCAAAGTGATGGTAAATGCTTACAGTAGCACAATTGAAATACAGATCTGGGTTGGACGTCATTCTCTCGTCTCTCTCCTGACATGTATCACAGATTTAGAAGTTCCATTACAAATCAATGTTCAGATCAGAAAGATCAGAGGGAAATAGAAAGAGGTAGGGGCAGGGATACAAAGTACATCACATATATGATGCATAAGTTATGATCTCATACATACAGCATTTTGATATGCTTTCAAAGACTGCAGTAGTTTACTGTGGTCCCACGCTCCAGTAACAAAAAAAGAGGTGAGGCATGCATTCCCCAGGTTATCTGCCAGATCAATGAGAAGGTAAAGTTCTTAACTCAAATATGGAAGTTCATGAAAAGATCATCACATGAGGGGATATCATTTACCAACATACAACAACAACAACAACAACAACAGCTGAACCTTTATCCCACTATTTGGGACCGGCATTATGGATCATATTTCTTCATCGTGCTCGGTTGACACACATGTCCCTGATATTATGATGCATACAATGCTGTTGGGGTGAATACAGATATTGAAGGGTAAAAAAATCACGCTGCAAACTCTTCATAGTAAAAATTGTCTGTGTTCTGACAAGTCTCTCGTCTTTGCTTTGCAAAATAATAAATCAGATGCTTACTATTACACCCATGACCCAACCATTCACTTTTACCACAATTCATGCAACATCAGCATGAACAGACATTTAGCATGTTTTGTCAACAGAAAAAGGACCAATCAAGTCATTGACAGGTATGATGGTCAGTAGAACAAACACTTTTGCTCATAGAAAGAAATATGTTTTCATGCAATGTAAAACTAAAACACACACACACACACACACACACACACACACACACACACAAACCAGGCATTACAGTTTTCAAAAACTCAATCTGAAATAGAGCCTTACACCAGGAATTTCCATCCCTGACATCAAGAGTGACAGCTTCCTTTGCATGTTTAATGCTCTCTTCAACCATTTCTGCTTGTTTTTCGGCACCTGGAAATTGGATAACGAATCTGATGAGCAGAATAACACATGAAGTCATCAGCAAAGCTCACTTAAATAGTTTTTAACACATTATACATATGCTCATAGGTGAATGGTTAAACATTCTTAAAAAAATAGCAGAAATTACAATGTGAATAAGAGTTATAGGTGAAAATTAGAACAAGTAATGCAGGAGCCTCAGTTGAAACTGATACCAGCATTCATATAATTTTCAGTCTTTTTCTTTATTGTGATCTACAAATAACACGCAAAGTACTTGCCTTGGGCCATTTTTCTTTCAAGCATGGATAATTGACAGAGAATCTTTTTATTGGGACCCTGAACTCAACAAAACACACCCAAAAACTCATATTAGCAACTTCTTAGCATTCTACAAATACAGTGAACAAAGATTCTAAACCAATGAAACGAGAAAATGACCTTGCTTAGAGCAAGACTATAGCAATTCTTTGCCGCTGACAAATCACCCTTCTTCCATATACAGTTACCTAAACTCAGCCATGCATCTCCAAGAGATGGATTCAACTTAACCTTTACCAGACAAAGAAAAATTTACAAAACACTTAGAATTAACAAAAACCCATCATTCCAAATCAACTCAAAATCCCAGCAGAATCAAACAAATCAGCATAGCTCAGTTCACTAAACACAGAAAAGAGATAAAACAAAAGAAACCCTTTTGATAAAACCGATTCTTTGTCACTCACAGCTTTCGAGAGATGATCCTCTGCATCTTTTCTGTAATCAGAGAAGACATCCAACACTTTCCCTCTTAAATACTCATACATTGCTCGTTGCATTGGAGATTTCCTCTTTTCTACTCATTAACCAGAAAAATTCATAATCAATACATTAAAAAGCATCAAACTTTATTGCCAATTTGCTATTCTTTTTCATGTAAAAATGTACCTGGAGGTATGGAATTAAGGAGTTGGAGGGCAAAATCGGATTCAGACTGCAATTTGGATAATTTGTCATTCGGGTCAGCAGGAAAATAAGTGTCCCGAATGTTGTAAAGCTCATCAGCTGCATTTGCTGCCTTCTCGAACAAATCTTCTTCCATTTTTTCTGTTTCTTTGCTCATTTTCAAAGAATTTGAGCCAAAAAAGAAGAACAACCGGGATTGCTTTTTGGGGAGCTGGGGTCTAAACTGGTCAATGCAGTAAAGTTTCCACAACGAGGGAGAGCATACAAACGCACGTTGGTGTATATTTCACTTTAACCCCGTAGTTTTCTGATTTTAACGATTTTTAACCCCGTAAATCCTCTATTCGATATTTTCGTGTCTTATTCTGTTCAAAATGATGTAATTTACTACAATTAGAGATTAAAAGCATAACTATCGTTAAAATCACTTTACATTTATTAAATTCTAACAAGATTAAACCTACAACGTAATTTTAATCTATTGCAAAATACGAAAGAATAATTTTGGGCTAGAAATCTCATATCTTCACTTTGATACTATGTATAATTAGTGACATGTATGGACTAATTTTTTGCACATAAAAATGTTCAGTCAGCACAAAACTTTTGAGTACTAAACATTATGGATAAATTTAGACCTCAAAATAGTGTTGATTGGAAAAAATTTATGCCATAATGTGATCCACATAAAAGATTATATACAAATATTAGCATTTAGCCATCCAAAATAAACAAAATACTAGCAATTTGCATTGGTATTTTTTACCCTATCCATCTCGACATATTTTGGATTAAAAAATAAAAGAAATGATAGCAGTTAGTGAGAAGGAAAGGAGAGTGAAGTGGAGGGGAATGATTACTTAATATATTAGTTGGGGTAACAAAATAAAGGAAACAGTAATTTTAATATATATTATTTCATGAGCACAACAAAAACTAAATCTTTATCATATTATATGAGGTCGACTATATAAATTGTATATCGCTATCATATTCTATTTATACATATATTTTTATTAATATTTAAATATATTATATTTTGTTTTCATTTTGTTTTCAGTTCTTTTTAGCTCTTTCCCTCCCCTTCTAATTTAAGTTAATATTTTTTTATTTTTACATGCGGTATGTGCAACTAGGGGTCTCCCGTGCATTGTCTAGCACTTGAGTAAAAAGAATCTTAAAATATCCAATTAACAAAAAGTAGTTCTTTAGAATCGAATCATAATTTTGATTTTCAAGAAAAAATTATGATTTTCTAGAGAGTAAAGTATGCATACTTTGAACATCCTATTTTTGTTCCTCAACTCAATGTAGGAAACATAAACTATTGGATAATGACAAAAAAAAAAAAAAAAATCCTAGCATGAACATCATGTAAAATTAAACATTTTGACTGCAACAAAGTACAATTAATTGCACATTGAAAATTTTGAAGAAGAAGAGAAAGAAGACAAAAATATGGTGCTGTGATGGCTTGTTATAGTTAACTTCCTCTAGCTATGTTGTTAATGTGAGTGATGAATGATGACGATGGAAGAAGTTAGCCATGCATGGACTTTACTCGTGTTTTCGGTTTCATTTCATCATTCATCTCGTTTTGCTCTCTTCTTCTGTCTTTTTCTTCATAATAAATTGGCACCATATCCTTGAGCCAAACCATATTATATATGCAGCAGCAGCAGCAGCCCTCTGAAAGACTTTGAGCTAGCCAGCCCTGATGATGGAGAGAACTTTCAATATTATCTTTCTCATTCTAGTTAGTTTTTCCATTTCGGTTTTAGGTGGTAAGCCTGAGGTACCATCAATTTACATATTTGGCGATTCAATTTTCGATGCTGGAAATAATCATTACAACAAATTTTGCACTGCTCAAGCTGATTTTCCACCTTATGGTTCAAGTTTCTTTCACCACCCTACTGGAAGATTCACCAATGGCAGAACTGTTGCTGACTTTTTAGGTACGTAAGTGATCGATTTTTTCGCTTCTCGATTCCCAAACTATGCAATGCACATTAATAAATGAGGACCCTTTTCACAGTAAATTCTGAAATTATTAATGCATGTGTGTCCATTTTTATTCATTAAGGGGCAAAGGGGGGTGGGGGGTTATGGACATCATTTTGTTTTCTGAAAATCAATTGGCGATCATAACAAAGTATCTTTTCCTTTTGGGGTGGGGTTAATTGTCTATGAAAGTTAACAGTATTGTATCAATTTGACCAAATGTATAACAAATTGTTCAAATGTAGATGAAAAATGAATGACATGGTTAATTGATTGTGTTCAAAAGACACTGAAATTTACACTCATAATGTTGCATTAATTGGTATTTTGGCCAAATTTTTTTATGCAAATCTGTCATAAATTAGAGTTGGGGATGTTGAACTTTACAGAAACTGTATGATTTAATTAAGGTTTTCTTTAACTTAACATACAGCTCAATTTATGGGACTACCATTACAAAAACCATTGCTAGAGGCACAGCTTGAAATCATTAATGGAACTCAAAAAAGTTATCCCTCTAATGGCATCAACTTTGCTAGCGCTGGCAGTGGCGTTTTGAGCAGAACAAATCAAGATTTGGTAAGACTTAGCTAGTTTATCTTCAAATTTGAAGAATTTTAAGTTAAGGGTCTTGAAATTTTCAAATGAATGTATTGCAGAATGTTACAGCACTCGAAATCCAATTGCAACAATTCAAATCACTGGTTGAGCAAAATCACATAGACAACAAATTGTTGAAAGAGTCTCTCTTCTTCTTAGAATCGGGCTCAAATGATGTTTTCAACTATTTCAATCCATTTGATGTCCCAACTCTCACCCCAGAAGCTTATGTTCAAGCAATGTTAACAGAAGTCATAAGTTTTGTTGATCAAATTTACAAGCTTGGTGCACGCAGAATTGCATTGTTTTCACTAGGACCTGTTGGCTGTGTTCCAGCAAGGGCTCTTTTGCCTGGTGCTCCAACTGATAAATGTTATGGAAAAATGAACAAAATGGTGAAGAATTTCAATATGGGATTGGAAAATCTTGTTAAGGATATTCCTAACAAGTACCCTGGTGCTGTTGCTGTTTATGGAGCTGTTTATAACATGGTCCAACTTTTCCGAGCAAATCCAACCCTATACGGTAATGTTTTGTGCATTTTCAATCCTCACAAATTTACTAGTTGGTTTCTGTCGAATTTCTGTGACACTTTTTATTTCAATTCTGTAACATTTTATATAAATGTATCTCGCGTCTTTTCATTAAAGATATAAACAATTAATGAAAAGATGCACGGTGCATTTACATAAAATGTTATATGAAGTGAAACCTAAAGTGTTACAAAAAGACTCATAAGTGGTTTATACTTTATAAATCTCGATCTTGGTTTGATTAAGTTTTGAAAAATATATACGTTTCATTGCCCTACAGGTTTTACTGATGCAACAAATGCATGTTGTGGTTATGGAACTCTTGGGGGTTTGATTCAATGTGGAAAAGAAAGTTACACAGTTTGCTCAAAGCCAGATACAAACTTGTTTTGGGATTACTTTCATCCATCAGAACGCACATATAAACTCATATCAAAGGCTTTGTGGAGTGGAGGTCGAACTCGAATTCGACCCATGAATTTGAAGACTCTAGCAAATGCTACTCTTCCTTAATTTCAATCTTAAGAACAACTGATCATTTTGTCCAAGTGCAAGCATATGAATCTTTTTCAATCCTACACCTTTTTGTACCCCAATTCAGAGTAAAATCCAGTCTTGTTCAATGAAATTCGAAATCACCTAGATATTAGAGTTAAATAAAGAATTATACAAACATTACAATTTTTATACTATATACTTTTTCAAGGTAGATCCAAATTTGTCTATCCCTTGGAATATTAGCGTATAGATGAGATCTTATATTCAAAATTATCCTGTATTAGATTAAAACTAGGTCGATGGTTCACTCATGTCTTGGTTAGAATCTAATAATTGTAAAGTGGTTTTAGTGATATTTATGCTTTTAGTTCCTAATTTTAGTGAAACTACGTCGTTTTGAACATTAGACAGAATAAGACATGATAATATTGTTCAGAGGATGTTGTCTTCCTTTAGACAGGGAAGGTTTGAAAATTTGGTATTATTTGCATTATTATTTCAACTTCTCTTTTGATCTTCTCGTGAGTGCATATCTATTGCATGTATCAAAATAAGTGAATCCACTTCGCTCTAATCTTTTATTAGGGTTCAGAAACAGAATTTTTATGTCAATAAAATTAAGATAATATCATAACACAGTCTTCTTAGAATAGTCTTCAAGTTAAAATACGAAAAAAAGTTAGGAATTAAGGAACCTTAATTAATTAAACTGTACATATTTGAACCAATTAAACGATTGAAAGAGACAAAGATTGTCATATGGTTCTAAGTAAAGTCAAAACAATTCAGCTCCTGACATAAAAAGAAAAAGGGACGACTCAAGACTTTGAATACCCAAGTGGAGATTCCTGGAAAGGCCATCGTTTGGCTAATTATAATTAATTATTCTAAACTGGTCCTAATTAAATTAATGTCAATATTGGCTGACTTTTATATATATATATGAACACTTGCTATGCAACATGCCACCATTCCTAATTGTTTAGAGTAATGTTAATATCAACAAACAGTTTTAATTATTAATAAATCAACAGATATAATACTCGTTCTCGGCTAATTAATAAAGCAAGACGTGTATTTAGCGATGGATTCAAGGAATAAACTTTGAGAGAGGGACGAAATTATATTACATTATTAATGGAAGTTAATTATACGTATATTCAGTCTATGGGTTGTTCATATATAGTTTTGTTGATGAATCACTTCTCTCCAAAAACTTTCCAAGTAGTTGATGACTAACGAAACCAAACATATCCTAACCAGCCATTTGTATTTGGAATAGAACTAAAGCATATAGGAAAAGAGTTATTCATACTATTGTTTTATGGGTTGGTATATCGTGAAACGGGTTTATATATACAATGAGGAGTTAATCGTGATTTTAACACGCGATAAAAGCGAATGAAAATTTAAAAATTACAATTTTAACGACAATTAATTATCTATTGCATATATAAAGTACGTCTTATATATGAACTGATTTTACAAAAGTTTTTGTGTTGTTTTACTAATTTGGTCGTACATATATAGTAAGTAAATCAAACAAAATAAATTTGTTGTAAATATTTGAAAACTCACATCAAAGAGTAAACTACAATTTTGTTTGTTCCCTTATCTTGTCATGCATCAAATATTAGGCAATGGGAAAATGAAGCCATAACAAAGGTAGGTTAATTAGTGAACCATCAAATTTGTTCATTTGAAGTGATATATATCAAAGGCTAACCATCAAGTTAATTAAGTCAAGTGAAAGTAATCATGGCTTCATCACATAAATATGCCTTTAATGGCATACTTTTAATGCAAATATCAAGTAATGTGTCGAGAAAAGATTAGTTGAACACTCTTTTTCGGCAGCACAAATGACCACTAGATTGTGCACAAAGCCTTGGTGGCCAACAGTTTGACAAGGGTAACAATACGTGGTTGTTGGACTTGGACAGCAACAACATAAAGTCTGGATGCCTAATTTGCTCCATTCTAAAAAGAATTGTGATGCGGAACAAAACAGAGTGAGGATGATTTATGGGTTTTGTAGGATCGGGTCGATGAGGAAAAAAATGAATTTATTGTGTGAACTCTGAACTCTGAACGATATCTACAAAATATATTGACAAATCTTCAAAACGGTAATTTTCTTATTCAGATTTAAAATCGTAACTCTGAACGATATCTACAAAATATATAGACAAATCTCTATAACGTGTGCCACTTTTAGACAAAATTCATTCGTTTTGATCGTCATTTAAGTTTTGATAATTATTTATGTTTAGCGTTTCTTAATACTATATATATAAACACTCGTGGACGTACCGTTCTTTTTTGTTATTATAACATTATTATCATTCAATAAACTCTTTTCAAGTTCTAAAGTTATGTAAGTGTGTTACTTATGAAAAACGCGTGTCTTCCAATTATTTATCCCGCGTTAAATTGTTATTTTCAAATTACTTCTAAAATTCCTCTTGTTTACAACTAACAATTAATGATGTTAGACTTGCAATGTTTGTGTCTTTTTCCATTAAGAATCACTTTTTAATTAAGTAATCAAAATAATTTTTGGTTAATTTGGTGGATTTGTACAATAAGTTAATTTAGACATTGACCATTTAACGAAATAATTATCTTTTTATTTTGCTAAACTACAAAATTAATAATGGTAGCTTCCAACATTTGACCCCCACTCCCCCCCCCCCCCAAAAAAAAAAAAAAAAGCACCCAAATGCTGACTATTTTGTTTAAAAGTCACAAGCAAAGCCCTCCATTTTGTCTCACGAGTCATGCGGACATGCAACCCCACAAGCAATAACACCAAAAAAAAAAAAAATACTATTTCATAATAAAGCTCTTGTCCTCCTCGAAATCTTTTCCATAAATTTCGCCTAACTCGTAGACCTGTTATTAAACTTTCTGCGTAACGCACCAGCTGCCGAAATTCTCTTTAATTTGTTCTAGATCCTATCTATGATATTTTTCTTGTTAAATTTTGTTTGCTCCTTTAACTAATTTGCCTACAAAGAATATTCATAATATAAGAATTTTTAACAATTAATTATTTTCCATACATGAAATTTCCCTATAATATATAAATCGTGCTAATCGTTTCATTGAGTGTATGATTTTCTTTAATTTGAAAAATAAAAAAAAATTAATTATTGTAATTAAAACGATAAATATGGAACTAAGAGTTTAATGTTTTTTACCCTTCCTTTTACTTTACTCATTTAATTATTAGAATAATAATGCACATTCTCAAAGAAGTAGTCTTTCGGAACTAACTTTCTATTTATGGCCAATTTCATTAAATTTATTTAAATATCAATTTAAATGCAAATATACAGCAAGAATTAAGTTTTTATCAACTTATGTATTCCATATATGGTGTGTATTTTCATTTGCAATATTTAATTATATAATATTTTTTTTATCGTTTCTTTCTATTTCTTTTTAGATCTCCCCATTAGAGTTACTATTTCACCTATTTTTTACACGTTATATTAGTGAGTTTAAAGGTGTATTCTACGCTCACGTCCAAATAATTTTAAACATGTTTTTCTCATGAATTCATTAGGAAGAAAGGTTAGTGAGTGAATTATCACAATTAAATACAAAAAAAAAAAAGACAAGAGGTACAATTTGCATGTGATTTATAAGTTATTATTGTTATATAAACTATTTTTGATAGGATAATTGTTTACATTAAGAAAAAAAAACTTTATTATTTGCCTATCTTGACACGAAATATATCTTTGTTACAAATATACAACTAACCCATAATTAGTTATCATCCACACGCATAACTTTTCTACAAATCCTTTATATATATATATATATATATATATATATATATATATATCAACCCTTTTCCCACAATTCACACACATAGACACACACTAATCCACATTTCTCTTTCTTCCTCTCTATTGTCAGCATGGGAAATTTGTTGTCATGCAGTACTCTTACAACTCCTCTCATGAAAACCAACAGGGCCGCGAGGGTTATTCTTCCCGGTGGCGAAGTACGGCAGTTCCGGCAACCCGTCAAGGCAGCAGAGCTCATGCTTGAGACGCCAAACTACTTTTTAGTGAACTCCAAAGCCTTGAACATTGGTAAAAGATTTTCAAGTCTTTCTGCCGATGAAGACTTGGATTTTGGTAATGTTTATATTATGTTCCCAATGAGGAGGGTAAATTCTGTGGTTACTGCCGCTGATATGGCGGTTGTTTTGATGTCAGCAAATTCCGCGGCAAGGCGGATAGCTGGTGGCAAAGTGAAACCCGAGATGGCGGCACCGGCGCCGACGGTGGAGGAGGAGGAGGAGTCAAACGTTGATCATAATGGACGGTCAAGATTAAATTTGGAAGAAATAGAAGGTTTTGAAGTTATGGCGTATAGGTTTAGGATAGCATCATGCAAATCAAGGAAACCATTGTTGGATACAATCACGGAAGAGCCATTTTTTCCCAGATAAGGAAACATTTACAACGTAGGAGATTCTCGGTTTGTATTTTTCATTTCTAGATAAAAATTAATAAATAATTATCTATTCCGATTTTCTTTTAATTTTTTTCTGGATTTTTTTTTTTTTTGGCCATAACTTTTGGACATGACTGAGTCAAGAATGGGGACTGATTCATACGTAGCTAGAAAACTGGGTCATATTTGAAAGTAAATTATGGTTTGTTTGAACTTTCAATATAAACTTAATGATAATTACTGCAATATATTTAGGATTTCTTTTTTTTAATATATATTTAAGTTGTATTTTTTTTTGGGGGGGGGGGGGGGGAAGGGAATCATGTAATTTGTAAGTATTCTGGAAATAATTTAGGCCAATTTGTATGCACTTAATTTAGTCATGTAATTTGTTTGTTTGTTTATTTCTTAGACTGATTGATTAAATTTTAAAATTCGATCATATTTGGAATATATTTTGTTTTGGTTTTGATATATAACTGATATTCTTTCTTTAAAGACGAACTGTAAATAAAGAAAGTACAGCGATAATATTTATTAGAATTTTAACAATTCCATGGCGTAGATTAAGTCTATCAAGATATGGAAGTAAAAAAGTAAGGTAAATTTTAGTCGATCCTTTTCTAGATTGGTACTTATCAAAATATCAAAACAAAAAAAAAAAAGTAAGGTAAATTTTAGTGATTTATAATTTCTAGATTGGTAAACTTACTTAAAGACAGGAAAATATTAAAGAGTTATTTCCACTAAGAAATATTAAAGAGTTATTTCAAAAATATATGGGTTCAAAACCAATTTTCGTACGAAACCAATTTAATTTGATGATCAAAATTTCGAAAAAAAAAAAGGAAAGAAAGAAAGAAAAATCTAAAGATGATGGTCATGACTGCCGCTAATCTTGGTTTGCAAGACTATATGGACCACACAAGTTTGACCAAAGGCAATGAGGAACTCTTCTCTCTCTCTCTGGGCTTGGAAAATAGCATTGTCCATGAATAACATAATCTTGCTCTTTAAAATAATCCCTGAAAGGGCATACTTAATTCGTTGATCCATATGATTTATATTTCATCTTTCTATGTCAGTTTGGTTTGATTTCTGGGCTTGCAAAATAGCAAAACAAGTTTGCTTGAATTTCTTTGTACCCAGTGAATAATGAAAAGTGAAAACTAAATAGGAACAAAAATGGTAGAGGAAATGCAAGATTCAGAATTTATATATGGCTGCATGCATTTGAATGTTTTGATTGAAGGATTTATATTTAGGAGCAGTGATCTATATATTTCGACCCAGAAATTCGTTTGAAATCAATATTCATATATAATATGTGGTTGTATATGAAACGAATTTGAAATCGTGGTTCTAATCTCGTGTCGTTTTTATCACGCGTTAAGATCATTTTGGTAGCTCTCACTTCTCTCTAAAATTACTACACTGACTTTATTCATTTTCCTCCTGTTTTAACCGGTGGTCTATATTGGTCCGTTGGAAATCTCTTAGTGACTAACGGTTACCTACAGAAGCTTTCTCCCCCACCGCCTATGGCGGAGGGGAAGGAACCCCCTCCTCCCAAAACATTCAAAGACGCCGTAGATCAAGACGATAGCACCAACCAAGATAACATTATCTCATTTGCCTCACTTCAGAAAAAAAATCCCACTCTCTACCCATAAGGGCGAACCGGCATTACTATTATCGGAAGAGGAGGAGAACAACTTGGCTGAAACCTACCAATGGACTCTGATTGGAAAGTTCTCTTGGGGACGCCCATCAATGGCGAATCTGAGAAAGGAGATTCTCTCAGCGGCATTTCATGGTGAATGCTATGTAGGCCTCCTCGATCCAAGGCATGTGCTGTTCAGATTCGAAAAAGAACAAGACTTCCAACGATTTTGGATGAGGAAAGTATGGCATTTCCAGGGTTTCTCTGCCCGTATATTTAAATGGACCAAAGATTTCGATCCATCAGTCGAGCCTTCAATTACCCCAGTATGGATTAGATTCCCTCTTTTGCCTCTACATCTGTTTCACAAAGAGAAGTTGTTCTCTCTAGCATCTGCCGCAGGAAAACCTTTGAAGTTAGACACAGCGACAGCTTCGGCAACGAAGCTCATTCGTCCCAGCGAAGCTAGGGTATGCATCGAGATGGATGTCACCAAACCGGCCCCTTCTAGGATTTGGATCGGAACAAGAGAAAACGGACGCTGGCAGAAGCTGGAAGTTGAGGATAAACCAGAAAGTTGAGGATAAACCAGAATATTGCTTAAAATGTAAAAAGCTCGGCCATGACTCTAAAAGTTGCAACCCTCCAATACTAGTAGCAAAAAGCCTGCAAAAAGACCAAAAGGATTCACTGATAACGGAGGCTCAGGGGAAAAATCAACAGCATCAAGAATGGATTCAAGTTAGTAGAAAATGAGGTTCACTCGTCCAAACAGTTGGAGGAACTCAGGAATGAGTGGAAAACAATGTTGTAAAGGCCAAAGGAAAAGGTCCAATGAATCCCAGGTCAGAGACCCTCATAGTGCTTGAGAAATGTCCTGAAACATCTAAATCAATGGAAAACAATGTTGTAAAGGCTAAAGGAAAAGGTGCAATGAATCTCAGTTCAGAGACCCTCATAGTGCGTGAGGAATGTCCAGAAACATCTAAAACGGCTGAAGGGATAATCTCTGGTAAAAACAAATCTCAGCTAATCCCAATGTCTCCACAAAGAGTTCCATCATTGAAGAATCCAAAGGAGGGGTCCAATCCGACTGTCCCCCTGCTGAAGGGGACAATTGTCATTGATGAAGAACACAATCCTAAAATTCTTGAATCGCGTGAGCTAAGTTTGAAACAAAATAGTGTAAAAGATACCGACAAGGAGAATGACCAAAGTGGATCACAGATTTGTATACCATCCAGCGTGGGAGTTGTTGAGAATGACCCCCCTAGGGTTATCCCTGAAGAGCTAAACTCAAACACAATGGCTCCAGATATTCTCCAAGACAGCAGTGCTATTTGCACCATGGTAGCTGAAACAGAAGCAGCCAAGGAGAATTACCAAAGTGGCCAGGAGAACGACCAAAGTGGATCACAGATTTGCACACCATCCATCGTGGGGTTTGTTGAGAATGACCCCCCTAGGGTGATCCCTGAAAAGATAAACTCTAACACAATGGTTCCAGATTTTCTTCAAGACAGCAATGCTATTTGCACCATGGTAGCTGAAACAGAAGCAGCTAAGGATCCTCAAAAAGGAATCTCTTTGGACCTACCTGCTAAAGGTAAAACAGATGAATGTGAGACTTTTCCCCTTACTAAAATAGCATCTGCTGATTTGTTGCAGGTGGAGGAAACTTCATCAGATGAGGAGCAATCACAGGAGCAATCAGAAAAATTAGGACAACAGTACATCCTAACTGTAGACTTAAAAGGCGGCTACTTGGAAATGCCCCAAGGCCCTCCCAAAGACCCCTGTCCAAAGTCCTGGCCAAAGTTCCCTTCAAACAGGACAATGAGACCAAGAGAATCAGGTACTAAGCCTTCTGAACTATCCTCTAATGAATAACATGCTATACTGGAATGTCCGCAGCATTAATAAATCCTCACACTTCAGAAAATTGAAAAGAATCATTAGGATTAATAAATGTGACCTGTTGGTAGTAACAGAACCTTTTGTAGATAAGTCGAAAATGAACACAGTAAGGCAGAAATTAAAATTTGATCAGGTCATAGGTAACGAGAAAAGTTCAATCTGGATCCTGTTTAGATCACCCTTTGCATGTACAGTGATTGAAAATTCTGAACAACATATAACATTAAAGGTGGAACACCCTAATTTCCCAGACCCTATCCTCGTTTCTAGCATTTATGCCTCATGCTCTGAGCTCATTAAAATGGACCTTTGGTCGTCCTTGACTAAGTTTGGTAGGCTAAAATTGCCTTGGATCCTTTGGGGGGACTGGAACTGTGTTAGGTCTAGGGAGGAAAAAAAAAGGAGGTAGACCTTTTATGCAATCTGAAGGCAGGGACTTCTCTGATTTCATTGTAATGCACGATCTTAGTGAGGCTCATTCTTATGGTGCTAAATACACATGGTGCAATAACAGGGAAGGGAAGGCCAGAGTTTGGAAGAAATTAGATAGATGTCTGTTAAGCTCTGAACTGGTAAATAGTAACAAAATTTTCAGCATTAGTCACTTAGCCAGAGCCCCATCTGATCATTCTCCATTACTGCTGAAGGTTACAAATAAAACTTTAAGCATCAGAAAATCCTTCAGGTTTCAAAATTTCTGGCTCTCCCATGACTTTTGTATCCCTGTTATAAAACAGGCTTGGGATACCATGGTCTCAGGAAATCCCCTAAGAAGATTCTGTGAAAAACTAAAGTTAGTTAAAACTGCTCTGAAAGCATGGAATCTGAATACCTTTGGAAACATCTTCACTAATGTTGCCAAAGCTGAATCTATTCTCCTAGACCTAGAAAAAGAGGATGAAACTCATGGAGTGTCTAGAGAAAGTCTGAACCTAGCCCAAGCTAATCTCCAGCGACAATTAGGCCTAGAGGAACAGTTTTGGATCCAGAAGGCAAACATTAGATGGCTTAAGGAGGGAGACAGGAATTCAAAGTTTTACCATGCTTATGTTAGGCGGAGACAGTTCAGGGCTAGTATTCATAGGATCAAAGACCTTTATGGCAACTGGATAGAGGGGGAAGAAGAAATAGGTGACCTTGCAGTTGAACACTTCTCTTCCCTATATAGCTCAGTACCTCCTTCCCTAGAACTGAAACAGGGACTAATCCCAGAACTGCTTTCGGAATCTGATAGGATTGGCCTTACTAAAATCCCTGAAATGGAGGAAGTGCACCAAACTATTAATGATATGAACAAGGAGAGTGTATCTGGCCCAGATGGATTTCATGGAGTATTTTTCCTTAAGGCCTGGGACATTATTAAGGTGGATCTCCTTCAGGCCATACAGTACTTCATAAATGGAGGTATCCTACCTAGTGCTCTCACAGCAACCTCCATTGTGCTCATTCCTAAAGTCCAAAATCCAGCGACCTTTCAGCAATTCAGACCTATAAGCTTTTGCAATTTCATTAACAAAATCATTTCCAAACTTCTAGCTAATAGATTAGCAAAAGTGTTGCCTAGAATTATCTCAGAAAACCAAAGTGGATTCGTAGAAGGTAGAAACATTTCAGAAAACTACTTGCTAGCGAGTGAGTTAATTTCCACAATCAATAGGAAAAGAAAAGAGGGTTGTGCTGTCCTAAAGCTAGACATGGAGAAAGCCTATGATAGGTTAGAATGGATTTTCCTTCTTCAAATTATGAGAATGATGGGCTTCGGGGAGATTTGGATATACATCATTTGGAGATTAATTTCTAACGTGTGGATGTCCGTCCTTATAAATGGCGCTCCCAAGGGCTGGTTCAAGACCTCGAGAGGACTTAGACAAAGTGATCCGCTCTCCCCTTTATTGTTCATTATTGGGGTTGAATATCTATCTAGAGATCTAAACTCTAATGGCCCCAAAGGTCTAGGTTTTTGTGTTCCAAAGAATTGCCCAAAGGTTACTCACCTAGCCTATGCCGATGACATGATGATCTTCACTTCTTCTAATCCTAAAGTCATTAAGGATGTCATGGCCAAACTGGAACACTATGAAAAGGTCTCTGGACAAAAGATTAATTCAGCCAAAAGCAGTTACTTAGTCCACGCGAGGCTACCAGCAGCTAGGAAACATATAATAGGTCGACTAACCAAATTTTCTAGAGGCTCTTTCCCTACTCCATACCTTGGTATTCCCCTGCATTTTAAAAGAATTCCAACTGCTCATTATGGGATACTAGTTCACAAAATAGCGCAGAAAATGAACAACTGGAGTTCCAAATTTCTTACAATGGGAGGCCGTATTATTTTGATAAAAAGTGTCCTCTCATCTTTGCCTTTATATACTACGATGAGTCTCAATCCCCCAAAGAAGATTATACATCAAATAGAGGCCATGCTTGCAAATTTTCTTTGGTCAGCCAAGGATAAAAAATCCAATTTTCATTGGGTGAAATGGAAGTCCCTATGTCTATCGCAAGAGGAGGGGGGTTTGGGATTACGAGACTTAAAAACCATAGTGGCTGCTCAATCTTATAAGTTGTGGTGGAAATTTAGGAAAAAGGACACCCTTTGGGCAAGATTTCTATGGAGCAAATACTGCCATGATCAGCACCCTTTACAATGTCAAAAAAAGAGAGGAATATCCTCCACTTGGAGGAGAATGCTAGAGCAAGCTAAGGGGGCTGAAGATTTTATTCAGGTCCTAATAGGTTCAGGGGAAAGTAGCTTAATGTTTGATCAGTGGAACGACAAAGGAAGTTTATTCTCCATCTGGAACTATCAAGGACCCTATAAAATCAGAGATGTCCTGGGACCTAAAGGCTGGGATTTTCAGAAATTGAAAGATATATGTCCACAGGTGCCAAATTCTTTCTTTAATTCTGCCTCCATGAAATTATCTGAGCAGCCGGATACCCTATTTTGGAAGCTGTCCTCAAATGGAAACTTTAATCTTAAATCAGCTTTTGAGAGCTTAAAGACTCCTACTGACCCCATCTCCCCATTTATTGTAAATCTATGGGACTCCTCTATACCTATTAAAGTCTCTTTTTTCATGTTAAGACTCATCCAACACAAGATCCCCCTCGGACATAATCTGTATAGAGTAGGATTTTTTGGACCTATCATGTGCTCGCTATGCAGATCTGCAGGGGAAACTTTCTCCGACACGTTCAGTAGCTGCCCTTTTACATCACAAATATGGACAGCATTGGGTGCAGAAGTGGGAATCACAGTCCATTCTCATTCCTTAACATGGAACCTCAATTACTGGTGGCAAAGCAGAACCAAATCAGAGGTCCAACGATTCCTTAAAAAACTGGTCCCATCCGTGATTTGCTGGTCAGTATAGAAAACTAGAAACCAGGCGGTTTTCAACAATTTGCAACCTGATCAGTCTGCCACTATTTATGAGGTCTTTAAAATGGTCAAGGGCATAGCCCAGCTGAAGTTCCAGTTAAGCCCTCTAGGTGTCATGGACTGGACTAACTTCTGGAATACAATCACAAAAATAAGGAGGAAAGCAAGCACCCTCATGTATAAGTGGGAACCCCCTGACCCTCCAGCAGTCAAGATCAACATAGCTGCAGTTAAGAAAGGAGAAATCTATCAGGGTGGAGGAATTGTTAGGGGAGCTACAGGTAAGACTCTTTTCTTTCTCCCTAATCTGGTATGTCCCTATCATGAGACTAACCTGCAGGTAGAGATCCACTGTTGTTTGGAAGGCATCACACGCTGTAAAGAAAAGGGATTCAAGAAGATTATAATTGAAGCCTCCTCTACAGATCTACAACAGGCCCTCAGCTCCTCCCCACCTCCAAGATGCTGGAAGTGGAGAACAGAAATTGCAAAAATCACAGAATTTGCCTCCTTTCAGCTGATTCATAAGAAAGCAAACAGACCAGCAACACATTTGGCTCAAGCTCCTGCTGATACACGTCAGTCCCAAGAAACATTACAAAATTATATTTCAGCAGACAAATCAGGCCTCCTAATTATAGCAAGGAAAAGGACTAAAGAATATATCATTTCAGATCATACTACTTTTCAAAGGTTAGGTGTTGTGCTTCCTTTGATTGATGAGTAAGCTGATGATGGCATGGAAGTATTACTTTATGAAATCACATGATGAAAAAGGGCTAGGACTGCAGATGTTAGGTCCTTTTCCCTTGCTACCTCGAATGCTTAATAATTGCTGGTGTCATCTGCCATTGAATTTGGGTCAGCTCTTTTTGAGATATGCAGCAGACCAAAGCTTCATAAACCAGTGCTTAATGGCTAAACTAGTGACCGATACGAGGGGTCTGATACTCCATCAAAAACCAAAGACTCTATATTCTTTTGAACTTGCTTAGTTTTATCAATCCAGTGTAAAAGGAGTTTTGCTTCTCTTTTGTACATTGACTTTGTTGTAAATTTCTTTATGTCTCTAGATTTCAATAGCCTATGTAAAAGAAGTAGTACTCCTCTTTTGTACTCTCCGCTCGATCACCTCGCCATTAGGCATGTAAATGGTGTCGTGATCAAGATGGTTTATTTTTGTAAGGGTGAGTTAATGGTACGTCCATCACCCAAACCATATATTAATACAAGAGGGAGTGGCACCCCGCATAGAAATATTGCCAACTAAAAAAAAAAAAAAAAGATCGTGATTAACTCGCCGACCACCTGGTTAAGAGGAAACCAACCTATATTTCAAATATCAGCATTTGAAATTCTTATTTGATTTCTTGCTTGAGTAATTACAATGGACAAAATTAAAATTTTGGAGACAATTAATTAATGTTCATCCTTTATTAAAATTCATATTTTCTTCTTCAAATTATAACTTATTTGAGTATAGTCCCATAACTTGTGTCAAGATCCATGATTGAAATTTGATGAAATAATACAAAATATTTGTAAGGGAAAAATAAGCTTAAGCCAGTACTAATAAATATGAATCTTAAGCCTGTCATAATCTCATAAACGATTCAATGCTCAATTGTGTGTGTGTGTTTTTTTCGCTCCATTTCCTTTAACTATTTATACAATTTGGGGCGCCGGCCGACACCCTTCAAAAAAAATGGCTCTAGTAATTTACAGAATTAAATTTGAATATTACTTCCAAAGTAATAAAAACAAGATTGGTTGTAACTGGTTAATTGTTCAAATTCTATGAGGGACAATTAATTAATTGTTTGTTCAAAGTTTTTCAAAGATTGGCAATCTCCCCAACATACCTTGAATTAAACATTGATATAAATGCTATACAAAAAATTCGTGACAGTCAAACTAGTATTTATTTTCATTCAAATATTCATAGATTGGACTCTTGGGTACAAGTGAAAATTAATTGTTTTGAAAAAGCAACAGCAATTAATTAATCTATTTTCTTGTCAAATTATGCCTATATATAATCCATGGCCATCTTCACATAGATGCACACATCAAGAAACAAAGAGATAAATACAGTATTCTGAAGAATATTGAAATGGATAACAAAGGCGGCAAAAAAGAACCCGGCGGCAACACTGGAGGGAAGGGTACTAGTACTACTGGTGGAATTTCCAATTCCGGCGATTCCATGATGAAAGCTCCCGGAGGAGGTGGGGCGCAGATCAGCAGGGATGGCTTTGAAAACAACCCCAAAGGCTACTTCACCGACCTGCATCACAAGGACAAAGCAAAATGAAGAATGAATTAATTAATGATGGAATTTCTAAATAAATTATTGTTGTTTGGCTAGCAACTCAAGTATGATGGGTTAATTATCTCTACATGTTTTTTTATTAATGTTAGTATTAATAAAATCAAGAATTATTATTAACTTTATATTTTGTTTTTCTTTTTTCCTTTCTAGATTGTTTTCAAGTTTTATTATTATTTTTTCTTTTTTAATTTATTGGATTTATTATTACTTCTTTCTGATCAAATTCTACGATAACATATATATGTTACGTAGGTTGATCAGTAATTAAATGGTTTATTATCCTCTGACATCATAATAAAAAAATTGCTGGAGAGATTCATTATGATTAAATCCTTCTATATTTTAAGAATCCATATAATAATTTTCTTATCCAAAGAAAATTAAATCGGAATTTAATTAAGAATCCAATCATTACTTTTTGGTTTAAAAAAAATCAAGAAAAATTACTAAAATGGAATCCCAATCAAATAATTATTTGTACAATATATTATTAATTCTGTCAAACTAGATCTTTTGACTTTTATAAATGGAGCCAGAAAAAATCAAGGGGTTTTACCGGAGAAAGAATTGTGACAAATCCAGTGAAATGTTGTATATATATTCTATTGAAATTTTATTATATGGAGTAAAATTAATCGTTTCTTTTAATAACAAATGTTCTATCTGTATCTGGCTGCTCAAATTTTACAGTGGATGGACACAATTATTATTATTATTTTTTTTTTTTGTGTAAGCAAAAATTTTATAAAAGCATAATATATAGCTATAGCAATAGACATTTACAAGTACTCACTAATCAAATGTCGACAATCAACAAAATAAACCATAAATCCTCTAAATTTTAATGCAATTAGGTTTTCTGGAAAATTTTCTCATCAAAATTCGAAAGTATACATAATTTCCTATATTTTGGATAATTTTTTATTTTTCTCCAACTAACAACAATATATCTAATTGTAGTGTTTTTAGCCTACCATACATTATAATGATACAGAGATAACTTAACTATGCAATCTCTTGGTCAAATTCTCGAGGGACACAATTGATATATTGATTGAGCACGATAAACTAGAATTAATGCTAAAAATTCCTACGGCTAGTTCAAAGTATTTTTCTCAATTAATGCATTAATTCATTTATTGGACAACTCTTGGATTCACTTGAAAATTATTAACTCATTGATTTCAATTCTTAAAAACAGCAATATATTAATCCGTTATTTCTTATCAAATTACCTGTGCCTATATATAAGTCATTAATTCAAATTTCAGCTAGTCCTGATTTGAATAATTAAACAAATAGGATAGGGTAATTTTAATTAAATAAATCTTGTTTTATTAATTTATGATTATGGCTGTAACGGACGGTTCAAATTTTATGAGGGATGCAAGTAATTGTTTATTTTGTTTATGAGTAAAATCAAATTTATAATTATTAAAGTCTAACTAAGATGTGAGTGAATTATATAACAAGATTTTAATTTTAGTTTTTGTGAAATCAAGTAGTTTTGAATATTGGACAATATATGGTATAAATGAGATGTATCGTTATTGTGGTGAAATATTAAAAAATATTTAGATGACAATAAATGATTGGTGCCTCAAAAATAAATTTATCAAAATTAACCTGATAAACTTTTAACTGATATTAAATATAAAGAAAATTCTAGAAATTGAGCTAAGAGATTCCACGTATATTCTACGAATTTCATGACTTATGCGTGAGAGATTTGCGTCCTTGTATCTTATGAGTTTATTCATATGTTCAGTATATATATCTTAATTAGATTTGAGAGAAAAAAAAACTTGAATTAGATCGTGTGAATATATGACATCTTACATCACCTTAATTTGTTCACGTCCCTGCCCCACATATAACGGGATTAGATAAATGTATTTGTTTTTCTTCCTAAACATAGAATTTGCAAAATTAAAAATAAAAAATGAAAATTACCCATTTTATATGTTGATTCTTAACTATATAAACTAAAATTATAATCTAAAAGCATTCACATTCAGCTATCTATTATTTGATTTATGAACATGTACTTGAAATCGTGCATCATATCATCATTGACATTATTAGAGGCATTGTTGTTGTTTGGAGAAGAAGAGAAGGTATCTGTGAAACGGTCGCATATATGTTATTTATCACGTGCTCGTGTTTATTTTCTTTGCGTATAAATTATTAATAATTTACATTATTTACGTATAAAGTATCAATGTTATTTCAATTCTAACATTGATAATTTATACGCGAATATGTCAACTATTTTTATATTACGCTAAAAATTGTATTCTTATGTGAAAATTTATACACGAATTATAATACACGCTAAAGTGAAATAGTGAAATTTGTTACGTTAAAAATAGTTATGTTGATGTGAATACGTTGATGTTAAAAATTTATAAATGAATATATACACGTTATACATGAATTAGAATGCTGTTAGAACTCTAAATTGATAATTTATATGCGAATATTTACACTCCAATCAAAATGACTTCACACTTCATATTTTATACATTATATGCCAATCATGATCCTTTATACGTGAAGTGCATTATACGTGTGCATGAGATCCTTTATACGTGAAGTGCATTATACGTGTGCATGAGATCCTTTATACGTGAAGTGCATTATACGTGTGCATGAGATCCTTTATACGTGAAGTGCATTATACGTGCGCATGGGGTGCGTCATTACTCCCGTCACTGGAGTTTTTGTGGGAGAAGAATTAAAAGTTGATGAGATAATAAGGGATTGTACAAACTCATGTGAGACCCATGATATGTAAATTATATTTAATACGCTAATTTTTTATACGTTATATGTTAATATTTGATTTAATTGTATAAATAGATCCTTCTAAAATTGAGAGGATTTGTTATTTGTTTGGTTGATTATTGATCTTTCACCAATATTAAACACTAGTAAATGTTTGTTAGTATAACTATTATACTTCAATCAAATTTTAGCTTACACAAAAAAAAAAAAACTATCTATATATTAACAAATATATTTACACAAAGAAAGGGAAAAATAAATTTGATAAAAGAAGATATTGATAACATCTATTTGGTTTATAATATCATTTTCAAGTAGTGTGGATGTTGATGTGAAGAAGAAGAGAGTAAAGGCAGATGAAAATAGAGCCAACGAGGAAGACAAGGCCAATTGTGCTGCCAATTAAAGCTGCAAGTTGAAGGGATTGCACGAACAATGCACGTTCCTTGTAGGTGTCATCGTATTCAGTCTTATAATTCCATCCATTAATCTGATCTTCATGTGATCTATACCAAGCTGTGTTTAGCCTCTCTTTCATTCTCAGTTGTTCAATTCTGCGTCCCAGTTTACTCATGTTTGCATCCACAATATTATAAGACTTTCCTGAAACAGAATGGAAGAAATCTTGAGTTTCATCATACTAGCTTGTAACAAATTTCAAAATCCCATTTGCTATTTAGTTAATTTTCAAGATTCAACAAGAGGTTGCCAGAAGATAGAATATACTTTCTACTTCTTTCTTTCTTTCTTATTTGATTGGGGGGTGGGGAGGAGGAGGAGGAGGAGGAGCAGGAGGAGGAGAAGCAGAAGCAGAAGCAGAAGACGAAGAAGAAGAAGCAGAAGGAGAAGGAGAAAGAGAGGTACCTTCGTCATGAGATGTTTGGAATCGAACAAGAGGAGGATACTTTTGCCGCTTAGAGGTTGGGAATGGTGTGAACATCTTGAAGAAATAAGCCGGAGAGGAAGCCATGAAAATTTGGTTGATGGAAATGATCAAATGGCTTGCGTAGTTGCGCCTAACCTTGCCATGAAAATTTGGTTGATGGAAATGATCAAATGGCTTGCGTAGTTGCGCCTAACCTTGCCATGAAAATTTGGTTGATGGAAATGATCAAATGGCTTGCGTAGTTGCGCCTAACCTTGCCATTCCATTTCGTAATGGTATCGTTGCATTTATACAGAGCTTGTTATGCATGTAAGCTAACGTGGCAATCGACCATCCACCTAATGCATCTTTTTTTTTTTCATTTGAAATATCATAATCCTATGGCTTTTCCACTTCACCAACGATAGCAATCTGGTTGAAAATCACTCAGACAGTAATTTGCACCGCGATGCTAGTCTACTGAAAATCACGCAGACAGTAAAATATTCTTTTTACGTGAAATTGATTTTCTAATAAGGGTTTTTAATTTACTTGTGAGAGGTGTTCTGAGAAAGGAATTCGCTATTGTTTGAACTTTCTTATTGATTAATTGTGAGAAGTAATTAATTAATCGTGCATCAAAGCTAGTCTACTGAAATACATTGCTACTTCTACACATAATTGATTTTCGAAAGGTTTCAGAGTCAAAATTCTGTAGATACGCATTTAGTTTTGTGAAGAGTTGGATGAGATACGCTATCAAGTAGTATCAGAAATCACTGGTTATAATCAGATTTTCAAATTTTCCTTCAAAATTTAATTTTCAAATTGTTTGGTATACCCAAGTCTTACATAAATTGTTAATTTGTGTTGGGTGTCAAAACAATAATATCCTTATTGTGTTGTTTGGATTGATTTGATTTTATTTGTTAGATTGAATTGTCATGGATAGATTTGTTGGTATAGTTAATTGTTGGTCATTATGAGTAAACAATGAGAGACTAGTGTGAATCAAGGCCTAGAAGGAATGATTGCCGCTAGGGGTGTGCACAAAAATCGGTAACCGAACAGTAATTACCGGTTAATCAGTTCTAATTAACGGGTTAATCGGTTATTCGGTTTTACCGGTTCTAATTTTATAAATTCCAATTAGCAAGTTAATCGGTTTGGTTATCAGTTGGGATATTTTTCCCACCGGTTAGGTGGTTAAACAAGGCCTAGAAGGAATGATAGCCGCCAGGGGTGTGCACAAAAATCGGTAACTAAACGGTAATTATCGGTTAATCGGTTCTGATTTATGGGTTAACCGGTTCTGAATTTATCATCAGTTTTGGTTAGCCAGTTAATCGGTCCAGTTATCAATTGGGATATTCGGTAACTAAACATTAATTACCGGTTAATCGGTTCTGATTTATGGGTTAACCGGTTCTGAATTTATCATCAGTTTCGGTTAGCCAATTAATCGGTCTAGTTATCAATTGGGATATTTTTCCCACTGGTTAACTGGTTAATCAGTTAACCGATTAATCGGTTATTCGGTTATCCGCTTTAAATATTTATAATAGTATTATTATTTGTAATGTACTTTACTTTTTATTTTAAGAGTTAAGATATTTGTTATTCAAATATGTTAATTAACTTATAATTTATAAATTGTAATTAACAATATATATTCTATAATGTAATTTCAACCATGTTAATAATAAATTATATTTTTAAGAGATACAAGTATGACAAACAATAACATGTTTTAATGTTTTATGAATGTTGTATATAACTATTATAATTTTTATTATAGTTTACTGCTATTATAAAAATTAAACTTTATAAATAACTTAACATAGAAATCAAAACATATTCTAAATTATATTTTGATCTTATAGTAATTTTACGTTGTAAATCGGAATATAATACCAAAAAGATAATAAATAAACATTAATACTATCATATTATAATTTATATTATTAAAGTTAATAACAATAATAAGTATATTATAGTTTATAAATAATATCCTATAAATATATGTACTTAGTACATTAGCTAAATACCTAAATATATTATTATAGGTTATAAGTAAATAATACTATGAATCTACTAATAGCTTATAAGTAAATAAATAATATTATAAAGGGCATTTTTTAAATTAAACAAATTAAGGTACGTGTGTACCTTCCAGTTATATATGTTTAAATTAATGAATGAATGCGAGGCGGGCGTGCGTGCGTGCATCTTTAGTTTTAGTTCTTATGATGATGAGTTGGGATTAGTTTACAATATTGTTTGGAAAATTAAGAATTATTTTGTAATTAGTAACTTAGAAGAATCATTTAGTTTAGGTTGCATGAAGTGTTAGTTGAATGGCTATATATATTTCACACAAAAAACATAAAAGATCGATAATCATTTTGTTTGAAAACTTGCATTGATTTGTCTACCAAAAGTGGATCAAGAAGTTGTCAGTAGGCGGCCAAATTCCAATTTCTCAGCTGCAAAGACTGGTTTTTGGCAGCATGTTCGATCTTTTTATAGTTCAAACAATAATCATCACCCAATCTCAGTTGTTTTGATGACTAAATTTTGCTTTGGAGAGGATAGAAAACTGATGAGGGCAATTTGTGAACAGTCAATAATGAAGCATAAGAGGGCATATATAAACTGCATTTTCACCAGTAAATACTTACTATTTTAATCTCTATAACATTTTATATATATATATATATGACATATATATTTTTATTATAAATATAAACACTTAATGATTATTATTAAAATTAATAAAAAATATAAATATCATAAAAAATAAAACATGGAACATCACGAAAAATCGAAGTGATTTATACCCTTAAAAAATATGTTTTAAGCTAATTGTGATACGGATTCTGAGCCTCTCCATAGTCCATATATACATGATACATGAGAGTTTTTGTCTGCTAATTACCTTACTTTTGTTTGTATTTTGTAGCCATTGATCACTTCTGTATTAAGGTTGAAGTTCCTTGGCAAGGAAAAGTTCCAGGACCAAACGATTGCCCTCCTGCCTGGCTGCCAATAAAAGAAAAGATGCAGTTACAACAAATGCTGTTTCTCAAGGCTTTAATTACACAACGACTGAATTTGGGAACCATGCACAAAAATTGCGAGTATTTTGTCTCGGTTTGGTGTTTTTGTTTGAATAGAACAATTGTGGCACTGCAAACGTAATGTATTCAAACACTTATTAATCTAATGTATTCAAACAAGGCAGAATTCAGCAATGGCAATTCATGAAAAGTTTTCGTTTCTTGCTTCTCCCTTCTCTCTCTCTCTCTCTCTCTCTCTCTCTCTCTCTCTCTCTCTCTCTTTTCTTCCAATTTTTGGCTATACTGATATTACAATCTCCTAACTAAATAAAAGAGAAAAACAACATAATAATGCAACTGCACCAACATATTTTAATTGAAATTCATTCAAGTTTAACTGAAGTCGGGGTTCCTTTATTAGTGAAGGAAAAGAATAAAGCCATTCAGGATGAAAAATCATCCATATATATCAGATTGTTTGCAGTTTTAGGTCCTTATTTTGATCAGTTCTTTCTGTTGCATTGGAGGGTTTAAAACCGATTATTACATAGATTAGAGAATATAAAGCTCAAGTGAATTTTGGCCCAATATAAAACACAATGGCAGCATGCAAATCAAGATATAGAAATAATATTAATTGAAGTACGTACAAATTAAACAGAAACTAAACTTTCTTTTCTTCAAATCTCTTGTAACATTCCATGGTATTGATGAACTTTATCTGTCTGTTCAAATCTTTCGAGGGAGATCCAGAATTAATGAATTGATTGAACATAAACTTATTTAAACAATTAAGACGCCGTTCAAAGTTTCAAAGATTAATTGGGGAATGATCAGAAGAAATAAAAACTAATATATTTTGGGGAATAATTAATGTTGGAATTTATAATTATCTAATTTCTAAATAAATTTATCTTGGCTAGCTATGTTGCATGGTGAAATCTATATATGTTTAATTTGGATCAATGAACATTGAAGTATTATTATTAACTTACATAAACTTTTTCATATACTTTTTCCAGTTTCAATTGTTTTCAAGTTTATTATTATTATTATTATTATTATTGGGATTATTACTTTTCACTCAAATTTATGAATCATGCATGCATAACATATATATACATGGCAACGTAGATTGAATAATTAATTTATTTTCCAGTACCATGGTATAATGTTGTTACTCAAATTTAAGAGGCATAACATATGAATAAACTATTTTATGTGGTTTCATAAATTAATTATGACTTTTTATATTAAGAATTCATAATTATCTTAACCTAAGATATCTTAACTATTTTTTTAAAAATCAAGAAAAGAAAAACAAATAATTTAGGTTCAAGGATGAAACCACGGCCGATCATAATAGGTATGATTACTATAACAAACAAACAAAGTGGCTCATTTAAGTCCAAGCATGAGTATAAAGTTAACCAAAAGTGTAGGGATGAGTGACAAATCTAGTGAACTAGAGTTAAATGCTATTGTTTACCCATAATAACAAAAATAAAATAATCAAAAAGGTTAACCATTTTCTATTAATGAAGTTGTTTGAGCCAAATATATACATATGTGTGTGTGTGTGTGTGTTTGTTAAATATTTTATTAAGTTGGTTTTTATTCGTGCAGTTTGCTCAAATATTGGAGTTATTAATTTCATGTTATGGCTTGCATCTGGGCATCTTCTCGAACACTCCCGTACAGGTGTGGCATAGAGAAGAAACATAGAAAATAAAATTATACCATTAAAAGATCTTCTGAGGTCAGTTTAATTTACCATTGATCAAACAAAACAACAATAGTATAAACACGTATGTCGCACATGAAATTGAATGAATGATTAATTTGTAGTTTTGTGCATGTTAGGCGCAAAGGCATTCCTACATTTATAATTCAATATATAAAGAAATGTATGTAGGGAGAGATTTTCCACGCATTTTGGAGGGAGAGATTTGTGTGTACTTATATCGTTGGTTCTTTCAAAAACCCTGAATACTGCTGACTTAATTCATATTATATTTCAGTGTCTTCTAGTCGTTTAACTTGAATTAGAATTTCATACATCAAACTGACAAACTTACAACGGCATATATAACCTCAACAATTTGGCTGTCAACTGTGATAGATTAATCTTTGGTGAAACATGCATGAGATCATACATCACCCCTTTGTAGTTTGTACATGTCCGTCGACCCATACCGAGTTTGATCAGATAAATGTATTTTTTTAATTTCTTATAAACATACAATAAATTTTAAGGTTTGTTTCCAACTTTTATGGTTATCTCAAAATCATGTTAGAATTTTAAGGTTTGTTTGGAAAATATGGCTATATATGTTCTTCTTTCAATCACTTGAGCCCTATTTTTTTTTCTTGATTTCTTTTGAAGTGGCAAACACTTTACACCGATGAGGATGCCAACCTTAATTGTATAGATTAAACCATAAGAAATTATACACACAATCCAGACATGAATTGTTCAGAGAATAATTAATGTCTCAAAAAGCCTAAATTATTAAGAATTTAGCAAGATGTAGAGGCATTGCAAGCATTCACATTAACAAACATGAAATATTATTTACATTTCTTAAAAGAGGGGATTTGAAGTCTATTTAATTTCGCACACCCCTAATTTTAAAATTAACCCATTTTATTTGTTGATTCTTAAATATTATAAACTAAAAATACCATCTAAAACAAGATCATATAGATCACTACTAAGAAAAACTATTATACAAGACTTTTGAGTACATCTTATGAATGAACATCTTTATACATTCACATTCAGCTTTCTATTAGATAAAATCAATTGAAGTGGCAAGAAACAAACTTTTTACGTGCATGTTCAAAAGGGTTTTTGAGATTGATCCCAACCTTTCATTCAAAAATCCTTTTCATCATCAGCCAATATCAAGGTTTGTTGTGTCTATAATTTCAAGTGTGGATGTTGATCTGAATAACAAGAGAGTATAGGCAGATGAAAATAGAGCCAGCGAGGAAGACAAGGCCAATTGTGCTGCCAACTAAAGCTGCAAGTTCAAGGGATTGCTCAAACAATACACGTTTCTTGTAGTTTTCATCGTATTCAGTCTTATAATTCCAACCATTCTCTTGTGATCTATGCCATGCTGTGTTTAACTTCTCTTTCATTCTCACTTGTTCAATTCTGTGTCCCAAGGTACTCATGTTTGCTTCTACAATATTAGCAGATTTTCCTGATCAAACAGAAGAAAATAAATCTTGAAATATTTCATCATATATATACACACTTGTGACAAAATTTCAAAATCCCATTTGCTATTTTCCAAGATTCAAGAAGATGAGGCTGCCAGAAGATAGTAGAATTAAACTTTCACCATTTTAATTACTTCTTTCATTTTGGTTTGATCATTAAATAAAATCCCAGATGGAATGAATTAATAAGCATGCATGAAGTGGAAGAAAACACCCCTTAAACCAGAACAACAATAATGATTAAGGGTGGAAAAGAAGAGATACCGTCATCACGAAATCTTTGGGATCTAACAGGAGGATATTTTTGCCGCTTAGAGGTTGGGAATGGTGTGAATACCTTGAAGATATAAGCAGAAGTTGAAGCCATGTTTGAATATTGATAGAGATAATCAAATGAGTTGCATAGTTGCGCCTAACCTTGCGGTTCTATTTCGTAATGGTATCTTTGTATTTATATAGAGCAAGTCATGTAGGTAAGCTAACGTGGCAATCGACCATCTTATATATGCATATTCTCTAATCATTCAATTCAGCCGAATAATATATATAGTCTAGAAGTTGTATGCATAATGCATGTTGAGATTCCTTGAGAGGTTGGATGATAATTAAGTTCATGAACAGTGAATGATGAAGAGTATATGCATGGATTGACTTAGAAATGCAACATTTGGAAGTTCAGAGGAAATTAATATCATCATTAAGAGAAGTTTTTAAACTAATCAAGGTACGTAACGTGTTGTACCTTCCAGTTATGTTAAATGAATGAATGCCAGGCGTGCATCTTTAGTTTTAGTACTTATGATGATGAATCATTGAATTGGGATTAGTTTACAATGTTTGGAAAATTAAGAATTCTTTTGTAATTAACTTAGAAGAATCATTTAGGTTGCATGAAGATGAAGTGTAGTTGAATCACACAGAAAACATAAAGATCGATAAATCATTAAAAAAAACTCATGTATGACGATTTTATATATGAGACAGAAATTAATTATAATTTCAACTCATCATGAAAATGATAGAAAATTAAAATTACGATTTCAACGGCGAATCTCTAAATCATTTTTTTTTAAAACTTGCAATGATTTGTCTACCAAAAGTGGTTAAAAGAAGTTGTTGGTAGGAGGCCAAAGTCCAATTTCACAGCTGCAAATTAAGACTGGTTTGGCACTTTGGCAGCATGCTCATGCTCTTTTATAGTTCAAACAATATTCATAATTCATCAACCAAATATTCTAGTTGTTTTGATGACTAAATTTGGCTTTGGAGAATGGAGAGGACACAAAATTCATGAGGGCAAAACATGTTCTAAGCTAATTGTGACACGGCTAAATTCTGATCCTCTCCATACATGTGGCAACTTGTAGCCTAAATCCCATTGTATGTACAGCCTTATTGAATTAAACTTTTCCAAGCATTTTCTTGGCATAATCTTATACAATATTAATGAAATAAGAAATCCCAGAAATTATTTAAGAGCAAATTGAATCAGAACTCAAATGGAGTTTAAGGAGTTTGGTAAACTTAATTGGATCACATGCATGATCATGATGCATGAAGCCATTTACAACTTAAGTAATTAAACTATATTTGAGTCAATTTCATGATCTTTTTGGTTCAAAAGAGTTAAGTAAAGATTAGTACACTTGTCTCCTGCCTGTGAAGGAGAGAATTATATCATATCTACAAGAAAATATTAAAATTTTCTATTCCAACATAATGTGTGAGCTAATGAAATCCAACAAGTGTATCACAGTCACCCCCTCTAAACAGTGAACTTTGTTGCATTTTAACTTGGTTACGTAACTGTAGAGTAGTTTAGTATAGTGGATTTGGGAAGGTTGGAAAACGATAGCATTATTTTTTGTCTGCTAATTAACTGTATCCACTTACTTTTCTTTCTATTTTATAACCATTGATCACTTCCATGCATATTAAACAATTTACTAACTGGTTTAAATCTCAACTCCGACAGCTCATATGTAAAACTTATCTGAATATTAGTAGTCGGCTCAAGTTTGAGAAAATGAGAAGAGTTACGTTAGATTAGCAATCGTCGTAAAACTGTGCTACTCAAATGATATAGATTGTATTTAAAATTTCGTATAAAAATAGAATATTAGAAATTCACATATTCCACACCACTTAGAGTGATAACTGTTTGAGAAAATAAGAAGAGTTATATTAGATTAGCAACCACAGTAAAACTGTGCAGCTCAAATGATATAGATGTTAGATTAGCAACCGCCGTAAAATTGTGCCGCTCAAATTATATAGATAGTATTAAAATTAGTATAAAAATAGAATATTAGAAATCCATGTATTCCACTCCACTTAATAGGATAACTAAACGCTTAATTGATGTTGTTTAAGGATTTAAATCTCACTACTTAAATATATGTATGACATGCAACTGAACATCTTAGTTCATCATCTCCCACTTTACTAATGTTCTTTTTTATTGTTGCCAGAGAAAATATTTGGACACCCAATTTGCTATTCTTAAATTCGTACCAGTTCAAGATGAAAGGTTAAAAGGGATGCCAAAAAAGAGGAATAACAAATAAGGTTGAAGTTCCTTTGTAAGGAAAAGTTCCAAGAGCAAACGATTGCCCTGATGCCCTACTGCCATATATTTCGTGTCAAAAGCCACATAGTTCTTGCCAAAGCTTCCTGCAAAGTATCCAATAAAAGAAAGATTCAGTTACAACAAATGCTGCTTTTTCAGGGCTTTTAACTACACAACTGAATTTGGGAACCACAAAAGTAGCAAGTATTTTGTCTCGGTTTGGTGTTTTTGTTTCAATAGAACAATGGTGGCAGTGCAAAGGAAATGCATTCTAATCTAAAATTTACTAAACATACAAGTTGGCAATTTGCAGGTGTCATCACTGAATGGGGAAAAAGAAGGCAGAAACCAACAAAAGCAAATTGAAAACTTTTCGTTTCTTGCTTCTCCCTTCTCTGCTCGTTTGTTTGTCTATAATGATCATACAATTTCCTAACTAAATTAAAGACAAACACAACATAATAATGCAACTACACCAACATATTTTGATTGAAATTCATCCAAGTTTAACTAAAGTCGGGCTTCCTTTGCTAGTGAAGCAAAAGAATAGAGTCATTCAGGATGAAAAATCAGTCCATATCAGATTGTTTGCAGTTTTTAGTCCTTATTTTGATCAGTTCTTTCTGTTGCATTGGAGGGTTTAAACCAGATTATTGCATAGATCAGAGAATATAAAACTCAAGTGAATTTTGGCCCAATATAAAAAATAATAGCAGCATGCAAATCAAGATATAGAAATAATATTGAAGCACAAAACAGAAACTGAATTTGTACCCATCCTCACTACATAGAGGTTACTCTCATGTACATTCCAGTGCTACGATCCTAGTGTTAGATTTACACAACGAGAGTTTGCTGTAACATTTCTACATATATCAACATATGAACATCAGTTTTGTACTCAAATGTCCATGCCGTCAAATATTTCTTCATCTTCCTCGTAACTTGTCTCATCCACTTGAAAATTTTCAACTGCAAAGTTGCTGCGATCAACATCGGAGGATCAAATCAAGCTTAGCAGTGGCACTTAAGTGGAACAGCAATAATGCCCACAAATACAAAATTGAATTGAATCACCTTAAACAGCTGAAACGGAAGCTTACTACTCGCTTTAGTTTCCGATTGTAGAAGAAGAAATGATATGACCATCTGCAAAGAGAAATATGGCCTGTCAGAATGAACTTTAGCAAAGAAACATTAACCACAATAGCGATAAATGAGATTACATGGTTCCTCTCTCAAGGAAGGGATCTGCATCAGCCTCTGCATTGTAACTATAAATTTCACATTCCGCTAGTTTGACAACCTGCTCCAGTAACATAATAACGAATTGTCTTAATTCTTTTACTTCTCTCTTTTCTAATTTCCATGTCCTTAGTATGAAAGAGAAAAGCACACCTCATCTAAAGCCTTGTATAAGATCTCCAACAGGGGACAGCCCTCATTTGCCTCAAGCCATTCCTGCAAAGAAAGGCAGTAGAAATCCAATGGAAGACTTGGGTAGTTAAGTAATCAACAAACCGAAAAGCCAACAAGATTTCTTAGATTATCATGATTATGATGCCCAACTAGAACCTGCATCGTTTTCTAAAGGAATGGAGATCCTCAAACATCTTTTCGAATAACCATTGATCAACAAAACAAAGAACAATACCATCACAGGAGAAGAAAGAAGGTCCTCAAAGACAAATATTCCAAAGCACTCTAGAAATTACAATAGATATCTTACATAGTTGTTTATCAATATTAAACAGAGAAAATAGAGTTGTAGAAGACACAGTTAAAAACCAACGAAGAACATATGATTCAAAGTTTAGCTTGTCAGCTATATGGTATGACGTAGAGGTTCTGAATCATGACAATAAAGATAGACAGCAACTAGCACCACAAGAAGGAAATAAATGTGGAATAGATCCCAAAGTGAAAGGATACCTTCGATGCTTCAAACATGTAAATGTCAAAAATCTGCTTAAAGCAGTCCCAGCTCTCTTCATTGAAAAATTGGTGAGCTTTCACTGCACTGGCATTTGGCAAACCAGAATGTTGGCAAATTATAGCAAACAGAACAAAATAACCCACAGCCATGTTATTTACCACAAACTACTAGCATATAGATCAAGTCAGAGACACAAAATGGTTTTGGTTTTGGGAAATGGAGAGACTTGAACTCTCAGCTCCACTAAGAGCAACAGCAATCTGAACTGTCTGTCAAACCTTCTGACAACACTCCCAAGGCTGTTAAAGGAGGGTTATATAGTGGGATGCCAAGTCGCCGAGAAAGCTGACAATGACACTGCCCATAAACCTCCTTGTCAGCAAACTTGATATAGCATAACATACAGAGTTACCTGAAGTCGTAGTCTGGATACATGTGATAGAGAGTAAGAAGCAAATATATCAACGTCCTTCGGCTGGTATAAAAGTTTTAAGAGATCAGTTGGAAAACATAAGTTCGGAGATAATCAAAGGATAAGATACATGTGATTAGGTTGTATTTAGCACCTGGATGTATATAGATATTCAACTGCTGAGGAAGAGTCAGTGTCAGATGATTTCCCAAGGCAATCAAGTATCTGGATTTTAAAAATAATAATAATAAACATTGATTTCAAACCTCAATTGAACTCTGGGATATGACAACAATAAATTTAATAGTTATGCTAGCAGAAACAATATAAAATACTCGCGCACAACTTAACAAACACATGCTGAGTGGCAAAGCATGAACAGAGGGGAGACAGGAAAATAACGACTGCAGGCTCAAGGTTTGCTATCTCAAAATAAAATAATATTATCATCATTTCTCAACATCTGCTCACATTTCATTCAATAAGAGAAAGGGAAAAAGACTGAGAAGAAAAAAACTAGTTCACGATTAGAAATCTATTCAATAAATTAAAATACAAACTGTCTTTTCCCCCATGCCCCACCCTCGCATCTTGAACGCATTCTCTCATCATTTCTTTTAGCTATCAAGAATCTTTTTACTCTTAGCATTCTGACACAATAGATTGTAAAACCCAAAACCAAAAGCAAAAGAAAAGTATATGGCAATTGTTTCAAGACGCCAAGATCATAATCAAGGGTAGATGGTTCAACCTTTCTTTGAGAAATGACATGTAAACAAGATAAGCAACCACAAGAAGAAGTTGACCAAATCTTTTGATCCCTAAACAACTAAGTGCATGTAAAATATCGATATACACAACAAAGTTAATCAAATGAAATCACCTCATTCTCCAAACTGAGTGACAGCTTCTTATCCGTTCCAGTATGCTTACCTGAAATGTACACAGCCACATAAATTTAAGATATAAGCGTCCCTAAAATTTTTGGATGCAAAATATTCTGCACTCACAAGTTGCAAATAGTACTCACAAGAGTAAGCTTCAAGACGTCCTTTGATAGTGCGTTCTCCAAGATTCACCTGACCCAAGAAGTCATTTATACTGAAAAAATTCACACGCACACATAATTGTTAATCGGCACATGGCCTCAATTTCGGAGTGAAATAAACTTAAATAGAAAAACAGAAACACAATACCATGACTAAAAGAATTCACGATTGCAATTATAAAAATTATCTTCATGTTCCAAGCAGTTCAAGACTTACCGGTCAAGAGGTGTGTATTCCAAGTACTTCATGCTTAATTATTGAATAGGCGCCTAGATCAGATGGTGCTTTTTTCTAGAGTCCTGCGGTCAAAAGAATGATTTTGGAAGTTTAAATGATTTCAAAGGGCACCAAACCTAATAAAAGCTAGACGATGTATTTGAAGAGCATGCACACATTCTTCACAAAAAAGATTGCTTTTGGTTCAGAAACTTTCTCATGACACCAGCCAACCATGGAAAGAAAAACAGATAATCAAATCAAATATACGCTTCCCCTCATCCAACTTGGTCTTTCCATCAGCACCTTAAAAGGGAAAAAAAGGTACCTCCAGCAACCCATATCACCAAGATATTGAAAATGCTCTAAATTTTGCACATACTCAGCACGTAATACACACTCTAGGTACAATTTCCACTAATTCATGGCAGCAACTTTATGCCTTTTAGGCGACACTTTTGCAATTCAACTAGTAAAAAACACATCTTTAAGCCTGTTGCAAGCTGTGAATTAAACAATCCACGAATTATAGGTACAGATCAAGGAATCCCAGTGATTCACTCTCAATTTTCAATATTATGCCAGACAAGCATCGGGCTACACAATAATAAGGAAATTTCACTTGACTGCATATAAGTCATTCTTCAGAAGGCAACAATCAACATACCAGACTATCAACTACCGATCCCAATACTCAGCTTACAGATCTACCTGATTATGTCCCTGGTATCCCAGTTACACAATCCACAAAATGGATAGCATGGTAAGGGAAACCGAAGGCCTAGTAGAATAATTCCAAAGTATGGTCTTTTCCTCAGTTTTGGATAGTTAAAGCTTAATGCTTTTAAATTTCCAACAACTACAACAAAATGTCAACATATGCCCTTACATAAACATTTTTAATCAATATCCCAAGGAATTCATTGTTTCCACGGCGATTTTCAAAAAGTTCAAATTAATCAATAAAGCTGCGCGGAAATTACAATTACTATTCTTTTTTTCCCCAAATTCAATCAGACAATTATTGCTGTTTCAAAATCAGATATAAGATACTATCTAAATGTACCATATCAAACTCTGGCATGTACTTCTACAAACGTTTTCCAGATCACTGAATATTTCCATAAATGGCGACCATCAGTTCATCTAGATTAAATGTTCCTATCTTACTTATTACTTACCTTGAAGAGCAGCAAATGAATAAATGTGTCCCTCTTACTACTAAACCAAACAAATCCAAACCTTATCTCAGAAAAGGGAAGAAAATCCATAATTGCAAAACAAAAATAAAATCAAATAGCAGCCCAGAAAATAAAACAAAAAGATACATTTAATCCCTCAAAAATTTTAGACAAAAATTACCAAATCACATTCATTTCTATCATTAAAGGCCAACCCAGAAAAACAAACCCACATTTAGATCCAAAGATCAAAACTTTCACATATAACTCTCACAAACCAGATTCATGCCCAAAAATTATTTGCATTACCAGTCGAAATTGGGAATTAGAAAAAAGAAAAACCCAACTCAATAGATCCATAGAAATTCAATATCCTAGATCATAACTCCTTCAAAAAAAATTGAATAAAAAAGAATCTTGAATCGAAAAGAAATGTACCCTTTTGGAGGCAATGCAGAGAGGGAAATCTTGGTAGTTGAAAAAAACGGATTTTCAACTTCTTGTGTCTGAATATTATATAATTGTTTTTTGCGGGTTTATTTAAACGAAAAGGATAAAAATAAACTCTTAATTGGAATATTCGATTTGATTTGGGGCTTTCTATTGATTTTCAAGGGTGTGTTTGAAAAATAGAGGACTCTGGGCGGAAGAAATGGGGTCGTTCTGTAATTTTTAAATCTATACTATGATGATCACAGAATGATCGTATGGATCAGAGACGGGAGTTCTTGATAAACCTTATCCCTTGATTTTTGTGAATATTCAACTTTTGACTGTCTAGAAAATTATACTAATTCTTCCTTTTTTTTGTTTTTTTGTTTTTTCACAAAATTGTACTACAAACTCATATGAGGCCTTTTATAAAGATTTTACAAGAACAATAAAAAAAAAGGAAGGATGCTGCTTTGTATATATTTTAAAGATATTAAATAAACTAAAATTATTATCTTAAAGGATAAAAATGTTTGAAAAATTAAAACAAACTACAAAATGTAATATTACTTTAGTTGTACAACAATTGATGCAATTAGATGTCCAAGTCGGATCTATATGACATGACCAAACAATAGAAATATTTTCATTTCATCTTGCTATATATACTACATGTTTTTACTCACATATATGGTATTTTCAAAATTGGAATTTGTATTTTAGTTTGACCAATCTAAAGCACATGGTAATCATAGTATGCGAAAAGTAAATTCCCGTAGAGAAGAAGAAGAAATGTCTATAAACTTATTGGACTTTTCGTAATGTATACCACCGATTTCTTTCCTTTCTAAACGATACCCAGAAAGAAAACTACAATTTTATAGATTTGTTGAATCAATGAAGAAGTTGCACTTATTAAACTAGATAAAGGACATGTCTCAGACTACAGGGATATTGTCATGATTCATGAACCATTTTTATGCAGAATTGGGGTTGAGGAATATTTGGTCCAATTTTTGGGCCAAAAATATAATACATAATTCTTGTTACATTAGTAATTCAGTCCTTTTGTATAATACTTGCTTTGTCATTTAGTTAGTATGACAGTGAGTTAGTTTAGTTAGCTAATGCAGGGGTGGATTAACTTGTAAGAATGAAGCCTAAAGGCCTAGGATTCAGGAAGGTGGGTATAAGGCGGTGAAGGAGAGGTGAGGCGATTATGACTTTTAGATATAGAAAATTCTGATTACTTTCTTTTTTCTGTAATCCTTTCTAATCCTCAATAACAATTTTTTAACCCTATTCTTCCCCAATTCAGCTAAATTCAGCTGGGAATTCTTGACTATATTTTGTTAAATCTTACAGATAATTACAAATAGCTACAAAAGGGCAATATAGTTTGGCTTGGGCAGTCAGTTACTGCTATAAGGCAATCATTTTTAAAGGATAGAATCATTATGTTGTAAGAACATTTTTCTTAACTTTGGGTCTGTTTGGATTGGGCTTTCTTTCTTTTCTTTTTTCTTTTTGGCCTATTTTCCATCACTTTCTAAAGTAACATATTTGTTTATTTTCAATTCGAAAAAATGGTCAAAATAGTCAGTGACATTATACCAAAAAAAATTATTTTGTTATCCACATTAAAAATGATCCATTTTAGTTACTAACATTAAAAAAATGCATCAAATTAGTCCCTCAAACAAACTTTGTTGGTTTTTTTAACGAAAAAAACACGTGTTCACGTCACGGGCAATTTAATGAAAGAGTAAAAATGAAAAATCGATTCATTCTTCAGACAAAACCCTTCAATGCAATGATTTATTCATCATTCGCCACCTTTTATCAGTGGACTGTTTCTCCATTAGCGACGAAATATGAATAAATTATGAAGAGTTTCGTTTGAAAAATAAATAAATTTTTTCTTTTACCCATTTGTTAAGTGGTATATGATGTAAACACATGTTTTCTTTGTTAAATAAGCTAATAGATTTTGGTTGATGGCTAATTTGGTCATTTTTTAAATGTCAATAACTAAAATGTATCATTTTTAATATAGATAACAAAATAATTTTTTTTGGTACAATGTCAATGACTATTTTGATAGTTTTTCCTTTCAATTCTCAAAACAAAAATTTTCAACTCATAAAACTATAAAAAAAGAAGGATATTTTACTCTTTTCAACATCTTTTACTTATTTATTTATTTGGGCTGATCGGCGGCGGTCAAACGGCGATTGACCAACGACAGTCTACCTTTGACCGCCACTGATTGATTCAAACAATTTAATTAAAAAAAATTCTTATTTTAAACTTTTTTTTACTAATATAAAGTTTAATTATACTTTGCAATCCTACAGTTTCAAAATATACATTTTGCTACCTTAAAAATTGCAAAGTTAGCAAATTTAACATTGTAAATTGGACCTACTATGGTTCACCATTATTTAGACAAGAAATGACCTTTTTCAAGAAAGTGGAATAAATTCTGCATTATATCGAAAATAAACCATTAAAATCAATATGTAGGAAACAAAAATTAAAAAAATTAATAATAACCAAATGTTAGTGTTAAAAAAAAGTAATCAAAAGAAACACATGCTTACATAAAAAAAAAATTTGGAGGTAGTTTACTAATGCGAGAAAGGTAGTTAAAATACAATAACAAATAAATAATTTCTTTTTATGTAAAAGATCTAACCAACAAAGTCTAAATTTCAAAATTGAGAGATATTATTTTGGTGATTTTATTATTCAGATTGCAAGGATAGACAAAGGCTGGAAAATAAAAGCAACAATATAAAATCAAAAACCACATACAAGTGAAAAATGATCGAGATTATATAGATAGAGAATGGTTTTATTACCAACTACTCTAAATTTAGATAATCTTACATCAATATTCAATTGTTATAAAAAGGAATACTTTTTTTTTCATGACTAAATTTTACTATTCCAAACTTGCAATGAACAAAATAGATGCAAAGATTCACATTTTTTACAACTACAAATACAAAAATATTATAGTATATGTACAGAAAGAGTTATCAGATAAAGAATAAAATGGAATACAAAATGAAAAATTATTTTCATCTAAACATAATAAGTACATATTTCATCGGAGCAAAATATGAGGGGGTTTTTTTTCGAAAGAAGATTTACTAGAAAATCAAGTATGACAGCAACAAAGTCACAGCTTTGCTCGCTTGTTTATTTTTCTACTTGGAGCAGCTAATTCTTGAGCATGATGCTGCTGGGAGTTGTATAAGAATTAAGCAGATGGATCAAAAAACTTGTATCCTATGATCCCAAAAGTAATAATTACAATTATAAGTATACATTCTCTGTTGATATCTGTTCAATTTGTAGTGAAGATCTGATCTGTCTCCCTCCCTCCTGAAGGTTGCCATTAGTTTTGGAATTGGATCAAAGGATATGATTATTTAATTGGCTAAAGAGGAGCCACCAAAAGCATATAGGCTCCTATGAATCTCTTCGTATTGTTGTTACAGGGATTGAAAGATGCAAATTTGTTGACGGTTCAAAAGATGATGATCTGATTAGTTAAGGAGGAGCCACCAAAAACATATATGCTTCTATTAATCTCTCCATGTTAGTGTCAAAGGGACTGAAATATGAAAAATTTTGGAGGGATCAGCTTGCGAGAACAGTCGATAAAGAAAATAGTGAGGAAAAATAGAGAAGCAATCCTACTATTTAATAATCGTAAGTTATGGATTGAGTGAGGAAGAGGAAGAGGAGTAGATAAAGTGATCCATGTTGAACTTTGCTATATTACATAACCAGTTAGTGACCGAATTACTTCTGTAATAATACCATTTGCCACCAGAAATATGTAGAAATGAACATAACTGAAACACTTAGGGGACCAAAAAGTGATCTATGTTGAAGTTTGCTATATTACATAACCAGTTAGTGACCGAATTACTTCTGTAATAATACCATTTGCCACCAGAAATATGTAGAGGGAACTTAACCATGAATTCTAACTTTTGGGATGATCCAAATACATGTAGATAGGGCTGAGAACGAACACGAACGTTCACGAACAAGCTCGGCCTCGACTCGATTAAAGCTCTGCTCGAGATCGTTTATTGAACAGTCACCCATGGACCCACAATCACAAATCCTCGCACAACCACCATCTCCACCAGAGTCAGAGGCAGCCCGTTGGTTTAGATCGGGTTGCAAAATGATAAACGCAACCTTTACCACACTCGCGGTAACCTTTGTCATCGCTATTGGATTAGCCCCAGACAAAACTGATGACAATGTGTTGCATTTATTTATCAGTGCTGCTTGTGGTTTCTGGTTATCTTTGGGCGCCAATTTTTTACTTGATAGCAACTCTACTTTCTTCCCTAATTTATGGCCCAGATTTTTCGCCAGTGCTTGCTCACTATTTATGGCTATGTGGCAGTTGGTTTCCCTCTATGCCATATTGGTTAAGAAACCATTCAAATGATCATAGGGTGGTCATTTTGTATTTTGGAGGAGGGTGGTTCGTTCACTTAAGTTAATTTTAGTTTATGCTTGTTTATGCTTGTCTCTGTTGGTTGGATTTTAATTTTTGATAGTTGTGGCTGGCTGGGTAGTTTATGTTTGTTAGATTCTGATAGTTGTGTTTTGTGTTTTAGCTTGTGGCTGGCCGGTTAGTATCTGTTTCTTAGTTTCTGAGAGTTGTTTTAGCTTGCTAGCCACTTGGTTTGTGTTCGTTAGTTTCTGGCAGTTGTTTGAACTTGTTTTATCAAGTTCATAGTGAACCCCATGTAACCAATTTCTATATATGAAGAATCTCTTATTTTGTCTTTAGCAAAAAAAAACATATGATATGATGAAACGAAATAGATACATGAAAAGATCAGAGATGGACAATTTCAATTAAGATAGATACATGCAAAGATCATATGATGAAATGAACATAACTAAAACACTTAGGGGACCAAAAAGTGATCCATGTTGAAGTTTGCTATATTACATAACCAGTTAGTGACCGAATTACTTCTGTAATAATACCATTTGCCACCAGAAATATGTAGAGGGAACTTAACCATGAATTCTAACTTTTGGGATGATCCAAATACATGTAGATAGGGCTGAGAACGAACACGAACGTTCACGAACAAGCTCGGCCTCGACTCGATTAAAGCTCTGCTCGAGATCGTTTATTGAACAGTCACCCATGGATCCACAATCACAAATCCTCGCACAACCACCACCTCCATCAGAGTCAGAAGAAGCCCGTTGGTTTAGATCGGGTTGCAAAATGATAAATGCAACCTTTACCACACTCGCGGTAACCTCTGTCATCGCTATTGGATTAGCCCCAGACAAAACTGATGACAATGTGTTGCATTTATTTATCAGTGCTGCTTGTGTTTTCTGGTTATCTTTGGGCGCCAATTTTTTACTTGATAGCAACTCTACTTTCTTCCCTAATTTATGGCCCAGATTTTTCGCCAGTGCTTGCTCACTGTTTATGGCTATGTGGCAGTTGGTTGCCGTCTATGCCATATTGGTTAAGAAACCATTCAAATGATCATAGGGTGGTCATTTTGTATTTTGGAGGAGGGTGGTTGGTTCACTTAAGTTAATTTTAGTTTATGCTTGTCTCTGTTGGTTGGATTTTAATTTTTGATAGTTGTGGTTGGCTGGATAGTTTATGTTTGTTAGATTCTGATAGTTGTGTTTTAGCTTGTGGCTGACCGGTTAGTATCTGTTTCTTAGTTTCTGAGAGTTATTTTAGCTTGCTAGCCACTTGGTTTGTGTTCGTTAGTTTCTGGCAGTTGTTTGAACTTGTTTTATCAAGTTCATAGTGAACCCCATGTAACCAATTTCTATATGTGAAGAACCTCCTATTTTGTCTTTAGCAAAAAAAAAAACATATAATATGATGAAATGAAATAGATACATGAAAAGATCATAGATGAACAATTTCAATTAAGATAGATATATGCAAAGATTATATGATGAAATGAACATAACTGAAACGCTTAGGGGACCAAAAAGTGATCGATGTTGAAGTTTGCTGCATTACATAACTAGTTAGTGAATTCCACAGGCGACCGATAAAGTGAACCATACTGCATTTGCAAACAAACCTTAATCAAAAACATGATTCAATGTTTCAAATTCCGCAAATCCACAACATAAACAAGGAAATAGTCTATAGAATCCCACTCCAATAAGCCATTCCTCAAGAGGCAATCTAGATGAATGTAAACGACTACAAATTATGTGTCTCCCCCGTTTCCATCTCATCATATCAAAAGTAGAACTTATACTGAACCTCCCATTTGCATTTGGAAGCCACAAAATACCAGATTGTTCACCTTGTGTTGGCACCGAACATAACTTAATTTGGTTAACCACCTCCTGGGGCAAGAATTGTAACAACAAATTCTCATCCATTCTTCTTCCACTACAAACCGACTTACTAGCATGTCATCTTGGTCCGACCAATCACGCAAAGCGCCAATACCTAACTAATTATCCTGAAAGAAATTCATTCCACCATCACCCAATTTTCACCCAATATTATCATCAACTGTTCTTATTTTTAGCAATTTCCGCCACCCATGCTAAAAAAGTCTTCCTTGCTTGGATCATCATTGGATGTTGTTTGCTACAATATTTTTTCATCATAAATCTTGACCACAGAGAGATCCCAGCTCTGAACTCCCACTATAGCTTCATTGAAAAAAAATAACACAATATCACTGATATCCCGAAACCCCACACCTCCCTCATTCACCGGATAGCATACTTTACTCCAGGAAAGCCAATGTGTGCTCATGTCTGTTCCATTTCGAATCCATAAAAATTTCGCAAGCAATCTTCTAAACATCTGTAACACCCTCTGAGGAGGACAAAGCACAGCCAATAAATGTACTACCATTGAAGTTAAAACATGCTTAATCAAAACCATTCTTCCTCCCACTGAAAAGAATCGATTATGATACGAATGAATCCGCTTCTGCACCTTCTCAATCATATGAACAAAATATTCGTACTTTACTCCCCCAAGAATATTGGGCAGCCCAAATAAGTGAATGAAAACTCCTTTCGAATAAAAGCTATATATCTTCTTATGATAGTATGTATACCCTGATAGGCTCTTGGATGTGCCAAATAACTAGATTTATCAACATTAATTAATTGCCCAGACATCTGTTGATAATCTTTCAAAACTCCCATAACATCTTTAATTGCTCTTCTTTTCGCACTTGCAAATATTATAAGATCATCCGCATATGCCAAATGCGATATTATCATTGCATTACATGTTGCCCAAAATGTCTTGTATCCACCAACCCTTTCAGGCCTCGAGATAAAACTTCATCTGCAATAATAAATAGCAATGGGAAAATAGGATCACCTTGCTGTAACCCTCTAGTAGATGAGAAGAAACCATGTGATTGTCCATTTATGATTACCGAAAACCAACAATTAGACAAATAACGCCAAATCATATCATTCCATTATTCCCCAAATATGAATTTTCTCATAACCTATATTGTAAAAAATTTCACGATACTCGATCATATGCCTTTGCCATATCTACCTTAAAAATCACATTATTTATGTGATTCCTTCCACTCATGGAATGTACAAGCTCTTGCGCTAACAACATAGTATTTGCAATCTTTCTATCCTTTACAAACTCACTCTATTTCTCAAATATGATTTTTGGAAGCATCAAAGTAAGACGATTCGCTAACAACTTAGTAAGAATTTTATTTATAAGCGTACATAAGCTAATTGAACGATAATCCAACATTGTCTCACTATTCTATTTTTTCTTTTGTAATAACACTAATGAAGTAGCTGTAACTGCCCTAGGTAAACACCCTCCCACAAAGAAATCCATTATTGCTTAACTTAATTAGTAGTATGCCTGCTATGTTTATGAAGGATTTGATTTCTAACAAGAAAAACATTTTGCAATGTGAGGAGATCTTATCAATCAGTCAAAATGGCGGTTGCATCCGCAAACATATTTATCATGAAGTGAAGGATCTCGGTAATTACACAATTCCCATTATAACCTGGCATTTCTCCAAGGGTTTTGCAACTTAATAGATATGATAAATTCCGTGCCACACTCCATTGCATTATACGCAGGACTAAGGGAGAGGATCACAAAGTTGTGAAGGTTTCTTGTGTTTCGCTTCTTATAACCAAAGTCATATCCCTCATGCTAAGAGGTATATTTAGAGGTAAAGATGGAATCCTTTAGAAGATGATGGGTCATTTTAAAGACATATCTATAGTGAAAAGATGTTGTGTATAACTTAATTATTGTTTTATTCATCCTTGTTTCAAAGACCATTAAAATTTGTAATGGATGAAAATAATATTTAGGGTAAAATACACTAAACCCCTTTATACTATTGCTCCGTTTCACATTCACCCCTTGTAGTTTTAATTACAATAATTAAAATCCTTAATTTTCTAATTTAAAACTAATTAATCTAATATATTAATTGTCGTCAATGACTAAACGGAATTAAACACCCTATTTTAATGTAAGATAATAAAATGACAAAATTGACCTTAAAATAAAAAATTTTAAACTCAACATAAATAAACAACTCATATATCAATTTCAAAAGCAGTATAAAAAAAGTTATAATTTACCATCTCACTAATACATCCAATCTAATAAAATCTTAATAAAAGTTAAAAAATAAATATCACAAATAATCTTTCAAATCATATTCTTAAATGGCTATCAACAATCGATATAATCAATAAAGGCAATCTTTTCATGATTAAAAAATTAGAAAAAAAATAAAAATAAATATCAAACGCGTTAGTTAAAAAAATTACAACAAAAGCAAAAGTCAATTATTAAACTTCATCTAAGATTAAAAAATAAAAAAATTGCAAAATTAAAATGATGTAAATATTTATTCTTCAAAATTTAAAGTACCTTGATATTTGTACTTGAAATAATACTTTGTATTTAAAAAATCAAATTCCTACGAAAGAAAGAAGAGACAATATATTGTATACTTTTGTAAAAGAATAGATGATCATAACATAGATATAACATATGTCTTGATAAAATTCTTTCAGCCAATCAACTCTATCTCTTTTTTTTGGGAATTGGATAAGTATATATTGAGAAATCTTATCCCACATTTTTAATGGATTAATTGGGTATTATGAGTATTTACCCACTCTAATATGATTGAAATTATATTTTCATTGATTCTTTTAACGTCGTTATTAATTTTTTTAGTTTTAAAAAGTTAAGAAGGTTAACTATTGTAATTAAAACTACAAGAGGTAAATGTGGGAAAGAACAATAATACAAGGGGGTTTAGTGTATTTTACCCTAATATTTAAGATTTACCTATATAGAACTGTGCAACTAAGAGATATACATCTACACAACATAGGCTTTATAATAGTTGATTTTTCATTGTTTGATCTATTGATTGATTTAAACTTTGAGAAGGCTCTATAATAGTTCATTTTTCATTGTTTGATCTATTGATTGATTTAAACTTTGAGACGTTTTCTGTATTTGTCAGAATGGTACAAATGCAGCCAACAATAATAAGCACAATTGCTAACCCATCATTTGTTGATGTGTTATTTAGTTTGTTTATAAACTAACTAAATCAAATTTGAACACAACCTGCCATATTTTAAGTTAGTGGAATTAGGCTTTGCCATAGGTAGGATTTGATAATTTATACTCTAGGATTTGATCAAGTTACGCAAGCTCGTTTTGAATTTCTAGTAGGGTTAGTGTTTTTATTCTAACAATTTTATCACATTCATTTTTTAGAGTGAACTTGCATATTAAAAAGATTGATCGACATACATCATAATTCAATCAGATTACTACTATCGAAACCAATCAAAGATTTTACAATTAAAAAGATCCTATAACATAAGAAGCCCTAACAAGTACGGTATTAGTATTGAAATCATTCAAGAATCAACATAGGAACTACTGAAATTTTGAATCATTAAATTTGAAACTGAATAACCATATTAGGTCGGATGGCTGATACTTTTTCTTCGCAATCATAACCATTTGAACAACTCTTTTGACTTAATTTTTGATGTGTTGAAGGAGAATGTTATGGTCCAACAGAAGAGGGTTCATTTTCAAACTTGTTTTTATTCCCCATTTAAATTAGCATAGATCTAATTAATAATGCATTGGGTAGGTTTAACTGTTTTTCCTAAACCATAGCTTTTATGCACAATTTATTTTACATATTACAATTAATTGATACTAAACATTAAACAATAGAATAAGTTTGACTAATGTTGGATCATCTAATCACCAAACCCAACTGTTTTTAATTAATTATCATGCATGAGCATGACCATGCACTCACTAGTTTCTTGCCAAGTGGAAAGACTTGATAGAATATCATTTGAACCAGAATTTTATAAATGTTCTTTCGTTGAATCTTTATGCTATAAATGTTCATATTCTGCAAACAACGTTTTTGTGTTTTCACTAAATGAAAACAAACTTTTGGTACTTAATTAATAAAGAGAAATAAAATGGTTGGGTCATAACAAAATCATTTTGCAAAACCAACTTATATTCTTCCATTGAATCCATTCCATGTATAATGCATGCAAACCTAAACTGGTTGTTCAACTTCCAACTATACTAGCTCATATTAATTAACATGCATGCATGGCCTCTATCAGCAAAATTAGCAATAAGAACTTATTAGTCAAAACAAAATCCAACTTAAGAGAGTACATGAAAATTAGAAATTCTACTCATCTTTTTTAAGTTTTTGGTTGGTGGGGTGGGGTGTTGTACGTGGGCAAGAACTCTTACTAGATGATGCTTTCTTTTGGAACCCTTTACCAGTGAAGGAAGATTTATCAAGTTGGAGACAAAAATGATCAAAACGAAAAAGAAAAATGAACAAAATTTTAAGGTCTTTAACCGGATGCCATTGGTTGCAATTGTCATTGAGAATTTGAGATGCATTTTCTCCAATAGAACGCATTTGATTCTTTATCTTCTTTTGTGTTCAAGTTTGAGTTTTGTTTGCTCAAAAAGAGTTTGAGAGTTTTGATTTTTTTCGTTGTTAATTTAGGCAAAGGATAATCAAATGTTAAGAACAATTTGACTTGATTATTGTGATGTCAGAGGATTCATATTGGTCTGAGAAGGTCACCAACCAAACCAATGAAAGCCCACTTCAGACTTCATCAAAACATACAAAAAGTAAACGAAAACTCTACCAAAATAAACTAACTAATCCACTAGAAGTTGCATTGCAGCCTAATAAATAAGGTTTCTGGAAAGTCAGAAGTCAAAGATCTCAGCTGAAAATTAACATGCTATAAATACAGAGGAAATTGGGATGAACTTCATTCTCTCTTTTTTGCATATATAGATTTTCCAAGTCAAAGAATTCAAGGAGACTAATATTGAAAATATATATTTCTTTCTATTTGGTTAAAACAATGAACCTTCATGTACGTTTAGAAAGTTTCACAAGAATTTTGTGATAATAATATATGAAGTTGAATGTGTGTAGCCCCAAGAAAAAGTCATATATACAATGTTGAATTAAAAGGTATCTTCTGCTTGTTCTAATTAATTCATTTGAAGATACTTGTCAATATATTACTTGGTCATATATGGTAGACTGTCATTCATCATCAGAAGTTTTAAGCCAGAATTGACATTAGGCAAGTTCCACAAAGCCTCCACATATTTGGATGCTGGCTAATTTTATTTATGCTTTCTTTTTTTTCCCCTTAAATGTAATTTTGTTATGAGTAGTCCATTTACCTATAATTAGCCGGTCCTAATATGAGAAAAAGTATAGTTAGCCAGCTGACAATCGACTAACAAACTTTGTTAAACCCTACAATACGTATAACATTTATTAGAAATGCGTTGTTGTTGTTGTTGTTAAATGCAATTTTGTTGTTGATACTTGACTTTTGAAGTTGAGAAAATTAAGGAAAATCTTTCTACAAAATACAAAAAATTATTTGCTCAAAAGGCGGATCATATTTTGATGTTAAAGGTTACAATTCTCTCAAAAAAATAACAAATTTCTTCATTTAATAATCATGCTAAACTGTTAATTAACATGATCAAGTGAAGTACTTAATATTTAATGTGGTGTTCCTTTCCTAACCTAACCTGTCATCAAGGAGGTGGTATAATTCATTCTTTTTTTAATATGCTCTTCTCAAAATCAACCAAAAAAAAAGGAAGAAAAACAAGAAACTATTTTTCAAAGTGGTTTCTGGCATCACATGATGTTAACAAGAGCTTTGAATTTCTCTATTTTAATTATAAACTATGCAAATGAAAGAAGCAATTGTTTCGTCCACTCGATGACTAATGACATCACACGAGAGATACAAATCAAATAGAATTCATGCATTTTGGCATAAATTAATTTTTCAGTCTTCAATGTCAAAATCAAGGCAACGGATTTGGTTAAAATGTTGAGAGAAAAGTTAGACTTAGACCCCATGAATGATCAATCTTTTTCATTTTTGGATATGCTTCTGCTCAATATGACAATTTGGAAGCTCAATACACCTCAAGAAAATAGATTTTGCTTAATTTTTCCCACACATTACATAATTTACATCCATCCATCCATTATTTCCTTACCATTGATTGCCAACCCAAAATATGTAAACCACATGGATTATGGATAATGATCTCATCTTTTCTTTTTCTTTTTCTTTTTCTTTTTTCATTTTCTTTCTCTTTCTTCCTTTTGTTTGTTTTTATAATTATTAACTTTCACTATCAAAATTCATTATTACTAAATATAAGGATAAACTTGTCTTACACTAACACAAAAACTCACGATAAAACTCAATTTCTATATAAGATGTTATTCATGTATAAAAGAGATATAGTTAATCAATCTAATTTTTTTGATACTTTTATGAAATTTTAAAATCGCGATTAACTCTTATTGCATCTACTGACATTTTACAAAAGAGGAAGTAATTTAAACCATGCTCAACTACATGTCTCTATAATTCCTATTAGATGCTTTCACTTGTAAGAAACTTCATGAAAATTAATTCCTTGCATTATGGAACAGCCATCCATGATCTATATCATCATCCCTTTTATTTTCTCCTGTTCCTTTATATGATCTTTTGTCCAAGGTAAAAAATTATATTTGTTTTTGGTATTAGCATAGCATCAATTTTATCCCAAATGGATTTATTTTATCCTTTGCATTTCATTACATCCCATGATTAATCAAATCTAGTTGGGTTGGAACTTGGAAGTTACAGACAATCTTGAATGTCAAGGTTGCAGTAAAAAGTGGAATCCATGTGGTTGTCAATATCTCCGCCGTTAGGATCAATTTCCTTCCCATCTTTACGACTTTACCTCATATTTGTCAGCAAAATTTCCATTTCTTGGGTAAAAGATAACGATGGATATAAGGAAAATGTTGATATTATAAATAGAACAAAGTGACCTCTGTAAGAACTATGAACAGCCAGAAAGAGTCAAATGTTCAAAGGTTTTTTAAACAAACAAAGAAACTTCATTTTAAGGATACCCCACTTCACCATTATTCTATCTTCAAACTATTTTATGAATTTTTTTTTTGGCTTTGTACTTTCTTGAAAGCCTTTATATTGTCTGTATGCAAAAGCCAATACAAGGAAATGAACGTGAATTTGAATCTTGAGTGCTGACAAAGACCACACTCAATCTCTTGCTTCGTTCCAAAACAGAGATTTCTCAGTTTTTCTTTTAGAGAAAACCCATAATAATAATAAAAAGAAAAAGGAAGAAGAAAAAACAAACAGAGAATAGAGAGAAAGATTTCTTAGCTTGAAGATATCCGATCCCCTTCTTGTAAGTATCCCTTTTCTTTCTTTGCTTTACTTTCTTTGTATATTCTCTTAAATTCACCCTTTCTTTTTTATTTTCTATTGCTTATGACTTTGTGTTGTTGCTAAAGATCACTACTTTTTTTTTTCATCTGGGATTGTTTCATTGCCTTCATACTTTTTGTTTTTCTTCGTTGCCTTAGGTATGGTCTTCCCTTTTATGTTTCTTTTTCTTACTTTATTGTGTTCTGCTGAGGTTTTTTTTTTTTTTTAATTGGGTTCTTTCCATTTGCTTTGATTGTTTGAACTTTCTCTGGTTGGGATGTTTTAGCATCGAAAGTTGTTGTCTTTCATGTAAACGGAAAGGGAAAGGTAAACTTGCTTTTGATCATGTGGAAAGTTTCTTTGTTCTTTTGTATTTCAGACTATTTTAGATGAAGTTTTTTTTTTTTCTAAATGAGCTTGCTTTATGAGTTGTGCTTCTTTTTTTTTTTCTTTTCTTTGTGTAAACCTCTTCACGGTTGTTGGAAAAATATTTGTTTTTGTAGTTCATATGTTGTCCATTTTGTTTGTGTTTTTGGTTTGAATCCTTATTTGGAGCCTCTTTCTGTTGCCGTTTGAATACTTCACCTTCTAAAATTGTCTTTTATGGATATGCTTAGCTTTTGTATTTTAGACTTTGTAGGTTGACTCTTTCCAAGGTTAGAACCGTTCGTTGAAGAAATGAAATTTATTATAATTTCAGAAATAAGATATCTTGCTGCATAAATTTAGTTTCATTCTTCTAACGTGTTTCAAAATTTCAGAGATATTGGTGAGGGAAGCCTAATTGTTCTGGTATTTGAGTGATTGTTTGAGTGTTGCTGCCGAAGATGGGGGATCATTTTGTTTTGCTTGTTGATCGTTTGCTCACTGAATCAACTTTGGAGGCCGCAATTGAAAGCCAAAACCGGTTGAACGGATCAATACCCTTGACAACTGATGACTTGGAAAGTCATTGCACGTCAAAGGATTCTGGAGGTGATTTGTCTCCAAGGAAAATGGTAGAGTGCAGGATTTGCCAGGATGAAGATTGGGATTCTAATATGGAGACTCCTTGCTCTTGTTGTGGAAGCTTGAAGGTTTGTGGTGGCTTAGTATGTTGGAATGGATATTTGTTATGCTCTTTGAATGTGCTTTAATTGTTTCAGGATATGCATGCTTTTATCTGTTCTAAATACTTAACTTCTGTTTGTCTTTTGCATTCATTGTGCTCATAAAATCTGTCATGACTGAAGTATGAGTAGTGGTATTTAATTTTAGTTTTGATGATTTGTGTGCTCTTGTGCTAGTTTATCACATCACTGAAACAAATCTCAGTTGCTAGATCAATTTTCCTTTGAAAAGCTTGAAATCCAGCTATATGCATTTTGTTGCAAAGTACTATTGAAGTTCCAATTTGCTGAGGGAACTGGTAAAAGTGGAAGAATATAAAATGTGGAGAAGAGAATTCTTTCATGGTTTAATTTTGGCATTATATTGTATTCTTATTGAATGATAAGATCCTGTGACAGGCATTATTCTTTGTGACCAGCAAATCTTATTGAGCGAAGCTTTGTGCTTGTCATTCTGGCTTTCAGGTTGCTGATGTGCTAATAAGTTGATTGGACATTACCCTTAACTGTACTTATTAACAAAACATGCTTATTTTAGTAGAGGCCGTTAGAAGTGCCTAAAATCCATTAAGGCTGTTGAACCTAGACCAATGATGCCCACCTTAATAGTTTTGCACTTTGTCTGTTCTTTCTTTTTCCTCTGTTTTACCATTTCAACTTTCATAATGTTTTGCAAAGTGTATGCTTGCAAGTTTTGGGGCTTATATTCACTTTTGTTACAGTATGCTCACCGACGATGTGTACAGAGGTGGTGCAACGAGAAGGGTGACACTATATGTGAGATCTGCAACCAGGTGGGCTACTCATTTGGATTGTGTTCTGACTGAAACTTCTTGATTCTCTCCATTGGTTTGGAATTGCAAAATTAGTTGTTTTCCAATTATTTAGATGGATAAGCTATTTACATGTGTTGAAAAATTGACAATTGCAGATTTTTAAGCCAGGTTATACAG